>CM021732.1:21136118-21195967 GCA_011075105.1 Heteronetta atricapilla | reverse complement strand
CTCCCTCCCTCCCTCCTTCCTTCCTTCCTTCCTTCCTTCCTTCCTTTTTTAACTCAATCTGGAATCGGACTGACATAGTTTTTTCTGACTTGCAGCACCTGTAAAACACTCAAAAACTTTGAAAATATACTCACATGATTTTAACTGGCAAGTTCCCAATCAAGAAAGATTTAGAAACTCTGGGAAAGCATGTGACTTCACTTTTGCATGTATCCAAGTTGGAAATATCACAGAACATCGAGAACTAACAGAAGCCACTCCTGTATACTGTATGCTATCTTTAGGAACAGCTAAACAAATACATTTATATATATATATATATATATATATATATATACATATATGTATATATACAGGTTGGTTCTATAGAAATCTAAGGGCAGTCTTCGATCCTTCACTGTCTTCTTTGTACATATCTTAATTATTTTACTTCATGTTTTATTACAAAGAATCCTACAAATAAATTTATCAGCTAAATACTAATTTTTCTGTCTTTTTTTTTTTTCTCTATGCAGGAGATTTTGCTGTGTTACTAAGTACTGGGCTCCCCACAAAGATTGCAGTTTTGATGAATTTTATAAGTGCACTAACAGCGTTCTTAGGGCTTTATATTGGCCTTTCTGTTTCAACTGACCCATGCATTCAAAACTGGATTTTTACAGTTACCGCTGGAATGTTCTTGTATTTATCTTTAGCAGAAATGGTGAGAAATTCTGTCTGTTGTTATACTTTCCTTTTAACATATCCACATTTCCACATTACAGATGAGAGTCAGATGAACTTAAAGGGAAAAAATATTTGTGTAGACTTCTTGGGAAGAACACATCTGCCAAGTATGTGTACAGTGTTTAGATCAATGTTTCTTTTTTCTTTTCTCTTTTTTTTTTTCTGGTTTTAATTGGTGTAACTGCCATTACAGGTGTGATTAGTAATAAGGAGGAGAAATAAAGGCTATAAAGAGAGTAACATATTGAAAAGGCACAGAGGACTTTTAAAAGAGGATTTATATATTGATATAAATCAATATATATTTAGGTCTGGAAGAATTGCTTAAAGATAACTTAAAACAACATTTAAAAAATTCAACCTGCATTTTTTTTGCTTTTTGTTTTGGTTTTTAAATCTTGAATAACTTAGTTATATTTGCTTACATTTTTCTTGTTCCTTTTTTTTTTTTTCTCTGTATACTCTTCACCCATTATTTCAACATGAATTTGCAGTTTCTAAACTACAAGATGCTTATCCTGTGCTCTCTGTGGCCTGCCTTTCTATCTCAGAGAGGTTCAGATGAGTTCCTTAAGCAATTAAAAACCTGTTATATTGTCTATTTTTTTTCATATTTTCCATCATTTTTTATAATCCCAGTTCAATAGCAATATATATAACTATAATATTATATATATTATATTATATATTATATATAATATATAACTATAGAAAAATAAAATCTGAAGACACATTGGGAGAGAGAGGTCTAAGGGCTGTGGAAAAAAATAGTGGAGTCACTCATGCCTCAGGACACATCATTTATTGAAGAGATGCCTAACCGTTACACTTATAACAACATAGAACTTAATTACCTTGCCAGATTATTATAATTTTAAGTGTCACATGGCTCTTTAACTAATGTATGTTAAGATAAAATTGTTTTCAAGCTTCTGAAAAAAGACTGAGTCATTAGGTCCAGAGGTTGAAAAAACAAAAAAGAGGTTTCGCTCCTCATGAACGGTTACCATGCCTTTCCTAAGTCTTGACCATCTCTGTTTTGTTTACTACCACCTCTCACTTAATGCCTATGATATCATTTGCCAGGTTCAGGAATTATACTTGAAACCTCATATGCCATGTCAGTATTATAATCCATTAAAAAATCTACTTGTAATCATTGGCCTTAGACCTTGGGTGTTTTATTGTCCATTTTTTCCTACTGTAACATAAGTAATGTGAATATAAAATGCTCCTAAGAGCTTATTAGGGAACTGCCTGAGGACTGTGGATGTGTCAACCATCCTGACTGAGGTAGTGGATAACAGACAAGAACATTGTGCACCAAGATACCATTGTGTATCTTCTTCTGACACAGAGAAATTTGGAGGTGAGGCTGCCTTCCTGTTGAATAATAGGCATGGATTTATTAACATGGTTAAGGACTTAGTCATATCTTTCCTTCAGAGAAGGATCAGGAGGATCAAGCTCCCAGAACAACACCACATTTTTTCCCGAGTCTTCAAAGCAATGTGCCAGCTGTAAAGCCCCAGAAAATACACAAATTTATGCAGAAAGACTGTAACCTTGTTTTTGATATGAGGAGAAGGAGAAAGAAAGAGAGAGAAAGCTCTTACTTCTCTCACCTCCCTGCTATGAACAGTAGGGTTACCAATCAGCTTTTCTCTGCATTTTGTCAAAAGAACTGCCATTGGATTGCTCATCTGTTTATCAGAAGTGCAAGTAATAAATATCTCAGATATTATTTTATTTAAAAAAAAAAAATCCCGTAGCATGGCAGGAATCTATAGATCTGAAAAGTTTCATGTGTTTATATAGTACATCTCAAAAGATAATCAGCCATGCTTTATATATTTTTCAGTTTTCTGCATGCAAATAACTTTCATTCTCTGTTGCATTCTCATCTACAAACAGCAATCATTAGCGTTCCTTCCAAAGGTGTACAAATACCTAGGGGTGTGCAAAGCATACCTATAATTTTCAGAATTTGTTTTATGGACTTTCACATATTTCCCATGTTAGTTAAATAAGATTGAACAGTTTCACTGATCTCTGCATTGTGGAACATATGAGATACAGGTTCAGTCAAAAGACGTCACTGTGAGATTGCTGAACAGTCAAGATTGGACAAAACTACTTTTGTGCTTAACTAAATAATTTTCATTCCTAAAAATGGCATTCTAGCTCCATTAATAAGCAGCATAGACTAATCATTTTAAAAATCTGAGGGGAAGGACAATGGATAAAATGATTTATAGCCTTCATCATTTTTCCCCAAGGAATTTTGCAAAATTTCATCTTCCTAGCAATTAGGGAAGGTAGAAGGGAGGAATATTTTGATTTGCAAATGTGCATGCACAGGTGAAATATTACAGTGTGAATTGATTGTTGGCTTCAAGATATGCATGTAAGTAAAAACCTGTCTTTAGATTCTGTTTAACCAAAATTAAATCCCCTGAAAAGCAGTTTTTTATGAAAAGTATAGTGAGATTTTTGTGCTTGCCCTCTGTTTAGAGGTCATAACTATAATCATATCATTGCACTATTTCCAAAGATCCTTTCATCAAAAGTGTATCTTCTCTTTAACATTCATTTAATCTGAAACAAAACTTGAGACACCAATACACGGAATGGAACAGACCAACTCACTCCTAATGAATTGTTTCTTTGATAAAACATGTCCTCTTTTCCTCTTGACAAACAAACCTGCAAATCCTTAATCAGCCTTTTAAATGAGTATCTATGAAGTAACCTTTATGGATAAATATTTATGAAATCAGCTGCATTGTATTAAACCCTAAGGACTAGGAGATCATTTCTGAGTGATTGTTCAAATCCTATAGGCTTATGTGGTTACTGACCAAAAAGATTTACTGTCTAATTTGAAAGGTGGAAGAAAGAGAATAAAGGTATCAAAGAAATGTGAGCTAGCCAACCACTTCCTGAGGCAACTAACTGAAGTTTTGTCTGTCTAACCTTAAACTTATCTTCTGGATTTTGGAGACAAAGGGGTATTTTTAAAGAGGCTTATTGTGCTGTTGTTGCACAGCAGCACAGCACTACCATATGTGCCCCAGCTTGGTAGAACACGTTTAACCAGCCCATGGCTAGGAGCGCTCATACCTTCCTTCATTCAGCATGCTGTTGCTAATTCTTTCTGTGCTCATGATAAAAATATAAGCTGAAGTAGGAATAGAGTAGTCCTTCAGATAGCAGTGACTCTTTGGCCTCCAACAGACTCAAGCATTAGCGAGTGTGATGGCATCCATGCTGGTATTAAATTCTGGTGTTGCACATCTGCCAATTGAATAGCCTTATACTTCTCAACTGGAAGCATTTCCCTGCAGTGCCACACACATTTTGTGCATGCAAGTTCACAAAGAGTAGAGGAACCATCACTGATACTGTGGCAGCAGTTGGCTTTTATCTTCAAAGAGATAAGCAGGGGTGTCACACTAGGTGAGGCTATAAAAATGATCTGTGCATTTTATAAGAAGCATATAGGTTAAGTAGAGGGAGTAGAGATCTGCACTGGACACAGGAATTGTACTGCCTGCAGAGAATTCCTTTTTAAAACTTTCTTAGCAAGTTATTTTGCCATGTGTATACCATAAGTCAGCAGTGACACCAATAAGAGGAAATAGTGGCTTTTGCAGTGGAGGGGGGAAAAATTTCCTCTTGTACAAGGTCAGAGAACTTGTTCATCCATGTGCTGGGGAAGAAGATAAAATAGACTGATTATAAAGATAAATTAGAAAGAACAAAAGTCTGGACTGAAAGCCTGGATTCAGGCCTAAGCTGTAATTACCCGTTTTTATTTTTATACAAAACAAAAACCACATGCTCTGAACACTTACAAGATGACAGTTCAGATTTTGATTTACATCAGAATTCTGAGGTGTTTACATTTACTCTAGGTTAAATGCTTCTGAAGACCCTTAAATATAAATTAAATATAACTGCACAAGTTTTTAAAATGCACATTTTTATCATAATTTAAACTCCTGCCCAGTAGTTGCAAAGATTTAGGGCTTCTGGGTTTGCCTGTTATTTTTATGCAAAATGCTAAAGTGTGGGCAGATTTTTCAGTCTAAAGCCTTCATTTGGGCTCATATCAACTTCCAGGGAAAGAGGAGTGCCAAAGAAGCAGACCCAGAGACCCCACTCTGACAGAGGGAAGGACGAGCGTAATAGTAAATAGGTGTAAATGTGCCCATCAGCCTCCTTGCTGAGCACCACTCCACTGTCTCCCAGTGGCTGATGGTGTTACAGCGTGTGTGAGGAGGCTCTAAAAGAGCAAAGGAAATAAGTGGCTTCATTCCAGCACAGGCTGAGTGGAGCAGGAAGGCAAGGCGATGGGAGAGTGCCAGGACAACTCACTCAATTTTTTGCATATTTTGTTTTGAAGTTCTCACAAAAATAGACATAAATAAACAAACAACAATAACAAAATAAAAATTTTAAAGTGCAGTGCCAGGCTGTTACTCTATCTTTATTTCCAAAATGGATGTGAAAATAGCAGCAGTAGTTAGTATCTCCCCTGGTGTCCACAATACATAAAGCATGAATACTAAGAGAGTCTGAGCCCGAGGCATAATTTTCACAGGCTCTATTGAGACATACATTTTGTTTAAAACTTTGATAAAAGATCATGTAGGGTGGAAGGTCAACGGGTAAGTAGCTTCTAATATGATTATAAAGAGCCGATGCTCTTTTATGTGATTTTAAACTTTCATAGAAAAATATTAAAGGTATTTTCTTTCCAGCATATTAACAAAATATATAAAAGTCTGTTTTCTACTTATGTACTTACCAAAGCCGAAGTAAATAGGAGCACTGCCAGTTATTTCAGCAAGCGCAGGATTGATCCTATATATAGTACAGAAACAAAATAACTCAAACTAGTTTATTCCCACAAAAGGGAATCACTAATTTTACTAAATAAGCATTTCCTTACAGACAGCTGTATAAAATTACTAAAAACTATTGAGAAGTTAAGAAATTTTGGAATCTCATTTATATTTCTTTTTGGTATTAGTAAAAGAACCAAAATGGGTAGAATTTTATTAATTTAAATATTTCACTCTAAGATCTGTGTCATTACAATGTACAGAACATGCAACAGATTAATAGCTATATTCAGAAACACAATATTTTGAAACTCTTTTTTTTTTAATGAAGTTTGTCTTGTTTTCCCATAAGACTTTTTTCCCAGAGATGAATATATCTGGCTCTCATTCTGGTGTCTTATTCTTTTTTTAGCTTCCTGAAATGACTCATATTCAGACACGACGACCCTGGTTGATGTTTCTCCTACAGAACCTTGGATTACTATTAGGCTGGCTCTGCCTCTTACTTTTGGCTATATATGAACAGAAAATTAAAATATGAGTTTTCCATTGGAAATCTTGAAGTACCACTTATGACAGTGGATAGAATTATTCAGTTGTGTCATGTCTGTTATAGTAATACAGTGATATATAAATTAAGTTGTTGGGATTTTTATATCTGAACAGTAGATAACTATTTTACTTTATTAACTTATTGTTAAGATTTTTTTATTTTTTTTGTAGACATGAATGTTTAGAATTATGTTTTATTTGTTACTGAGCTTACCAGATCCCATGCTCAAACTCACAGGAGCTTTTGATTAGTTTTTATTGAGACTGTTCTAGTTGAATGCTCTAAGTGATCTCTGCCAGTCTGATTGAAGAAAGAATAAAACACTTTTATATGCAATAATTAAAGTGGACTAACCCTATTTGAGTAATTTGAAACAGAAAAGTTTGTTGCCTCATAGCATAAGGAATAAATGTATTTACATAAAACTAAAAAGTATAACAAAACTAAACTGTTAAATGCATACAGCAATTTCTTTATAGTATGTTAATTATTTATTTTCCCACCATAATGATCCTTCTTAGTGGTACCTCACTGATCCACTGTGGAAGGTAAAAAAATGATGAATGTAAGTGCTTTTCTGACTGTTGCACAGTTTGTCATACACATGATGGAATTGTGACAGTCAAGCATTGAACCATAATAACTGTTACAGTAACCACTTTCTGCATTGTCCCAATCCTGACAGATGTTTGAGAGAGATTATAAGAAAAGTTGAAAGGATTTCTTCCCCAATATCCCTTCCAGCCTTCTCAAATCAAGGGATTCCTTGAGCCAGATGTTGCTTTTGAGCCATCATGTTTAATAAACTCTAATAGTGCCTTCCAGCCAGCAATTAGCTTATTCACATAAATGCGATGTGCATTGTGGAAAAAGCTTTTTCAATTGTCTAAAGTGTATATAGTTTTGCTCTCTTAGGGTCTGACTCCTTCTAACTGAGTGATTTTCATGCAATTAGTCCTCTTGATTTCATGGGAATTCTGGGTAAGTTACAGATGACTCATTTAATTTTGTGTTACAGAATCAAGCCTGAAACAAATACACAGATTCTGTCCTGATTCTGAGGTGCTGAGCAGCTTCCAGGAGGTACTGAGCAGCACTCAGCTCTGTGATTTCTATTATTAAGATACTATCATTTTTTGTCTAAAGGAATCCGCCACTACCTAATTTATGTTCTAATAGGAGAGTTGAGGTGTATTCTTTCTCCCTTCTCTCATGTGTGTTAATAAGGAGAGCAAGTTACAGAACAAACCTATATTCTTTATGCAAACAGGTGCATACTTTTCTTCCTTGTCTTAATTAACCTTGAAAAACAGCTACATTATGATATTTTTGACTCTCAAAATGTTTCGTGCATGTGTTTGGCAGCTTCTACTGCAGGTACAATTATTCTCATATTACAGAGATCAGACTCTATACTAGAGCAGTGTCAGTTCTCAAAGGCTTCATGGGCACCACGCTACCTTAACATCAAAATTTAAAATGAAAATAAGGGCGATTTTTATTGTTTAGAACAGCCTAGGTTCATGGGCTTGTGGACTCCTGGTCCTCCAATGGCCACCCTTAGGAAAAACACACAGATCATTTTAAAGGTAGCTATGCACTTATTTTCAGTGCCTGTAAACTGTGGGAATCTCTAGCAAACACCCTAATGCACATCTAAGTGTACATATACATACATTCAAAAACCTTGTCACAAACAATTTATCCAAAGTCACACAGGAAGTTTCTATCTGGCTAGGGAAATGAACCAAGATGTTTAAAGTCCCAAAGTAAAATACAAACCTGTTTTATGCAGGCGTGCAAATATTATGGCTGCTTTTTTTCTGTGGGTTTAACTTTGAAAGCTGCCTAGTCAGCTGAGGAGTCCTAGCTGATGCTTTTATTTTCAAAGGTTTCATTTTTCATGAGTTTGTGCTTGTTTCTGGGAAGGTAAGATTTTTTTATTATTATTATTTAACGTTTTTCCAGTATTTCATCTGTTTGTATTGGCACGAATTCAATGACCTTCAGCAGTGGCAGTCAATTCAGCAATAGAAGGACACCACTGGACGTAAGCAAAATCTATTCTTGTATCAGATGGTGCAAATGAATATTGGAAACTTGTTATTTCAAAGAGCAGAGCTACTGTACTTTGTTTATATGTGCTTAATGTTCATTCACTACAATAGGAAACAAGATTACCGACATGATCATGTTTTGGCAATATTATGATATTCTGAAATATTTTTTTATCATCAATGTGTCAGAGAGAGGGCAAGTAATTTCTGGCAGTGTGTTCTTTAAAGTTGCATACAAGCATAGGTTCACATCCTGACATGATCTGTGAACCTACTGCATTTGCATCAATCCATTCAGAAAATACTATTTTTGGCTATATATATAGATTTATCAGATTTTTTCATCACACTAAACTAGCAAGTATATTCATACAGCTTCCATCTCATGCACAAATGCATCAATCAGAATGCCAGTTACTCTATTTCTGCTGCAGAGTTGTCATGTTTCCATGGTGTTTATCAGTACATGAGCAATTTGGTCAACATTTTCAGCACTTGCAGGGAAAGCAGGTGATCAGGCCCAGTCAGCATGGGTTTATGAAGGGCAGGTCCTGCTTGACGAACCTGATTTCCTTCTATGACAAAGTGATGCGCTTGTGGATGAGGGAAAGGTTGTGGATGTGGTCTACCTTGACTTCAGCAAGGCTTTTGACACCGTTTCCCACAGCATTCTCCTCAAGAAACTGGCTGCTCTTGGCTTGGACTGGCGTACGCTTCATTGGGTTAGAAACTGGCTGAATAGCGGGGCCCAAAGAGTCATGGTGAACGGAGTCAAATCCAGTTGGAGGCCAGTCACTAGTGGCGTTCCCCAGGGCTCGGTGCTGGGGCCGGTCCTCTTTAATATCTTCATCAATGATCTGGATGAAGGCATTGAGTGCACCCTCAGTAAGTTTGCAGATGACACCAAGTTAGGTGCGTGTGTCGATCTGCTCGAGGGTAGGAAGGCTCTGCAGGAGGATCTGGATAGGCTGGACCTATGGGCTGAGGCCAACTGCATGAAGTTCAACAAGGCCAAGTGCCGGGCCCTGCACCTGGGGCAAAACAACCCCAAGCAGAGCTACAGACTGGGAGAGGAATGGTTGGAAAGCTGCCAGGCAGAGAAGGACCTTGGAGTATGTGTTGATAGTCGGCTGAATATGAGCCAGCAGTGTGCTCAGGCAGCCAAGAAGGCCAACAGCATCCTGGCTTGTATAAGAAGCAGTGTGGCCAGCAGGGCTAGTGAAGTGATCGTCCCCCTGTACTTAGCTCTGGTGAGGCTGCACCTCGAGTACTGTGTTCAGTTTTGGGCCCCTCGCTACAAAAAGGACATCGAGGTGCTTGAGCAAGTCCAGAGAAGGGCGACGAAGCTGGTGAGGGGTCTGGAGAACAAGTCCTATGAGGAGTGGCTGAGGGATCTGGGGTTGTTCAGCCTGGAGAAAAGGAGGCTCAGGGGCGACCTTATTGCACTCTACAGATACCTTAAAGGAGGCTGTAGCGAGGTGGGGGTTGGTCTGTTCTCCCACGTGCCTGGTGACAGGACGAGGGGCAATGGGCTAAAGTTATGCCAGGGGAGTTTTAGGTTGGATGTTAGGAAGAACTTCTTTACCGAAAGGGTTGTTAGACATTGGAACGGGCTGCCCAGGGAAGTGGTGGAGTCACCATCCCTGGAGGTCTTTAAAAGACGTTTAGATGTAGAGCTTAGCGATATGGTTTAGTGGAGGACTGTTAGTGTTAGGTCAGAGGTTGGACTCGATGATCTTGAGGTCTCTTCCAACCTAGAAATTCTGTGATTCTGTGATTTTGACTTGGTACCAAGTCTGAATACCCGGTCTCATTAGCCCACAGACGTTTGAATTCTTACGGTACCTATGAGAGAACTTTTGCTTCTGCTTAAAGTTGGTTACTCTGCTTTAATTCTCCTGGCATTAGTATGTTTAAAGTTGGATATTGAAGGTGGAGCATTACCAGACATAAAGCAAAACTAGACTGTATTTCAGGAACAATGCATTTTACAGGGTATTGGAAACTATTATATAGGCCACTAAATTTGAAAACTAGATCAGTTTAAGTCTGAAGGATTCATCTTTTTGTCAACATTCTCTGGAAAGCCCAAGAAAAAAGATAGAAGAGTATGGTTTTATGTCCTCGCAAGAGAGAAGGTGTTAAAAAATATTCCTACGATGCATTCTCTCTTTGTTTGTTTTAAATGCTGTAGAGTTTATTCATACAGATTTCAAACAAGGCTCTATTTAAAGCCAGATATTTCTTTCTGTTCCTCCAAACCTAACAGACAGAGAGCATAATATGCCAATGTTTTCATTGAGTCAAATCCTGAGTAAGGGCTGCAGAACTTCATCACTTGCAGCCTCTAAATCATGACTGGGTATCTCTCTAAGAGGTATGCAATTACTCAAACAGATGTTATGTGCTTGATGGAGAGATTACTTGGTGAGGTTTTACAGCCTGTCAGGCAGTTCTGACTAGATAATCATAATGTTCCTTTGAAACCCTAAAATATATGAATCTATAGATACAGGATTTTTTCTGCAAGAAGAGGGTTAGTATTTCTCTCTTTCATCTATTCTTAGTTTTCAGACACTCTCATGATGAAAAAAAATTGCTTTCCTACATACACAGAAAATGAGAGAAAAAGGAGGGTTGAAAGAATTTGTTTGCCACAGTATCTTTTCCTGGAAGTTAAGTGGTAGAAGGCCTCATAAAAAACACTTCCAACTCCAAACTATAAGGGATCCTAAGCATAAGAGAGTTGACTTTGTACCTCTCTTTCCTCTTTCCTCTCTCTTTTTTTTTTTTTTTTTTTTTGTATATGTTACACATAACCCAGTGACTCTTAAGATAAATAGTACCTTCTTTGCAGCCAGCTATCCCAATGCCCTTAGAAAGTTTCTGGAGCTCATCTGCATGTTTTAAATACTGCCATCTATTCCGCTGTTATATTTTATGATTTAAACAGGAAGGTGGCATTTCTCCAGAGAAAAAAATACCTTTTTAAATGTAGGAGAATATGGTTGGTTTTATACAGCAACACAACCTTAGCAAAAATATTTGAATTGTTTTTCTTTCAGCTTGCCATTGCATTGGAGAAAGCGTATTATTGTAACAATATTTGGCCTGTATCTGGAAACCAACAACAGGTTTACATCAAAGTGAGGATTGTGGCTGATAATTTTATAATAAGGGATTACTTTGTCAATGTTATTAGCTTCTCTTGCTTTACTGTAACCTGCTGTCAAGTCTTATCTTAAAAATAAGCTGCCTTCTATTATGATTGCAGCCTTAGGAATGTGACTGCAGAAAATACAAGCAGTAGTTACACAATCGCTTTAATCAAAACAAAAACTCCTGTAATTTATTTTACTAGAGCCACCTTCATTCCCTTCTCCCCAGAGCAGCAAATGATCCACACGCAGCGCTGCTGCCGCAGGTCACGCAGGGGAACATAAGTGCCTTCTTCCTTTTATGTCTCTGATAACGGGCCGGAGCACAACGGGAGACGTCGTATAGCAGCCCAATCGTATTGAAGTCACTGCCAAGCTCCCATTGCCGGCAGCGCAGAACAACATCCTGGAGCTGGTGGGGGTGCAGGAATTGTGGAGGGCTGGTGCTGCTTCCTCTGCAGAGATGATAGGAGACAGATAGCAGGCAGGGTGGCTCCACAGCTCTCCCTGAGAGGCCTTCCTCTCAGCTCCCCCATACCGCAGCAGGCACTTTGACGGCTGCAGCAAAAGGATCAAATGCTTTATAGCTGTCTCTGCGGCATCCTGAAGGGGCTCACTTCAGGGCAAATTCTCAGACGGTACATGTAGTCTTGGCTTTGGATGCCAAGGATATAGTGAAAGTGATCTGGCTGATAACCCTGTGAGTGCAGGCTCAGCCTGTGCACTCCACAACACCCGAGTGATCCAGTGTTGTAGACATGTTTGTATGTGACATCATTTTCATCCCACTGAAACTGTCTTGGAAACCCTTCCTCATCCTTTTCCCAGGGGCCAGCAGAGACTCTCCTGGCCTATCCCATGACAGAGAGGAAGTGGGTATGAGTGACTAGAGCAGGCAATTATTGTGACACATCTCAGTCTTAATTTAAGACCACAGTGATTTCTGCTCTCTTTTCATGGCCTCTACACTGAAGCAGAATCATCAGGACAATGTCTGTGCTGGTCTGTTGGGTAGGTGCCCAGGCTGCCCTCACAAAGGTAGGTGGTGGCCAAGCAGCACCCATGTCCCAGGCCTGACAACTGTTTCAGAGTATCCCAGGTGTCTCTGTCATTGCCTACCAGACACGGCATCCAGCAGCACACCACCTCTCACAAAAACTCTTTTTGGCTTCTCAGGCAAGGACTTTCTAGAATTTGCCATATCACCTGCTTATTTCTGGCATGTAAATATCACAACCCATAAAATAGTCCTATATATGTGCTCTTACCTGCTGTTCTCTTTCAACATCCATACTGATGGTTTTGGAGCTATGTGTTGCAAATACTTGTGACTTCTGAAGTTCAGAAAGAGCAGCACGACACTGGAAATTTCACTGAGAACTATGCAGAAGTAGAGATTATCATCTACACCATGGTGCCAGCAATTTGATTCTTCTTATTTGAGAGAGACACTGCTATGAGTACTGGACATAAGAACAAGTCCTTCTTTTGTATCCATGCTGAAGCGTGTTGGTTTAGTCTTGGTGGTCTTGGGTGGTTTTATCGGTACCAACTGTACTGTGTCCTAATTTCCAGACTTCAAAAGTCATTTTCATATTTCTGTGCAAATGTTTAGTATTAGCTCTGGAGCAAGAGCACACCTTTCTCGATGCTGTCCTAATCCAAAAGGGCATGGGCATTGCATTTGTGAAGTTCACATACAGAAGTAATCTAAATGCATGTATATGCATGATACAGCAGTTCAAAAGCAAGTAGCTGTAATCATCAGCAAGTTCAGAAGGGCATGACTGGACAATATACATCTGTTTAATAGGTCCAGGACAACATAGCAGCATAGATAGAAAATGACATCCACAGCTGAGCTAAAGGAAGAATGGAATTCATTCTGCAAGTACTATACACATGAGGAGTTCAATGAGTATTAGAATCATTCTGTCATTCTCCAGGACCTCACTAATGATAATTTCTAGTGCACCTTGAATAAGGCATCAGAAGGAAAGATGTAATGGAAAATAAGTCTGCTTCTTTAATTTGGTGAAGAAATGAATACAAGTGGTGATGCACTCTAAATTGCATCATGATTCATCATCATGCACAAATGCAAAGCATCTCTTTTTCCACTTGGAGACAAACAGGGCAAAACAGATACATTCCAGAAAAGCCAGAACAAGGAAAGGTCGAGGGAGAAAGTTCTTGTAGTTGATAGGGTAAATGCCAAAAGAAACAACAAATATATAAAGCAAATCATCTCCTCCTCAAATTGTAGTTCATTCTCTTTGGCAAACATTAAACCCACACAATTCTCTACAAATGTTGCTTGAAAATATCATGTCTAAGAAGTAGAGTTTCAACACTGGAAATAGTTTAAATATTACAAAACAGATGACTTTTAATAACTCTCAAACTTGAGACATGCATTGAAAATATGATCCATATGTTCATAGCCATATATTTTGGAAAATACATATTCATAGTTGATTAAATCAGTACAATTTCATGTGCAAGATTTCAATTCCATCTGAAGTAATGAGAAACAAAAAAAAACTATGAAAGCATAGTCCATCTTCTAACATTTCCTACTACTAAACCCCCTACTTTTTAATTTGTCTTGCTGTGCTTGTAATTAACATGAATATGCCGTTTGTCTAGACAACAGAGTAGCTGACTGTCTGGCATAGTGTTATGTGGCATAATTAGAGTGTACTAAGAAAGCACATGACTGTTGCAAATTCTTTTCTAGCACGTAATATTTCAATATGCCATCAAAATTCTTAAGTTGTATTGTACTTAAATAACCCTCCACCCTCGACCTTGATTCTCCTTTACGGAGATGTGTTTTTTTTTGAAATAATTACATGAACTTCACTGAAGGGTTATGGGCTATGGTATCGTGTTTTTTGTTGGTGGTGGTTTTTTTTTTTTTTTTTCTTTCCCTTCCTCTCTCTGCCTCCCTTCCACCCAGAATAAGCTCTGCTATGCGTTAAGTTTCAGTATTGGTGGACAAAACCTAATTTGTTAGAAAATCTTTTTCCAGACATTTCATAATTATAGCATGTGTAGGATTATAAGCTGGAGGGACCTCAGAAAAGATGCTCTGAATTCTGAGGAAGCATAACCAGAGCTAGAGCAGTTCCTACCCACTTCTGTTGATATAAGAAAACACATTCCAGCTTTCTGAGCGTACATAACAAAAGAAAAATAAGAAGAATTAATTGATGGTACAAATACCAGCACTAGTATTCATCAGGAATTTTACACCAGAATGAAAATGATCAGATCTCCTGTACTTCTTCATTCACTGTTTTTTGAAATCATTGCTTCCCATCTGAGATTTATAAGCTGACACTGGGCATGTGCCTAATCTTTTGTTATTTTTCTGCAAAACAATAGCTAACCACTTTCACTTGTACAGCATGCTAGCATTACATATGAAGACATGAAAAAGCAGTTTTTAATAATGGATAGCCATCTGACTTGAGCAGTGTGAACTGAAAATTGTTGACCTGAAGTAGCTACAATATAGTCTTTCAGTTTACAGTTCTGGCATGAATGTAAACCATAACAAGAGTTAGACTGTTTGATTCTCTTGTATCTCTCATATATGATGTATTTCATATCTTTCTCTCTTTCTCCAGAATTCACAACACAAAAGGTATCTCAGATTCAAGACAGTAAGATCGAACCTATAGGTCCATAGCTTACTCAAGAACTACTTGTCTGTATGTTTAAAATGGGTATTTTAATAGTAAAAATTCCGCTTCCTTTCTTCTGCACTTATTGATGCCATACTTATGTCAGAAGTAGCTACATTTGACAACAAATTGTTCCTCAAGTTTGTTCACCAGCAAAGGTAGTGGTTTGTATGGTAAGAAACAGAAAGCCTTGGCAGAAGAGACATTCACATTCACTATATATATGTTTATCAAATAGCCTCAGATTGAGAGTTCACTCTGTAATTATTTTAATAATCAGTGAGAATTACTGAGAATTATAGTGTGTAAATGCATAAACCATTTCTGAATTCTCAGGTCATTTTTTTTTTTTTTTTTACTGGTGAAACATTACTAAAAATTTCTGTTTTATACTATTTGAAACAAAAGTAAATATACACTTTTTCATGTCTTTGTAACAACAACAACAACAATAAAATAAATAAATAAAAACATAAGTCTGCAGAGAGACTCTATTGCTGTGTCCTACATGATAAGGAGATCATCTGAAATACAGCCGACAGCCAGCACAGTTTCTTGAGCACTGAACGTTCCTAGGCAGTATGTTTGATGAAAAACACATTGCATGTTCATTTATCCCCTATGTCTATTTAAAATGTAAGATATAAACATCTCTTCTATGAACACACTCAACAAGCCTATATCTGGTTTGCATCCTTCAGTCACTACAATGACATTTCGTTAGCTAATCCATTGTGGAACTGATTTTTAGCAAAATAGAAGCAAACACAATTTGTTAAGTTTAACCTGATCATGTAATACCCTTCCAGTAAGTCTACCACTGTAATTTTGCCTGCCTTATGTTATTGCTTTCTGGTGACAGATAGGTTGATGTAAATACTTCTTCCCTAATTATTCTTCTCCAAGTGAACGAAAGGAAGAAAGAAAGAAAGAAAGAAAGAAAGAAAGAAAGAAAGAAAGAAAGAAAGAAAGAAAGAAAGAAATGAAAGAGAGAAAGAGAGAAAGAGAGAAAAAGTTGAAAGTAAAGTTCTAAAATCATGGTATTACACCTTATATTGTAAAAGGGTCCTTGTGACTTTTAGCTCTATGAAGATCAAATAAGAAAACGCAAAAACCCTTGCAATGAAAGAGAAAAGCAGTGCTTGATGTCTCTGTGACTACATGTCTACTAAATAATTATTATGAGTGACAGCATAATGATTTTGGCACTACATTGCTTTTCTTTACCTGTTGGCTACATGCTCATATACCGTTATCACTCTAATTATGCAGTTCTTCTTATTACCTACTTAAATAATGAAGGAATTAATCAAGCTCTTTCAGGGAAAATCTAATGAAGAGGGAAACTCTTCCCCAAAGCAGATTTTCCCATGACTTTTCAGTCATATTATCCTACCAGCTGAGCTCTGGATCTAGTAAACTGGATATAAATCTCTCCTGAGGACATGCATCTTACCTTTCAAAGTCCTGAACAAAGTTACTTTTCTCTTCTAGAGACTGTCTGAAGGAGGTTTTTCTGCCAAATTTTATAAATCAGCACAACAAATTAGAATGCTCAGCAGTTAGGGGGATTCTAGTCCCAATACCAGAGACTTACACATTTTATCTGAGGAGTATGCAACATAACAAACAGAAACTGTTTTTGGAGCAGACTAGAGTCTAGACACAAGTCTAGACACCTGAAAACCAAAGTGGAGTCAGGTCTGGAGGTTGACTAGTCCAATCCACTTGCTCAGAGCATTCTCAGCTACAGCAAATTACCCAAGGCTTTGTCCAGTTCAATTTTGAGAATTTCTGAGGATGAAGACTGTATACCCTCTCTTGGCAACATGTGTTCAGTTACCTTCATAGTAATTTTTTTTTTTTTTTTCTTATGCTTAAGTTAAATTTCCTGTATTTCCAGGACTGTGACATGTCTTGTCACTGGATACTACTAAGAGTCTGGATCCATCACCTTTTCTCTTTAATGTCTAAGATAGGATAGGATAGGACAGGACAGGACAGGACAGTTGGAAGAGACATACAAAAAACAAGTCCTACTGCCTGACCCCTTCAGGACTGACCACAAGCTGAAATGTGTCACTGAGGAAATTGTCCAAATGTCCCTTGAACATGGATGGGCACAGGGCACCACCTGCCTCTCCAGGATGCCTTTCCCAGTGTGTGACCACCCTCATGACACTGACATTTCTCCTCATGCCCAGCCTGGCCCTCCCTGACACAGCTCTGTGCCCTTTCCACATCCTGCCATCGCTCACCAGGGAGCAGAGGCTGGCACCTCCCTTTGTGCCTCCCTTCCTCGGGAGGCTGCCTAGAGCCATGAGGCTGCCTATTGGCTTCCTCTTCACCACACCAGACAACCTATGTGACCTCAACTTCTTCTCACAAGACACACCTTCTAGGCCTTTTACCAGCTTTGGTGTCCTACTGTGGATTCATTCAAGTACTTTAACATCCTTTTTATATTGTGAAGCCCAGAACTCCATGGGCTTCAATGAACTTCATGAACTCCAATATTCAAGGTGAGGCCACACCATTGCTAGATATAGTGGAATAATCACCAATCTCCTATTCATGGATAAGATCCCTTGAAGCTTTCTCTTCTCTGGGCTGAACAGTCCCAGGCCTCTCAGTTTGTGCAACAGATGTTCCAAGCCCTTAACCACCTATGTGGCTCTTCTATGCCTTTGCTCCAGAGTGTCTATTTTCCTGGCGAGTCCAGCACTGGGCACAATAGTCCAGGTGTGTCTCGGCACTGATTAGCAGAAGGGAAGGGTGACCTCCCTCTACCTGCTAGCAATGACTGCTCTTTCTAATGGAGCCCAGGAGGCTTTTGGCTTTCTTTGCTGCAAGGACATGTTTCTGGCTCATGTCCAGTTTGTTGTACAAGAGCATCCCCAAAGACTTTGCTGTAAAGCTGCAAAGATGCTTTCCATCTAGTCCTCAGCCTGTGCATGAGGTAATTTCTCCCCAGGGGCAGGAGTTAGCATTTACTTTTGTTGAGCTTCATGAGATTCTTTTTTTTTTTTGCCCATTTCTCCAGCCTGTCAAGGTCTCTAAATGGCAGCACAACCCCCAGGAGTACCACCCTTCCCAATTTGTACCATGTTAGTCCTATTCCTTCATTGCCTTCTCTCTGGCCTACTACCTTAAATCAATCTTTATGGAGTGCTAATGGGAATATAGGAGCACCATTCCTTAGAATGGCCAATGAGCTTGATGTAGGGCAGGATAGGCCTTTGAGGAGTAAGAGACGGGAATTTCAACCTCCTCCTGATGAAAACAACAGTCCATTATCCCCAGCAAAGTTCTCCAGGCATCTTCTCCCCAAAGGCATTAGAGACCTTGCATAGGGTAGCGGATTTGTGTTTCTCTCAACTATCTCTAGAAAAGATAGCAACCACACTTATTTATAGAGGCCAGCTCACACATAGGCCTCTTCAAACTTGGCAAGTTTGATGCATGTCTTCACTGGGCCCTACAGAAAATGCTTAGTTTCTAGATCCTGAATCCTTAAGAGATACTTTCTGATTTGCTCAGACTGTGACAGAAAAACAAACAAACAAACAAACAAACAGAAACACAACAACACCCACTCACCCACTTTATGAAGCTGACAAGTCTAATTAGATTTATTCATTACACTTATTACCTCCAGAGATTATTCACTGAGTTCATTATCAAATCATTCATTATCAATTGAGTGGATGCTCCAGGACTGCAACTTTTAAACTAGGTGCCTGAATTCTGCTTAACTCCTGCTCCAAACGTCTTAATAGTTTAGGAGCTCTGGCATTACAGAACAAAAGCAAATGTCACAAGTTTTGGTCCAAGGTCATGACATACAGGAACTTTTCCCCCACCTTTGTCCTTTCCATCCAGCATTGTACAGCTCCCACAGTGTACAATATTCACTGTATACTGCATTAGATTATAAAGGAGAATGAGAGATGAAATGGACTGAATAGTTACTTCATCTTTTCTAACACTCCCAACCAGTCCACAACCCTGAAAATTAGTACAGTTTATGCTGCATAAAGAGTATTAGAACTACACATTTTTATGTTTAAAAGTTTAAACAAGTAAGCCTTTTTGAAAAACAAAAATTGCAAATTGTACGTACTATCAACTCCACCGATATTCATTTCTACCAAAGCTACGCAAACAAGAGAATGAACCAAAAATCAGTTCATTAATACACTTGTTTGGAAATCTGAAGTTCAGAAAATAACATCTTATTTTCAAAAGTTAACAATTTAATTGCTGTCAATAAACTTCTTCAGTTTCCTGCACTGCACAGTTCTGACTGTGCTGTGAGCTTTCCATGCTTTTGTTAATCCTCAAATGTGCCCATCAGATAAAGTTTTCTATTTGGATAGTACTTCTTGTCTTTCCAAAGTTGTTCATAACTCTGGAACCTACGCTTAAAAATGCCAAGTTGCTAAGATGTCTCTTTATCTGAGTGAATGCATCCTCAGTTAAAGCAATAGTCCCCAGTATTTCAAAGATTGCCTTGAGAGAAAACAGGAAGAAATTGAAGATAAACATGAATAATGAAATAAAATAGTGAAACTAATGTATCTTTAAGGTGATCTCAATGCATTTTAATTGTTTAATTTAATTTAATACAATTTTATAAACCACAGACCTTTAGATTAGAACAGTTTTCAGAGTGCCAGGATCAGTCCTGTAACAGTTTCAGGCCTGACTTCTATGTGAAGTCTTTGAATTTCATCTGTATAAAGCAATTTTAGAACTCTGGAGGGACTCAAGGGGATCATTTCAACAGAAAAAAAAAAAAAAAAAAAAAAAAAAAAAAAAAAAAAAAAAAAAACAGCTCGTAGACATCAGGGCTTCTTCCCCAGTGTCCTCCAGGGTCCCAATATGAGGTATCTATACCCACTTAAAAGAATCATTATAGTACAATGAGATAATGTGTACAACTGTGATTCCTTCAGAAGACCTGTAGATGTCTGTGAGTGGAATTAAAGTAGCATTTTTGCCTTATTTAGTATGTCATAAGTGCAGAAGATAACCAGTGCTCAGGTAAAATATGAGGCATGAGAAAACTAAAGACTAAGCCTGTATTAGACTATCCTGGCCTGTATTAGAGATAGTGTGGCCAGCAGGACCACGGAGGTGATTGTCTCCCTGTACTCTGCTCTGGTGAGGCTGCACCTCAAGTACTGTGTTCAGCTTTGGGCCCCTCACTACAAGAAGGATGTCGAGGCCCTGGAGCATGTCTAGAGAAGGGCAACAAAACTGGTGAGGGGTCTAGAGCACAAATCTTATGAGGAGTGGCTGAGAGAGCTGGGATTGTTTAGTCTGGAGAAGAGGAGGCTCAGGGGAGACCTCATTGCACGCGACAACTTTCTGAAGGAAGGTTGTGATGAGGAGGGTGTCAGCCTCTTCTCCCAGATAACTAATGATAGGACTCGAGGAGATGGCCACAAGTTGCACCTGGGGAGATTTAGACTAGATATCAAGAAAAACTTTTTCTCGCAAAGAGTAATCAGGCACTGGAACGGCCTGCCTGAGGAAGTGGTGGAGTCACCATCCATCGCAGTGTTCAAGAAGCACCTGGATGATGTGCGGTGAAATATGATTTAGTAGCTTAGTGTATATCATTGGTGATAGGAGGATGCTTGGACTGGATGATCTCATAGAATTACAGAATCACAGAATTGTAGGGGTTGGAAGAGACCTTGAAAGATCATTGGGTCCAGCCCCCCTGCCCAAAGCAGGTTCCTTAGAGCAGGCTGCCCACATAGGCATCCAGATGGGCCTTGAATATCTCCAGAGAAGGAGACTCCACAACCTCCCTGGGCAGCCTGTCCCAGTGCTCCGTAACCCTCTCTGTGAAGAAGTTCTTTTGCATGTTGGTGCGGAAGTTTCTGTGCTCTATCTTGCAGCCATTGCCCCTTGTCCTGTCCTCACAAACCACTGTAAAGAAGTTGGCCAAATCCCTCTGTCTCCCACACCTCAGGTATTTATACACATTGATGAGATCCCCTCTCAGTCTTCTTTTCTCCAGGCTGAACAGACCCAGGTCTCTCAGCCTTTCTTCATAGGGAAGATGCTCCAGGCCCCGTATCATCTTTGTGGCCCTCCGCTGCACTCTTTCCAGGAGATCCCTGTATTTTTTGTACCGAGGAGTCCAGAACTGGACACAGCACTCCAGGTGAGGCCTGACCAGAGTAGAGGGGGAGGATCGCCTCCCTTGACCTGCTGGCCACGCTCCTTTTAATGCACGCCAGGATCCCTTTGGCCCTCTTGGCCACCAGGGCACACTGCTGGCTCATGGTCAACCTGTCATCCACCAGGATCCCAGGTCCTTCTCTGCAGAGCTCCACTCCAGCAGGTCATCCCCCAGCCTGTACTGATATGTCTGGTTGTTCCTTCCCAGGTGCAGGACTCTACACTTGCTCGTATTAAACCTCATTTGGTTTCTTCCTGCCCATCTCTCTAGCTGGTCCAGGTCTTGCTGAATGGCAGCACAGCTTTCTGGTGTGTCAGCCACTCCTCCCAGCTTTGTGTCATCAGCGTACTTGCTGAGGGCAGACACTATTCCCTCATCAAGGTCATCTATGAAGATGTTGAACAAGACTGGACCTAGCACCAACCCCTGGGGAACACCGCTAGTCACAGGTCTCCAGCCGAACTCTGCACTGCCGATCACCACCCTCTGAGCTCGGCCAGTCAGCCAGTTCTCAACCCACCTTACTGTCCACTCCTCTATCCCACAGTTTCTCAGCTATAGGTCTTTCCAACCTTTTGTTTCTATGATTCTATGACTCCATGATTCTAAAATGTGTTTAACAAGGCAGACTACACATGAGAAAATGGCTCTCTAACAAGCAAAAGCTTCTTTATCTGCAGAATTCACTGACTGTGACTTTGTTACCTACAAGAGCATTTTTTGTTTGTTTGTTTTTTCAAGTTCTTCTAATACTTCAATCACATATTTTCTCAAAGATCTTCCAGGTGACAACAACTAGTTGGCACTTCACAAAAGTGTTAAAAGTTAAAGCGGAGGACATTCAGTGGCTTTACTGCATCAATGTTTGCTCCTGTTATTCTTTTTCCAAAATGTTCAACATTCAGCTACTCTTGAAAAGCTTTTGGTCACCTTCAGAATCAATCATATTTTACTGTGGTAAAATGAAATATAATTTCTTTCTTATGATGTAAACAACTACAGAACTGCAAACAATTCTAAATTCTCCAAGGAATTTTAAGTTTCAGAAATACTTAAATCTCTAATAAATATATCAAAAGATTTATTTAATGTGAAATCTTTAAAACACTGTTTCCATAAGAAGCATAACCCCTACCCTTTTCATGATAGGATTGAGGGTTTAGCATAAAATCCATTATAATCTCACTGGTTTGTAATCCCCTCCGATTTCACCATGGAATTTTTCAGATATTGTTTCCTGACATCTATTAAATACAGAGAATATAAACCAGAAGCTGATGCTATGGCTTCTATAGAGAAACTAGTACCTATTTCTCAAATGTTGTAATTTCTTCTGGGTCAGATACATGGTGCTCATAAATTCACAGCAAACCACATTTGATATCGCAAGTCAAGTGAAAACACTAACATTTTTTGTGAAGTGACCCCTACCTGTATATTGCATGTTTGCCCACAGAACATATTTACAGTCTGGAAAATCTGGAGCTAATGAAAATGGTAGTAAATGCATTCTTAGGAATACTGTATACTTCATGGTAACCATTTATTTTTGGTGTGGGCCAGATCCAAGATAGTAGAAAAGAAAATTAATAGCTATTTTCTGGCAGGAGAACTTACTCCATTATTATGCACTGGATATCACAACAAAGAAGGCCTGTTTCTATTTGGGATCTCCCAATGAATTGACAAGACATTTGGCTGTCATCCTCAGGATTTTTAGATATACAGAGCCAGACTTTGCAATAAATATTTACATTTGTTGTTTCATATAAAGCGCTGTGCCAAGACCAAATGAGAAAACGGCTTTAAACCCTCAAAAATGTTGAAGTAATATTTAGTTTTTCTCATTTTAAAACATTCTTTTCTTTTAACTGTGTTTGTGCTTTTCATTTGGGAATTTCTTGCAAGATCAAATTGCCTGAGGCTTTTACGATAATGGAAGAGAAAATTTGGAAGCTGTGTGGCAAATGGGTTATTATCCTGCAAATTTGTTTTCTACCCAATATTTTATAGACATTTGGAATCTTAGGTAGATATGTCAAATCTCTTCATTTATTATTATTATTATTATTGTAAAGAAATAATATCTATCTGTTAAGATCTTATTTTAGGGTTTGCATATTCTAAATAATGGCTGGTACAAAATCTTTAAATATATATTTTTTTTTCCTTAGAGGATCACAACCTAAGTAAGCTAAACTGCATTCACATGAAGTTACTACAGAGGAATTGGGAAAAAAAAAAAAAAAAAAAAAAAAAAAAAAAAAAAAAAGATAGTAAATGTACCTGTAGTATTTCCTGCTTTGTCCTTCAGCCTGCAATATAACAGAATATTGAGGTGGGTGGCGGATTTCCCTGGAGTACCCAGATCCCAGATCAGGCAGGTAGAACACTGCTACTTTACTGCCCCAGATTTCAAGTTTCCACCAGTTGTGAATGTACAAGGAAGTTGTATGAAGGTAGGAATGAGATAAATGTATCATTCAGGCTTGTGGATTATAAGCCAAACTTTGATTCTTTAGTATTGTAGTATGACATTATTACATCCATAAAGGCAAGCAATGTAGACTCAATACCTCAACCTGTTTTTCAGGCTACTACACAAAAAGGGCTATGCAATAGTCAACATTATAAATTATCTGAAGAACAATAGTTCTAGCAAATTTAGAGAAATGCAATAAACCAGCTTCATTTATGGTAATTTTAATACAGATTTTTCTGCCTAATCACTTGATAGAAGCCCAGAGCACTGCAACAATCACACTTTAAAAATCTGATCTCCTTTCTGGAGTGACTGAGCTGGTAATGCCCACAGAACCTTACCTAATTTTCAGCAACCCTTCTTGCACTCATGCTAATATGAAATGTGACAAGAGCACTTAAAAACCATTCCTGATAAAATCTAAGGGGCAAAAGGTGGCTTGTGTCTGTATCCTATCTCATTACCCCAGCAGACAGCTATACAAACTGATCTGTCTTAGCTGGAATCCAAGTGACTCATCACTTTAAAGCCAAATACAATGCTAGCATATATTTAAAGCATACATTCTATAGTAGCTTGAAACATTCCCTATGAACTGTAAAGGAGATGACTATTTAGAAAGAAGAGTGAATGTTTATATGATTAATGTTTTCCTTTTCTCTTAAAGATTTATGATAATAATTCCAACATAGTACATATATATAGAATATGTGAGGGATTTGACAAGAATAATTGATTGTTCTAAATGCCTATTAAAATAGTTAAAACTTGGATGGTCTCTGTCTCAATTCAGAGCTCCTCTACAGGAGTTTATCAGTTGAAATGACAAGATATCACAACTAGATTTTATTCAGCTAGCCTACTTGTAAAGGTGTAGTCATTCCAAGACAGCTGAAGTCACAGAAAGTTTGTTGTTGTTGTTTTCTTTTTTATTAATATTATTAGTAATATTTTTATATGGTCCACTCAATTAAATATCATTTATTAAGCTTGAATTTATGTACCTGAAATAAAAACCACATTTTCAAAAAGTTATTCCTACATCTGGTGCAGCATGGTGTGATCACCCATAAGTACCAGCTAGAAACACAACCACTGGTAACATGGGTATGATGGTTACATGTCTCTCAGGAGAGTTTTGTTACTCATGAGTAACACTACTGAAATGTTATTTTTGGAAATGTTAGTGTGCATAGTGTTTTTAATAGCAGCATTCTTGCTCATTAACATAGTGTTAGAAGTGTGTTCACAGCATTGTAGTTAATCTGAGAAGGTTATGATTGCTACAACCCATCTACACTTAAAAAGACCACAATGAAAATTCTCTAAAGCTCTAGTAATAACACACACATTGGTGAAAGAGCACTGATAACAGAAATTAATTCAGAGTAAATACCAGAGCACATGGACATGGAACAGCATGTAAAAACATGGAGCAACAGAGATACTGTTGCTTTCATGAAAAGGCAGGAGCCACCACTGAGTTGACTGCAGGATTTTAACCTCAAGAAAATGACCAGACTTATTAGGCAACAAATTATATTTTACCTCTGTAAGGTCTCCTTCTATGTTTGATGGCTTCAGCAGCTATTGGATCATTGTTTTCCAACATGCTTGATTGGGTGTTACTCAATATACCAACTTGGTGGGTGTGTATAAGCAGCTGTCAAATAAATTTCAAACTCTTAAATGGAGAATAACTAACCCGTGTTAATGAGCCTTGTTCTTTGATGCTGTTCCTCTTATAGGTATTTTTTTTTTCCATGATATATATCAGCACAATGTAGCTTTTTGACATTTTGGCCCTTTCTAAGTGGGATGTATAGCTCTAAGAATTTTTTCCTTTTAAAGTTCTTGCTGTAGAGGCAAAGGTCTTTTGGCATATGCATAATATTTCGCTAGAGCGAAAGAGAATTAGTCATGTAAGCCAACATTTTAAAATCTTTCCAAACTAAGATTAATTGTCAGATGTTCCAGGAACTTTATCATTAATCCAATCCAGTCAGTCCTGATGTCCTTGCTTTGTGGTATAAGTGGTAGTTGCTTTTTTTTTTTTTTTTTTTTTTTTGCACAGTATATTACTTCCTAAACAGCTTCAAGAGCTGTAGTTACATGGCTTTTTGTGTGAACTGAGTTTGCTGCATGCATTCTTAGGCTGCAGAAAATATGAGAATTCTGTATGGATTCTCTTGATTATAGTACAATCTGGAAAGTACCACCACAGGAGTCTAATCTGTCTGTGCTTTAAATGCATGCAGATTAGTGCTAACAGAAGTTGTATGTGAGACTCACTCATAATATCCAGAAAATACACTCTTTAACAAGCATCACTTCCCATTCATGAAATCCTGATGTATTTACTTCGGGCATTTTGGCCTCATAGTTTCCATGTATGTAGTCATAGCCACAGGGAGCAATCTTCACTTAAACCAACTCCCCTTGAAAACAAAAAGGAAAATAAACAGCAGAAATGTTAGAGGTAGTATATAGTCACCACAGCCAGGGATCACTCAGGCTACAACCATAAATCAGAGATGGTTTTTAAATAGCTGGCCAGCAAAGAAGAAGTATACTTGCAGCAGGACAGAGTGCAGTCCCTGCCAGACACCTGAGCACTACCAGCTTGGGCAGGATTTACAGCCCTGGCTGTGCCCCATTGCTTTTTATTGTCTGAGCTGGTTCTCTTTGTCTGTTTTCAGTACAGGCTTCTTTCTACTGCTCAAGGAGGCTTCGTGAGACACCTTCATGCACACAGCCAAATCGTCTTGTCACAGGACAACTGCTATTCCACATCAGGCTTTCATTTACCCTTGGCTTCATAAATCTTTGTGGATCAGCAATGCTGTTTCAAAATTATTTTGAAACAGGGAAGAAGGTGATGAAATAATTTGGATTTCTAATTTGCAACAATTTGCTTTCAGCAAAACCACTTACTGACAAATATTTAACAATTTATGTGGTTTTTTTTTCCTTTTTTTTTTTTTTCCTAGAAATGTGAAGATGCAATCCATCTGAAGTTGTAATTTATTAAAAATACTAATAGCATAGTGAGGTATTTTTACAGAGATCAATATAAATCCATGCAGAGATTATGAAAATGCCTCTTGACAAGGCTGATAGCTGTTAATCACAAATGCCATGGAGGTTCTGATTGACAAAAATACAAAGAAATTTCACAGATCATGTGATCTATGTTGTCAGACTGGGATTGGTTCACATGTTAAAAATATGATTTTTCTGTTGATAACTTGGATGGCTAAATAAATACTAAAACTATTTGGAAAGTGTTTTATATTCTATAGAAAACAATAAATTTTCATCAAAATCTCATTTAAACTCAGTTTGAAGGGGGAAAGGTATTAAACCAGGCTTGACAGAAACAAGCCTGGGGGTGGTATAAGAATGGTTATAGGATGGTGCCCATTGGTCTGCTGCCCCTGCAGCAGGGGATGGACAGCAACACAGCAACAAAGGCACAAGGGACATTGATGGGTTAGAAGTCACCAACGTGCCTGGGAGTGGTCATGCAGGAACTGGGGCTTCTCACCCTGAAAATGTGGCAGGATCACTACTCCAACTGAAGTGCATATACGCCAATGCACACAGCATGGGCAACAAGCTGGAGGAGCTGGAAGCCACTGTGCAGCAGGAAAACTATGACATACCTGCCATCACAGAAACAAGGTGGGATAGCCTTCATGACTGGAGGGCTCCAATTGATGGCTACAAACTCTCCAGAAGAGATAGGCTTAGAGAGAGGCAGTGGAGTAGCCCTGTGTGTTAGGGAGTGTTTGGATTGTCTTGAGATTAATTATGGTAATGACAGGGTTGAATGTTTATGGGTAAGAATCATGGGGAAGGCCAATGAGGCAGATGTCCTGGTGGTCATCTGTTATAGACTAATGGCCTAACCAGCCCAAAGAGGCAGTTGAAATATTATACAAGCAGCTGGGAGAAGTCTCACAATCACTAGCCCTTGTTGAAGTCTTGTGGGGGACTTCAATTTACCAGATGCCTGCTGGAAATACAACACAGCAGGGAGAAAATGGCCTAGAAGGTTTTTGGAGTGTGCAGAAGACAACTTCCTGACACAGCGGATGAGTGAGCCAACAAGGGGCAGTGCCCCACGGGACCTTTTGCTTGTAAATAGAGAAGGACTTGTGGGTGATGTGAAGGTTGGAGGCCATCTCGATCACAGCGATCATGAGTTAATAGAGTTCTCAATTCTTGGAAAAGTCAGGGGTGGTGTTGTTGTTAGCAGAACTACCACCTTGGATATCTGGAGGGCAGACTTTGCCCTGTTAAGGAGAGTGGTTGACAGAGTCCCTTGGGAGGCAGTCCTGAAGGGCAAAAGAATACAGGAAGGCCGGACACTCTTCAAGAAAGAAATCCTAAATGCACAGGAGGAGACATGTCGAAAAATGAGCTGGTGTGGAAGAGCACCGGCCTGACTGTACAGAGTGCTGTGGCTGGAGCTCAGGGAGAAAAAGAGGGTTTATGACTCTTGGAAGCCGGGGAGGGCCACTCAGGAGTACTACAAAATGTCATGAGGCTGTGCAAGGAGAAGATTAGAAGGGCCAAAGCCCAACTGAAGCTCAATCTGGCTACTGCTGTTAAAGAAAATAAAAATGATTTTATAAATACATAAACAAGAAAAGGAGGACTAAGGAGAATCTTCATCCTTTGTTGGATGCGGTGTCCCCCAGGGCTCAGTACTGGGGCCAGTTTTCTTCAATATCTTTATCAATGATCTGGATGAGGGAATCGAGTGCATCCTCAATAAGTTTGCAGATGACACCAAGTTAGGTGTGAGTGTCGGTCAGCAATCTGCTTGAGGGTAGGAGGGCTCTGCAGAGGGATCTAGATAGGCTGGACCAATGGGACAAGGCCAAATGTATGACTGCCAACAAGGATAAGTGCCGGGTCCTGCACCTGGGGCACAACAACCCCATGCAACGCTACAGGTTAGGAGAAGCATGGCTGGAAAGCGCCCCAGCAGAAAAGAAATGGAGGTATTCATTGATAGCCAGCTGAATGTGAGCCAACAGAGTGCTCAGGTGGCCCAAAAGGACAACAACATCCTGGCTTGTATCAGAAATAGTGTAGCCAGCAGGACTAGAGAAGTGATCATCCCCCGGTACTCTGCTCTGGTGAGGCTGCTCCTCGAGTACTGTGTTCAGTTTTGGGTCCTTCACTACAAGAAGGACATTGAGGTGCTGGAGCATGTCCAGAGAAAGGCAATGAAGCAGGTGAAGGGTTTATGAACAAGTCTTATGAGGAGTGACTGAGGGAGCAGGGATTTTTCAGCCTGGAGAAAAGAAGGCTCAGAAGAGATCTTATCGTGCTATCCGGTTACCTCTAAGAAGGTTGTAGTGGGGTGAGGATTAGGCTCTTCTCCCAAGCAACAAGCAATAGGACAAGAGGAAATAGCCTCAAGTTGCATCAGGAGAGGTTTAGGTTGGATATTAAGGGAAATTTATTTTCTGAAAGGGTTGTATCGCATTGGAATAGGCTGCCCAGGGAAATGTTTGAGTCACCATTCTGAAGGTCTTCAAGAAATGTGTAGACGTAGAACTTAGTAGCATGGTCTAGTCGTGGACTTGTCAGTACTAGGTTTAATGTTGAACTAGATGATCTTAAAAGTCTTTTCCAACATGCATGATTCTAAGATTCTATGATTCTATGAAATATCACTTCTGTGTGGGCTTTCATTTTTCATGTCTTGCAAGCACAGTTTTACTTTACAAACATTATCATTGTTGTTGTTATCATCATCATCATCATCATCATCATCATTATCATCATCATCATCATCATCATTATCATCATTAGTATTATTAATTGTTTAGTTTCTTCCCCAAACTGGGCTTTGGATTACAGGTGGGTTTTACTGTATGCTTTTTTTAATAAAGATGGCCAGTAGAACCTAGCCCTCCTTTTTTCTCCTTTTTTTTTTTTTTTTTGAAAAATAATAAGCACAGTGATCAAGTAATTGCATCTAATTATTCTGAAGATGCTTGAGTCCACCTGTTTGTGTGATGACAATAGTTAGGCAGCAAATAAATTTAAGAAACTAACCCTTGTAAAAATGTGTTTTGTTTTATATACACTTCTTTATAAAGGAATTTATCTTTTACACTTGTTGAATATGGCTCCAAATCTGATCCCTAACTTTGAATGTAATGAAATGGTACTCCTAATGCATCAGTCTTCCCTTTCATAGCATTGTATCTGTTATTCTTAAGTATTTTGCTTACGGAAGCTTATGCTTAGTAAGAAGATGTGGAAATGTTAGTCAATACAGTATGTTCCTTTGCATCGATGGCTTGCAATACATAATTTTACCTCCTGGTTAAATATTTTTTTTTTAAGAACTGTTTCTGGAAAATGAATTATTTTCTCATATATTTGCAGATATGATATTGGTACATGCACACTATATTTACAAGGAATCTATATTTTTAATATTTATGTTGCTCATCAGTAAAAATATATACGTGCACAGACAAACTAGACATACAGTAACAGTACTGATAGAGTTTTCTTTCTGTTTTTATGGATATTTTGGTTTCTATTCTGATAACTGTTTTATTACCCCCAAAAAAACTCAAAGGGACATTCTAAGGCATGCAATATCAGTTTTGTGTTTTGGGTTTTCCATGTTTTTTGTCCTATTTTTCTGCTTGGAGATGTATTTTTTGTTTGTTTGTTTTATTTGACCATCATAATGGATTTCCTCTAAAAGATGTCATGTAGTATCTCTGCAATTTAAGCTAATTCTAAAAGATAAATCTGATCTAAAATTGGACTATGCACATGAAATGTGATCTAAAGAGAACTGAGGATTGCACAATACTAAAATGCAAACCTGGAAAGCCCTGCTGGGGTGCTAAGTGGTCTCAAAAGCACTAAACTCAAATCTGTATATTTTTTTAGAGTTGCACTTGTGAGTAAGGTAACTTTTTTGTCTCTAAGAAACACCTCTACAGATGCTTCGATCTACAGTCTTTTTCTGTCAGGAGAATTCTGTAACCTTCAAGAATAGTCTCTTCTGCAAACAAGGCTCCTTGGGACCAGGGATGAGGGGAAGAATAAATATTAGTTTTTAATGTAATGGTTAAATATTCCAAAACGACAAAAATCTGGAGATCAGATTCCTGTCATTAAGGACATTTTAATTTATTCAATGCCTGTTTTGGTTAAAATGCAGGAATGAGCTCACCTTAGAAACATTTAACTGCTCTGTACTTCTGTTTCCTGATCTGTAAGTTGTAATTTAACTGGCTTATTATACTATTATTTCTAATCAACATTTGACATCTGTGAATGGTTTCTTTTTGTTCAAGAAACCATAAATAAAAATGCTTGAAAAAAGATTGCATTTAAATTATACTGTGCAAGACAATTAGAAAAATCAGAAATTCGGTGTAATGAAAGCATTAAATGTACTGGAATACATACTCTTTGTGCATGTAAGACACTGATCTTCAAGTTGTTTTTCTCTTTCTGATTGAAGCATGGTAGCAAATGTAGAAGACTGGTGAATTTTCTTACAACACAGAATTTTTGTATGCAAATGAAGAGATATATAAACACTATTCTGGCTTATGGTAAACAAACTTTTATTGCAGTTGCAAACAGCACCATGAACACTAATTAAATAGAGTTTATAGACTTTTATTGCACAATAGCATATGTGCAATCCAAGAAAAACAGAGCAGGGACTCTGATACGTAATGAAGTGAGTACAGTGTGGAGTAGCATGCATTTTTACGGCAGCATTTTACAAAGAGCACTTATACACAGCACATGGTTTTGAAATTTCTGAATATGGGCATATAAGAAGTTTCTTTCTCCTGTGTGATCTTCACCTTCTGCCTTATAGATTGGTATGCACTCTTTTTGCATTACAGTCAGGTAAGAAATGTAAGAGTCCTTATTGCAACTTTAAGCTTGTTTATTTAGAAAAAGAAAGAAAAAAGATTCAATCTTGTATACATACACTGGCAAAAGTTCCTACAGGGTTATTTTAGTTTATAGTAGTGGCTGAATGAGTACTGCAGTCAAAACAATAATTTCTCCTGAAAGAGCCATGCAGCCATTGAAGTTGGAGTGGCTGAATGGGTGACCATCCTCAGCTGTCTGTTTTAGAACATTGCTGCCTCTGCCAAAAGAGTGATCAAATAGTCACTTTAATGGTTTGAGAACTATTGCACTCAACATATGAGTAAGAAACAAAAATTAATCTTGGTTTAAATTAGTGTATTGGATTTGAAACAGCAGGAGTTCAGGAGTTGATTTATGAACAATAGTTTGGCTGCAAAAAAAGCTGAAATTTCTATTCTGACTATCTCACTGTGTCTACTGTCATTGTTTCCTTTATGCTGGGTGACATATATGGCAAAACTGAATTAAGCAGTATTGTTTTGGGTAAAAGCATGTGGTAGAGATTTTTCTCAAAGAGAACAACCTCACAGTGGACCAAACTGCAAATCCCTTAGCAGCTAGTCATATGATTCACACTGATAAGTAATTTTTATGACATTGGCCATATTACTTATGTAAGTAACCATTCACCAATGTATTATTCAATTGTTAGGAAACTTACCCTAGTACACAGTGTTGCTTTTTTCAAGTGTGTTTTATCTATTCTGAATGTTTTGTGTCAGCCTGTAGAAAGGATAACATATTTTTGCTATGCATTGAAATGAGCTTTTGGAAGATATCATAATATTTGCTACAGTAAATATTTAATTAGTTTGTATAAAGTGCTTTGGAATACTTGTATGAAGGACGAATTGTGTTACTGTTTATAAGACATAGTGAAGTATATCCAATGGAAGAGAAAACTCATTGTTTGGCATTCTGGCATCTAATTAAAAACTGGTTTATAGCACCTCATAACTCATGAAGAGTTCTGTGAAACTAATGAAACTACTTACATGAATGATTTGCAAGAATCTTTTTGGTGCTAATTTATATACAGCTCATTCACAAATCAGGAATACTCAAACTGTAGAAACATCCAGTGCTCAATAAATACATAACATGAACTCTTCTCTTTTTTGATGCTTCTGTATTTGGGTGAACATGAACATTCCCACTGCAGTCAGTAGGGCCAGGCTTCAGGATTCCATCTAAACATGCTTTTCTTATCCACTAGAACATGGCTGACTTTGGGGTTCTCCCCAAGTTTCTCTGGCCAAATCTGGATGCCAGCAAATGAAAAATCAGGTGATCCTGCTGAAAGGTCAGCTAGGAAGCCAACAAGATTCATTTGGAAAATATTTGACTTCATCAACCTTCAGAAAACTCTTTCATGTAACAAACTAGGTTAATTTAAAGTAATATCAATGTCAAGCATTACTTAAGGAAGCTATGCTATAAAATTATCTCTGACTAGTTATTTTGGGGATCTTAAATATATCCATCTCACTGAAACCACATCAAAAATAAAAGACACTGATGATGGAGTTTCTCAGCTTTCATGGGCTCCACAGTGATTGGAAAACATGGGGAAACATAGATTAATGTATGTTACTATCAAATCTGCAACAACTGGTTTAAAGCCATTTATTTTTGTGGCAGGTAATGGGAGTGTCAAATCTAAAACATTAAGATTTGTCTTATTTGACAAATTCTTTCTTAATGTTGGCTTTGGTTAATGTGATACTCAAAAATATCTGTTTTCAACGACTGCTTGAACAGAAACAGCCCCCACATGCTGGTCCAGCGATACATGACTGACACGCTCCTTCTTATAGCAACTCCTAGTTCAGAGTAAATAAACAGATTCACACTGAGGACGTTTAAGAAAAAAAAAAAAAAAAAAAAAAAAAAAAAAAAATGGATTAAGTTGATTTGAATGTTGCCCAAATAAAGGCTGTTAAATCTCATCCCAAATTAATTTTGTTCTTAGAAAAAAAATCATTTAGTGTAAAGAAAACTTGTTAGTTATCAAAGACCATGATCATCTTTCACTCTTGAGGAGGAAATTATCAAGACTTTGCTCACTATCACTATCTGAAATTAGATTTTCTTCCTGTTTTGCTAAAAGGAAAAGCCCACCTGGCTCTAACTTCCACTCATGCACAGAAGTTAATTCAGTCTGGCAGTAACACATCTTCAGTAACCATTTGCACCACAGAATATCATAAAGAATGTAAGCAGAAGCAAGTTCTACAGAAGCTTTCTATTAAGGGACATTAAATTAAAATTAAAGATTTATTTTTGTGTTTTGTTTTGTCAGAACACGGATAACCTAACACTCCCTCCCTGAAGAAACAATGCTTCAAAGCTCTTATTCTGTTCTCTGTTTTTGAGAATTATTCACTGAGGAAACTAATCAGAGAGAATGTGGATGGGTTTAATGGCTTCCACCATGAGCAGCAGTTCCTGTTGTACCCAGCAGGGGTAGTACTGTCTTGCTATATTTTTAATGTCATGTGTGGTGCAGGCTTAGACACCATTAAGAATCAACATTAGCTGTTGATAGTTAATAGGATCCTAATTTTAAAAGTTGATCCACCCTATTACTTTTGTCAGTGCAATTCAATAATTGGTCAAAAAAAGGTTGTTTCAAAAGAAGGTGTTATATTTATTTCAAGCTTTCTCCTACAAAATGGAGACATGAACAAAACTATTTTGTTTTGATTTGTTTTAGAATCTAATAATATTAAGAAACCATTCATATTTGAGAAAAGTGTCATGAAAAGTATTTGAAAGTGTATTATAGACTACATGGTTTCAAAATAGTTTTAAAAAATATATTAAGCTACAAAATGTAAAGCAAATCTGCTTGATGCTTACCAGTTTGTTTTATTTTCATGTGACAATGAATAGAAGACTACTGTTAGACTACTAGTATTTTTTTTTTTCTACTGAAGTCATAGGGTATCCCATAGTGATAGAGACAAGATATAGGAAAAGAGGAAATGTCCTCATTTGCACTATGGGAGGTTTAGGTTGGATATTAGGAAAGATTTCTTCACTGAAAGGGTTGTGAGGCATTGGAGGAGGCTGCCTAGGGAAGGGGTTGAGCCTTACCCCTGAAAGTATTCAAAAGATGTGTAGATGCAGTGCTGAGGGACATGGTTTAGTGGTAGACTTAGCAGTACTAGATTAACAGTTGGACTAGATGATCTTGCAGGTCTTTTCCAACCTAAATGATTCTATGATTCTATGACATTCTAGTAAAAACTATCATCTCAGCCCAGTCTTTAATTTTTAAGCTTTTGGATGGACAGTTATCCTAATAAAATATGTAACGGGCTTGGTATGGCTCATACTAAATCAATACTCTTGATTTAATGTAGGATGTTGGAGCAGGACAGCACAGAATCACAGGGGAGAATGGCAAAGTCTTATGCACTGTTTCATGTTTCTGGCAGACAAAAGTTTCTCTCAACAATTTACTTTGGAAATGCATAAGTAAAGATGAGTTTGATGGCAACTAATTGACTGTGGCCAATATAGAATATACATCATGGCATTAATGTGACTGCTGGTATCTTTTTTTCCAGAATCACTTTTCTTATGAAACTTGAAGGCTGGTAAAGATTTATTGAAAATTGCTCTCTAACAAAATGAGAAAACTTCAATTTTGGTCAAGATAGTAGTCCAGTTGAGTAAAAGAGATTTAGCAGTAAGGGAGAGAAAAAAAAAAAAAAAAAAAAAAAAAAAGGAACAAACAAAAGCTTAAAGATTTGCCTTCCTCCCCCTCATTTTGCTGCATAAACTCAAAGTGCTTACCAAAAATTACTTTTCAGAAGACAAACCAACGTTATTCTGCAGTAATGTTTTCAAAATTGACCCTGTTTGCAGCTTGATGTTTATAGCTGAGCTGTTCTCAGGGCTGGTGTGCTGCCAGGAAGGAATTCCTGCAGCCCTGCTCGGAGTGCTGTGCTCCTGCTGCCCCCCCCGCTCCACCCGGCAGCTGCACTTATCTGACGGTACAATGGCTCATGAAGATACAGCAGCAGAGAATTAACCCTATGGAAATGTAATTCATTTTCTGCTACATTTTAATTTCAATTCCTGAAAGGTGTGCTCCGTGCTTGGAGAAGCACGATGGTGTGCAGTGGAGAATCAGGTTAGCAGAGCCAAGGTGAGAAGGGAGGGAAGCAACTTCTGGCAAACGCCAGGCGTTGAAGTCAGCTCGATGGTACCATGGACCTGTGCCACCAGTGGCCTGTGCTTCAGATCTATGCAGTATAATTCTGCAAGCTCTGAGGCATATTAACTCTGCCAACAACCTTGTTAGCGATGAGTTAACTGTCAGCCATGTTGATAGTTTTGCAATCCTCATATAGATTAGAGGCTGTCATTGTCTTTTCTTACACCATTCATTGTGAATGAAATTCTGCTTTGCTGCTACAAATTAGTGATTGTTGGGTGGGGAACAACAACAACAAAAAAGAAAGTTCTCCCTAAAACAGAAAAAAACCAAGCTGAGCATGGGGCTCAATGAAGGGTAGAGGCAAGGCCAACACTACAGAGCTGAGAAGAGCTCGGATGCCATCCTTGGACACAGTCCGCATGGTCTATTAAAAGCTGTCTCTCATGTCAGTAACTCACATGGGCTCAGCATATTTGTGGGTGAGAGTGCTATAAAGCCTTTTTGTGCTCTTGTGATTCAAGTATTTAATAATAAGAGAGGAATAACACTATAAATAGGAACACCATAGTTGGTAAGGACTGGAGATACAAAGGAGATATGTGGTCTTAGTTATGACAGGATGGTGAAGAAAAAGGAAAGAAAATATCAACAGAATCAAGCAACTTCGGCAGAAGTGCTTCATCAAACACGAGCTTCGTACACAACCCATCGACAACAAAATTGCCTTTTGTAAAGTGAACAGCTAGCAAGCAGGAGCGTGCCTTTTTTGGTCACGTTTTGAAAAGGGTTGAAAAATATGTGCTTAGTAGGTGTTGTGGCTGTTGCACGTGTTGCGAGCCTTCCTGTGCATTAAGAACATTTTTCCAGTATCTTGCTCATATATTCCATCACGGAGAAAACTTGTTCCTCCTGATACTGTCCCATGTCGTGTTCCCCCCTTCCACCTCCCCTAGATATATCAAATATATCATAACCTTAACAGTCAAGATTTTGTTGCATATCACCCACAGACTAAATCATAGTGAACACAAGATGGAAGGACAGATCCACTCATTAGATTCTGCCAGCCAGTGTTGTGTCTTGATACAGACTGATAATAGATTCATAAGTAAGCTTGTCTGGACGTTAGCTGAATGCTTTTGTTCAGACTTGTTGTGGGAAAGATAAAGTACAAAAATAAGGAGAATCTCTTTAGTTTGCGCTCCTGACAGCCAGCTTGCAATTTGTTGCCAGAGAAGATGGACCATGTCTGTTCCAAGATATTAAATCCAGGTAACCAATTGAATTTGTGTTTTCACAGTATTGAATCTACTAGCTACAATGCATTTTAAGCAGAAAGTAGCACAGAGTAATAGGTAGCCAGCACTTCTTTTTAACTGATACTCCTAATGAATTTGCTGTATCAGGGTTTTAAAAGCACATGCATTTGCAAGCATTTTAGTAGTTTCATAGCAGTCATTGTAAGCTCACAGGCCTATATACAAGCTTTTAATCACCTCCTTTGGACCTAAGAATTTAGCTTTAGCTGCATTTACATGAACATCAGCAAACCATTCTAGGCCTATTTGTACACAGTCAGGTGATTGCTATAGATTATATCAATCCTGCACATGCGTGCATAGGTAAGAACACAATGCTGGACACCGATATTCTTGTACTGGTGGCAAAGGACAATTACATGTGTGAAGTGAAATACTCCTTGCTCTAGAAGGACACCTAATCTCAAGCAACAGCAACATTTTTTTTTTTTTTGGGGGGGGGGGGGGTTTCTTTTTCTTCCCCCCAAATTTTTTTTTTTTTTTTTTTTTTTTTTCCCCCGACAAACAGCCTATCTTTTCTTCTCATCTCCTAAAATTTGCATGTTTAGAAAAGTCCAAATAAGCATGCACAACACCTCTCCATTGCAGATAACAGTGTAAAAGAGAAATGCAGCAGAGTGATTTTCTGCTGAGAAGTGGTTAGGCATAGCAGGTTGTTTTCCCCTTGAGAAAGACTAGCACTTTGGGATCTCTGCATATTGTTTTTACACGTTGACCCTTATCCTGGAGCAGATGTGGCCAAAAACAGCATGAGGAGGAATGACAGCATGGGTATGTGTTCAGCTGAAGGATTTTCACTGCACATTTCAAGGTTAGAGAATACTGTTCAACTGCTAAACAGAAGGGGTGGAACAGTTACTTCTTGAGGTTAACTGTGGCCACTCATTGCATCAAGGCAATAAATGATAATTACTAAAGAATAGTTAGGTAGAATATCAGGAGGAAAAATGAAATAAACTTACTATAAGTTTGGAGATGATCGGTATTTTTTGTTGTTGTGTTGTTGGTGTTTCATTGTGGTTTTAGAGATAACTATACAGCACAACTCTCTGTATTTAACTATCTTTTTCTATAGTCACTGAGTTCCCTTTCAATTATTTGTGCCTTAAAAAACTTCTTTCCTGAGTCCCTGTTTTCTGCAGCCCTTGTATGTTTGTATATAAACAAAGTAAATCATTACATTTATATTTCATAAAGGAAAGAAAAAAAAGTAATCATAAAAGATACAGATTTAAAGTGAACTTCATTTGATATATTCAAGCTTTAATTTATGAGGAAGTCGAAAAACTTTTTCAACACAAATGTACAACTTAGGCTTTCAGAAACTGTAATGCTTTCAAAACAATATGTTACTCTTAAATAAATGGTATACTTTAAAGGAAAAAATACCAGATACCCTGCATGAAGTGAAAAATTCAGAGGACAATATGAAGGATTGCTAGGACTGCTACAGGAATAGGACTATAGGACTGCTACATGAATAAATAGCTTCCACTCCCTTTTTTGTGTGAGAGGAGGCTGACTTAGAAGGATGCATGAAAATCCACCAAGTCCAGGCTGTACGGAGTCACTGTGGATCACGAGCCATTCATACAGAATGTTTTGAAACAGAAGGATAAATGGTTCTGAAGCTACAAAGGTGTTAGAAATAAAAGCCAGCATCGTTCAATAAACACTCTCCTTAGCAATCATAAACAGGAATATTGTGTTAGGTTCTTCTGAAAATCTTTGCTTATGAAATGTCCTTTCTTAATTATTGAGGTGGTCACAAAAATTAACTCCATTAAAACAATCTAATTTGGAAGAGACCTGCAAGGCCTATGTTAGAAGATGAAATGTGCATTCTTCTCACCAAAAGTGTAAAGAGAAAATATCTTTTTGCTTATGGTCATCAAGAAAACATCTGGAAGCAGCCCAGGCTCTAGCACCTTTATAGTTTCAAGATACATCAGCCTCTCTATTTAGCTATTTGAATGACATGTAAACACATCAGACATATTTTTCACTTACACTTACGGTTCTGTTCTGCCATACACAACAACTTGGACAAAATTACTTTTCAAAAATACCACAACAACTTTTCAAAACAAACAAACAAACAAACACACAAAACAAAAAACAAAACCAACGTTTTGGTTTGTGAAACTTTTTGTACAAGTGAAATTTCTGAAGCTTCTTCAGATCTCAGAGCTCTTCCCCTAGGAGGGAAAGCCGATAACCTCACAAAAAGTGGGTGGTTTCTGCAGGATATTTTCATATAAGAAAATCTGCAGGGCTAAGCTTATTCGGAGAGGAAGTTTATTTGTGCTATGAAAAATGAGATAACTCAATCCCACAGTTGGGAAAAAGCTTGAAAGTGATTCTTGAAATTGAACTAGCTTTTGTGCTGGTTTTGGTTTGTTGGCTCTTTTTCCTGCATGTGATTATTATGTTACTCTTAGTTATTGTGATTGTAAATATAAGGCACCGTAGGCTGTTCAAAGTTTATTTACTGATTGTTTTCAGTGAACTGATAAGAGGCTTCATGAATGCAAAGTGATATCGGAAAGACCAGCTTCTCTCTTGTGCTGCCTGGAGCATTGCCTGGTCCAGTCCAAAGACAACTAGGAGATGTAACAAGTCTTCCTCTACAAAACGTGCTCTGCCTTGGGCTGTTGTGTTGTGTGCTGATGTGCTCAGACGCTGCATCTCTCCAGCCCACTCGTCATCTCGGGGGTGCAGGACCTGCCACGAGGTACATGATAAGTACATTGAAATTTCCCTACTGTAGACAGCGGGCTCCATCCCACCTGCCAGCTAGGAATTCCTCCTCCCTTGTCGAGGTGTGCGTGGGGATGTCCGAGGACGGGAAGAAGGAGTACCCTCGGGGCAGGGGGCCAGGAGTTTCGGAGGAGCTCTGTGAGCAGCGCAGCCCCGGCTGTGGCAGGGGGGCGAGAGCGCCGAGAGGGGGGTCGGGGGAGGGTGGGCAACCGACCCCCAGCAAGCCTGCAGGCAGGGTGCTGCCAACCCGGAGACTCCAACGAGCACCTCACCACCGGCTCGCCGACCACCTCGGGAGGAAACCACAGCGCCCGCATCCCTCTCCCTCCGCTTCACCCCCGGGGCCCAACTCCTCCGTCCGCCCCCGCGGCGCCCGGCGGGGAGGCAGGCGCCGCCCCGCTGCCGCCGCCCGGTAGGTGCCGGGAGGGAGATGCTCGCTGTCACTTTCCCTCTCCCCCACGCACCGCCCCCTGCCCTCCCTCCATCCCTCCTTCCCTCCCTCCCTCGCCCGCCGCCGGCGGTGCCCCGTCCCCCGGCGCCGCGCTGCGCGCTCCCCGCCGGCTGCAGGCAGGGCCGCGCCGCCGCACGCTTCACTCCCCCTCTAAAAGAAAAAAAAAGGGAAAAAAAGAAAAGAAAAGAAAAAAAAACACCCCGGGCATGGCCGGGCGCTGAGGGGCGCCCCCCCGGCTCGGCTCGGCTCTGCCCTGCCGAGGGGGCTCGGCGGGCAGCTCCACTCCAATGGTGCAGAGCGACATGTCCAAATCGCCCCCCAGCCCGGCGCAGGAGGTGCAGATGGAGCTGCTGGACAACCCCCCGCCAGCGGCGGCGGCACAGGTAGGGCCGGGGGCGGCACGGCTCGGCCGGAGCCCCGGGGCTGCGGCGGCAGCGGGGAGGGCTCGGGGCGCTGCCGGCCAGGCGGGGGGGGGGGGGGGGGGGGGAGGGGGGACTGCCGGGGGGTGCCGGATTGCCCGGCCCTTCAACTTGCCCCCCCCGCCCCCCCTCCCGGCGGCACAACAAAGTTTGACGGCTCTGCTCGGCCGCCCCCCTGCCCTAAAGGGCTCTTGGTTAAGGCGTCCGGCGGGATGCTCGGCGCCACAGACCCGAGAAGCCTGCGGTTACCCGTTGGGAGGTGCGTAGGGATGTGCTGCCGCTGGGATGTTCGCGGTGCACGTATAAATCACGGCTGGGGTTCTGCAGGGACCTGTTGTGCCTCTGCCTGATGCTCGCCCCGCGCTGCTGCCCCGGCCCCATCGGGCATCTAGGCTGGGAACAGCCTCTGTGGCTGGGGGAAGGATCCCTGCTGCTGGCCCGGCACCAGTGCCGGGGGGCCGGAGATGCTGAGCACGCTGCAGATTTCAGCTGCATGATTAGCGTGCCGAAGGTGGTTGTACAGTCAGCTAGGAGATTTTAGCAACCCGGGCCGAACAGGCTGCTTTCAGGTGGAGAGGGGTATGGAGAGGAAGACAGAGGGGATGTCAGCACGCCTGGTAAAGGCTCTATTTTGAAAGGTGGTTCCTGTTTAATATACGAACGTTGCATAATGTCTTCGAGTTTGCAATAGTTGGCTACAAAGACTTTTGGTGCTATTTTTAAACCCAGTAAAAGGGTGGTAAAATCTGATTGCGTGCGTTTTAAATTACAAACATGCTTGTTCTCGTTTGGACTGAGTTTTTTCCCTTTTGGGGTGGCAGTTTTATTTGCTGCTGCCAAAACTATCACTGATGCTTTATTTTCTTTGAAAAGGCAGTCCAGTATCATCACAGGAGTGCTTGATTGCCACAGGAAAATGCTGTCAGTCTCAAAAGACTTGCTGAGTGATCTTTAGGTACTGGAGATTGGTGACAGATGAACAAAATCTAGGCATTGAAACAGAGGCTAGATTAAGCTGAAAAAGAAAAAATGTCTCTTTGGATGTAAATTTGACTGCAGTCTCCAAGCTCAGAACAGATATTGCAGTAGGGCCATATGCTTTGCCAGCTTCTCCAGAAGCGGTGACAAGGGAACTAATTTCTGACCTACAAATACCCCCCTTTTTATATCTTTTCAGCCCTAAGCACAGATTGGTGACTGTCAAATCATATGGTGCCTCGCTACTATGGATACATGTCAAATACTGATCATAAAATTGGTTTTCACCCCTCCTTTTATCTACGTCTATAGAACCTCTGTTTAGAGAGGAAGGATAGTTTGAGAACACCTACAGTATTTGTGTTTCAGATAAAGTACTTGTATTTTATAGAACTGGTTTCTGAACACCTACAGCCAAAAAGATCCACTTTTTAAGAGAGTGGTAATGCAGCTTTTTGGCTCAGTGAGTAATTTTCAGGTTTTGGAACCAAAGTCTATCAGGCAAAACAAGAATCACATCTTCTCCATATATACGTATTCCAGTCGTACATAAACCTTTGGTGTGGAAGGAATAAGATTATGGAAACAAAAGAGCTCTTTGTCTGAATAATAACGTTCAGTTAATTCCTTAGCATGCGCTGCACTGAGACAATTACTCTGATTTGGGTTTTTGCTCCATTAACGTGATTTCCAGAAAATCAATATGATAAGATCTCGCTGCTTTAGAAAATGCTCACAGTGAGAAGGAGAAGCTTAATGAGTGAGTGCATGTGAATCATAAGTAGATTGCCTACAGGTCCTTCAGTTATGCCCACTGCTATCTTTTTCACTGAGGAACATGAGTATCAATCCTAGAAACATTTCATGCCAAGTAAGTAATGCATCTGGAAGAAAAAATACATGCAAGCTTACAGAGTGATATCACTTCTAAAAGTGTTCACTTCGAAGTACTACTTCTGGTAATCATGATTTAGCAAAATATAATTAAAGAGCCTTTGTATACTTGTAACAAGCCTCAAAATTTCTTTTATCCAATAATTTTACTTTTGCAAAGCTGAGGATCTCTTTTAATCTGGCTGTGCATCACAGTTGATATCTTGGACTATATCTTGTCTGTCCATAGATTTTGGCCAAACTTGTCACCGCTTGGCAGAGGCATGAATATAGTTAACACTCTGGAAGCAATTTCTCTTAAAAGATTCTTAAATATGTGAGCTATTCCTAGATAGCCTGAAAAAAAAATCTATTTCTTATTTTTATAATGTATTTTTCTAATAACATCTGCAAACAAAATAAAATCCCTATAGGTGTGGACCCTGGTAATCACACCATACATTTCCTGAGAATTTCTTTGCAATAGAATACCTTGGGGGCAAAGTATTTATGTTTGTTTCTGTATTATGTAGTATAGTGTGGCTTTTAGGTCTATATTACTATAAATACATAGTTCCAGGTACTCTCTGTGATCAGAGTCCATACAGGACTTGTGATGTACTTTTAGATGCCCGTTTTTGTCCATGTCTGCACGTGCTAACAGTCACACTATTCACAATGTCCGTGCATATGTCAGTGCAAATTAGTAGTTTTAGGTGTGACCCTTCTGTAATAAATTCAGCAATTGTTTTTCAAAAATCACAAAACAAGCAAACAGTTGAAATGTATTAGCGTGATGATCTGTATCTGATTTTTAAAAAATCAACTTCATTGCCTTATTTAAATCTTTATTTCAAGTACCTTTCAAACCTAGAAATTTGAATTACTAGAATATTCAGATTAGTCATTTTAATTAATGCAGATGCTATGCTGATTTGTTTATAATATATTACAACATAGCATATTAATTCCTTTCATGGTAATTCTTGATCCCTCTTCTTCTCCTTTCCTCCCCCACTATTTATTTTGTTTTTCTGACCCTACTTCAGAGTCCATCAATTCCCAGAAATCATTGGATTCAATTTCTATTTTCTCATCCTACAGCTTCCCAGGTTGTGTCATAGGAATGGTCAAAGCAAGTCAGATCAGGAAATTAGGTGGGGTATTTCAAAGAAAATATAATGAAACCTTTTACCAGGCAACTAACTATAGGCTACCTTGCTGAGGGAGGAGGTAGCCTTCCCTGGATGAATTCCTCCCTATTCCCTATTATCATTTTCCTCCTGTTCTTTTTCTTGCCTTGTTATCTGTCATCTGTCAATGCAGGTCGTAACAACCTGACACATTTTAAATAAAAACAGTTCCCTTCTTGATTGTTTTCCTCAGCTCCTTCACTTGCATTTAGATTTCCCCTATGCTCTGATACTGTTCCATGTCAAGAGTCTGAAGGCTTCCCTTCCCAGTCTGTAGGCTGTGTCATCCCAGGAGCACTTGCTTGTGGCATGTGGAGGCTGCCTTCTGCCCTGAACCCAGCTGTAGCTGCAGCTTGCATTGCTGAAGGTGAACTGCAGGCATGGGGTTAGGGATGCTCATTTTTCATTCTGTATTGACCATGACTGATGCTAACATGAATTTTAGAGCAGCGTGCATGCTGGTGGCTCCAGAACATCAGCTTAGTTATTTGGCCCTGGCTATGACTGTTGTCCTTCCTGGATCTCCAGCTGTCTTTTCAGTTACACAGCACCATCCCCTCCCTGCCTGTCTTGTGGTAATGAGAAATAAAGGGAATAACCAGAGATTTATTCTCTGCAGATTAATCACAGTGCCCTCTGCTGCTCTGTTTCAGCTAAGCTGATTTATCACAATTCACACCCTGTTTACCTGTTCTTCAAATAAACATTTTGCAACAGCGTATTTCCCAGTACTAACTTGTGAGAATATGTTGTAAGTGATAAACAAACAAAATTTATATCCCTTTTCTTACTTTAATAATAACAATAGCCATTTATTATGGAGGCATGGAAGGTTTACTCTCTTTTGGCAGCATTCCTGCAAGCCAGATCCAATCTTGCTGGAGCCTAACAGAGTATATACAAATGAAGAAGAGATGAAGTCAAACTCCATTCATTGGACTTTCTCATGTTCCTAGGCAAGAGGTAGTGTTTTCTCTCCCAACATGCTAACCTCCTTTCGGCATCGTAGTCCTTCCTGACTAAAATACATTTTATTAGTCTTTGACTAAAGAAAGCCCTTCAAGTTTAAGCTGTTACTTTTCTGATGATTTTTCTTTGCTCATAGGGGTTATTTTACGTTGTCCCAGATTTCACTAATAATAGGTAGAGCTCTTGCGTGGTCGTCTCTTCCAGAGACATTTATTTGCCATTTGGGTATTACACATTATTAGCATATGTGTGTTATAGCTATTGTTTTTTACATTTTTCTAGACTGTGAAATCCCTCTGAAACAATTCAGGAGCTTCACTCCTATCATGTTTGAGTATATTAGCCATTTTCTTGAGGCGATCTCTGTTTTTGTCTTGTTTTGTCTCTAGGTTTATAATTTTAAACTGTTATGGATAAAAAGTTCCTGTATGCTTCCAAGCTTGGCTTCTCTGGAGTCTCAGATACTTTTACTTTTGCTTCTTTTTCTCAGTTCTTTTCTGTGCCAAGATAGAAGAGTTTCAAGATAACACAAAGCAACTGAAATCAGCCTTCTTGCCCTCCAAGGGCTTGCCTTAGTCTCTGTCAGCAAGGCAGGGGGAAGCTTCCCTGTAGCTGGCTGTGCTTCCCTGCAAATCTCTTTCTGTGACAGTCAGATCTCTTCTGCTGTTTACTTGTATAAGAGAAATACAGAAATCCCTGGAGAGCACACGGGGAGAAGAAGGCACGTGGCCTATGACTATAGCATCCAAGCTTAAGAAACTGCAGGAGGCACAGTGGGGCTTGTACATGATCTCCAATGCCTAGTGATGTTCTCTGCTCCTGTTTTTCCAAATGGGGAGCAGAAATCTTCATCATTGGTGTAATGGGGGACGGGCAGCATATTTTGACCAAGGTGGTTTCTTGGGTTACTGGGGAGGAGGAGAGCAGGCCAGGTCTGGTGGAGTGGAAAATATGGGTGACCTGGCCTGGGGCCTGGGCAAGAGCACTAGGAGATGGCTCAGAAACATAGGGACTGGTGAGAATCAGGCTATTTCTAGTTGCAGTGTTGGCAAGCCAGCACCGGCCAGCAGAGAGGAGCATCAAAGATTTCTCAGCAGAAATAGTTTTTTTTTTTTTTTTTTTTTTTTGTGGAGAGGAAAGAATCATCTGTCAAATGTTTTGTTTATGTTTCTTTTATTTATTTATTTATTTATTTTTTTGATTGACGTAGGTATAAGATTTTAAAGGACTGTGGAATGGACTTAGCAGACTCAGCATTGTAGCTTGTGTGAACTCAATGACTGTATATGGAGATCCTCACCTTGATAGTATTTCTCAAGGGAACCCATTGTCTTCTCTGAACTGTTATAGCAAATGGTGTTTACTTGAAGAAATCCAGGTTTTGACACCTAACCTTGGGATTCTTCTCTGCTATGGGAACATGAGTCTGTGCTCCTCAGGCAATTTCTGTACTGAAGGTATGTCACAAGGCTGTGTACCTATTACAGGGCTGCACTAGTGTTGGGTCGTAGGGTGACCAGAAACCCCAGCCTTGAGACAGAGGCAAGTCAGGATATGTTTCTATGCCAATCATTTCTTTACTGTCTCCATTCCTATTGTGGAATGGAGCCGTAGAGTCCTTGGAAGCTTATCATTGATGTCTGTGTATGTCTTCCAGCTGTACTTCCTCAGCTGTACTGTCTGAAGGCTGACCACCCCTCCTTTATGAAACTAGTGAGATTTGAGGTGCAAAGATGAGAAATATTCATGCCTCTTTCTGTAGCTGACCCATTATACCTAAAGACTTTATACATATTTATACAAACGGGGACATTGGCATTTTAAAATATCTTTCAAAGTTTTTGCATGGGAAGGAAAAATACTGTACACTGTAATTTCCGACTTTTCTAGAAAATCTTTATTCTTTCAGGGGGTCACTCATTTCCCTTACCTCTAGGTATTCTATTGATTCTTGTAATTGATCATTTGTTCCTCTGAGATCATGTAAGCTTCATTCCAGCTCTGGATTTTATTTTTGATTTCCTAGTTTTGTTCTCTTCAGTTCCTTCCTTGCATCATTTGCTGTTTCAAGACCCGAATCCAATTTGATTTTGATGCATAAATCTTCCACGCCTTCCTTTATTCTTTGAATAGGACCAGCAGGCTATTTTTTTAACAGTTCATCTTTGCCACTAACCATGGTATCAGTCTCAATGACTGATGCTATTTTACCCATTGTAGTTAGTAAAGGTTCAGGCTTACCCTGTGTATTCTTCTCTTTGTATAAAATACCATTGGAGTGGTTGCTTGGGAAGGGCGTTTTTTAAGACTTTCACTGAAGATCAGTTCCTTAGATGTAGATAGTTGGTCATTTGAAATGTTTTATTACCTCTTCCAGATGACAGTATTTTGCTGTAGTGATAAACCATGCCTCCTGCTTGTCGTGTGTGTTAGAGGATTAAATGTTACAGATGGATGCTTTTCATGTGTTGAGGCAGAACCTCATTAAAATTAAAGGGTTTCACTGAGCAACACTAATCTCATCTGTTTGCAATAACTTGAGGTAGTTGTATATGAAACTGTTAATTATTAGGAAACTGCTGTTCATGCCTCTAACACTTCATATGATTCCTATATTTTGTTTGATTACATGGGACGAATAAAATTGCACAATGTACTTTCACGTCAGAGTTGGAAAGCAGTCTTTGCTTCGTTAAGGCTCTGTTGATGAAATGCTTTTTGCAAGATTACTTTGGTAGGATTTTTTTTTTTTTTTTTTTTGTCTTTAAGGCTTCACATATTCTGCTAGATACTTTAAGAAGCTGTAGAACATAAATGCATGTGTTGTGTTTCTTGTCTCTGGCAACTCCACCAATTTTAAAAGAACTTCACACATCTGACTGATAAACCATGCTACAGTTTTGATCTTGTAAACACTTACATGTATACATAAGTTCATTTGTGTAAGAAGTTATGCTGAAACCCAGTGGGAATGTTTTCATCAGCAAACTTTCTATGTAAACAGTCTTGTTTATAGGGCTGAAATCATTTGTATTAAAATTAGCTGACTCAAGTTATGGGATGGCATAGGCACCTGGTTGTGCAGGGTTTATGGCTGTTCTGGTAGGCAGTGTAGTTTAAGGAAGGCTGCACCAGGTTGCTGCTTTTGCTGGCCAATGTCCGCATGTCGTGATTCAGCCCTTTATTTTTAGCTACCTAATTACAGCCAACTGCTGCACAGAACATAGATAAGGCAACTAATTTTAATATGAAAATCACAGTAACATATTGGGTTCATTATGGAAAAAAATATATCTTTTTTTTTCTTTATTTCCCAGAATTGCAAGTAACTGGAGGATTTGTATTATTATTATTATTTTGGTACAAAGGTCTTGTTCTTGCAATAAGCACTTATGGTTAAAAAAAAAATAAAAAATAAAAACATTGAAAAAAGCAAAACATAATGAATATGACACAATAAGGATTCATGATTTCCATATGACAGAGATGTTTAATAATTTTTTTAAATCTGTTTGTGGAAGACTCATCATATGTTTAGAACAAAGTTTCAGACATTTCTGACTTTGGAAATAAACTTGGAAGGCCTAGAAGACAAATATAATCCCAGATTGGTAACCTTTAAAATAACAAAAACAGCTGTCAAGTCACATGTGCTGAAATTGACCCCCTTTCCTTTAATTCAGAATCAGTCCATGCAAAAAAGCAGCTGTTAGACTGACTGTCCCTACACCCTGTAGACATGGCCTGCCATCCTGTCAAACATTTCTTCTGTGTAAAGTTAGCATTCAGTTTGTGTCCTTGAATAGTTTTCACTTAAATAAGGCTAGAACAAAAATGTGCAGGCTGCTGTGCACACAAAATAAATAAACAAGCAAATAAATAAATAAATAAACAGCAACTGCAAAATCAAGGTAAGTGTGAGTTTGAGGTGGATTTACACTGTGATGTTGCCTGAAATAAATGCTCTTGTTGCTATGCAGGTAGAAAAGTAGTTTGTCTGTGTAATGCATTTTTATTCTGCTCTTGTTTATTTTACCCTTATAACTCTAGATACAGTCCCTGTTTTGCCATTGTAGTCCCTGTTTTGCATTATAAAACTTGTAATATGATTCTGTAAGTATATATTGAAGAAACTAGGTACAAATACAGGAATGTGACTGTAGAAGAGAATATATGTACATTTTTCTAGTATCTCCTTGGGGATTACACAATATTATAGCGTATGTTATGAAATTGCCTAGATACTGTGATCTTTGTGTAGTTTCTTTATATTTTTGAACTGATATGTGGATGTTTTGAATTCTTCATTTTTTTTTTCTCAAAATATTTTAATATCCTTCCACAAAAAATGGAGAAAAGATGGTCAGAATGTTGACAAGTAACTGTGCCATCATAGTTAATTCATTAGTAGCAATTTTTAATAACTGGTAAATTTTGATTAAAATCAGTTGTTTTATTTAAAGACCATCAATGTCAAAGATTTTTTTTTTATATTTTATGTACCTTAGTATTCTATTGTATTGTATGGAAAAAGACAGTGCTCTAAGAACTGTCTATTCTGACAGTAATTGGAAAATAATTTGAATAATGTTCTGTTAACAGTGTTTCCAATCTACTTTTTATTCTTACAGATCTATGAAATCCTTTGTATTACCAAAATGTTCTGTTGTCAAAGATCCCTTTTAGAAATGCAACCATGTGAAATCATTCCTCATTCAATTTTCATTTTACATTTTGTGACTTACTTGACTCATCAGAAAGTCATATTTTCATTCCCATAATGTGCAGCATTCTGATTTTTGTATAGTTCTGCCTTAAATAACATGTATATAGTATGAAATCACATGCAGTTCAGTTTTCATAGAATACCAGAGTGGATGAGACTGGAAGGGACTGCTTGAGGTCATCTGGTCCAGCCCACTGCTCAAGCAGGGACACCAAGGCTACCTAGGACCTTGTCCAGATGGCTTCTGAAGATCTCCAAGGACAGAGAGTCCACAACCTCTCTTTTTTAAAAAATCTTATTAATTTGGAAGTAGCTTGTCCATAAATCCATATTTTGGGGAAAATTACTTCAGTAGCATAACAGATACTAAGTTATTTTATTGACAACCAGTGTCAGGCTGACGGATCTATTGTTACTTGAGTTATTCTTTTTAAAATATTGGTATAATACCAGAGTTCAGCCAGTGCTCTGGAGTCCCCCAGAGTCAACATTAACGGTTCAGATACAGCCTGAGATTGTTCTGTTACATCACTTGGTTATCTACATTTATTGATTTGAAAAATGATCTTAAGTTAATAGTGGCTATTTGTCATCATCCACAGTTACTTTTAGACTCCAAACTATTCTATCATATTTATCATGTGTTAGCTATGAGTTAAAGCTCAGATTTTGAGGTTATGATCTTGAAAATCTGCCAGTATGATGTTTTAAGTGTGCCTCCAAGCCTGTGCAGGAACCCATCCTTGCCTGTTATGAAAACTGATGGGACTCATGCCCAAAACTCAGCATGGTGTTCTGAAGATTGCCCAAACTCAGTGAGGAACATGCTTGATGCACCCAAGCAGAGTTTTATCCCGGGGTTTTCTGTCTCAGGGCCATCTTGCCAGGAGTGCTGTGTTCTAATACATTCATAGGCACGTTCGCCAATAAGCTGATCATAGTTTTCTTATGGTGTCTAAATGCAGGACCAACACCAGCAGCTTAGGGCCAAAGACAGCAACAGGATGTGGATTCATGGACTTGGAATTCTAGGAAATAATAATGGATAAATAATGGATAAATAACATAACTAATTAGTATATTGTTGTGGAGGTATCAGCACACTAGCACACTCTTATCAAGAGGTTTTTGTTATTATGTTTTAAGGAGAACAATGAGATTTCTGTAAGGGAAATTTTATTCTTGGGAGAAAGATTGTGAGATATTCTGGGGGAAGATATGAAACAATTCACTGAAAATTTAACGTGTAGGTGATGGAGCTAGTAGTTATTTTTGTTTTTGTTTTCTCCCTGACTTATTGTAGAACTTGAAAGTTCAGTGCTGAATGTAAGATGAGAGCTAAGATTGGGAATAAGCCAAGACAGACCTTGAAAGTGAAGACAAAGACCCTATTTATTGCAGAGAACTGTGGGAGGTATTTAAAGGCAGGAGACGTGATCTAGAGAGATGGATTAGTAAAATGACCTTTACAGTAGAGTGATGAGTGAGACAAAATTGCATTTATCAATCTTGAGGAAAATAATATTTGAAGTAGTCAAGACATGGTTTTGTTGCAAGTTGAGATGAACTTAAGAAACATGACTAGATACAAAGGGGTGTATCTCAATGTAGTTGTGCAGAATCAATCCTTGGAATTTTGCTTTACCAGGAGGGGATGCTCTGGGAAGGGTTCAAGATGGTGTCATGACATGGTTTGCAGTCATCCCAAAAATAAGTGCTTGCAAATAGCATGGTTTTAAATTCTCTCTCTCTTTTATTTTTTTTTTTTAATTTACAATAAAATTTACAATATTTATTGTAAAAAATTTACAATATTTATTGATGGTTTGTGTTAATTTCACAGAACAAATAACCTGGGAGGGTGTGTTGGCCATTTGCTGTGTTTCCAAAACATAGTTTAATATTTTTTACTTCAGCCAACAAGTGCTCTCTCCCTTTGTATTTTTGATTTCTTAGTAGATACAATTGATGTCTTTTGATGTCTTTTTAGTTATATATTTATTCTTTTTCTAGCTAGATATTCCGTCCTTCTTTATTTATTATGCTACTTTTCCTTACTTCAACTGTTTTTAATATTTGTTTGAATCAACAAATTGTTGATCACTTCTTACTGTTTACTGTTCCCTCCTCTGACTTGGTTCGTAGCTGTGATGTACTGGAGACTGATCCAGTATCACCTTTCCTAGTTTGTATATTTAAGCTAGCTGCAAAACAAACTGTGCTTTTTAATCGTTATGACTTGTGTGAATAATACGACAAATATACAAGTCTATAAATGGTCCTTCAAATGTGAATGTGAAAAATAAACATTCATGGCTTAATTGGCCAAATCTAGTTGTGTTAGTGAGTACTTACGCACGTAGTCCATCAGTTACTGAATGTGTGCTTATTAATTGGCACAAAACTGATCATTGGAATCCCTGCTAGCCTAGCAGATGTCAATAATGCTTGTACTGAGAGCTGTCTATGTAACATAAACTAACTTGTATCTCTATTTTTTTATTTTCTTTTAACAGTCTTACAGTAAAGGGGCAAGAAGAAAAAACCGATTTAAAGGTTCAGATGGGAGTACATCTTCTGACACTACCTCTAACAGTTTTGTACGCCAGGTATGTGTTTTTCAGCTTAGACTGGAAGACTTGCTAATGTTAATGTTCAAATAATTTTCTTTTACAAATTGTCAAATCAAAAAGTGATACTGTAGCCTGAGAAATAGCAAAGGTCTCTGCCAAGACAAGGAAAACTATTTGGTTGCTATTGTTTTGATCTTGGCAGAAAAATATTTTTGTATTTCTTATTCATTTCCATGTATAGTAGTTTTCTATTATTTTTGTTTCTGTAATGCTGTCAGGTGATTAAAGCTGGAGAAGGAGGAGGTGGAGTCTGACTGAAGCGCCTAATGTTGCAACATTTGGGAGAAAGCATCAAAACCCTACCAGTCCTAGGGATTTCCTGCTTAAAATAGTGCTGTGCAAGGCAGTGTTAACTTCGATGTTTTCCACCCACATTGCAGTGTTATTTTAAGACATGGGTTGGAGGGGAAATCCCTGGCAGCATTGTGCCCATCGTAAGGATGCTGAAAGGCCTGTGGAGAATGGAGAGGTGCTATAGGCTCCCTTAGCCTGTGCCTACTCCTGTGTGTTTGGGGTGCTCCCTCACACAGAGGTTCATGGACCCATCCAGACCTGCGTGGGTGGTTGGAGAACAGATCAAGCAGGTCAACAGAGGTGATGAAAAATGCAGTGAAGGGCATCCAGAGCCTGGTGTGGTCTTTGGCTGCAGACCGGAGCTACTGAGGCTGTGCTTGCATGGAAGAAGTTTGAATTTCTGCATGCTTATTTTGGAGAAAAACCTGGAGAGCATGAAAGGTACTCTGACCATGCCTGTCCAAAGAGAAATACAGGTTTTCATGCCCTGCTGATTTAAGCTGTGGTTTTACAAGCGTAGATGTTGTCATCTTTTTTGGAGGGTTTCTGGAATTCAGGAGGTTTCATTGTAGAGTTTTTGGTTTTACCATAAGGAGACGTCAGATGTCTCTCCCTGGCTTGCCTTCCTGTGTTTCTCCATCTCAAATCATTCAGTGACTCCACTGCTGTTGCACTGGTTGTTTCAGTATGCATCTTCTGTTTACAAAATATTTCTGCTTTTTCCTGCTGCAGTCATGCTGGCAGGTTTTGTGATAGGCTGTGGAGTTGATAAAGGCAGGTCCCTATTAAATTTCAGTGTCTGTTGGACATAGGTTTGAAATGTTACTTGATCATGAGAATTCATCAGTGGCAATAAAAAACATGAAGGCAGAAACCCTGGTTCAATAAATTATTAATATATGGCATTTTGTTCTGTTTAAAAATACTCTGGGAAAAAAACAAAAAAAAAAAACAAAAAACAAAACAAAACAAAAAAAAAACAGTCAAAGTAGCATTTAGGAGTGGCAGCAGATCTCCCTGTCCCAAGCATTCTTTGTAAGGAAATCTGTGTTGCTGTTTTCCTTAGCCTCCTCATGAATGTTGAGCTCAGCTTGGAACATTTTTAGCAGACTACGGGTGTTTATTTTATACCAGCTGCACACAGTTCTTTGCCGTTCTTGTTTACTTAAATGAGTTCTGAAATTGGTCTTAAATATCCCTTTTTGCTGTCATTCATGGGAGCAGGGTAGGGAGGATGGATGATCAAACTCCATATAAATGTTGAGGTGGATTCCTGTAGTCAATAGCAATCAGACCGACTCTATAGAGTGTGGGGCATTATTAATTAAATCTTTGAAAGCAAACTTACAAATCAGGGTAGGTGAGCTACAGTCTAAAAGTGTCAGTATCTTTTCCACTGCTACGAGGGGAAATTAGACCATGACTATGTCAAGTGCAGATTTTTAGAGAGGAGATTTATATATTCCCTGAGGTAAATATAAGTTTAGTAGTTACACAAGTGATATAATACTGAAGGGTCAGGGAAAAATAAAATTTAATAGATTGCTGAAGCAAAGCTCAGTATTGAGATGGTATTGTGACTGAAGATAATGAAGGGATGTTAACAGATAAATATATGTTATTTTGCATTATGCAAAAAAAGATATGTATGTATATATATATAGGTAGAGATTAAGTTGAAGCAGATGTATAGGAGAAGTGCATCTTCACAGTTGCTGGTACAGAGTTTATTTCAGAGCTTAGATTGCATCTTCAGGAGGCTTACCTGCTCTGATCTTCCCCATGAGACAGCTTGCTTTTTTCCCATATTAATGAAGATGTGCCACCAGCCACCAGGTGCAGTCACTTTCTGCTGTCTCAGCTGCTCTGCCCTTCCATCAGTGCTGCTTATCGCCTGCTCTGTGTGTCTGTCTTCCTTGGAGGATATTTTACATGCTATAAATGAATGTAATTGTGAGAAAAAGTGAGTGCAAGAAATTGCTGTTTCTACTGAGATGGGTAAATGTTGCAGAAAAGCAGCAGAAAAATAAACCCCAAGCCAGAAGAATCAATGATGCATCCATTTATTTTAATTTATTTTATTTTAGTTTTACCTTAGAACTGGAAAGTAATTTTTTTTGCATGGAGAGGTGTTTGCAGGTTTTTTTTTTGTCTTTTTTTTTTTTTTTTTATTTGCTGTGATCTATATACATAGTTACACACAACCTCTTTGTTTCAGCAGTGCTCGTGATGCCTATTGCTGCCTTTTTTTCCTCCACTTTTTTCCTTCCCCCTCACTTCCTGTCTCCTTTCACATTTACTTTGAACTTGTCCTGCAACTTTTATATGCAACCTTTAAAATACTTCTGCAGTCAAGAAGGAATCCTGGTTGTCCTGAACATTTATTGCTAAGGGCTGTCTACATTACTCATAAGGAAGGAAGAATGTCTGGAAGGTGTTTTTGCATCTTCTTTAGCTGGTCTGGCCTTAAACTGGGAGAGCTGGGAAAGTCATGTTGCAGGAATTGATGGGAAATGGTGCTGGAAGAGAGAAGTATGTCTAGTCCTGAAAGAATGTTCTGTATGTGTAAGGCAGTGGAGGTGCTGTGCAAGAACAAGTTGTGTATAGGATTCAGTCATTTGAATCCAGGAAGGCACTGGCCATTTAAGTTAAAGCTGCTGCATGGGAAGGGAGTTAATGTCTATTGCTTACATTGACAAAGCTTTATTGTGTTTGCAATTTACTATTTCCTTAGGGACATACGCACCTCTGGCTCCAGTATGTGCACCTGGCAACTTTCCTGCAATGCATACCAAATATTATGTAGTAAAAACTATGCCAACTTAGTTTTATTTGAATGACAAAGAACAAAGTGACATTTATTCAAACTGAGTAAAAATTCCTGCTGTTGTATAAGGAGTATAAAATGCACCCAACACAACCCTATGCACAATGATCTTTTCCTTTAAATTTGTTTTTCAAAGTACTGAAATAGAGAAGAGCCTTATATAAAAGAAGCATTAAACTGAAACAAGAGCAAATTTAAAAATGGTACTGTTCCATCCAATTGAATCTCACCTGTACTGTGAATTTTATCTGTTATAGATTTTTATTTCTATTTTTCTCTTATGATACTGAAAACCTGCAAGGTTTTAGGATAATGCTTTGGATTATATCCCAATCTGTTAATAATAGCAGAATTATTTGTCTAGTTTTGTCTTCAGAATGTTATTTATGAAGTTGGAGCTTAAGAAAATAACAACAGCTTGGCATTCCTTCCACTTGCGAGCAGCTCCTGTTTGACTTTTCAGTAGTAGGAGAGGGATAGGAAGGGAAACTTCTTTTTTTCCTTGTGTCATGTTGTGAACTCATGTTGACAATTACGCCGTGTATTTGGAAAGGAGAAGCCTCGCTGCACATCATGCTTTAATCGGCTCCTAACTAACTTTAATCAGTTGTCTTTAAGGAGATAAAGAACATTGTGTTATATAGTTTTCATCATCTTTTCTGAGCTTTGGAGTGATAAGCAGCTTGTTCTTGGGGTTAGCTATGAAAGAGTGAATTGAATCTGATCTGTACTTGCTGCCATTTTGACTGATGCATGGTAATGATTTTGTTCCCAAGGGTTTTTCAAAATACAGATCAGATAAAATATTTTGCAGACAACACTGTGGCACTTCCCAGCAACATTATTTTAAGCAAACTGCATGTTCTGATAGCATTACATATTTTGTGGTTGCACTTCAGGACCTGTATTTGTCAAGGTTTTATTTTAAATCCTAATGATTAATCACAGAGGCAGTCTGAGTTGTTGGGATTTCTCTGTATTGCAAAGGCAGATTAGGTTGTGAAATAGACTGTGGACTATGGACTTGCTTACTGAAACATTTAAGGTTTTACAAATCTTTTTTTTCCCCCTTTAAATATTGGCTTGATGCCTGTTACACTGTGTTCACTCAAAAACACAGCTATAAATAATTATGTAGGGAATTCATTATTCTGCTACTTTCCTCTAAGGACTTTTGCCTAGCTGTGTAATTACCTATTGAATTTTATGAATGGTAAAACTAAGATTTGCACTGAAAAACTATTTGAAAATATTGACTTAGTTTTGCTCATAAACAAGCCTCTTAGTCTTGAGTTCACCAGAGACTCAAGCTGTGTCAGAAATTTCTTCCCATTCTTTTAATTGATTTTCTTCCAGATACAGAGCTTAGCTTTGATTTTCCTTTTTGCTAGTGGAAGAGCTGTTGTATTAAGATCATACATGCAGCCTGCCAGTCTGTGCATCTACAGGCTGAGCCACAAAGAGGTAGTGCAGCCTCAGGACAGGCGTTAGCTTTGGTCTTAGTGCCTAGGACTAGCAGTCTTCTGCTGAAAAACTGCATGTGCTTTCTCTGCTGTCACTATTCTTGCTTTATGAAGACGGTGTGTGAACAAGATTGTGGCTAGACAGAATATCTAAATTTAAAAAGGCTCATTTGCAATTAAATATATTCTTACAGTCTTTGTGTGCCTTTAATTATGAGATGTGTTTTGCTTGTAGAGAAAAAAGAAGCTTTTCAGGCTTGCCTTTAGCTTTTGTACATATCAAAACGATGTGTGTCAGAAGTATTGTGCAAACACTGATTGTAATACACGAAAACATATACCTACTGCTCTGCTTAATTTTATCATCTTTTATTTCTGAAGCTTCTGTCTGGGAATATTTTGTTAAGTTCATCATGTTTCTGGTCTGATTTATACTGATTCCACTGAAGGCAATGCCAGTGATGCCTGTGGCCTACACTTGCTATTGTGGCTGCATTGAAGCTGTACATGACAAACACTACAGCATCTGCTCATTTTAAACAGATTAAAACCTTTGTTCTGTGGGCTTTAAATTTGATGGAATTGCTGGATCTTATGTTTTTCACTGTGAAATACAGGGTTTTGAAGGGAATGTATTGAACTTGGACAAAGCCACCCTAAGTCATGGTTTGTATGTAGAGTGTGATTTTGGTACAGCTTTGTTCTTTTCGCAGTAGTGGGAGCTGGCAAGCTGCGCTGTTAATGCCAGCACACGACCATAAATAGTGGCCAGGCAGTGTTGTTTCAGGGTGATGTGCTTTTTGAGTCAAGCAATATTAATCTGTCTTTAGTCAAATCCAATGAATATCTATTTGTTATGATATAAAATTAGATAATGTCTCTAAGAGTAGTGCTTGTATTGGAAAGAGAGTATATTTTATGTATTTATTGTCATATGAAGTATACCAAGTTGATAAAAGAAGAGTGGGTGAAGCATTTAGAGCAATGTAGGGATTCATAAGAATATGTCAGTTCAGCTGTTGATTTAGGGTTTCATTCATGGCTGATAAATCACTTCCTCTGTCATGTGGTAAAAGGTAGCTATACGGGGAGTAGTAGGAGGAAAGATTTGAGGAAAGGAACGGATTGGGAGTATGTGGCTTCAGGAAGGAAGTGGGGAGGGAGGAGGAAGGCCCTTTCCTTTTGGTGACAGTTGTGAAACTGCACTCTCTGTAGTACTCTGTGTACATGGGAAAACTGCAGTAGGCTCATTGGGCTATACATTTCCTCATCTGTAGTAAGGATTGGAAAAGTCTCCTTTTTTGGCCTGGAGAGAATAGAACAGATGCTCCTATAAAGCACGGGATTTTGGCATGCATGACTGGAGGGGAGATGGCTGAGAAAAAAAAACAGCAGAAAGGAAGTTCATCTGCAGCCTTCAATTCTTTCATGGGCCCTTCTTGCCTCAAATGGTTACTAAGAATAGAAATCAAACTGCTGCCATGTGTTTAAAAAAAAATAACAACACACGCACACATAAAAACACACCCTCTAACCAAAACAAACAGGCAAGACATCATAAAAAGTCTTCTTATACATCCGTTTACACTTTCCATACTTCTTATAGCAGCGTATGAGAAAATTACAGGGGAGAACAACTAAATATAATACTTTATTAAAAACTGAAGGCTATGAGTCTTTCTTATAGCCTTGAACTGGCATACATGTTTGATGTTACTTTGCAAACAGCTGAAGTCAACACATCCTTTTCCAAATAGCAGTGAGAACAATGAAATTTTGAAGATGGGGCTTATACTTGGTGGCTGCTGAGATGATTGCCAGAGCTGCTTTTGAGATTTTTGAGGTGATGAGGGAGTGTTCAGAGGTGTCTGAGAGGATGTATATGGCCCCCTGTGAGAGGACATGGGGAGATGTAAGTTGAGGTGAGAGATGACATCTGTGTTGCCAGATGATATCTGGCAACTATTGGACCTGTTCTCATGTCTGTCTTCAGTGCTCCAATTGCTGCCATCTTATGTGTGCCTCCTGGCTCTGTGCGTCTCCTCTGTGTATGCCAGGGTGAGAAGTAATATTTTTTTTTTGCTGGCTACTCAGGGTATACCATAACCGGCACCCAAGTTCAGCAGCATCCCATGCATCCCTTTGTAGCGAGACATTTGAAGGACATGACAGGACTTGTGTGTCCCAGATATTTCTGCAGGTGAGATTTCTGCAGGTGACAGGGCTGCCGCTGTGCCATGGGCATGGCTGCTCAGTCAGATGTGAGGTGTTTTAAGCAGTTAGGCAAACTAGTAGACAGTTGCATCATTTTTGCAACGTTGCTGAATGTACAGTTGGAGACTTCCATCTTAATGAACTGTATAGGGAAAGGCTTGAGCATAATGGTGTGTTCTTAAGGCTTTTTTTTTTTTTTTTTTTTTTTTTTTTGGCCAAATGTCTTCATGAATGATGATTAGTCTCTGGCTGTCTCTCTTTTGCAGTTTTACATTAAACTGAGTGTATTTTTGCATGACCTAAATGTACCAAAGCCTTACAGCTGCTCTGAGAACCTCCTTGCTTCTGTTTGTTGATCCTGTGGATGCAGAAGCTATGAGAAAAAAACTACACAGTTGTAAAGAGTTAAGAACAAAATTAGGAATAGGATAGAACAAGAATCAAGTGTTTTGTTTATTTTGTCCCCTGCTTCTCCCAGGAAATTCACTGTGGTTTCTGGTTCTCATGTGCAGCATTGTCTTATTTGAAATAATAATTTTAACGTTGTGGTTAGATGTAAGCTTCTATTATATGCTATCATAACTGTCTTCTAGTTATAATAAACACAGACTTACAAAATATCTGCAGTAGGATGAGATTTCCACTGTATATATTTAATTATATTTAATGCAAAACCTGTCAAAAATATGTTATGAAGTTAAATTTTGACATTTTTTCTTACAGGCCTATTTAGTTGGAGTGGATTTGTTCTGGGGTTGTTTTTCTGATTTATTTATTAATTTTAATGGAACAGTCCACTATATATATATATAGTGGACTTTATATCTATATATATATAAATTTATATTTATATTTTTATATATATTTATATATATATAAATACAAATTTTTATAT
>CM021732.1:20839599-21135718 GCA_011075105.1 Heteronetta atricapilla | reverse complement strand
CGTGCTTGATGCACCCCAGGACACGGTTGGCCCTCCTGGCTGCCAGGGCACACTGCTGGCTCATATTCTACTTGCTGTCTACCACGACCCCCAGATCCCTCTCTTCTAGGCTGCTCTCCAGCGTCTCATCGCCCAGTCTGTACGTGCAGCCAGGGTTTCCCCGTCCCAGGTGCAGGACCCGGCACTTGCTCTTATTGAACTTCATGCGGTTGGTGATCGCCCAGCTCTCCAACCTATCCAGATCCCTCTGCAAGGCCTTTCCACCCTCATCCGAGTCCACAGCTCCTCCAAGTTTGGTGTCATCAGCAAACTTGCTCAAAATACCTTCTATTCCTACATCCAGATTGTTTATAAAAATATTGAAAAGTACCGGCCCTAAAATGGAGCCTTGAGGGACCCCACTGGTGACCGCCCGCCAGCCTGACGCAGCCCCATTTACCATAACCCTTTGGGCCCTGCCTGTTAGCCAATTGCTCACCCATCGGATGATGTTTTTATTTAGCTGTATGGTGGACATTTTGTCCAGTAGGATCCTATGGGAAACCGTGTCAAAAGCCTTGCTGAAGTCAGCTTAGACTCCAAAATACAAGCAGTTTCAAGGAAACTTAGACTCCAAAATACAAGCAGTTTCAAGGAAAAATGAACCCTGGTTGGCTGTTGTGCAGCATGCTGCTTCACATTCACTTCAGCAAGGAGCAGAGCCCTTCCTAGTCACTGTCAGGGGTCAGGGAGTGAAGAAATGCACTTTGCAAGTAGCCAGAGGGATCTACTGAGTTTTTTGCCTTTCACAATGCCAGTGCATTCCTTCTCAAACTCGGGAGTGCTTGGTTTCATACGTCACTAATGAGGTACATTACAATGTATACAAGTGCCATTTCTGTCCAATTACTCACGAAGTTGCCAGTTTTATGGGCAGTAGCAGCAGAGAGCTATCTTCTCCTGGCCTATTTATTCAGACAATACTTCCAACACTGATTATATGTTTCTGTAGATTTGAATGTTGTTTTCTTCGTCTGATCGCACTCAGACTTTTCTTTGCTGGAATCGTAGTTGCATAGAAAAGCTTTGTGTTCCACTGCTGCTAAAATTAACTGTAAATCTTCAAATGAATTTACAGTAAAAGGTTTCCTGGGCATTGAATTGAGGAATTACATCCAGGTGTGCACAATTAGTGCATGTCCTTTCACTGCTAGGCATGCAATATTTTAGTTCCCAAATATGATTGGCTTGAAAAATAGTAAGTCATGAAGCTATCCTATGTATATGAAAAACTGGAAAGCTGCCCTTCCTTAACATTCAATCTTGTGGAATATCTGAGTTGTTTGGTCTCTGTTCAGATGCATAGTGTTAATTCGAAGCTTCACATACACTGGTAGCCTCCTAAGTAATAAATGATTGTCATCAAATGGTTTACTCCTAGAATAACCGAGCCTTGGGTAGGAAAGTGAAGTAGTTCTTGCAGATGAGCAGGGAGCTGAAAGAAGGGGTGACGTGTGAAGTGGAGGGAGAAATATATCTGTATTTGCCTTTCATATCTTCTTATTGTCTCCAGTGGTATTTCTGAATTTTCAGTTATTTTGCAGATTGAACCAGAAAATATTTGTGAAATTTGGAAAGGCTCTTACAGCATGAAAACTAGACTTCTGGTTCTATGAATAAGGAGATTGCTATGTCTTTTGTGACAGAAATTCAGCTGTAAGTCACTGTTGATCAGTTGGCTCTCAAAGGTCTGTATATCACATTCTGCTTTTGGAGGCATTGAGCTGAAGGCAGACACCATTGTTCCTCTAGAAAGGGAAGTATGGCTAGTTGACATTATTTTTTCCTACAAACTATTAAAATTACAGTACATATCAGTAATGTCCCCTTATGACATTTGTAAAAACATGTTATTGTATGTATACCTCTCTGAGAAACAAATATTTCCCCCCCCCCCCCCTTTTTTTTTACATTAGGAAGAAATTCTTTTGAAAACAGTAGTGTGTCAATAAAATGTTTGGTTATAATAAGAAAAGATCAAAGCTTATTTCAGCCTTGTTCTGGAAACAGTTTCAGAGGAAACTGCCAGAGTTAGTAACAGAACATAATCAGAAATTGGTTGGTTTTACACATCTCTCTCCAACATTAATTACAATTTATCCATAATATGCCATTTATATTTAACTGGAAAAACATTTTCCTAAGTGGCTTGTGTTGGTACAATAACAGGCCAAAGTGAAGTGATATATAAATGAAATATAAATGATATAAACATGAAATAAAATTTCACAGAATCACAGAGTCAACTAGGTTGGAAGAGACCTCCAAGATCACCTAGTCCAACCCATGACCTAACACTAATAAGTTCTCCACTAAACCATATCACTAGGCTGTACATCTAAACGTCTTTTAAAAACCTCCAGGGATGGTGACAACCACTTTCCTGGGCAGCCCATTCCAATGCCTAACAACCCTTTCGGTAAAGAAGTTTTTCATAATATCCAACCTAAACTTCCCCTGGTGCAACTTTAGCCCATTCCCCCTTGTCCTATCACCGGGCATGTGGGAGAATAAATCAATCCCCACCTTGCTACAGCCTCCTTGAAGGTGCCTATAGAGAGAGATAAGGTTGCCTCTGAGCCTCTTCTTCTCCAGGCTAAATAGTCCCAGCTCCCTCAGCCACTCCTTGTAAGACTTGTTCTCCAGACCCCTCACCAGCTTCGTTGCCCTTCTCTGGACTAGCTTGAAGAGCATCTCGATGTCCTTCTTGTAGTGAGGGGCCCAAAACTGAATACAGTACTTGAGGTACAGCCTCACCAGAGCCGAGTACAGGAGGACAATCACTTTCCTAGTCCTGCTGACCACACTGTTTCTTATACAAGCTAGGATGCTGTTGGCCTTCTTGGCCACCTGAGCACACTGCTGGCTCATATTCAGTCAACTATTAACCAATACTCCCAGGTCCTTCTCTGCCAGGCAGCTTTATAACCACTCATCTCCCAGCCCATAGTGCTGCTTGGGGTTGTTGTGCGCCAAAGGCAAGACGCTGCACTTGGCCTTATTGAATTTCATACAGTTGGCCTCAGCCCATTGGTCCAGCCTATCCAGATCATCCTACAGAGCCTTCCTACTCTTGAGCAGAACAACTTGGTGTCATCTAACTTGGTGTCATCTGTAAACTTACTGAGGGTGCACTTGATCCCCTCAACCAGGTCATTGATTAAAGATATTAAAGAGAACTGGGGGACTCCACTAGTGACTGGCGTCTGACTGGATTTAATTCCATTCACCACAGCTCTTTGGGCCCGGTTACCCAGCCAGTTTTTAACCTAACAAAGCATACGCCAGTCCAAACCATGAGCAGACAGTTTCTTCAGGAGAATGCGGTGGGAATGCTTTGTCTGTGTTTCCAATACTTATAAGCTATAATATTTGCTCAAAGTCCATCAGCAGTTTGAAGATACCAAAGGGTAAAATTTGCAAAGTCTTTATGTTCCTGTTATTTTCCAAGAAAAGTGAACAGTATTTAAGCTGCTGTTACCAAAAAGACAAATAAATGAAAGCACGGTAACAGATTTGACCAATACAAATGTCATTATACTTTGCACTTTGAATGTAGAAAATGAGTTAACACCTTACCTAATAAATAAGTGTGGTGATAAATTGTGTTTTTGAGATAAAGCCTCTGAATCAGATGACACAGCCAAGAGGAAGAGAGACAGCTTTGGTTTAAGGCCTAGGAAGCTGTGATTCATTGGAAGTAGTCTGGAAAAATTGTCAGTGTGCTCTGTGTGCTTTTTTTTTTTTTTTGTGGAAATTACTTAACCCTTCAAGGTTTAAGATTTTTCTGATCTTGTTTGATTAATTGTTCATAAGCAAGGGCTACTTAAATGGTACTTACATCTTTTACACATTGTTCAGCCTGCATGCGATATTTATTGCTTTTAGAAAGCCTGCATGCAGTGTAAAATAATTTGAATTTGTATTGCTAGGTAAAATATTGCTGAGGATTTGGAAGAGCGAAACTTCTTGAAGGTTATAATACTGCATCAAGAGACCTGCAGAAAATCTGGGGACTGTCTCCCATAGCTATTACTATTATTATTAGAGATAATCATAAGAAATGTCTTTCTAGCTGAGAAAAGCTTTTACAGTAAGATACTTGTGTTGTTTCTGTCCTCCCTCAAACTAACTTTCTCTGCAGTAGAAAGAAATATTCAGGTAAATTGCAGGTTCTCTTATTTCTCTTATAACTTCCATGTTTTCTGCAGAGAAATATTTGAATCTTGCTAATATGTCACATCTGTTGGATTTCAGAGTTTTGAGACTCTTTCAAGAAAGTTCAAAACAATGTACACATCTTTCTTGAATTTCTTCCAGAACTAGTATAAAATTTTATAGATTTTTTTTCCAGTTTAATGTATCTGCTTTAATAGCCTCTCAAATAGACACAACTATCGTAAATCTTGTAGAAAACCTATGAACAGATTATGTGAGTGGTTCTGTGTTGAAAAAGAGCCAAGAAATGTAATTTTTCTTCCAGCAGGGCTAGATTCCTTTATTCCCACTCACAGATAGGATCTCTGGTGGCACAGTTGAAAATGAATAATCTAAACTACAATTTAAATATATAACAAAAGATTGAGAAGCCAAACATATTTTTGTACACTGTCATTTTATATATTCTAAATGTAGTTTCCCTTATATGCAAATAACACATGTTAACTTATATGAGCCACAGTTACATTTCTTACAAGACTTTGAAGACAGGTGCTCCTTAAGTGAAAATAATTTATTAAAGTTTTGTTAACTGATGGTTTTTGAATGATGAAAAAAATACTTTTCAAAGTTTACATCTAAGGTTTCTTTGTGCAAATCTGTTTGATTTATGGATCTCATGTTAATTCATGAATTCCTGGTCATAATGTGTAGTAAGTTTTGTGGACTTCATGGATGTGGCACTGACCAAGAGGCTCAAGACACTTGTCTTGTCTGGGGCAGGTGAATGAATGCAGAATTCTCTCAAGCCCTTCAGATTGGTTTGAAGATCTATGAACTATGCTTTATTCCACCAAAGTCACTCTTACAAAGGAATGTGTTATCTAACAGTTTTCTCATATATCCTTCCTATACTTATCTCATGTATCCCTGGCAGGCCACTTTTGGCTTTTAATTTCTTAGAACTTGTCAGAGTTTCCTAGAAGGAAATATCACAGAATCACAGAATCACAGAACAGTCTAGGTTAGAAGAGACCTCTAAGATTACCGAGTCCAACCTCTGACCTAACACTAACAAGTCCTCCACTAAACCATATCTCTAAGCTCCACATCTAGACGTCTTTTAAAGACCTCCAGGGATAGTGACTCAACCAATTCCCTGGGCAGCCTATACCAGTGACTAACAACCCTTTCAGTAAAGAAGTTCTTCCTAATATCTAACCTAAAACTCCCCTGGCACAATTTTAGCCCATTCCCCCTCGTCCTGTCACCAGGCACATGGGAGAATAAACCAACCGCCACCTCGCTACAGCCTCCTTTAAGGTACCTGTAGAGTGCAATAAGGTCGCCCCTGAGCCTTCTCTTCTCCAGGCTAAATAGTTCCAACTCCCTCAGCCACTCCTCGTAAGACTTGTTCTCCAGACCCTTCACCAGCTTCGTTGCCCTTCTCTGGACTCGCTCAAGCACCTCCATGTCTTTCATGTAGTGAGGGGCCCAAAACTGAACACAATATTCGAGGTGCAGCCTCACCAGAGCTGAGTACAGGGGGACAATCACTTCCCTGGACCTGCTGGCCACGCTGTTTCTTATACAAGCCAGGATGCTGCTGGCCTTCTTGGCTGCCTGAGCACACTGCTGGCTCATATTCAGCCGGCTATCAACCAATATCCCCAGGTCCTTCTCTGTCAGGCAGCTTTCCAACCACTCATCTCCCAGTCTGTACCTCTGCTTGGGGTTGTTGTGCCCCAGGTGCAGGACCCGGCACTTGGCCTTGTTAAACTTCATGCAGTTGACCTCAGCCCATCGGTGCAGCCTATCCAGATCCTCCTGCAGAGCCTCCCTACCCTCGAGCAGATCGACACACACACCTGACGTGGTGTCATCTGCAAACTTACTGGGGGTGCACTCGATCCCCTCATCCAGATCATTGATAAAGATGTTAAAGAGGACTGGCCCCAGTACCGAGCCCTGGGGGACTCCACTAGTGACCGGCCTCCAACTGGATTTGATTCCATTCACCACAGCTCTCTGGGCCTGGCCATTCAGCCAGCTCTTAACCCAAGGAAGCGTATGCCAGTCCAAGCCATGAGCAGCCAGTTTCCTGAGGAGAATGCTGTGGGGAACAGTGTCAAAAGCCTTACTGAAGTCAAGGTAGAACACATCCACAGCCTTTCCCTCATCCACTAAGTGTGTCACCTTGTCATAGGTGATAAAATAGTAATAAAATAGCAATTTTAGAAAAGACAGTAATATTTCCTTTGTTGTCTGCTTTAAGGTCATCACTTAAGAGGATTTCCATCCCTTATTTTTCGCAATCAGTTAACTTTCTTCAAGTGTCTAAACTGTCATTGTCTCGGCCCAATGGATATGAGATAAAATTACAATGGGATAGTTCACACACACCTACCTATTTCAATCTGTCTTTCATACTTTCTGTACAACCCATATCTCAAAGACAGATACCATAAATAATTACATTATATTACCAAGAGAAAGATTTTTAATTTAAACACCGAGTCCTTCCAAAAGAAGAAAAAGCAGACAGCAATCAACTCAGACTAAAGGTTTGAATCTTTTTGTGACAAAATAAAACTCTGTGGTTACATTTGCATTTATAATTCTCTAAAATGTGGAAACTTATTCTGGATTTGTCAGGGCTGTGCACTTAAAAAAAAAGGTAATTCTAGAAATTTTACATACTTATAGTTTGATCATGAACATTTAAAGTGTTTTAACTTTTTATCCTTCCAGCAAATTTTTGCTCTACAGAGTGCAATTCAGAATTTACTTAATTTGGTCCCCATTATATGCTTGACAGTCAATGTGGTGAAATCCAATTTAATATCACTTCACAATTTGGCATTTAATCTGGTATTCTTTCTGTCAGAAGTTGGCTTTCTACCTTAGCAAGATTTGTCATGTCAGTCTGGAGCTAAATACTTACACCATACTCAGAAAATCCTTTGGTTTCCTTTAGCATGTGATGTCATGCACTTTTTGTTATTCTGCAGCCTGTACTTTCTGTCAAAGCAGGGTCAGCTAAATCTAGGGTTTATTTTCAGCATTCATCAACTGCACTTTGGAGAAGTGCAGTTCTTACTTTCAGAAGTGGTAAAAGGAGACCAGTAACTTAAAAAAATAACATATATATATATATGTACCTTTTGTACTTCATCTCATGATTGTAACTCTAGCTGTGGTAGTTTCATTGCTGATGTGTGGAAGCACTTGCGGGTGAAGTACATTTGGCTGAGTTACTACTCACAAGGGGAAACAGAGAGATGTGTTAATAATAATGAAAAACTCTGTTTCAGTATTTGCTTGATAAAATAAAAGTTCATCCACAGGAACACAGGTAGGGTCTGAAATGTCATAATTTTGGCATGTCTTTACTTAATTTGTGTTTTTCTCACTTCCACAAAACAACTGATAGGCAAAAAGTGCACAGCGCCCCTCATAAACCCCTGTCAGGAACAGTAGTGGGTCCTCTCTGTAGTGTTTCCCCTGGGGTTGCTTTGAGCTGTACCTATTTGTACTGCACTGCTGGCTTATGACTGAAGCATGGTGTTCAGATGGTGGCATTGATCTCCTCCTTTTTTTTTTTTTTTTTTTTTTTTTCTAATTTTTGGGCTGCAAAATACTAGCCCATTTAGGCTTACCAGTTCTGTTGATTCTGTGGGCCATCTACAAGCATAAATAGAACTTGGCTGTATGGATTTATTAATTTTGCTGTTTCCAATGTAGTTTTAATTTTCCATCAACACAAAATTTGTCAGCATATGTCAGTATGATTCTGGGTCAATTTTCACATTTGAGAAGGAGAAACATTGAATTGTCATTTAGACATTGAATCCTTTGCTGTTATTGCCTGTTGGTAGATAGCTTTGGACTTGGAGAAATCCCATTCCTAGCTTACACAAACCTTAAATAGTAAGATTTTAGGCAGATTTTCCTGGCAGCATACAGAAGATTTTATTTTTTATGTGTTATAAATGTTCACTGTATTTATAAGAACAGTATTATTCATGGTTATTCAGAACACATACTTGAAGTCAAGCAGCTGCATTTTACACTTAATCTGGCAAACATTTACCTCTCTATTTACTTAGAGCATCATTCTGTGATTTTTCTCTTCTAGCTCTTCATAAGGCTTTATTTTGGAGATCTCACCAAGGTGGTTCTGCCAGTTATGCAGAATATTAGGGCAACCTGATTTAGGGGGTGGTATTCCTGCCCATGGCAAGGGGGTAGAATTGTATGTTCTTTAAGGTCCTTTCCAACACAAGCCGTTCTATGATTCTGTGGGACAGGACCGTAACTTGGTCTTAGTTGTACTAATAGACCTTACTTTCAAATCAGTTTAACTTTGTATGCATTGATACATACTCTGTGAAAGTGGTATTTTAATGGTCTCTCAAGAATTAGAAATACAGTAGCTCTTTGGTTTCCAGTAGAACTGAATGGTCAAGCATTGGAATGGGCTGCTCAAGGAAGTGATGAGTCCTCATTCCAGGAAGGATTTAAGAGACATGTGGACATGGCACTAAGGGATATGGTTTAGGGGTTGGACTTGGTAGGTCAGGCTGATGGTTGGACTTGGTGATCTTGAAGGTCTTTTCCAATCTACATGATTCTGTGATTCATGTAGCTTGGAAGGTGACCTTGGGGCACCTCAGTCCCTCTTGTTTTACCCAAGCTGTGAGAAAAAACAGGGTTTGGAGTACACAATACTTGCATGCCGGCAGGAAGAGGTGTGCATGGACACCGTCACCGTATCTTCATGTGCCCATGAAGAAAACTGGATTTTGCAAGGCATACACAATCTGATGTGTACTTCCAGAAGGTTCTGAGATTGGCCAGCGAATGGACCACTACCTGAGGCTGAAAGGCGTTCCACACATTTATATCTGTCTAGTTGGCATGTGTGTCTGTGTTGGCATCTACTAAAAGGAGAGGTGATCTGTATAACATAGTTTTAGAAACAGAAATGGAAATTAAGTTAATGTGTCAATACAGAGATAATTCCAGCCTTTGTGAACAGAAAACCAAGAATATTAGGTTGAATGAAGGGAAATTTTCCCACTGTGACTACAAACATTTTACATTGTCCAATTACTCTATAGAGTATGTGAGGGATTTCTAGATATAAATGATTTATCTTATTGCTAGCAGTCTGTAGTTTGTTAGGTCTCTAGGCACCTTTATGGTTGTGACTATTCACCTTTATGAGGGTGGCTGAAGCATTTGGATAAATGTTGCTTCATTCATTTAGGGTACATCCTTACCATCTAAGAGAGTGTCTATTGATTATTATCCACCTTGACAAACTTGCTTGCTTTTTTCATGAAACGATAGGATACCATTTGTATTTGCCTGTTATAGACTTTTCAACAATTTTTTTTGCTTGTTTTTATCTTGCTTTTCTACGAGAAAAGGTACCTGGTACAAAGTCAAAACTCATTGTTGCTTATCACAATTTGTATGTCTTCAGTGGATGCTGTTGGGAATAGTCAAGGCAGAAAGTGCCACTTAAGCTCTCACCCCAGCTAGCAGAATTCCTGCTTGTGCTTGACTGTCATGGTGAAAGACCAGTTCCTCCAGAAGTTGATTTGTATTACCTAAATTAGTCTTCTGCTCTGAATTATGCTCCAGAAGAGGGTAATTTTGGTCCCACTGGTACAGGAGGAACATCAGCAAACCAGCTGTCTCATTTGGCTGCCTGTGGTTGGTGGTTGTGAATGGTCTCTTTTGCTCATACCTCTATCTGATGGTCAGGCGCTCTTCTCAGCTGATGTTTCTGTAGTTGTTTAGCATTAATTTTATCTCTTTGAGTACAGATTCAGCACACATTGCTACAGTGTTTTCTGTGTCTATGCAGCTTACTTATTTCTATGGGACCTTTCTGCATCTGTTCTACTATATTGAAATCATATGGTCTTTACCTACAAAGTGTAGAATACAGCAGCACATAAGCTGTTTTTAATTTTATTGCTGTTCTGCGTTTAGGAATGACTCATGACTCTGTAGATTGAGTTGATAAAACATTTGCACATCTCATTAATCTAATACTGTAATTCCCAAGAAATGTTACAGTGAAAAAGCCTATTGTTCAGATGTTGCATGGTGAGCTTTACTTTATTGTTAATACCATGGTCCACATATAACAATCCTAAGTGTAATTTTCTAACAAATGAAAATATAATGCAAGGACTCCTTTACAGAATCCAAAAAGTGATGTCTTGGAACTCAGACCTCAGGGAGCATTGGATCAAGAGTTTTAAAAGGCTGCACTTTAATTCTGTTACTCATACCATTCATTGTCATTAATATCAACCTTGGTGCCTTTCTGAGCAGTGATATTTTTCTTTCTTTTTTTTCAATACAAAGCTTGGAAATTGGTGACAGCCACCTGATTCAGAAAGAGATTGATTTGAAAACTATTTCAAAGCTCTTATTTTATGTAATGGTAGTCTATAATATGATGCAGAATAATAAAACAAATGGAAAACCTCATACAGCCTTGCTTCCCTGTAGTTTTCCGATTCTCATTTAGACAAGAATTTTAATGTATAGCATAGCTAGTGAGCTACTTTTAAATTTTGAGGATGAGATTCAATTGTATTCTTGTTTGTCTGTCTATGTCTTTCTATTTTGTCTCTTGTCTCCCCTGCTTCCTCTCCCTCCAAAAAATCACCCCAAAACCCCAAAGAGAGCTAGTGAATGATCTATATATAGTCTGGTGTTTTTCTTTTCTGCAGTATAAGAGATTCTGAAAGTGAGGAAAAACAGAAGTTAATGTGGACGCTGGCAGACAATCATTCCCAATATTAATTGTAATGGAATGTACCTACTGCAGAAACAAAAAGTAAAAAGTAGGAAGCAAAATCAGTGGATAGTCTACTAGAAAAAGACTTGGCCATAATTGGGATTCAAATCTCTCCGTTCAGAGACAGTAAGTTTAGGCCAGGTTTAGGAACATCCTGTTTTTCCTGGGTCTGGGCAGTAGTCTATCTCTGCAAGAACCTGAAGTCTCTCTGTCGTGAGCAAAACCTTGGTGTTTGCTGTAGCTTTTTTCATGGTGGATATTAGTTTGCAGCATTTGTGCATCTTTTCCAAGTGATAACTTTTGAGATAACCAAATTGTTACAAAAACATACCAAGGATAATGATTTGGACCGGGGTAAATATCGGCAGTTTTCAACATAAGGTAAACTCGTTGGTTGTAAATAGCTTCTCCTCTGCAGTCCTTTTCAGAATATTTTTTCTTAACTGAGCTAATTTTTTCCTCCATCATTTTTTTTTTTAATTATTTTTTCCTCCTCTAAGAGGATAGTATGATGAGGCGTATCTGTAAGTTGAGGTAAAGAACTTTAGTTCTTTTAGGTTATTCATAGTTTTTGTGTGTTCTTATATATGTGCATGTGTATATCTTACATGATTTTTTATTTTTCTTCTTTGGAGGACATAAAAATAGATCTCTTGTCCTGAAAGTTCTAGGGAGGCTGGTGGGCACGTGATGTGTGAACTTGCCCCACAGTTGCTTGAGGGCAATGTTCCCTGACCTGCAGTGACTTTTTTTTGGGGGGGGGCTCCTGTAAATGACATTTGCTCTGTTCAACATTGTATGCATTCCAGGGACTTTCTGTTTATTGTAAGTACAAGACTGGGCACACAGTTTAAGAAATACTTCTTAAACATCCTATAACTTTAGATTTTGACTTCGAGTTTAGGTTGCAGATCATGCCTACAAGCAATCAAATCTAATGCATAGTATTATCATGTCTTTGGTATAGAAAATGTAAATAGAAACATAAGTGAGCAAGTGAGCAACAGGTAAACTGTATGAACAAATGTGCATATAATTAATATGTATTAAGTTACCTGAGATCCATGGACAATCTTGGATATTTCCTCTGTAGTCAGTCTTCCTTATCTGCCTGGATTTCTTATGATAAATGCCAAAAATAGTCACCTTTTTTTCTTTTTGATTATTTTGTCCAAACTTTTATTCTTTTTTGTGACTTAAGACATAGTGTTGGTCTGTGGATAAACTCTAGTAAGTGTTTTCCTCAGTAAAATGGGAATTTTATCAGTATGTTATGCCCCAAATACTATCAGATTTACTGTAAAAATGATACATACCTGACTATACCTTGCTGAAATTAATAGCCAGATAAACTTTGTAAGAATAAATGTGTTTGTAACGTATGTACAAAAAAGCAGTTTTATCCTAGCTTCATTGTTTTTAAATTTCTGTTGAAGTTTTTTTTTTTTTTTTGAAAGTACATCTTCTTGGACCTTTTATTTCCTTTTTTATCCTTTAACAAAAAATAATAATTAAAAAAACACTGTATATTACATAAGTGATCAAAATGTGAATTGAATATCCTTTGATCTTGAAGCAGCTTTGGTTGAGGCCCCTACATGAGGCAGACGTTTAGGAGCAAGGGAAGTTGGAAGAATAACTAGAGGAAGCCAGAACATGATGAAACTTGGAGAGGTGCTGAGACAAGTGCTTCAGAGCCAGGACTCCTCATGATTTGCTGGATTTGAGGAGAATCTCAACAGCTGCTAGACCAGGCAGCATGAAGAAGGTGAGGAGCAGCAGCCCATGAGTGGGCAGTTAGTGAGGACAAGGAGGGAGCAGAACCCTGAGCAGCTCCTGGTGTCCCACATCGGCCCTTCTTTCCCCTGGGGCCTGGTGAAGGCCTTGGAAAGGTGCCTTGTCCTTGAGCAGTGAGTGAGTGGAAATAATTGGTGGAAGAGAAGGTTATTTGGGGGTGAGAATCTCAAACATTGAGGAAATGCATCTCCTTGTGATTTCTCTGATGTTTGGGGCCAGCTCTGTGAATAATGAGCTGTGGACGGTTTTCCAAGCAAAGCAAATGTATGCTGTGTTTTGTTTTTTATCTTGAAAAGCAAACAGCAGTGATTTTTTCTTCACAGGCTCTGTCAGCATATGGGCAAGGCATATGTGTCAGGCTGTAGTATCTGCTGTGTGAGCAGGAGCAGGGCATCCCTTTTATACATGACCCTTTCTATTGTGGTGCATGGGCGGAAGAGAGGGAAAAATGTGAAGTGCTTGAACAGCTGACAGTATTTAATATCCTTATCTGCTCAGAAATTTAAGCACTAAAGAGGCACGATTTGTAACAGCCATTTTCCCCTCTTGGAGCTGTCATCTGGGCTGTAAGCAATGGATTATTTTGAGGGGAAAAATGCCTTGAAGACACAACTCACTGCCCTCACAAATGACTTAGTTTTTTTTTTTTTTTTTTTTCTTTTTTTTTTTTTTTTTTTTCCCCACATATGTTTGAATTATTTGTAACAGAGATTCTGAAATACTGCCCTGGCACATAAGTTGTAGGAGAGTATTGGAAGAACTGCTTGGTTTTGTATTCTGGAGAGTGACTTTCCCTGATCTTGATGAAATGCAGACTTGATAACCACTGACGAGCACTACAGTGTCTTGGAGGAAAAGCCCGTGCCACCTTGGAGCAGAGGTAGCTCCTGCCATGCAATGGCTGTGGTCGCTGTCCTATGTGGGCTTTGAGCAAAAATTCAGTCAAATGCAGGAGATGTAGAGGCAGTGATTGGCAAACTATTACTTTCTACTATTACACTTTCTTTCTGAGGTCTATTTCATAATGTTTTCAGCCATTGGTGCTTGTGACTTAGAATACAGTTATTACTGTGATAACAGCAGCAGAACAAGAACCATCCATCATTCAAAATCTTTACATACAAAATTTTATGCATTGCAAATAATGTATTGATTAATGAATGTGTTATTCAAAATAATCTGAAACATTTTGGTTTTATTTAGCAGTACTGTCCAATGATTCTGCATCAGGCTTTAAATGCGGTCCATCAGTGGGCTTCCCCCTGCTGGTGCTGTACCATGTTGTGTTGTCCACCTGTTTCTTTAATTGACAATTTTATTATTGATTCAGCTTGGGGGATGATAGGCACTTTCTGCTCCTGTCTAAGGACACTGACTGTCATGGTAGTCTAACAAAGGCTACCACTACTTTTTAAAGATGATTGTTAAAGTTAAAAATATTTCACTGCTTTTCCTTTCGTATTTTTACTTTTTTGTTGTTGTTCTTAGATATGCAGACTGTCTCTAGTCATGATGTTTTTAAATTTCTGCTTTTGTTTATACCTTAAGTTAAAAGAAACCAAACTCTCTAACAAAATAAAATGTTCTCTCTTTGCTGAGATCAAGATGTAATAGATATACAATATCATGCAGAAATCTGTACTTTGTTTTCCAAATTGTTCCCAGTTGTTTCCAAAAGTTAGCAAAACTAGATATGGGAAAAACAACAAACAACAAAAAACCCACCTTGAACAGGAAGTGAATGAGGAGTTTAAAATTTTCTTGCCAATGTAAGAAGTTAACATCATAAGCGCCTGTTTCTAGATATGGGAGGAATCACCTCCCATATCTAGAAACGTTTTGATGCCATCACTGTTTACAAGTTCACATGGCATTGTGCCTTGGTCCTTGCAGATAAAAAAGAATTGATCTCAGATTTTTAACTGTCTGGACAATTCATGAAAGGCATGAATTAGTCTGAATTAGTCATGAATAATGTCTCATTAGACATGTATGATGATTCAAAGAAGTAATCATGGACTTGCTAAAATTTAACCCATGTTAGCCTATTGTTTTATTTGCATTTTAAGCAATAAAAACCAAACTGCAATATCTTATTTTATTAATTGTTAATCTTTGTGAATTGTTTAATATGATACCAGATGCTTCCTCTTCTAATTAATCCTACAGGAAAAATATTTGAGCTTTATTAACAATGTTATTAATAACTGACAATCCTGACTATATTAAGCTTCCATCAATACTTTTATAAAGACAGCTCATTTATGTAATCTGTTTTTAATATATTTTAATATATGTTTTTAGCTAGATTTATGACAAAAATGTTTTTTTTTTTTTCTTTTTTTTTTTTTTTTTCTTAGAGATTCAAATTATATCAATTTTTCCTGCAATTCAGGTAGCTCAGTAAGATGCTAATGAAGTACATCCAATTGATTGAAGATGTAATGAGTTTTTCCCCTTTGCCCTTTCCATTTGCCCTTTTCATTCTTCTTTTCAAATATTATGTATTTGGTCTTACACTTTAAATTGGCAATCCCCTTAGCAGAATCTTGCATCATCTTCTACTTAAACTGGATAAATCTAATTAGCAAATTCCTGGTCCAGCATCTCATGTTTGATGTAACACTAAATTGAACACAAACTGAATAACTCTTGTTTGTATTATGTATGAGTGTGAGAGCTCCAATGCTGTTGCTGGTCCCATTACACTGGGCAGAGTTTGGTATGAGGGAGGCATTTATTTCCCCTCTGCTCTCTGTGCTCTCCTGCTACTTGCACAATGGAAGAAGTTTGTTCTCAGTTCTGTTTCTGACCCAGTTTTGGGATTACTTTAAACTCTAGGGCTGATTACTGACTGCTAAAAAATGCTCCTCAGAGCACACAGGTATCAATAAACCTGCATGATTGGCATCAGTTTTGTCTCTCTGTCGCCACAGCAATGCCTAGAGCTTGCTTCTCATAGGACGCACTGTGCTATTTGTTATCCAGAAACTGCTTTTAAAATAATTCCTTCACATAAAATTAAATCTAATCTTTAATAGATACTGCTCATGAATAGAGTAAGAGATTGCTAATTTAGCATTTTTAAAATACAACTACTTTAAAACAGAATGGTTTATTGTTTTATTTACTTGCTAGGAGGAGGTCTCAGGTGTCTGTAATCTGTCCCTGCCAGAGCTGATGCTATCATTACCAGGTGCTTCTGCAAGGAGCACACCCCTTTTCTCCATGCTAGGGAAAGTGATGGAAGCATCTCTTGGAGAAAAGACACGGGTCCCAATGCCTGATAGTCTGAAGGAATCAAATAGTTCAGACTTTCCAGAGGAAAGTCTAAGTCTTAGACCTGAGCATGAGCTGGAAGCAAATCCTGTGGAAGAAATTCAAGCCCTTGAACCTGAGAACTTGCAGGAGTTTGCTGCTGCTGAAACTACGCAGGACACTAAACCTGAGAATGGGCAGGTACAGCAAGGGGATACTTTAGGTTGAAGGGTTTTGATGTGTTTTTATAGTAACAATAATGCCTTTGTTCACAATTGCAAACTTATTGTTTTCTGAATTGTACTTGAGAAAGCTTACCTGAATTTCATAGACTTAGTCTGTTATTTCTGTAGGGTTAGGAACTGTGAAGCCCGAGAAAGGACTGTAGTGAAGAGTTGGTCAGTGCATGCCATGCAGACCTTCTTTTTTCTTTGCAAGAAAAAATATCCGGAATGAGATACAGGCCTCGATGAATGGTCCTGGTGATCTGATCTTTTGCTTTGAGTCCTTGTTCTCCTGCATTGATGGAAGCAGTTGTGTCCTAAACACTAGGACTCCTCTTCCCCAGAAATTTGCTCTTTTTCATGTTTCTTTCCCATTTGTGTGAAGTGTTCAGCACTCACTGCAGTAGGCACATGAAATATTCCGCGTCGTATGAGAAATGTGGCCTAGGCCAAAATCTTTTCCTCCAAGTCAGTAGTCCAAATCTAGCAGAAGCTAGGTAACAGCCTGTTTATGCACAACGTAACGTGCATGGGTGTCATTCTGTTCCTTGAATGCCTGTTTTGTGATGAGGGCTTTATCTTTTTTTTTTTTTCCTTTAATTTAAGTTTTTATCAGCTGTCTTATCCTGAACTTGAAAAGTCTGTCCCAAATAAATTTTGTTAAAAATAGCATATTGCAAAAAGTCAGCACTGACAGATTGACTGCTTTTATCTGAATTATTGTTCTTTTCAGAAACTCCTAATCTAATGCTAGGAAGAATTCCATGTCACAATGAAAAGATGACTTGTTCTTGGATGAAAGAATACTTAGTAATACAACCAGAAAATTAACAAGTGTCTAACGTTATAACAGTTCAGGAATCTGAAAACATCTTTTTACAGAATGCTTTGATGCTCTGTCAGAAAAACCTTAACTTCTGATGTTCAGAAGGTTTTCTTCTCCCCTGATGAGGGTTTGTCTGTGCTGTAGAGACACAAAAAAAAAAAAAATCAGGATGGGACAGCAGTCCTCTTAGTAACGAACTGTTTGAACCACCTCAGTGTGTCCTCCAGAAGCTTGTTTAGATATTACAATTTTGAAGAATTAAATACTCTTAGACTTTGTTTTTACTTATAAAAAATTTGTCTTAGTATGAGCAGACTTCATTATAAATCATAGTATTTGATTCTCCTGTTTGTCAGTATTCATACTGTCTACTAAATGACAGTATTATTTCATCTATAATGTTGATGTGTGAAGAAATTCCTTACGTTCTAATTTAGCAGTCCATCTTTTCTATTGTTTCATTTAGGTAAAATTTCTATAAAGCTTTAATGATGAAATATGTCAACATTACTTCATTATTTTAAGTCATCTAGGTTTTTTGTTGTTGTTGTTGCCAGAATCAGGTGCTCACCTTACCACAGATTTCTCCATTTGCGTGCAATTCTGCAGTTTCCACCAAAATTTCATCTGCAATAATTCACAGAAGCACATGTGATGCTGTTTTTTGGTATGACGTATACCACATGCTGCCACATGTTTGTGCTTTGTGTTGCAGAATCTAACAGTGTGCTTGATTAATGAGCAATTGTGATCTTATTACATGTGTCTTACATTCTCTAGGCTGGTTTCTAAAGTAGCAGTTGACAGGAAATCAGCCCTGATGAGCATCCTCCAGTATGTTAGTCAGAAAAGGAAAATGGCTATTTTCAAAACCTGTCCATTAAATCTTGGCATAGTTTATTACTTTATTCTGGCAGAGCTGAACATACTATTTTAGAACATTTGTAATGCAGAGCATAGGAGTAAAGCTCCATGAAAGCACTCACTTTGGTATTGCCCACCCCTTTTCTTTGACTAATAGCCGGGAACAGTTCTTGCTTCTTGCTGTTAGTTCTGCAATGTTTTCTGAGTTAATTTTACTGTTGCTGACTACGTGTGTGGGACCTCATATGTTATGGGCTTCTATGTAGACATGATCCCTTTCAAAATAAAACAATTAATCATGTTGATAAAGTTTCAAAAGTCTTGGAGCATTTACAGGACTTCTTTGCTTATGTTCAGAAGCTCTTTTTATTATTTTTAAAATTTGTCTGAAGTGCATCCCAATGCTTCTTTAAATTCTCTAGTGAACATTTTAATTAGCTGAAGAAAAAGGGGCTTCACTAGAAAATAAGATCTCTCTTAGGAAATTTTTTAGTCTTAATACTTCGAACTTGATATAAATAAGATTAGAAGTGATTTCCATTAGTGTTTTGATGTGATGTAAATAAAAGTAAAGAGCCATTTATTAAAAAAAAAAAATAAAGAATGCTTTTGTTAGTAATGATACAGAATGCTCAATCTATGCTTTTTAAAATATTTCTGCCTTTTTAGGAATGTCAAGAGGCAAACTTACAGTGTATTCTGGAAACTAAGTACTTGCATTATATAATGATGTGTGTGTAGTTCTTGAACTTTTAAAATAATGTTTAGTTTATGAACTTTTCAACTTGAGATACAGCAGATTTTGCCTGGTGACAGAAAGTAAACAAAAGTTACAACCTGCAGTTTCATTAGATGCCTGGACTAAATACAGTTTGTTTTCTAACACATCAGTATGAATGGCATTCATTCCCCAGCCTTTATATTCAGGGATGTCTGGTAGATTTATGGACCTTGAGTGTCTTTTTCTTTTTGTCTCTTTTTCTCTCTCTCTCTTTCCTTTCCTCCCTCCCTCCCCTTCTTTTTCTGGCATCATTTTTTAATGATTCAGATATTCCACTATTATTCTCTTTAAAGTGAAAGTACTGCTTGTAAGAAGTGCCAGACAAAAGGGGTAGGAAATTCTGGTTTCTTGTATCTAAAACCATTACAGGATAGGCAGAGGCCAGCCCTGCCTCCTCATACAGATGAGAAAGCCACCATTTCTTATCAGTCTCACCCTAAGAGTGGGGAGTCCTCAGTGGTAAATGAGAGAAGATTATTTGCTCTGAAGGCTGCATTTGTCCTTGTAAAATGTGCATGTGCTTACAAGTGAAATGCTTACCCAAGTATTTGGGTAACCCAGAAGGGTTTGGAGACTTGCTTGTCCAGATCAGCCATCTGACACCGTGTTCCATGGGCATACCCCTGGTGCAGTGTAACTCTGTGTTGCTCTGCACCTCACCTGATCACTTTTTTCCATATTGCTCTGTTTGCTCTGCTCCTTATCTGTATGAAAATAACTTTGATGGATGTACCATGTAAGGAATTGGCTGGATGGTTGCATTCAAGGAGTTATTGTCAATTTCGTAATGTCCAAGTGGAGATCAGTGACATGTGGCGTTCCTCAGGGGTTGGTATTGGGACTGGCACTGGATAACATAATTGTCAGTAACATGGACAGTGGGATGAAGTATACCTTAGCAAGTTTGCCAGTGACACCAAGCTGCGTGGTTTGGTCAACATGCTGGAGGGAAGGGATGCCATTCAGAAGGACCTGGGCAAGCTTGAAAGGTAGGCCTGTGTAAACCTCATGAGGTTTGACAAGGCCAGGTACAAGGTCCTGCACCTGGACTGGGGCAATCCCAAGCACTAACACTGGCTGGGTGGAGAATGGATTGAGAGCAGCCCTGAGGAGAAGGCCATGGGGGTGTTGGTTGATGAGAGGCTCAACATGAGCTAGCAATATGTGTTTCCAGCCCAGAAAGCCAACTGTATCCTGGGGTGCATCAAAAGTAGCATGGCCCGCAGGGTGAGGGGAGGGAATTCTCCTCTTTTGAGACCCCCTGTGGAGTGCTGCATTCAGCTCTGGGTCACCCAGCACAAGGACATGGAGCTGTTGGAGTGAGTCCAGAGGAGAGCCATGAGGGTGATCAGAGGGCTGGAGTACATCTCCTATGAAGTCAGGCTGAAGGAACTGGGGATGTTCATCCTGGAGAAGAGAAGGCTCTGAGGAGACCTTATAGTAGTCTTCCGGTACCTAAAGGGGGCCTGCTGGGAAGCGACTCTTTGTCAGGGAGTGTAGTGATAGGACAAGAAGTAATGGCTTTAAAATAGAAGTGGGGAGATTAAGGTTGGATGCAAGGAAGGAAGAAGTTCTTTATTCAGCAGATGGTGAGGTAACTGGAAGTGGTTGCCCAGAGAAGCTGTGATTGCCCCATCCCTGGAGGTGTTCAGGGCCAGGCTGGATGGTGCTTTGAGCAATCTGGTCTAGTGGGGGTTGGAACTAGATGACCTTCAAGGTCCCTTCTAATCCAAACCATTCTATGATACTAACTTCACTGCTTACCCCAATTTTGTTCAATAGGTCTCACATGAAAAACCACTAGCTTGCCTCAGACTGGCTTCTTGTTTTAATGTATACATACATCCATACCAGTAGTTTATTCTGTCTGTGTTATCTTCAGATGTAAAAATAATAATAATAATAATAAAAAAGATTGGCCCTAAAAGGACCTGTAGACTACACCATTGGCTCATTCCCAGCATTTGTTATGTCATGCCTTCTTTGGGGAGTGAAATCACATCATCTTCACATACATTCAGAGTACATTAGAATGAGTGGATTTTCTTCCCCAAAAGAATATGAAGCTCTTGTTTCTTTTTGTGATCAAGTCCATGTTAAGATTGATAATACCCTTGGGGGAAGGCAAAATATATTCACAGTCAGGGATTTGAAGCAGCCTGATGTCTGTTTTCTATTCTTAATAGAATCTTATTTGTTAGAACTTACAGTGCCTGTGGTGGTTCATGTCTAAACTTTGTCAGATTGCCTAATGCTTTGTGAATTTTCTGAGAATTCTTTTAATTGCGTTTGAGATAGCTCCCCTGATCTTTGGCTTTTCATATGGTCTGTATTAGTTGCTGTACCGGGGTTCACAGTGTGTTCCCCTGCATCATTGACCTGCCCTGAATGTGTCCTGTTTTATAAATGTGTAACTTGCTGCATATGAAGCCAGCAAATGAAAATGAGTTTGGCTTGTTCAAGCTGGTCCATAGTTTATTGGCACATATTTGAAAATATGTAAGCCATTAGTTTCAAAACAGATTATTGCATTAGAAAGCTATGGGTTCTTTCAAGCTGAGTTTTGCTGTCTATACACCTGAGTATTGGTAAGATGGTGCTAAAACAGTTGAAGCAAGTGCCCTGTGGTATGGCATGACTTACCATACCATTTATAATCACAGCCAGACCAAGGTCCTACATGAAACCTGGCTGAGCAGTTGGAGAATTATGAATCACTGCCCAGAATGAGGAGGCATCGCTTAGGCAAATATAAGTGGTGACTCAAGGGGCCCTGTGAACTGTGAAAACAGAACAGCAGATTGGTTTCAGAGGGGCAGGTATCTGAATGCCCAGCAACCTCGCTTCAGCAAACCAAGGAGTGAAAATAGGACTTAGCATTAAATGCCAAATGATCCAAAACACAACCATGAATTCTGTGTGTAATTTCAGATTCTAAATGAAAATTGGAAGCTTTCATAAATCAATAACAAGTTTTTAGGAGGAATAAGCATGAGGTTAAACTTGGTTTTATAAAAGGCTTTTTTTTAGAGAGTATAGCATTGAGAATCATATTTATTATTGTCTCAAAAAAGTAATTTAGGCCTCACATTGCCTAAATTATTTAAACACATCAATGGGTGATATGTTTCTCTACATTCCAGTATTTTTTGGGTTAACGGTGTTCATTGCAAGTATCTTCTGTACTTTTTAATGCTTAAAAAAAAAACCACACATCTACCATCTTTCTTCTTCTTCCCCTTCTCCCCCCCTCAAATAGCCTTTCCTGTTTAAAAAAAAAAAAAAAATATATAGTTCCACCTTTATTCTTCAAAGGCTCTTCAACATTCAGTTACTTTTACCTAATTTTTCTAACTTCAATTACTAATCCTTTGTTTTTGTTGTGATTTTTTTCTAGGAGATGAAGGAACTGTTTACTGTTAGGAGCCTTTCTGGCTCTAGCTGACATGTCGTCCTTGTTTAAGTCACCTCTTAACTTTCTCACTGAAATAAACGGACTCAACTGCTTTAACATGGCTGAAGTCATTTTTTCTAGCACTTCTCTAAACTTTTACAGCTTTCACCAGCAGCCTAAAGGACATTTGGACACATATTACCTCAATAATAATGTTGCTAATACTGTGATACCACCTACCTGCTCTCTCTGGACATGTCTTTTATAGGTTAAAAGGTCAGGTTGACCTTCTAAGCAACAGACCGGCAGAGGTTGTGTGAACTGCTGTTGTTCAGCATCCATAAGTATTTCCTAGGTTGCTGCTTTGCTAGGTACGCTATTACCCACTGCCCCTTTTAAAATATTCTTGGGTTAAATTAACTTATTTTAAGCACACCAGATTCCATGTAAGTTGTCCATCATTGTTTATTTGTTCCTGAGTTTTTCAGATGAACCCACCAGTGAAGTAGGTTTTATGCAGACACTTTTCTTCTGTTTTGTGGAATACCCTTTTCTTGCAATCTTGCTGGCTCATTTCATCAAAGTTGGCAGAACAGTGGAGGTCATTATGTGGGCATACAGGTGGAATCTGGCCTTTGCCCACTCAGTATTACAGTAATTGCACAGTTAGTGAAGCTTGTGGAGGGCCAACAAGCATGTGCGTAGCATCAGAAAAGCCTCTGCCTTCTGCACTTTGCCCTTGCAAAGACGGGATAGGGTACAGGAGAGCAGCAGAGCTGGTGACAAGGATTTGGCATGACGGAGCTCAAGAAACAGGAGACGGTGGGATGGCGTTGTGGTTGTGGTAAGGAAACACTTGAGGATGTAAAATGGACAAATGTAGTTTTTGCTGGTTTAGGCTTCCATTAACTTCACTGAGCCAGTCTGATCCCATGCACCCATGGTTGTACTCACTGCTCCCAGAAAAATGTTATGAATATCTTGCTGTAAATGTGTTCACAAAATAACACATGGGCTGGATTAGATGTCTCGTGTATTGACTATGTATTTATCTTGAAACATAATTGCTTGCACTTTGCTTTCCTGTTGAATGTTGTCAGAGTACTAAACACCCAACTATATCTGAAAAGAGTATTGTTATTTAGGTTAAAAATGATTGTACTATCCTACTTCTTCACAGGGGTAAAGTTCAAACAGGAGATAGCTGTAGCTGGAAGCACTAAGTGAATATTTTTAAAACAGCAGAAGAAACCTAGCATTGCATTAGTTCAGGTACCATGTGACAAAACTAATTATAGTTCTGTGTGAGACCTAGCCTGTGTTTTTGAAGATAAATCCTACATGGTTAGGCAGCCAATGCATCATTCATGTGATTCTAGGGAGAGGTATAGATTTCTACTGATAGTTACATATGAACGGCCAGAACAGTAGAAGATAGTCTCGCTTGCTGTTGCTTCCTTGGGGCAAGATGAGCAGGCAGGCATCCTGTTGTTACTAGGCGTTTTAGACTACAGCCTTTGCTGTATAGAAAGGCTGTACAATTCAAAGGGCACAGTAAAAAGAAGAGTCATTTTCAGTGACATTGATTCAATGTCAACTAATGTATTTTAATAATGGTGTGCTTGTGTATTTGATATTTTTGGTCTGTTATATTTTCTTTCTTAAAAAATACCCTAGCAGAAATGTGTGTAAATATGTATAAAGAGAAGAAATATTAAGTGGCTTTCAATCATATTTTTCAGAAGAAATTTTAAGAAAGTTTTCAGGCCATATTAGTTGAGTTTTTATGTGTTACTTTCTCTTGCCTTTTTTTTTTTTTTTATTAATAGCTTCTAAATAATAATACATTCTGATATAAATATAGAAGCTAACTCATGTTGCCTGTCCTTTTTAAATGATTTGCCCATTGAATTTACTCTACCAAAGCTATCTGTTATAAATATTTTGCTGGTGTCCAAGCACTGTTCAAATAAACTTTGTAATAATGTCTCTCAAGTCTGACATAGCAGGAGATTTGTTTTGGTTATATAAAGGTGGAACTTGACAAGATTAAGACACTGGGCCATGGAGCATTTGAATTTGAAGTTCAAATGTTCAGTTTGAGTGGAGTGTATACAATTACTTTGTACCACTGAAAACACATGCTGTAATGGTAGGTTTCACTTATAATAAAATTACTATGAAATCAGGTCATGGTGGAGTATTTTATTTATTCTGAAGATAGTGCTTCTCTTAATGGGATGGAAATTGGGTCAGTCATAACTCCCCAACCTTCTGTGATCCACTAATACCTAATAATGCTTTAAATATTTACTCTGTTTTACCCTATAGCTGTCCACTCCTATGTAGACTTAATGTTGTTCTCTGTAGAAATACTAGGAACAGTTTTGATTATGGCATTAAGGGCAGTATTGTATTATATGCATCTGTGTAGTGTCTAACAAATCAGTCTGTGATGCTTGTTAAAGTCTATGCATGGCATTTGAGGCTGAATTTTTACTATGCCTACTATCAGCAATAATTGGTTGGAGTGTGAGCTAATATTTTTCTGTTTTATTAACAGAGCTGTTTTATTTATTTTTTGTCAAGACCTTTCTTTACAGAAACCTGTTTTGTCTAAGGAGTTTAATGAGGAAATATATTTTCTTCTCTTGGTTTTATTTGCACCTTTATATTGCAAGGAGATTATCATACCCTCAAGGGGAGATTCCACTGGAATGTGATGACATTAGATCTAGATTGAAAGAAACAAGAATGTATTTCTACTTTATTATTTATATTTATTTTTAATATTTTTATTATATATGTTATTATTTATATATTTACTATTTTCACATTTTTTGTGTGTGTTATTGAGAAAATTCCTTTACCTGCTTGGCAAAGCACATCAAGTCCATTGGGTGGTCTACAAAGGGGTCTCTATCAGCTGCTTCTACAATTCAAATAATCAGATTCTGAAGATCAGTGCACACTGAGCCACTCTTGTTTCAGGAGGTCTTGTAATCATATATAAGGAAAATACTTTAAATAAATAATCATAATAATAAAGCCACAAGCACATGTAAAAATGGGCAGTGAAATTTATTGTGAGTTCATTTCTGTGAATGGCAATTAATTCACCAGAATTCACATTTAATTTCTTGTCAGATACTATGCAACTACAACATTGAGTGTAAACTTGAAGTTGATCAAAAACTGCAATTAGTGTCTTCTGGAACTCTTGCTGAATGATAAATGCTTAAAAGTGTTATTGAATGTCAGGAAGAAGACAGAAAGACTTGCAGGGAAATAATATTCCAAATGCGTGAGCATGATGGATTCATATGTTAAATATGAAGTTTGATAAAATGTGTAGTGTTTTATTTGACCAATACATTAAAAAGGTTATATATATATATGTTTTTAAAATAAATCTTTGGTTAACCTGAATTATTTTAATTCTTGTGGCTGCAAATACAATAAAATAAGTTAATTACATTAACTGAAGATAGTGACTGAGGAATCAAGCAAAGGAGGATAAAAAATCATCATCACTTTGGTAATAGCTGGGCAGAGCATACTGCAAATGCAAAATACAGTCCAAACAAGGGTGCATAGGAACATATTTTAGAGATGTTGTTTGAAATGGGTGCTGTAGCTGTCTATTCACTGCTGAAATACGGCCACGTGTCCACGTGTTTATCACCCAAGGGATAGCTCTTTGTGGTCGTTATTGCCTATGATTTAGAAGCTATCTACAGAGTAAAGTGGCATTAAAATTTTACATCATGTATCATAATAATAAATTTTAAAAAATGTTCAGAGTATAGTAATAAGCACTAATGTTCTTTTGCCAACTACAGTGTTGTATTTTTTATTGTATCAGCAACATGTAATAAGGTAAACAGGAAAAATATAGTCATTGATAGGTCCTAAAATGTAAATTGCTGATAGAAAAACTTACTACATATGTATAATCTATGTAACCTTTAATAGTAACTGTACAGAGCCAGTAAATACTGCAGGCATGTTTGTTCATTTAAATAAAAATAAAACATTTTTGAATAGTAAATTGAAGAGTTTCTTTGCAAAGTAAGTTTGTCATTTTTTATGCTCAGCAATCAGACTTAGGTCCCTTTGAGTTTCTGTCATTTTCTTGCAGTAGAGAAGCACAGAGATGTATGCAGTAACCTCAGTTCTATTGCATTCTGCCACTATTTTTTTCTAATATGTATTCTGTTGTATGTACTGACCAGCAGGATGTGTGTAATGGTTTCCTCTTTTTGTGTTTTCATATATGCTTTGAGTATAAATCTTTTGCTGTGTGTAATTGTAATCTTCAGAACATATTCTATCAATAACCCTGAATGTTAAGTTTTGTCATGCTTGTAGTGTTACTACCAGTTTAAGGAATGTCTAAGGTTAAGGACACAAATACATAAAAATGTGCTTCCAAACTTCCAATTTTGTCCTTTGTATTTTAATATTTTGGAAAGATTCTCAATACAGTGAAAAACAAAGCATGGCAGTTAGACAGTTCTATTTGAATTAGGCTGCAAGTACCTCTAGTGTACTAAATTACTGTTGCAAAGATGGTTATAGAACATCATGTCAGTTGTATTGACTGATTGATTCTCTGATGAAATGGAAACTGATGTTGGCTACAATGCAAATGTATTGTGTGTTTTAAATTTTGCAGCTGCAAGTCAACAACGTGAAGTTTTATTAAGGATTATTGAAAACAGCCCTTTATGTTATTTAAAACAATTTAGATTAATTACAATAAAGATTTAATGTTCAGAAGCCATTGTTAAATTGTTACTTAGCATACGCAAGGAGGAGATGAAGAATAATTTTTTGTATAGACTGTTTTGGAATTTAAAGAGTTAGGGTAAAAAAGCAACTTTAAGAAATCATACTACAGTCATAAACAGTATCCCAACAAGGAAGTTATTCATGCTTTCCATCAGCTTTCATGTAATTATATGCAAGTTCCAGGTGGACTGTAAGTACAATCAGATGATGGATAGTTAACTGGTTAATATTTGTGGATTTATATTCTTGGATACAGAACTGTTGTTCTTTTGTTGGTGTGGAAAATTAAATTCCATTTTTTATTTCTAAATATATGGCTGTTCCTCCTGCTCTCTGAATTTTATATTTAGTCCAATACACATGACATGGATACTAAGTTTACCTAAAACAAGTATCAATCTTGCCAGCCTTGACAAGGTTAGGGGAATTGTTCTGACCTTTTGCAGTGTCATATAAAATGGAATATATCTCATGACAGAGTTTTGCAGATGTCAGAGATGAAGAGAAACTTTCTAATAAGAACAGTTTTGATTTCATCTTTTAGTTCACCATCCTGTGGAAGAAGTAGATCTCTGTTCCAACAGAATTATCTGTGGCTAAAATTGATATATTTTATTTTTTACATTTTCATAGGTTTTAATTTCTCTGGTAGTGCACATATATTTATGATGCATACAGTCCCAAAGCAATTAAATCATAATGAATAAAGCAATATAGAATTCTCAGATATCATAAATTTGTAATTTACACAACTGCAGGGAAAAAATCCTGTTGTACTGTGAACATCTGAGAATATAATTACTTTTTGAAGTTCATTAACTCAGTAATAAAAATATTTTGAAAATATGAAGCAAATTGCAGTAAACTATTTTGTCACTATATGAAATGTTTTCATATTAATTTTAAGAAGGCTGGTTTAAATCTTATTTTTTTAATTGTTATTATCCCCCCAAATAGTCTGTTTACTCTCATGTTCTCACTTTTGCGGTGAGATGTGAACACATCAGAAATCAAAACTGAACAGAATTCATGAATTTCCTTGACTTGGTGCTGAAAATTTTTACATCATTTTATTAGAAATATAAGTGAACTCTACTCTTACTGTGAGATTTGAGGGTCTTCTTTATTGAGAGTATTAAAAAAAAAAAAGTATGTAAATAAACCTGGTTACAGAATGATTTTGGTAGGCATCATAGGCATGGTAGGAAATTAAATGGGACACTGCACTCCAGGTGTGTCCCAAAATGTTCCCGAATATTTTATAGGGCCAGAAGGGTCCAAAATAATGACTGGAAATATTTTGTCTAGGGGACCAGACCAAATCTGGTCTGAAATAAAAACATTTCTACGTATAGTGGAAGCATGTAGGGGCTTTGACACGAACCTTTCTGATCCTTTGACATGAACCTTTCTGAATGGCTCCCATTAGCTAATATAGTCGCAGCCAAGAATATAACCTCCTGTGGCTTCCTCAGATAAGCCATTTCAAGACTACTCCTTAGCATCCCACAACCTCCCCAGTTCTTGTCTGTGTAAGTGCTAGCATATTTTGTAAAACTTACTATCAGAGTTAAGTAAAAGTTGTTGTTATTGTTATTATTTTTTTTTTTTAGACTTCCATTCCTTATACAGTGTGCAAACCTGTATGATATGGTCATGCCTTGACTTTTGGATAGAAAAGAATAAGGATTGTTATCAGTATGAGGCTCTTGTAAAGCCTTTCCTGGAAGGAAAAGATCTCAATCTTTTAGTTGTTTTATTCCCATTGCACCTTGGTGTCTGGGTTGGTCCATGTTCCTTTTTTGCATGGCATGGGAAAACAAGATGCTGCAGAGCTTTTGTGCCACTTGAGAGACAAATGGTCCCAAGTCTCTAGGTTTTCTCTGTGGCGTCTGAAGAGTAGAAAGGATGGCGGCAGGGCATGTGCAGCTGTTTCCACAGCAGTTCATCTAGCCTGCATGTTTTTTCCACTGCTCTTTGGATGTGGGCAAGGAGTAGGCTTTCATGAGTGGTAAATATTTGGCAATAATTCTTTTCTCTCAGCTGCCATCTTGTCTGGAGGTTTTTTGTTTGTTTGTTTTTCTCATCTCAGTTCCCCAGGCATTGCTGAGAAGGATGGTGTGTGCTGGAGCAGCAACAGCACTGCTGTCCAGCCACCCTGTTCCCCTGCCCCACGGAAGTGAGTCTGGGGATGCACAGACCACAGGGGTAGCAGGCTGAGCATCTGTGTTTTAGTCTCACCTGATGGTGAAGAGGTAGGCTGAAGCAGCTGTTATGCAAGCTCTGGTGCAAGTGTCTTGCAAGAACAAACATCTGTCCATGTCAGATCACTGTGTTGCTTTCTGTAGTGCTCTTTCCCCATACTGGAGAGGTGGTTTTACAGTTATTCCAGATTGCCCCTTCTGCTTCACATGATCCCAGAGGACTGTAAATACCTGCTCTCATCATGAGTGACTCATGTTCTACAAATCAGATCTTCCTGTGCAAAAGAAATACACTGATGTTGGCAATCATTTTTGTTCACTGATTTCTGGTTCTACAAGTTGTTAAAGCTTATTTATAGGAAGATAATTTCCACCCAAAATTAAGTGTAATACAAAAGTATTTTGCCACCTGAGTATAACAGTTTTTCTTATTTTCTCAAGATTTAAAATACTGAAAGATAAAGATACGTTCCCTTGATAACGTTTAATTTACCTCTTCTTTGTGTGTGCTATGCCTTAATACATAATATTCTGTTCAGCGCACAAACTGCACCACACGTGTATCTCTGTGGTTATAGTGGAGTGGGATTTTTTTTTAATCCTTTGTTTTCTCATATCCTAATTTCTTTGGCTTATAGAACCCAATTTTCAAAAGCCAAACAAGCCTTTATATTTTAGAAACAGGCTGGCTAAATATTACTGTCTGGAATTATATGGTGTTCTAAAGCAGTTCTGCAAAGTAAACAATAAGAAATATTGTACTAGTAACTCTCAGACTATTTCAGTTTCAAACTAAAATAGTAACCAAATATTTTATTAACACATGGGTTATGCATAATGTGAGTTATGTATACTTGGTGTCTGAAAAACATTGTTGATTTTATGTGTCATTTGTATTTAGGGATAGAGAACTGGTGAATTTTAATTAGCATTCTATTAAGTAAAAAGTTTTTTTTCAGCAGTTTATGTAGATTTCTTGCATTTAAATATTATTTTAACACTAGAGTTGAGCATTAAGCTGCAATGCATTTTAAATATGTGTATAGTCTTCCAATATGCCAAACCCCCCCATTTTGTTTCCCGTGCTACGATTCCTTTTGATTACAGATGGTCTGTGTGATAGTTGCTATAGGAACCAGACCATTTTACTTCAATCTCTTCCCGTTGCTATGGTGTGCAGGGAGCTGTTACGTGTAAGGTGTCATTTAGATGTTTCATGATAGTCCTGTAATAGTCAACTCACAATCAATGTTCTCTAACATCAGATAGAGTAATGTGGCACATTAATACTTTCTACCACCAACTGTTGGATGCAACAGAAATCAGTTGCAAAGTTACTTTAATGACTTCTGCAGAGAGAGTTTTCTCTAAATGCTCGGCATCAGCAAACCAAGTTAAAAATAACAACAACAATTATCAAAACACCTCAGTTAACTTACTGTTAGGCAGAATTATTTTTCCTGCCATAGTTAATTCCCTAACCAGGCACGAGGCACACAGAGCCTCAGAAGGAGAACCTGCAGCTGTGAGGCTGTTGCTGAGGGCAGCACCAGCTGGGACCATGGTATGGAAAGGGGCTGCAGGGCACCCACCCTGCCCTCCCACCAGCACCTGTCTGCCACTCTGGAGTAAAACCCCTGTGGAGCTGCCTGTGACACTCCTCTAACACTAGCATGTTGCTGTTCCCTTGTTGGATTTGGCACCTAAAAATCAAAAACCAGTTCCTATTGGATTTCAAAAATTAGATTTTCAGGAAATGAGTTAAGGATGGCATGAGAGAGTCCTTAGTGAAGTTGAAGACACTATATCGTACTGAAAGAATAATAAATTATTGTCATTACTGTGAGATGAAGATCAGGTTATTTTTCATGCAGAACAGCTGTATCCAGAACAAAAGCCGCTGAAGCAGGTTAGAGAGGATGTCTGAATCCCATTGCAGATTGTCATTGATTATTTGCCTGCCGTGATATTCATTCCACTTTTCCTGCATCACTGCAGTAATGAATAGCAAGGAGATTTGGTGGATGTTAGTTTTGTCCTGAAGTTTGCTCAACCAGCTGCTCTGCAGTTCTGTGTCTAGCAATGGAAAATGGTACTGTTAGGGCACGTCCGTATGCAGCTTTGGTAGAGTTGTTTCAAGGGAGAGCCTTTGAGTCATGAAGTGGAAATCATTTTGAAGAAGGAAAACTTGACAGTAGTCCCTTCTGAGATGTAAAATATGCTTTAATGTTATTTAACTGCTAGTAAATGGGAGTGAAGAGAAATTATTTGTTCTGAGGAAATTCTGTTTGTTCTTTGGGAATGCAAGGAGCTAGACCTTTGCCAACATTTGGATTCCACTGTCAGTGTGTTATGCACTATTTATATTTATATGTATTTTTTATATGTATATATATTTATATGTATTATTTATATATATTATACACTATTTATACATTAGTATAACTCCTCTGATTGTCATTAATTGTTCAGATTAAGTCTAGTGTAAGTTCAATCAGCATTCTTCTCCAGCATAGGCAACTGCCTCACAGCTCACAGTTCATCTTGTTTTAGGTTTTGCAAGGCATTTGCACAATAAATATATGGAGTTAAATGTGGTGAATTGAATTTTTTCTTAATCTGACTTGCAGTGCTAACATTGAGTAGCAGATGTGCCTATTACCTACCATCTGAGCAGCTGAATCAGTCACAGCATGTACACTTCCCACTGTTTTTTATCACTTCTCTTCCTGTTTGTTCTTGTGACTCAGCTTAAAATGAAATAACTGAAACTTTTGATTTAGGTCCCGTGCCTTTGTTCGGGGAAAAAAAAAGTATCTTCAAAAAAACACTGGATCACATAGCTATGATTGCAAAACACACTTCTTGGTTCTTTGTCAGAGTTATGCATTTATCATGCTTTAATAACCAGTTCTAAATTTTACCCTTTTCAACACACAATCATGTACAAACCTTGCACTTGCAAGGTTTGTATTTCACATGCATACTTCTCTGTGAGAAGGGTAACCTTCTGTAAAGCCTGTGCAGATTTTGGGTTTGGGCCCATTAAAAGAATCGCCAGTGTCTTATAATTATACCATGTCGTGCTATAATAATACAGATTTTTACAATCTTAATACTTTTTAAATATTTACAAAGGAAAGGATAAATTCCATTAAAGAGTCAATACCGTATTGCAGACCCTCTACTGGTAAAATAAGTGCACATTTCAACATGATTCTTCATATCAAAAGTTAAATAGTTTGCTTAATTAAAATTTAAATCACTCAAGATACTTCAGCACTGAGAAAATCTTTCTGAAGCTGTTGCTGTAATAGTCGAAATAGGGAAAACACACACACACAACAACAACAAAAAAACACCAACCAACACATTTTACCCTCTATTTCAATCTATTTCATTCTTTTTGCTGTTGTTACTATAGAATGTGAGCTAATGAAAACAGAAGACCGCTAGTCCTGATAACTGAGCCTGGTCATTCAAGAGGCAATATGTGACATCTGGAAGCATTAAGAGATGTTAATTCATTTAAAGTATTTGTGTTTTAAAACACACTGTAAAGAGTGCTTTGCTGTATTTATGCTTTGGTTTGTTTCCCAAATCACTCTCTGTCTTAAAACATTTGTTTGTATGAATGGTACCGAAGGCAGGTAGGCAGATTAACGCATAGGGACAGAATCTTTTTGTTTGTTTTGTTTTCTTCCTGTACTGGACTTTTCACCTGGCTTTGGTTCTCTCAAAGTAATGCTGGATATAAAAGTTACAGCACAGCAGTCTCAATTTTAGCTTTTTTTTTAAAAAAACAGTTTTGTTTTATTTAGAAGGGAGTTCCAGTAAGGTATCTGGTATTTTATAGAATGTAATCCAGAGCTTGTTCTTAAAACTTGATTTTCAAAAAAATTATTACTATTTTGTAATATATTACATCAAAGTAACCGTTAGAAGTCACAACTTATTACCAAGTTACATTGTAGTTTATGTGCAAGACTACTTCCTACACTGATTGCCTTTACACCTTCAGGTAGATCTGTCCATTTCTATCTTAATTTATCTTCAGCAAAAGAGAGACCACGAGACCTCTTGCTTATTTAGTTGTGATAAGATGTACATGTTTGTGTAAAAAAAAACAAAGTTGCCAGGAGGTTGTAGAAGTGCAGGATATGAAGGAGATGGAGTAGTGCCATGTGAGATAAGGAGCAAGAGAAGCTTATTTGTGCCATTTTGCACTTACTGTCCAGTTGCATGTTAGTGTGGAAATAGGATGCGTGCATATAGTTATTTATTAAATTATGTATTTATCTTAAAAGATGTTTAGATTCAAAATAGAACAGTGAGAGCAAAACCACAAAATCATGCCTCTGTTTTTTGGGGTTCACATCAGTTTTACTGTAGGTAATATATTGCCAATATTTTATTATTATTTTTTTCTTTTCGAGAGACATTTGATACTTGATGCAATAGTGCTATATGGTTTACCAAAGAGATAGTTTATCTAACAATTTTCTCAGTAGAAAAACAGTCAGGGCATGGTTATTGGATGTTCTTGTATTTCCTGAAATGAAGTTTACCTCAGTTAAAGGGTTGAGACAAAATGGAAATAAGGTTATTCTGTGGTTATACTCTTTATAGCTTCTTTGCTGAGCATGGCTGTAGTTTTTTTCTTTGTGGAAATGACTTAAATTACTCAACATGTTGTGAATATTAAGTAAACGTTCAATGTATTGGTTTGTCAACCGAAGTGTTTTATGTATTTTTAGCACTAGAGTTCTTGTTGATTTGATTAATGTCTTTCCTCTGTCCTCATGCTTTTATTTTCTCTTTATGATACTTTTAAAAATTGTATGATAATCTCTTTGGAACCCATGCTTTGCTCTGTCTGAGTTTTGTGAAGTACTTATAGTTGGACTTGGTCTTTTCTAACCTCAATGAGTCTGTAAAAGCAGACAAGATAAAACTAAGATGGTGTTTAAGGAAATAAAATGGAAAAATATACATAAAACTTAGCAAAGGAAAAGGCAAAGTAAAAATTATCTTTATCTGTTTTCCTTCCAAAATTCAGGAGACTCTTTGGGCTAACTTTATCATTCCTACTGCTGCTCAGCTTTTACAATTTGTTTGGGAGATATAGCAGGTAGAATAACTTATGAAAGAGATTTGTAGGAAGAACATTTTACTTTAAAAAAAAAATGCTATTGAGGCTCCTAGTGATGATCAAATCTACACAGTCTAATAGAGCAAAATATAAATTCTAATAGTAATCTATAAACATGTTTGACAATTTCTTCATTCAAGAGAAAACTGTATCCTCTTTTGTTCGGTGTTGAAATCATTCTGTGGCTATTGTATGTTTGGCAGCAGCTGTATAAAAAGATTTCCTATACTATGAATGTAGCTAATTGCTAAATTGCTACAGCTGTCACTTCCCTTGGTGGGGAAAAAAAAAAAACACAAAACAAAACATGCCATCTGAAGGAGAAAATGAAAACCAAATAAAACAGCAACAACAAAAAATGTGAGCTTCAGGATTTGAATTGTAATTGACAAAGAATAGAGAAAACAAATCTACAAAGTAGCTGGGTATTGAAAAGATAAGCCTGTCATTGAGATTGAAAGTTGCTCTGGTGCTGGAAGGTTGCTATCCTATTTATTAATGTCAATGCCAACATGACATCTGTGAATGCTGTACCAGCTACCCATCTTGATGAGTCACTTACTGCTATGAGTATTCTTGGTTTTTCTAAGACATAGAACTGTGTTGAGAAATCTTTCATTTTCATGAGCAGGGTGGACCTGTTTGCCACTTATGCCTTTAATTTTGCTGAGGGAAGACACAGCCTGGTGTACAAGACACATCCTCTTTCACCTACCTTACAAAGTTGTCATGCAGTTTGAAATGTGAAAGATGTGCTGGGCTCTTCCTTCTCATATGCTGTTTACCCCACTTGTCTGAAGATCAGGCAGTATATTAATGTATAATTTTTAGCCTATAACTTTTGTTCATTTTTTTCTGCATTTGCTCCATATAAAATAACCATAACAGGTAGCTGTGTAAAACATGACAGTTTTTACTTTGATTATTAGGATTCCATTTAGGAACAACGTGTGCATTTTGAAGGAGAAATATTTGTAAATGCAGAAGCAGTTTCAGTTGCAGGTATAAAAAGACTTCAGTTAAAAGGATTTACGCTAAAATATTTAAATGTAAAAATATTTTAATAATTCCCTTCCTGGATATTATTATTATTTTTATTCAATATCTGTTTACTCAAAAATAATCTCACTAGCTTGTTGGGTCACAGTGGCATGTTACAGACAAACTGGAGAGTCTGGCTAACTGTAAGATGTACAAATTTTCCTGTGTCCTGGCAGCAATCATCTCTCTTGTAATGGTGTCCTAAAAGGAACAAATGATGTCCCAGGATAGGAGAAAGCAAGATTAATGTAACTACTTGTAGTGACCTGTTAAAACTGTGATGAAGGAAAGTAAATGCTGTATTACTTTTAAGAAGAGCTATAGCCTACTCTTATAGAAGAGATCATCCTTAAATAAAGATAAAACACTCCCAAATTAGAAGCAGTTAGGATTTTTATGCATTGTGAAGAGTAGGTGAGAGACTGGAAGGGGTAACGGAACATCTTTTTGCATAAAGATGTGTTCTCTTTTGACTTTTATGAAGCTGTAAGTTGGAATACGAGCTCTGCGTTCACAGCACTCATGTATTCTCTAGCAGTGTGAAAGGGAATATACTCACTTTGCAACTCTTTTTATCTATTTAAGACTAAACTTAGCAGTGGTTTTGAATAGGAATGACATTAGACATTCCGGGGCCTCTCCAGGCCTTCTCGAGATTCTGCAGGGATAATTTAAACTGAGCAAACTGGGCCATCAGGGCAGCTGCTGGGAGCAGATTTCAGATCCAGAGATGCTCTTGTAGGCTGCGCTACAGAGCCTAGGACTAGGCCAGGCTGCGTGTGGTCAGGGGGACATGGCTCCTGTCCCCAGCTCTCTGGTAACACTGGTGGCTGCTTCCTAGCCAGGTCGAACTGCTAGAGCCTGCAGGAAGGTCCCTGTGAGCAAGGCTGGGGGAGATTCCCAGCTTTCTCTGTGAAGGAGGCAGCGGGCAGTGGGGAAGCATGGTGCCAGCAGCCAACATGGTCCTGCAGAAAGTTAAGCTACAATATCAATTGCTTAAGTAGGGGAAGTGGAGCTAAAAATGTATACATTCAGTGATTTAAGAATACAAAAACTAAACATTTCATTAAAGATCAATTGAAAGATTTGGGCTCCTTTTCATGTCAGTGTATACAATCTGATTTTTCTTTTATTGGAACCCGATTTACCTTCTTCATCTATGACTCTACAGAGATTATTTTCTTGGAGGATATCTTTAAATGTGTGTAATCCTTTTAGTTTTTCATTCCCATTCTTAGAATGGAGTTTCTGTTTTCCTGTTATTTTAGTTATCGATTCATGTCTGCTGTTATCTGAGTTTCAGGACTCCAAGTGGTATCTACAAGGGAATGCAAAGGTATTAGCAACTCATAGGCACTACAGTTTGTTTCCTATATCATACATTTATTTGAAACTAATAATACAATTTGACTTAATTATACATCTATGAGTATAAATGCCATAGCTGCAGCATGCTGTGTTTGAAAATAGTGTGGTGTATTTACTACATTTATTACATAGGTATGAAATCTGCACTCTCCGTGCTCCTGCTAATCCCTCATTTCTGTCCATTTGAATTTCTGATTTCTCTGTTACCAAAAGAATATAACATCCAAACATGGAAGCCAGGACTACCCAGTCTGAAGTAATCTTATGCACAGTCTCTTTTAGGAGGCAAAAACTTTCTGACACCACATCAGGTTTAAGGCAAAGTAGGGCTGCAAAGTTTAAAATATTTTCAAGTGAAATGCTTTGGTACCATCTGAATTTGTCCAGGCAACAAGTAGCTGGAGGAAGTAGAAAATTCATTACTTAATACCCCAGGGATGTCTTATTCGAGTTCACGATATGTGCCATCTGTAAATTCTTGTTCATTCACATGCTGCAGCCTTTTTTGGACACTAAAGAGCTCCAAGGTGCTTGGTTTGAGTTGGTTTGTAAGAGTCCAAATAACATGGAGAGAAATATTTGAAAGTCTTAGAAAACAAACAAAAAACTGTTTCCATCTGAGTTGCCCAGGTTGCCCTGCTCCTCTATGAATCTACTCCAAACTTTGCTGCTGCATGTTGCTATTCCCCAAGTGCTGCCTCTTTTCATTCTCCTACTTTTCAACCAGTTATCACTTAAATAAAGTTCATCAGAGGTCACCAGCAGCAGGGTATCTCTCTCTTTCACCATCTCTTTTTTCTTCACTCAAAACTTTCAGCCACCAGAGGCTGTGGCAGGGTCCCCATGGACTGTGGGACCACTGCCAACCCCAGCTGAGCACACTCAGCACAGTCATTGTGTCACCCTCAAGTAACGCAGGCATCCTTTTTGGGTCTTGTGTCAGGTTGGAGAAGACTTTAACGTTCTGAAGGATGCCAGAATTTTAATAGTAAAGCATGATTTATTTTTCTTATTAAAAAGTATTGTTATCCACTTAGCATCTAGTTTCTAAGGACTTTTGTCTCAACATTGAGGCTTTTTGTGACTTGTTTTAACGATGGGTGTGTTCATCCCTCAATGTTTCCTACAGAATTTATAGTGTCTTTTTACTTTGCTACTTATTTAAGCAAATCTGTAAGAAATTAATTTTATTGACATTCTCTTCTTCAGTCAACCACTACTAAAACTGGCAAATGAGCCCAGTACTTAATGATGGAAGGAGTCAGGTAGCCATGAATGGTGAAATATGTTTTATTTCTTTAGGACACTGGGCTACAAGTCTATTACTTTCTTATTTCTGTTTGTTTAGAAACTTGACTTTTGTCAGCAAATAATAAAATAAAATTCATCATGTGCAGAAACTTCACTGACTACTTTTACCTTATTAGATTGTTTATTGTTTATTTTAAGGAAAAGTGTGTTTTATACAAGCAGTGATATATATATATATATATGTATATATATCATATATATATGATATATATATATATATGTTTTCTAGTTTAGGAAGAAAGAAATACGATGTTTCACTGAGTAGTCTGAACCTCTTAAGAGAAGTGTTTCATGCTGCATTTGAACTCCTTGCTTCCTTATGTTATGGTTTGCCTACCAGTAAAAGAAAATTCTGTAGAAATACTTTAGATAACTATTTTTTAAGAGTCCAGTAAGTTTTTTAATCATGCAGGGAATACTTGAAGTAGGCTTTGGAAGATACTGTATCTACTGTAAAAGGAAAGTTTTGTTGGATTTTTATCTTTTTATCTTATTTTCATTTTTTACATTGTAGCTTATGTTTACTTTTTTATATAGCAGAGCAGCACATTCTTAAAACTTTCCAGAGTCATCTTAATAACTATAAAATCTTGGCAAAACAATTGTAAAACAACATGCAATTGTTTTTTGAATACATTTCTTCTTGAATTAGTAATAATGACAGTTTTAGAGACAGACATTTTTTCAATAAAATTAAGCAGCTTATGCCCTTTGTTATTATTTATAATGCATAATTAGCAGAGAATTACTTTCCCATTGTTTTCTATATGCTGAATGTTAAGTATTATAAGAAACGGAGATTGACAATTATTTCTTTTAAGCAACAAGACTGCTGCAAGTTAAGTTTGGCTAGAACTTCTGTCGAATTTTACGTATTTTGTGGTCATAGAATCAAAGAATGGTGGAGGTGGAAAGGCACCATAGGAAATCATTAAGTCCAACCCACTGCTCAGAGCAGGCTCAGCTACAGAAGGTGGCTCAAAGTCATGTCCAATTGGCTTTTGAGTATCTGCAAGGACAGAGACTTGCACACTCTGTCAGGGCAACCTGTGGCAGTACTTGATCACCATCACAATAAAATAATTTTCTTATATTTAACTGGGATTGCCTGTATTTCAATTTGTACCCATTACTGCTTGTCCTGTCCACGGACACTACTGGGAAGAGTCTGGCTTCATCTTCTTTACTTCTTCTCTTCAGGTATTTATACACCCCGATCAGATCCCCTGAGCCTTCTTGTTTACAATGCAAACAGTCCCACCTCTCTCAGCCTCTCCTTGCATGTCAAATACCCTTCTTCACCTTAATGGCCCTTGGCTAGACTCACTCTGGTGTGACTCTAACTCTCTTGATGTAGATGTGTTTTTGTAGGAAAGAAGACTTGCAAGATTGCACCCTGTTGGAAATATGCAGTGAGCTAGCTGAGAGAGTATCTGTCTTTTTGTCTGCTCTAGAAACTGGACTTTCTAAATGTGCTTAGTAGGTGGTGTGTCTTTTGTTCCTCTGGGTCACCCTCCTGCAGTGCTCTCTGGAAACTGCAAGATGTGGTTAGAGAGCTGCAGCAGTTTCGGTTAAAAACTTTACAGTTTTAGCTAGGGTTAAGGTAGGACCCTGACGATGTGGTTCTGTCTGTTTATTTTAACCTCTCCTGTGACACAGAAGCTCATAGATTTTATAGATACGTCACTGCATTCAGCAGTTTACTGACATGTTAAGTGACACAGATCTAGGAATGGGAGTGGATGCTACTGGGCAAAAATACATTCCACATCTACTGCGTGTAGCTGGTAACGTTCCAACTGGGCAGTGCAAATTGCTTTGGAATGACTCGTTCTCAGTCTGGTTTATTCTGTTTTCTTTCCTCCTCATTCTGAGTGGGATGGTTTTTATTGACTTTCACTTAGGGGAAAAAACAAACAAAAAAAAAGGAAATAGTGTCAATACTCAGCATTAGCATTAGTTTTTTCTACTTTACTGTAAAGAGTACAATCAAATCTGCCAAGCACCTAATATCTGAAGTAGTTGGCTCCTCTTTGATGCTCACACTCCCTCTTCTCTCTAGTCTCCTGGTCCTTTGATTGAGTGATGCTGTAGCCCAGTGGCTGTTAAAGACTTTGAGCTGGGAACAAGAAGAGTATGTGGTTTGCACTTGATATACTGTTGGCACACAAACACACAGTAAGGCCAGTAAGATTGTCATTTGATGAGTCGGTCAATTGTTTAGTACTGTTCACCATACTTCTTGGAGCTAGCCAAATTTGTCATAAAAAATAAAAAAAATTTAAAAAAAAATAAAATAAAATCAGGATCCTCTGGATCCTCAGGATACTTCCTGGGCACTTCTTGCTCCTGGCCCATGAATTTCTTGGAAGTGAGAGTATATATTATAATATGAGAGTAAGTATTTGAAAAGTGATTGCTTAGTAGTTCTACAGTGATTGAGGGACTAGAAAACTTTTCACATGTTCCTGAGAGTCAGATGGGATTTGCTCTGCAGTATATTTGCAGTGAGTTTATGAAACAGTGAATTTATTATCATCAGTATATTTTATGCTGCTATTATATGTATTTCTGGAATTTAAGTTGAAGCATGAGTCAACAAACAGATGTGCAGAAATAAAGAAGAAATAATAAGAACTACCAAGAAAAGTTTAACAAAATGAAGAACTGCAACAAAAGGTTAAGAAACTGTCTGTCTTTCTAAAATATTTGATAGAATTTAACCATACGGAGTGTGTGACTGTGCTGATTTGAAAGGAAGACAAGCATGCATATGTTTCTTCTTGAGAAGGAGCACCCCTTAAGTTTCCTCAAGGAGAAAACCCCCTTATGTTTCTTCTTGAAGAAACATGTCATATGTTTCTTCATGTTTCTTGAAGAAACGTAAAGGGTTTTCTCCTTGAGGAAACTTAAGGGGTGCTATGTCCTCTACCATCAAAAGATAGTATTAAAAGAGAATTGTCATGCCTGGTGTCAAGACACAAGATAGCATATGCATTCATAGGTATTCTTTTTTAAACTTAAAATTTTTATTCAATATTTTTATTGTTTCCTAGTGCAGTAATTTCTCTATGTGTTTCAAAAACATTAGCTAAAAACATTATGCTTTTAGTATTTTGAGACTTTCTTGGAGATAAATGAAGTAGTTAAACAATATTTACAGATAATCTCAAAAATAAGCTTATGATTATTGACTTTATTTCATACAGGTTTACTTTCTGGGGCATTTTTTTTGATACTCTTTGTATTCAACTATAAAGATGCAAAATCTAGTTTCAAGTTGCTTAGTTGCTGGTAATTGTTCTTTGGCCAACTTTGCCACCTAGTGGCTGTAATTAAACAGAACATTTCGTCAATTTCTTCGTTTTAAAAAAAAAAAGTAATATAGCACGGTACTGCTATATTTTTTCCTTTGTAATTAACTTTCTGTCACTTTGTGTTTGCATAATTTTCTGATGCATCTGAAACAGTTCAAAATATTTCTATGAAAATCAATACTTTATTTTCTAATATTTTTAAAGCTTAGTAAATGAGTGACTGCAAGTACAGAGAAGTTTAACACTATCCATTTTTTTTTTTTTTTTTTTTTTTTTTTTTTAAGGAAGGATACTTCTCATGATAGTATCAAAAGAAAAATTCTGAGCCCTGTTAAAACCCCACGTGAAAAAGACATTGTTAGGACTACTTTTATATCTACTACAGAATGTTTTTCCTTTGATACCCTTGAAGGATATGTAAAATAAATCATCCTTTTTCAGAGACATCCCCTAAAAAGTGGAGAAAGGTAAAACCTGTGTCAGTAATGCTTTTTCTTCAGTATGCTTTAAAGATACCCTTGCAGGCTGGTACATCCATGAATGGAGGAATAAAGACTGTATAAATATTGTTTTGTTTTTTGTTTTTTTCACCCCTTCAGTGTGCTCCTAGTTCTGATGTAAAACAAGATCAAAGAACAACAAATTACTAGAGCCCTAAATTGCACGTTTGTATGTTGTAGTACCCTTATTTCTATGAAATACAATTAAGAAACTGCAACTGCTGTTTTCCTAGCATCCTAGTATCCTGTGATGGCGTGCATGCTGTGAGCAACTGCAGTAGACAAGAAGTGGTGGGGCACTGATGAACCCTAAAACCTTTGGGCACTGGTCCAGCTTCCATCTCATCTCTGGACCACACCAAGCTACTGTCAAGGCAGCTATCCAATTTGTAAATTTAATATAATATTTTTATTTTCTCTCTTTATATATATGTGTGTATATAGATATAAGCATAATCCTTTTTTATCTTCATCAAATGTTTGCAGCTGGCTTTGTTTAATACATTTACTCTAAATTATGTTGATGGAAAACAATTCTTTCAACAAGAAAAAGGCATCTTTATGCCATAATATGGGCATTTTAAATTAAGAGATATTTAATGTTGGAAAATGTTAAGACCATGGTTGCAGGAAGCCGTTTTCTATGTACGGGTTATCTCCTTTCAATCTCTTTGAGGTTCCAAAGCAAAAAAAAAAAAAAAAAAAAAAAAGTTCTTGTTCTCTTTCTTGTTCTCATAGTAGCAGAAGAGCTACAGAAGCTTGATTTCCTTTTCATATAAGTACTTTTTCTTTTATATATCCATATGACAATAATCCTTTCTAGGTAAGGGACAGTAAGCTCTGTTACTGATCAAATTTATATGCATGATGATTGGCCAAACATAGGCATGAGACAGCTTAATTGCCTTGGCACAGCGTGTCATGATTGTTTATAATTTAAGCTTTTTCTCAATAATTTGTTAATTAACAGAGTTTTGAGTATTTCTTATTTTATCCATCTTGAAACTTTCACTTTTGAAACCAATTTGAAACCGAATGGTGTGCAGAAACTGATGAGATGGTGAAAGGGAGGAGGATCTGCTAGGTGAAAAGAAAGATCAAGCAATCACATAAAGCTTTCTTCCCTAAGAAACATGAGATAAAAAATTACAGAAAAGACCATCACACATCTTGATCAAAATATGGCCTAGAGAGCATTCTCCACATAAAAAGAAACTAAAATAGCATAGTCATCTTGCTAATGTTGTCATAATAATATTCATATTATCAGATTCGATTTATTAAATTATGTAACTGCTGGGATACATTCAATAAATCCCTAAACCAGAAGAATGAGTAAACATAGCAACAGAAAAAAGGGGGGAGATTATACAGAATTTGTTTTCAATGTGAAGGAAGCAAGTCCTTGATTTCTGAGTTGAAGACTAAGGAGAGAGATTGTTAGTCTCTGAGATGCCATTCAAAATGACCTTAACAATAAAGGAGAAAACAAAGATGAATACACGTAGAAGCTGCCAAATGTGTGTTGTTAATGAGATTTCTGATAACATCTATGCATGGTATGATCTGAACTCCTGTCAGAACATGCCTGAGAATTAGTTCTCACTGGAAACAGTGGGATTGTACACAAATTGAAGGAAAGAAGAGAGGATACTGCATAGAAATGTGGTGTGTTCAAATACCCATCAGACAGGAAGATCTGAAAAGCAGGCTGACAATACAGAAGATGATGAATACAGGTAGAGGATCACAAGAGAAAGCAATCTGGTGAGAACCGGGGTAATTAAGAGATTTAGCATGTGAGGGCACTAGTTAGGATATGAGGCCGTTGGCTTTATGAGGTCCCTTGTCCTATGACTACATTCACAACTGTTGTGTTTTGTTAGATGGCAGATCCCTAACTATTTGCATTTGTATCAGTTTATGGATCTGCTCTTCTTGAATTTGTCATCTCCTGTTCCCCTGGTAGTGTTCTTAGTACTGCCACTGATAGCAAAATCCAGAAGTTTATGCTTGCTGTCATAAAAAGTATTTTGTTTAACTTTGTTTACTTTGTTACTGATCTAGAAAATTAAAACTATGACATGCTGATTACATTTGGCTGACAGATCTATATGAGGACAACTGCACCTATAGATAGATCATGAGGATTTTGCCTAAAATGAACACTATCCTGGTCTGTATGAAGCTGTCAAGTGATTACACTGTCTTGGAGATCTTTTAACATGTTGCAAAATGATCTTGCAAAAATTTTGTTTTGCAAAAATTTCAGTTTGTGTTACCTTTTTAGATTAACAGGCACAATAAGGATTTTATGTATTGCTTATTTCAGGATCAAATATGGTAACAATGAAGGATTACATTATTAAAAGATAATTTGATTACCTTATGAAAAGATAATTTGAAAATTGTTTTTCAGCAATGATGTATGACTACAAGATATAAGCACAAAGGTGTTAAATATTGCTAATTAATACATGCTAACTATCAAAAATAGCATAGTGATCACTAAATTAAAAGATTTCAGTCTAAATTTGCTTTGTACGTGTGCTTTGTACTCAGTGTATATTGAGAAATAGTTGTCTGCAGCTTCAGCAGCTATATAAAAAATAAAAATGAAAAAGAAAAGAACAGTAAAGCTCTTAAGTAAAGCCAGACAACATGAAACCCTTTTAATGAAAATGAAGACTCTTTAGTGCTAATATTCTTTTCCAGAGAAGGGCTGGCAGAAAAGAGGACGTTTATAACATTAATAGAAAGTCAACAACATTCATTTCTGGTAGAAGACAGGAAGGTAGAAGCCATAGCTGGCAAAAGCTCATTGTCAATGATTAAATCAGTAAACTGTTATTTAAGAATGTTAACTGAACACAGAAGCCTCAAACTAGTATTGTATATATATATTTTTAAAATTAAATTTAGTTGCTTAGATTTTTCCTGGATGATACAGATCACATATGCATGATGCTGTAGAGGTTATCCATTTGGAATAGCATTAAAAAAGTAGGTGAGAGAATGGCATTGTGCTTTTCCAAGCAGCAGGAGAACTTCTGAACATCAACAAAAGTAGATTCTCGGAAAGCCTTGAGGCAGTCCAGTACGTGATCAATAATACATCCCATAAAGATGACACCACTGGAGAGATGTCATATTATTAAGGTTATTTTCAGCAGTTTCCAATAACCCTATTTTTCATACTAATCTTTTTGTGTGTGCAATATATTGCATAATTTGTATCACTTTGTAAAAATATGACTTTTTGCCTACTTTTGAGAATCTCATATAAGGCTTATAGCTCCAATTTTGTAGGCAAAAAGTTTTGTTTTGTCTTTGATTTTTGAAGGGGTGGGCCTGCATCTCTTTCTCTACAACTCATAAAACATAGACAAAATCAAGGGCTTCAGAAACATCTTATCTTGCCAAAGTCTTAGATGTTTTTGTCACAATTTCTCTGTCACCATAGACCCATCATACAGTTTTCCGTGGATGCTTAAAATGCTTTATTTATATATAGCTGACTGACTTAAAATATCTCCAAATGATTTTCTCTGAAGTGCTACATGGAAAGAATGTTAAATGGTACTGAGTAAATTCATCTATTTAACAGCTGGCAAATAAGCCAAAAATCTTTAGCTAAAAATAATATATTATTTCATAAATGCTGACTCTGATAAACTATCTAATGGATCTGAAAAGCTTTTAAGAACAATTACAGTTAGAAGCAAATTAAACATTTTGATGTGAATTTAAGAATGCTTTCAAGTACTTGAAGTTGTTATGATGCAACTGAGAAAATCAGACCTAAATATTTGTGTGTATAAATTCAAAGGAGGGAAGCCTTTCTGAGTATCTGTACCACTAAGCTGAGGTCCTAGAAAAACAGCTCTCAATTTCTGAAGTGTCATGGGGATTGAGCAAGGTATGTGAGGACTGGGGGAAAGCAAATTTAATCACAGTGTTGAGGGGGGTCAAAAAGTAGGATCTGGGGAGCTACAGGCTGTCTAGCCTCACTTCCATGCCTGTGAAGATGATGGAGCAAATCCTTTTGGTAACCACTTCCAATCATATGAAGGACAAGTAGGTGAGTGGGAGTAGACAGCATAGATTTATGAAGGGCATATGAGGCTGGACCAACTTTACGGCTTTTACAGGGAGATGATTGGCTCAGAGGACATGGGATGTCCTTGTCAAGGACAAGGACACAGAGTGGATGTTGTTTATCTCATCATTGGCAAAGTTTTCAAGACTGTTTCCAGGTCATCCTCAGAGACAAAATGATGGACTAAATAAGGGCATGGTGAACTGTCAGCCTCAGAGGGTCAGCATCAGGAAGTCCAGCCCAGCTGGAGGGCAGTCATTAGTGCTGTGCCCTAGGAGTTGATTCTGGGGCTAGTACAGGTTAATCTTTTCGTCGGTGTTATGGATGATGGGGCAGATGGTGTACCCTCTGCAATTTTACAGATACTACAAATTTGGGAGGAGTGGCTGACAACACCAGAGGGTTGTGCTGCCATCCAGAGGAACCTTGACAACCTGGAGAACCTGTGAGGAACCCCACAAAGTTCAACACAATCCTGCATCTGGGAAACAATAATCCCATCCACCAGTGCAGTCTGGGGCTGACAAGATGGAAAGCAGCTTTGCAGAAAAGGTACTGGGGATGCTGGTGGACTCTAAGTGAACATGAGGCAGCGGTATGTCCTTGCAGCAAATGCCAACAGTCTCCTGGACTGAGTTAGGAAGAGCAGTGCCAGGAGGTCAAGGGGGGTGATTACCTCCATTCTAGTCAGTGCAGGGTGAGATACATCTGGAGTGCTTGATCTAGTGCTGGGCTCCCCAGGATAAGAAAGATATGGACCTACTGCAGCAAGTGTAGCCAAGGACCAGAGATTTGATTAAGAACTTGAAGCATGTGTCATATGAGGACAGGCTGAGAGCTGGGACTGTTCAGAGTTGAGAAAGAGAAGGCTCACGTGGATCTCATCCAGGTGAAGGAAACAGGACAAGAGGCAACAGGCATAAATTGAAATACAGGCGATGCCAATTAAATGTAAGAAAAATATTTTTATCGTGACGGTGGGCAAGCAGTGCAACAGGTTTCCCAGAAGAAGGTGTGCAAGTTTCTGTCCTTGGATATACTCAAAACCCAACTGGATATGGCCACTAGCTACCTGCTGTAGCCGAGCCTGCTCTGACCAGTGGGTTGGACTTGATTTCCAGTGGTGCCTTCCCACCTCCACCATTCTGTGATGCTATGGATAAATCAAAATAATAATTTAATAAAACTTTTTAATATAAAGGACAATAAAGGTAGCAATAGGACAGACATTTTTCTGTGACTTGTTTTTTTTTTTTTTAAACTCAGAAAAAATTATTCTGACACTGCTGTCATGGGGATTGATGTGATGCCATTGTTGGGGCAGCTTGCACTTGCTGGCATTAAACACTTCAGATCCATCTCATTAGCTCTAGGCAGTCATTTGATCAGATTATGGAAAGTCTGGCAGGAGCTTTGAGTGACCACAATCTGGCAGAGGCCTTATCCAGATAGTGCTAGTTAGCTGAGGGAGCCAATCAAAGTAAAAGATAACAATTTTTTGACAGTCTCTTTTTCTTTTCCCACCTTTCAGTTTATATAAAATGCAAAATTTAGCACTTGAGGAGAATACAAATAGCTGTGTCACTCATTTACCCTCTATGGGTTCATTCCTACTCAACCTTTCATGCCAGCCTGTTCATTTAATTTCAGTTAAAAACATTTGTCCTTTCCTTCATGCTGCTTCAATATGTTGGAGAAGCCTTCTCTAGATATTTGAAAATCAGCCTCATGGATTAGTTTAAAACAGTTCTAAATTTCCTTCTTTTTAATGTATAGGTTGTTATATTTAACATCGTTGTGTTACTGTTTCGTCCTGCTCCCCAAATATCTGTACCAGCCTTTTGAATATTTCTTTATTATCTGCTAACCTTCTTTTCTGGAGGTGCTATCTCTTTGAACTCCGTATAAAGCCAAAATTATTCGTTAAGAATATTAATATTTGTATTGTCTTAATAGCTAACTAAAAGTTCATTTAAAAACACATATGACAAGAAATCCAAAATTAGAAGGTTTGATTTGTTCACAGAGCTATCATTTTCAATGTTAGTGAATGGAAAAAATATCTTTCACTAGCTTGGTAATATTTTGTCTTTTAGTGTTGTTTCCCTATTTTTAGTTATTCTGTGATTAGGTGTCTTCTTACATCTTCAAGTTAAGGTAGTGTGGTAGAATTTTTTGTTTGTTTGTTTTAGACAAAGTTAAGAAGTTAAGATCTTTATTTTGGTTGCAGACTTGCCAAGAATCATCAGATTAGATTGTTGCAGTTTGCCTAAGGACTAAGCTCACCCAGAAAGTATAAGAAGGAGAGTGATAAAAATTGCTGCCTGACTAGTCGTCATTAAATAAACACATCATGCAATAAACCTTATTTTAAAATCACTTATGTGGTAATGAGAAAGGGGAAGACTATCAGCTACAAAAGACAGTAAAATCCAGTGTGTGTGTCTGTGTGTGTGTGTGTTGAAGTAAATTTAACAGATAATGTATATGGTGTGCTTCTGTATTCACTGCATTGTCTTATGGGAACTGTAAACAAACTCATATTTGCAGAACATAAAGTTTAATTGGGTTTCAATTACAGATAAATTTGACTTGGACATGCTTATGTTCCTTCTATTCCCCAAATATTCCTCCCTCTCCCACACCTCCATAAAAGGCAACTTAGACTCACGTTGAAAAAAATGGTTTTGGTTATCATATAAAGTATCGCCATGATAAAGTATTCTAATCATTTGGGAGAAGGGGACATAGGGGCAACCAAATGATTTTCCTGTGTTGAACGTAAAGATTTTATGGTTGGATTATGTAGTATTTTATTTTGAGAATAGATGCACGGCAATCTGAGTAAGAGTTGTGATACTGCTTTTTAAGGGATGATTCTGGATGCTCTGGGTAGTCATGATGAATTTTAGGAAGAGTTAGAAGCACAGATGCATTTATCTGCTTCAGAAGCAATTGAAACTTCTAAAATTTCTGCTTTTTCATTTTTTTCATTTTTTGCCTTAAGAATATAAGAAACATATATGCAAAACCATGCAAAACCTGTATTATTATTGATAATTTCAAAATTTAACTTAAAAAATAATTAGAAAGTAGAGTGTATCAAATATAAGTGAACTGCAGTTTTCGTACCGATATTAACTTATGTATGGCTCTCCCATAAGAGAAGAAAATGATAATTAAAATATAGAGAACTGATTGTTATATATACAACTTGTTGTATATATACAACTGCTATATTATTCTTTCTAACTTTAGATTAGTTGCTTTGAGGAAGTGATTCTTTTTTGTGATAATGTTCAATATGTCTTGACTTCCAAAAGCTTTTTTCTTCCCACTATTTGTCAGTATTGCTATATTATTGCTAATGGCTTTGTTAAAATCACTCTAAGTAGTCCTGCTCTGAAGAGTTGCATAGTCTGCATTGCTTGTTGGACTGATAAATTGCTTTTGGACTGTGAAATGGTTGAGGATACTTCCTTATGTGTCTCTGTGAACTACCAACTTCTGTCATCCTGCTAAAAATAGCTTATTGCCTATCTGACTGCTTGTTAGGATGTAAAATAAAGCTTAGATTTGGGTGTATAGATGAGATCCCTACATCCACAATTTCTTAGTTTTAATTATATTCGTCTGATTATATACATTTTTAAGATCCTGTGAGCATCTGCAGGTCCAGCTGAGATGAGTTAGTAGCCATGCATTTTACCTATAATTGTTGCTTTACATCAAAATTACATTGGGCTTAGACAGGCCAGTCAACCCATTGGTGTACATGGGAGCTGCTGGTTGTTAGATGGTCTGGGGAAAGAAAAAAAAAGAGACCCAAAATATGCTAAATATGCACTTATATCACCCAAAATGCATAAATACTTAACACATAATGATTTATTTATTTATTTTTAATTCTGAGTTGGACACGGTACTTGAAAAAGGTACTTGACATTGGCAGGTGTTAGTTGCATAAACGGAGTTGTGGCCAGTTTTTGGCTTGTAAAAGTTAACTTTTTTAGTTACCTGATTACTTGATTTCAGCATGGAGTCAGAGTACTTCTTTCTCATGTGGGCAGACCTTAACTGTCTTCAGCTGGAAGAAAACTCCTTGACTGTTCAGCTAGTTTAGGTTCTTGATACCATTTTACCTACATACAGATAGCATCCTTGGCATCTTCACTATCAACTGGGGAGCCAAACTAATCTCTGAGAGGCACAACCTTCTTTTCCTTTACTCTTTTGAAGATGCTTAACCCTTTCCTTGGCCATCATGACACAGCCTACATAAAAGTGGGATAGAAATATCACATATGTAATTTTTCCATTGTAGATTTTAATAATAAATTCATTCATGAAATTCAAATGAAAAATATATACCTTTAAAAAGTAATATACTGGTCCCGTTTTTAATTATGTTGAGCATATTGTATATCCTATTTTCCAGCCAAGTGTCAGTGGTGAAAGAGTTAAGTTTGTGTCAGTGTTTAAAAAAAAAAAAAAAAAAAAAAAGTAAGTGAATCATGTATTCATCTGACCGGAGATGTACAGTTCTGGAGATGTTTGAGACTTTTAGACCACTGCCATAAAGTACTGAAAGATTTAATTTTAAGATATAATATAGCTATTAAGCCTTTTCAGTACTGGAATATTCAGTCACTCCCAGAAGAAGAGTGATGCCTGCCTAAATGATGACCTGTGATTATAAACAGGTTAATTGAATCTGACCTGATTTCAGATGTGTGCCCTTACTGCTTTAAGGATAATCATTTTTCATGATTTTTATATTTTCAAAAACATTATCTCAATTATCCAAGTATTTAATCAGATCTGTTAGAGTTTTAGTAGGAAAAAGGAAAAAAAAAAAAAAAAAAAAGTGGTGCTGGGGTGCTGGTGGGGGGGGATGTTGTTAATCACAAAGTATAAGCGTATATTCTGAGTTTTGATCTTCTCTCAAGTTCTTTTTGTATCAGCAGAAGAGCCTGTGCCTGTGATGTGAGTCAGGTAGTAAGGACACTCAGCAGTCCTGCCTGCAATTCATGTGAAACACGTATTGCCAGACAAAGCATCTGACTATTTGGAGGGTGGTTCTGTAGTCCTGAGAACCCAGAGTGAATTAAAGTCTAGACTCCGTCATTTTTTCAGGCTGTTGGAAAGGGATAAATAACAAATCAGATATGCCCAAGATAGAACAGAGGTAACACTGAAGCAAGGATGCTCTTCCTAGGCTGTGCATTGGGAAAAAAGCTGTAATAGCAGCAGCAGCAATAACAACAGCAGCAGCGGCAGCAGCAGCAGCAAGAGACCTTTGGAAAGCCGTGTGTTGCAGTAGTCTGAGATATAAAGATCCTGTTACGTCTCTGTCTTTCCTAAGTTCAGAATGGTTGATACAAACCTTACACCACGTGTAGTTAAAGATGTATATGAACTTGGAATTTGCTTTGTAATAACAGGATGCTGAGGAAATAAAGAAGTGCCTCTGTTTTTGTTGTTGGGGTTTTTTTCTACCTTTTTTTTTTTTTAATCATCTGAAAAAGAAGAGCTTGATTTACTCAGAGAAAGTAAGTTTCATCTGTCTTCAAGATAATTTAAAACGGACAGCTTGGGAGATGGAGGGTGACTGCTTTTCTACCTGTTTCCTTGCACCTGGGGCTGAAAAGTGAGGAGAAATGGACAGTGTCTCAGAGGAGACAGGAGTGACCGAAGCTTGGTGAAACCATACACTGATTGTTGCCTGCTGTCCTCTTCATGCAGTGCTGTGGGCTGGTGCACCGACGGCGAGTACGGGTTTCCTATGTAAGTTTTTATTTGTATTAGAATGATGCTAACCTGTATGTTCAACTCCTGATATATTAGATGGTGTGGTATGTCTCAGTCAGGTATTTTAACGTATATATTAGTGACCAACTGCTGCACTAAGCATCTGAAATAAGTTTTTACAGCACAGAGACACAAGGATTATTTTCACAGGTATGAGTGTCTATTTTTTCAGAACTTGTTTATACCGAGAATTAATTTTATTTCAAAATAACCCAAAGTGTTAAAAGACTGCAAGTCTGATCCTTCTGACTTTTTTTTTTGTTTGTTTAATTGTGTATTTTTTCTTTGTAATAGCCTGTGTAAGTGCAGTCATTAGAATAGGTCATCTGTGTTTACCCATATATGTTAACTGAAAATCAATGTAAGTTAAAAAGAATGATAGGCCGGCACAAAAAAAAAAAATTTACAAAAGACCATGAGTAACAAAAATTCTCTTGTGAGGTAGTTCTTTTGAAAAAAAACAGTAGCACAGTAGCAGAGGTATGGCCTGATGCTTTGCGTGGTTTGTTTGCTTTCCAGAACAGGGTATCTCAATACTCTGGTGTGATAAGACTGCTCTGTATTGCAAAATGGCTGTCTCTAATAAATTCCACAAGGAAGGCTAGCACCAAAGCTTAAGTATTAGTAATGAAAAAGATTGGCTGTTAGCTGAAATATATCTGAACTATACTCAGCTGACGCGATAATCTCCTACGTAATTCATTTATGTTTTAACATTCCTTTTCTATTCTGCTATTCAGTTGTCAGATAGACGTGATAAGAAACAGGAGGTTCAAACGATGTGGCTAAGCTGCAAATTGAAATTGAGTATTTGCAACAAGCAGCTTGTAGCATGTTGCACAAGAACAAGTAGATCGGGAGAAATAATTCTGTTGTCAGGAGAAATACCCAGTATGTTTCTCTGTGATATAGAAAGCTCTTATACAAAATGTTTAAAATGACCACAGAACAAGCAAGATCAAAAATAGATGTGATCTAAATCAAGATTTACATAGGGAATTGATGGGGAGAATAAAATTACTGGAAATACTTCTCTCCTGTGATTCATATTTCAGAGATGTAAACAATTGGAAAGGTGAGTGTAGCCATAGTAGTTCTGCATGGATAATTTGACTTTGGATATATTTTGTTCTTCCTGATGGAACAGTTGATACTGTTCTGTAAAAAACAGGCAGAAAAATAGAGATTAAGATGAGATCTTTGGCCAAGGGTAGAACATAAACAGCACCGTATTTTGCATAAAATATGCACTATCTAATGTGTAGTTCATTTTAACAATCAATATAAAATCAAAAGTTGGATGTTTATTATGCAGCTATTTTTTTGATATAGCTATTCCCACTGTTAAGCAGAAATTGAAATGTGAATAAATTGAAAGCATTATTTGTTAGGTCTCATGCCATGGAGGTTGGGCCATGTGACAATAATGACATCTTGAGATGCATCACCCATCCTTTCATTTCTACTTACTATTTTTATTTAGCAGTAGCACCAACCATTATGAATAACATTATCTGGACAGAATGAAATATTTGCCTGTTTGCAAAGTGTGTTTCACAATCTGGAAGTGTCAGAATGCTCATTTATAAACCACAATGACATCTACTCATGTTTAGTCTCAGACTAAACACATTAAACTCAAAACATCACTTTTTGAATGTTTGTGGGTAATGGGGAGAAACATGCTTGGTGATTGTCTTACCAAATACTGAGGTTTCTACCTTACTTGTAATACTTGTTGTATAACAGTTATTGTACATATGCTGCTAGGCCTTGGGGGTGGTATTCTGAGTATCTTTAGCACCATTTCTTGCTAACTGTATACAGAAATGATACTTTCACTTGGTTAGGATAAGTGAAATAGAGTTTGCCCTTAATCTTTTTGGTCTTTACGTGGAAGATGACCGTGTTCTCAAATGACTTAATTACAATGAAGATTATCTCTGTTTTTTGAATCCTTGATTATCCAAACCTGTTATTATTGAATTTTTTGGTGGTCCCTATGGCATTGGGCTAATTGAGGTTATATTGTAAGATTCTTTTGGGATGAAAGCACTGAAATTAAAGTGAGCTAAGATATGACCCTTTTTATTAGTGTCTGAATCACTGGGGAAAAACACCAGACTTTTATTCTGGGTTATTAGTTTACAGTTCTTAAGTTGGCTATGGTAGGAGTGGTGAATGATCTAGCTTAGAAGATTTTGGTTTATTTTAGAGGGCGGTAAAGATATTGTACTTTAGGCATTCAGAAATGTATGATTAAGTCTAACAATTGTTTCATGACTAATCCAGCTCTTGCTAGTCCAGACCCTATAAAGTTGTGCAGATTTGGGGCATAATCAATCCCTTTGGCTTTTGATTGGCTTTTCAGAAATAAACAGATCACTGCAATTAGTTATGTGGTTTCACATTGTTTCATTGGAGGAGCAGTGTTACGGTAGGAGGAAATGGTTGTATTCTTACATGGCTCCTTTCTTTGGTCTCCATGTTAGACTAACACACAAAGAGATTAGTCCTGAACCTGTGTGCAGGGATAAAATTGAAGGCCTGAGTGGAATATATCCATCCTCAGCTTCTGTTCATGTTTTGGAGTTGTTGAGTGATGTGCAGACAACACAACATCAACAAGATTAAATCAGTTTTAGGTGTCCCAGGGCTTTTCTGCTCTTTCTTCAGCTTAGCTCCATGTACAGCCTGCATCCATGTGTTTACAGTCTTTCTGTTCCTGTTATGACAATTTCTCATTGTGGGTCAATAATCAGGGCATGGAGGAAGCTGTGATCCATTTCATACTCTGTGGCATAATCTGCAGCTTCTAAAGGCAGGGTGTATCATGGACATTATAGCTGTGTGTAAACACTCGCTTCCAGAAACAAAAGCTCTTATACTGAACATTTTCATGGTGAAATGTGGAGATAATTCCAAATAATATCTTAACATTATTCCTTTAGTTATATCTTTGAGGTGGGACAATGACATTTATGTTGGATATTAGGAGAAATTTCTTTACTGAAAGGGTTGTGCAGCTGTAGCTGACAGAATTGTGCAGTTGTGAGTTTGGAATAGGCTGCTCAGGGAAGTGGTTGAGTCACCAGCCCTGGAGGTCTCCAAGAAACGTGTAAATTTGGAACTAAGTAGCATGGTTTAGCAGTGAACTTCAGTACTAGGTTAAAGGTTGGACTAGATGATCTTAGAGGTCTTTTCCTGCCTGAATGATTCTATGAATCTAAATGGGATCCATTTTAGGTAGTTTGGAGGAGCAGTTGCATGGAACTTTTCCAGCACACAATATCATCTCCTTCAGGAGCATGGAGTCTAAAACGTTAGTACTAATTATATGTTGCCCAAAAATATTTTCACAACTCTCACTGCCAGCATGTTGCTGAGCATCTAACTGCACTGAAGCCTAAAGGCTGACTAGTATATTTTAGCTTTCAAACTTTAGTCCAGTCTGTCCATCTGTTGCTCCAGCGTTCAGGAGAAGTTGCAAGAAGTTGCAGTCCGGTGGAAGTCACTTAAAAATCCGGAGCTGTCTTCAGCACTCAGCTGTTCTCCTTGAATATGTCTAGAAAGGCACCATGAAGGCTGTTCAAACACAGAGCCCAAGACGTTTGCTGCATGTTTCTGGATAGATCTACTAGTTGTCACCCAATTTGCTTTGCCTTTCTGCACATATTCTCTCCTTTTTCTGCTGTGAGAGCAGTCTTATTTGCAGTGGTGCAACATATCTGCCCAAAAGGGAAAAAAAAAAAAAAAAAGCTTATAAGGCAACGAAGTAGTAGTTGAGTATAAACTGGCATGTGAAAACACTGATAGTTATAGAAGGGTCTGTATACTTTCTTGAAAGGCTCTTCAAAATGATGAACTTGGAAGTGATGCAATGCATAGATGGAAGTCACCTACTGGCAAATCCAAATGCACAGAGCACATTACTATGCTACAAAGCACACCTGAGCTGCCTGGGTTCTCAGAGGGCATTTGATGCCACCCTTAGAACTGTACTACAAATGGTAGGGGAGTGTAGCCAGGGACAACAAACGTCTTATTCTGGATAGACAAGCCACAGGCTGGACTCCGGTTGTATTTTTAATAACAGCTTAATATCCTCAGTTTTCTAAACTTCCTGATGTTATATTTCATATTTATTCAGTAGTAATTTGAAAAGTAGTAGTTTGAAAACTCATCTTGTTCACTTTTTTTTTTTTATTATTAGAATTATCAAATGAGATTTTTGCTTAGCTGAAAGGACCATTCAGAATAAGTTTGAGTCAATATTTTAAAGATTTTTCTCAGATATAGAACTAATTTGATAAAGGATGGACATGATGTCTGGAAGGCAAATATTCATTACTATGACTAAAATCCTTTCCAAATAACTATTACATTTTGATATTCAACCAACCAACCAAAACTAAACCTTAAAAAATGCATTCCAAAACAATATAAACTTTATTGAAAGATTAGAAGTGAAATTTATGATATGGCTTGCACTGTTTGTTTTAGTTTAATGTAATTAAGGAGCCTAGTATGGTTGTTTTAAGATGCTTCTTTTCTAATGGTGGGGACTGTAATTGGAGAGCGTTCTGCCTGCAGCAGTAAGCAGGATCCAGACAGCAGGCTTTTTGTGCCTGTGTCTGGAGGATATCTTAGACCTCCTGAGGGAATGTTCTCTTTTGGTTTTGTTAGGTTTTGACTAGTGTTTTTTGTCTGTTCCTCTTGATACTGTAATCTTATCCATCTATCACTTAATCATGTTTCTCACCAGACCACTCTTTATCATAGCAGATGCTGTCCTTTTCCTTCTTCCTTTTGTTCACTACCTCCATATCTCTTCTTCACTGCTGATTTATAGTTGTTTGCTTTTCTTTTTTTTTCCAGATTTAACTACTCTTTTTTTTTTTTTTTTTTCCTTTTCACCACTACAAACTGTGATTTTGACAAGCAGAAATCTTGCTTCACATTTGCAAAATTTTCTATTGACATTAGTCTGAGTCTTGTATTTTCTCTTCCTAGGACTGTACCTGCCAGGGCTTTTCCTGTGACCCTTTGTTCTCCCATACCATCAACCTTACCCTTCCATCTATCCCTCTTTTCTATGATGCTGCTGTAGTGGAAACCACTTCTATTCTCAAGCAGTAGTTGTAGGCTACGGCAATTATTATTATTATGATTTTCCTCCACATTTCTTTTCTATCTGTATTATAGAAAGAAAACCAGACTGTTGGGAAGGAGGAAAGGAAGTACAGAGAAATAGTGGTTTTCTGATAGATAATGAGACTGAAGTGATACCTTTTATCATTACCATGGAATGAAACACCTTAAAGGAATTGGCTGGACAAGCAAAAAAAAATTTAGCTTTTTTATGTGATTGGATTGTTTTTGTTTCTGTGTGGATCTGACTGACATAAAATTGTCTGGGAGCAATTTATAATCTCTGGATTCAAGGGGAAGTGTGCATTTTAAATATTTATTGGAATTCCTTTTGCTTTTTTTTTTTTTTCTGCAGCCTACTTTTCTAATATTTTACTTTGGTAATATGGGAAGAAAACAGTAAATGAATAAATTGGAGTAAACTGGTGTGGAAATATTTAAAGGGAAAATGATGTGAACCAAGACTCTGTGTGCCTGTCATTGGATACTAGCCAGAACAAGGGCAAACTTTGCACTGCCCAAATTAAATGGAAATAAGTGCCCTTCATAAGTGTGAACCCCCCCCCCCCATTTAAATAAAGATGTCTGCAAGACTGTTACAGTTGTGTTGTTACTGAAGCTAAACTGTTTTCTTTGTATCTCCATTTCTTTCAAGAGAAATTTCACACATTTCTTCCAATTAGCTTTTTGTTGTTACTGTTTTTTAATCTATTTTGTATATTAGGTGGTCATAATTTCTTATTTTTGACTCCTGTGGCTGCATTTAAATGACTGTTCCATTTTTCCAGCTTAGAGTTGAACGAAATAAAAATACATTTTCCTGTCCCCTTTCTTTAAATTCTTTCTTCTTTTTGCATTCCCAAGGTATGACTTTTGAATTTAATTCACTAGTGAAAGGAGCTTCTTTTGAAAAACTTCTTACATTTACAAGTATTAAATGAAACATTTATAGCTCATTATGCATTCTGGTAAAATTATATAACAATATAGCTGGTAGATAAAATATTGTGACAATAAGGGCCTGCTTTCTTTCATTCTGCGTGTAATATAACTGCTTGAATAACAGATTTAAAATCCTTAAAATGTCAAGTCAGCAGCAATATCATAGTTTTAAATATACTGTAAGAGAGAACTCAATTTTACTTGTTCCTCTATCCTCATCTGTTAAAGAAGAATTTATATTTCTACTAGTAATACTATAACTTACTGCTAAACTGTATCATTATTTTGTTACCCTCCACTAATTTAGAAATATAAAAGTAGTGACATTGTTTGCATTGCTCCTGGCAATCTGTGTTACATTCTTGACAATAATTTGCCAATTTGCAACTATAAGTCATACACTTACAGTATAGTATAGTATTGTGTGCTCTACTGTTAGTGTCTTAGAGATAACAAGTGGGAATCAGGACATGTAACCTCTGTCTCTAGACATGCCAGTGATTCATCCTGTAACTGGGGACAAACCAGGTAAAAAAAGGCCTAAGGTGTGTACTTTCCGTAAAGCTGTGATTCTTTGATGGAAGGACAATCCTGCTACTGAAGTATGTGTGTAGAAGTACACTGTTGTGTACAAAACCTGAATAAATGAGTATTAAAAATGGACACACGTATTTTAAGAGATTGTTACAAGTAAGACGTAAGCCCTTTTCATCCTTCCTAGCTGCCCAATACCTCTTTACAGCTCACAATCCTTTTACTCTGCCTTTCCCCCCACACTCTACACAGGGGGTTTTGCTATTCTCACTTGGTAAAAATATTTTTCACCTTTCTTCTTAGCTATTGCTTTTTACTTATTTATTTATTCTCTTCTGCTTTTCCCATGCTTCTATTGGCTATGATTTTTTGTTTGTTTGTTTGTTTGTTTGTTATCTATTTTCTCACTCTCTTGTTTTCTGCTTCCTGAGTTCAGTTGTTGAGGAAAAACATAAGTATTCTTGCCAATTTTAATACATTTTTGGGGGGATAAGTTGGCATTCCATAACAATTTTATGAGGCTGTGAACTCATGATAAATTAGCTGTCTGTCTTATAATGCTTGTTGTGTCTTTTGACTTCTCTGAGGACAGATGCCATCTTTAATGTCTTTCCTCCTATCTTTATATCAAACCAGAGTAGCAAAGTGAATAAATTACTAGAGGGAAATGAGAGAAAAATAAATAAATAAATAATACTTTTAGATTTTAATTGTAAAATAGATTTGGTAAAGTGCTGAACACAGCAAGGCTGCTTCCACGAGTAGAAACTTCTCTGCAAAAGTCTTGAACTGGTTCTGAGATGATCAAATATCCCCTTCCAGCATGGATGTTGAAATAAAAGGTAACTGTTGGCTAGTGAATGAGAGAAGAAATGCAGAGTCAGGGTGCACATACGTATGCTGGAACAGGCAAATTAAGATGACTGGAAGGAGATAAGTTCTTTCTTCTTCCTAAGAGCTGAAAGAACATTTTGTTTAAGTAATGACTTTAACACTGGACTTTTATGTATAGTAGAAAAAGGAACTTTCTACTTTTGTAGAATCTTTTAAATGTTTGCCAATGAAGGCAAGAAGAAATGAAATTAGGGCTGAGAGTTTTGATTTGCATTGATTTGAACTGTTCATGGGACTATGACATGAGGCTCTTTATCCCAGCTGTGCTGTATTAACAGTTTGTGCCTATTCTTTATTTAAAACCTACTAGTCATCAGGGATCAGCAGTTTTTACACGGTCTTCCTGTAGATGGAACCACACTGCTGCTTCACTTGGCTGAAATACTGTTCAACAACTGAAGAAAATGCTGCAACATGCACTTGCAATTGTGCATCTATGTTGAAGTGCATGTGCCTGGCTAGGAATATACTGTGTGACATTAGAGGCATGATGCAAAAGAAGGAATGCTCTCAGGTTTCACATTGCTTCTGGAAATAAATAATTTAAAGGTAGTATTTGCAAACTTTGCTCTATCATAGAGTAGTGAATATGATTATCTTTATGGGAATATTGCCCACCTTATTCTGCATCTGGCAAAATGCAGTCAGATTATTCATGCTGTCCCTGGTCTCTGTAAACTCTGTTTCAGAGTTTATAACCAGACTGTTAGCATTAACATTCACCATCTTCACATTTTATAACCCTTTCTGCTTATGGGCTTGTGCACAAAACCTGATCTACTATACCGGGCATTGCTTCTTTTGAACATCTTGCTTCTTTTGAACATCTTGCTTCATTTATTCTCTTTTTTTTTTTTTTTTTTTTTTTACCAGTAACTGTTCTTGTTAATATAGCTTCCTTTTTCTTTACTAACGTTTTCCCATATTTTGTGATTTTGTGTTTTTTCAGCAAGTTGTTTATGCAACTTCTTTCAATGTTTGTTTTCATCTGACTTTGAAATAGTGAAGGATGTTCAACTCATATCTTCCTAGTTGTAAAAGCGAGCTAAATGTATTACATAGTATGCTTTCTCTGTTTTTTTTTTTTTTTTTTTTTTTTATTGAATTAATTTGGGGGCCCAAGATTTTACTGAAACTGGAAATTTTACTATTTCTAAGAAATGTGTTTTTGAACAAAAATTAGCCACTTTAGGCCATTTAAAATAATCAGAAAATAAAGTAGTTTGGTTAGTTATCTGTCTAGTCAGAATTAAATGTAGTAAAAGATTACCCAAAAGAGAAGAAAAAAAAAAAAAGTCTACTGGTCTACTAGAGTTAATCTCATTTTTTAGTCCTCCTGTTTTCCTCAAACACTGAAGACATTCTAAAATAGTGTGGCCCCACATAAAACCAGCACCACTAAATAAATATAAGAAGGTGGTTCTTGGGCCCCAGCAGTTAAAGAAAGGCTTAGTCATACAATTGCTTGAGGACAGTATAAATTGATTGCTGTTACCCTATCTGTTTTGTGAACCAAAAAAAATGAAGCAATAGATCATCATCCATTTCATTGAATCTCTATTACCAGATAATAATATTGAAATAACAAGTGATTAAATGTTGTTAAATGTTGTTACAGGCTATAGATTTGTAGAAAATAAAATACTACGTAGCAGTGATATGACTACTATTCTTGTATCTTGACTTTTCCAACTTATGGTAAAATATATATATTATATATAATATATATATATTATGTATATATATATATATATATATACACACACCTGAGGAATGCCAATATTCATATATTGTTATTATTAGAAAAACTTGTCCAAAAAAGTTCAAATGTGGGACTAGAAGTGAGTGTAGTCTAGACTCTGTGTGAAATAATGAAACTCTTCAAATGAAGAAAATTAGAGAAACGGTAAATAAAAATTTGTAAAGGATACCAAACAAGAATTCAGCAGACACTGGGAAGGAATGTCATTACAGAAAACTAAATGAAGAGAGGTCACATATGTGGAAGCTTCTGGTATGAAAGAAATTGTTACTATTTTTATGATTTCATTTAAGATATATGTATTATATATCTACAAGCAGTACAACAATACAAGTAATGTGGACTACTCATTTTTTTACACTTTTTAGTTAAACGATATTGGCTAAAAACTGCTGGTAGTCATTAAGTATTGCCATGTTTGAAATACTGAGCCAGCTGTGTGCATGATTCATTAATCCCATCTATATGCATTTTATTAATCAGTTTAAAAATAATGCAATATTTGGCTATTTTTACTAATAGACGACCTATACATGTGATAATGTATTTGTGTGGATTATGTATAGATTGAAATACAAACCTTAGGAGAAGACACAACATGTCATCAAATGGCAGGAGAAGGAAATAAATATTTCCCTGACTGAGGTAAAGAAATGCCCATTAAACAGACAACTACATGAGATGGTATCTCTGAGAAGGAGATACATCTCAGAGGAAATGAAACAGCATTTATTTTAATAAGAAGAACGACCATGAAGTTCTGTAAATCAAGAGGCAATAAATTCTCAGTGACAAAGATGGAAGGGGGCTTCAATGATTGGAGTGGTTATGGGAAGCTAAGTGCTTTACGAAAAGAGGTGCTTAGTGAGGGCTGTAGCGTGAGGGCTAAAAGATGCAGAAAGAGGAAGAGTGGAGTAGAAACACAGGAAAGACTGTGGAAGGTTTGCTGGAGAAAAAATGTTTCTTCTTATTTGTCTTCATAAATGTTTTTAACTGTTGTCTGCTTCCAAAGTTGTAAGGACGAATTTTTCTGTTTTTTTTTTTTTTTTTTCTTAACCTGGCTTGTATTGGTAAGCATCTGAGTCAAAGCATGGGCCACTCAAGCCTATAGTGAGTCAAAAGTCACAATGTATTTAAAATGTGTATATTTTGAAATATATTCTTTGTCCAAAGTATCCAGATTGTGCAAGGGTAATAAAAGTGTGCCCCAGAAAAGCTGCTGGGCAGTGTGTCCCAGAATCAAGTGGACCTGTAAGTCCCAGATGCTGGTAGGAACCAAGACAGCAAAGTATGAACAGATCTTCAATGACTTTGCCACAGACCATTTTAGAACTGTTTTGCGTTTTATGATCTATGGTGATACGCTTGCCATTGCCAAGCTCCTGCCAGCCCTGGGTACAGGAGTTACTGTGACCTACCTCCAGGCATTTGCAAATGTGGTGTTCAGGCCAAATATTCTCTCCTTATTTTATACTTGGTTTTGAAACTGCTTTGCATTCAAAGAGATATGGCATCATCTAATAATTTTTTATGCTAGTACTTACAGTTAAGGGGTTGACCTCAGTCATACCAACATTTTTAGATGGACGGAGTGATCCTTTAAAATTTAAAAGAACAATGCCAGAGCCCCGTATATTGAAATGAATGTGAAACACGAAATGCAGTATCTTTTTCTTAAAAGAGAATCAAAAGCAGACAGAACAGAGAAGACAGAAAACCTTTCCAGAAATAGTGATCTTTGCCTCTGGTCCAGGCTGAGGTCCCTGAAGTGTGTTCTGTTCTGTGAACTCTCTGCAGTCACTCATGGCCAAGTGCTGACCAGATTCAAAGGAAATCTCTGCCTTCATATGCAACGCTGTGTCACAGTAACAGTTCTCATTGTGAGTCTCTGTTACAGGAACACTGAACAAAAATGCTTTCTGTACCCTTTGAGAAATGGCATGATTATAGGGGAAAAAATCTTTGCTTGTCTAGGATGCCATAAAAGTACCAGAAGAATAGGGCAGATATTTTGCATTAAGGAAGTCATAGATATTGTGGAAAAAAATATTTTTAGATGGAGAATATGAATAATTGGTGATACAGAAAATGATTTTTTGTTTACTATTACACTGTCCAAGAACAGTTCAACCAGCTGTAAATAATTTTTTTTTTTTTTTGTAAAACTGCCAAGGTCAGAGAGACCCAAAGCAATTTACTGATAAAATGGTGGTCATGTGTTCTTTAGCCTGTGGTTTGCATTGAACTTCTATATTTCCATGCTTCAAAGTTAAAAACATGCTAAAGAAAAACAAAAAAAAATTTTAGACAAAATTATTTTAGACTACAAAATAAAACTTGAATTTGCAGTCACTTCTTTAGAAGCTGTATCTTTTTTTTGTGTACCTGGCAAGTTTTTGGGGTGCTCTCCCAATCCAAAGTTGTGTGAATTGCAAATAGATTTGAAAGTAACTTATATGTCACTTTCACATCGTGCAAAATGTGAATTTCTGGTCTAGAAGGTAAAAAGTGTTTTTTTTTTTTTAATATATAAATGGTTACTTTCTTTATCCTTGATCTAATCTAGCAAATCAGATAAACATTAGAGACATAATACAAGCAATTAATTTACTCATGTATAAACTCATACCACAATTTCAATAGATTAACTTTTTCAGTTCAAACTTTAGATAATTTAAGTATATTTCCTAAACTGAATATGCATAACGTGCTGTTGTTATAGCATCATGCTATGTTATATAGCTTGTCCAGTTGGTAGTATTGGCCTGACACAGTGAACATTAGAACCTAGGAAAAATTGATTTGTAAGAAATTCCTTCTATCTGCAATGGAGAATTGTTTAGATTTCTTAATAAGAATTGGATGAGAAAGTAAAACATACCAGTTACTCACAACTCAGGAGGATAAGATCTCTTGTTCAAGACAAGCAAGTAGATTAATTTAAGGCTTATTTGAGGGAATATAATGGAGTATTGCTTGCCAAAGCTAGATAGACAGCAAGCTGGAGAATATGTGCTTGGGACTGTTTTTAGTCACAAAGCCCATTTTCTCCTTAATTCAGTTTTAGCTTGTTCAAAGCTGTCATCTGTAACTGGCCAGCAACAAGGACCTTGGTGCACACCAAAATGAGTACCTAGTAAGCTGTGGGTCTCTACTGTGCAAGGCAGACCCATCTCCAAATATACATCATTCTCAAGTCTTGGAGATTGAACCAAATATGCAATTTATGCAATTTATCAAAATGAAGTTTCCCAGTGTTGCTGATGCTGCCATTGTGGCTGTGAAGGAGGACAGAGGAGATACTTCAGAAGAGGCCACCAGCCCCACACCTTCTGCCTGCCTCCTGTTGTCCTGCTTCCCAACATTACCCATGTTGCAGGCAAAGGTCAGAGTAGTATCTTTTATAAGAAGAGGTGACCTGAAAAAAATGAGTTTGCTAGTGTTTGTGAAGGCTAAGTAGGCTTCAAATAGAGGGGTCTCCCATGAGCTAGAGCATAGCCTAAATTTAAGATATATTGCAGCCCGAGTGTTACGTATTGTGCATGTTGTTGGGTAGAGAAGTTTGTGTTAAATTATGGAGTTTACAAGAATCTGTCCTGTTTTTTCATTACCTTTCCATTTTCCAGAGTTGGTTGGTCCTACTTACTGTCATTTCAGCTCAGGAGTCTGCACTCTGTGATGCCATGCACAACCCAACAGTCCTGTTAGCAGGACAGATAAATTGCTGAACATTGCTCTACCACATGCTAGTCCCAATTGCTTTCATCCATCAAACCCCAAGACACGCTCCTGAGCTAGCTCTGCTAGCAGGACATTTATTTCAGTGCATGAAAGATGATGCAATTTGTGGCCCTTTTCCAGTATAATACTTGGGATTATATTGGATTGTGTTTGGCAGCCCAGGAGTATAATATATGTATGTAATATATAAATATTACCTCGACAAACTGAACCTTTATTTAGCTACCTTTTTTTTTTTTTTTTCCTTTTTCCCTTTTCCTTTCCTCAGTTTAGCCTCTTCTTTTCAAAGCCTTTCTTGTTGACTTCAGTTACAACTATGAATTAACCAGCACTAGGTGTTTTCCCTCAATCTTTTCAGAACTGGCTGCTCATACTACACTTGTCTTCCCTGCCTGTAGATGCTTAAATACGAGAAGCAGAGATACACACCCATCATATCATTTGATTTATAGGAAATACAAATAGGGAATAAGTAAAATGAGGTTAAAAAAGGAAAGATACAAGCCAGTATCATTCTTAACACACAGATACCAAAAGCTGTCATCTTTAAGAGCATGTTTTAGAGTGTTTTTGTTTTTAAATTCTTCCCTCATAATATGTTGCTTGTCCCTGAGGAGAAATATAACATGGTTGAACAGATTCTGATTTATACAGGCTTTTCATTGATAATTTCATTGATTTAAATACAACACTGTGTTTAAAATGAAACTCTTTCTCAAAGACTTGCACATTTCAAGATTTTGAGTATCTCTAAGCTTCATTGCCCAGTTTTAGCAATTTGGGTTTGAGATATTTTACAAAGTTGTGCAATAACAACAGAGAAGAAAATCCTACCAGTGACAGAAAGGCTTGAATTCATCTATGTTATCTACTATGTTTCTATATATCAGTATATATAATAAAAGTTAAATGTTGAATAAATTCAGTATCCAGTCCTTTAAAACTTGGGATGTGTTTGAAAGTTTAATAATCTTGGTTATTGCTGTAGTCTAGGTTATTTGGATTTTCAGTCAGTGAAATTTCAGTCAGTACAAGATATGGCCAGAGGACAACAATATCAGCTGAGGGTGTATTTAATAGCGTTAGAAATAAAGCCAAAGTTAAATTACTTTCATGGCTTTGCTTATGTGTGTACAATGTTCCTGTTGTTGTATTATATAAAGTATTACAAATGAATCGGCTTAGCTTCTGTTTCTTGTGTGTGTGCTCTAAAGTAAATGTTGGAGGCAAATAACAGAAAAATAAAAAGGAAAATATTCAAGGAATTATGCCAGTAAGTCATAGTAAAGGATATTTCCCTACTATTTAAATAAATGCAGTGAAAAGGATTATTTAACATAAATATACTTCACATGAAATACATACAAAAGATACATACAAATATCTCTTCTCATACACATTGGGTCTGAAAATGAGTAACTTGGAAGTTTTCTAAGCATTTGGAAGAGAGCAGAGTGGAGGTGGGAAGCTGATCCATGCAGTCACAAGTCACTCAGTAGAGGGAAGAGATGACTACCGAGCTTGTGGGGAAAGCAGGAGGAGGAAGAGGAGTGACCACTGTCTGAGCTGCCATGTATTTCTGGCATCAGAAAGGAGAAGACCACATGTCTTGCCTTTTTTTAGGGCCTGCCCTATGTAAAGAATAACAAGTAGCATTTGGCAGCCCATGGCACAGGTTCCTGTGTTATGCCTGTGAAAGTTTTTCTGTAATGATTTTCACTGAGCATTGCAGTCCTGTATAATGTTCATCTAATTGCTTCACAAACTTTGATGAGCAAATTTACAATACTTTTTTGCAATGTTACGTTGTTATTTCTGTTTTGTATCTGGAGAGCAGACGTTAATTCCGGTGCCTGCTTAGTTTGAGGAGCCAAAGTGAAATGACTCTGGGAATGTGCTCCTGTTTTAGACAGCTCTGAACTGAACTGGGGACAGTTGCAGGCAGCCTCCTGAAGTATCTTGCAATCAAAAGTATTCCATGCATTTATGTTTTGTTTTGCTTTTTTCCTGCTGGTGATAGTGCTAGGAATTTTATTAAAACCTATAAATAAATAAAAAATAAAAAGGAAAGCCACTGCATTAAAGTGTTTAGATTAGGAAGTCATGATTGGAAAACTGAAATACATTAGAGCTGTATGAATATATACTGCAATACAATATTTAAAGATTAAGAACTGCATTCTAGTTTTCCAAACATAACAGCTATATACATAATTGGATGGCTGATACTTAAAAAATAAAATGCAGTTCTCTTTATATGAGGCTACAGCCTCACTTTGTTGATAGAGCAGAAGCTTAGTAAGTGAGCGTGGGACAAGAAGAGAGACGACGGTCTAATGATGAACTGAGTAAGCAGAGTATGTCTGTGTTTATTGTTTAGTGGAGTTCATCAGGTGAGGACCTTCTGTTTTCTACAATGAAATTCATGTCCTTTTCAAAAATAAATAAATAAATTATAAAGATTCCACCACAAATACCTACAACAGGGATAATTTCTGGACTTACCTGTCATGTCAACATGTGTCAACCTCTGTGCCTGTTAATTTGTTATTTTTTTCAAATAGGAATTTTTAATGCACTCTGATGGCATTAAAATTAGCTTCTTTACATAAAGTTCCATAAAGCCTTCTGTGTGAAGGAATAAATTTAGTTCATTTTACCTGAGCACGTCTGGCAAGCCATCAACAGCTGTGGCTCTAAAAGTCTGTGAACTGGGTTAATATTCAGAATGAGGAAACTCAAATGCCAGCTGTTTTCCAGCTTGTTTGTATGGGATGAAGTTTATGTTTAATAGCAGAATATACAGGGTCAGGTCTGATCAGTCACTTAATCTCTTTTACCAGTGACAGGGTAGCTTTGTGTTAGGTACAAATGTAAAAAGCTATATTTATATCCTCTGACTTTCAGAATGGAATAAAGTCATCAATTTCTCTGTGAAATATCTTTTTTTTTCTTCTTTAATATGTCTAGACATGGTACATTTGAAAGAGAACTGCTTCTAATAACTGCTTAACATCTCACTGGGAATCTTTTTTGTACTTTTAAGGGCTTAAATGTGGAAAATTGCCACACTGCTGTAGGGGTGTCTATCCAGCCTTTTACTTCACCAGTTCAACTACTAGAATTTGAACCTCTGGGTATGGATCATTACCATTGGAGGTAATGATCAAATTTCATTTGAGCCCAAATCATTTAAAAGTTAAATGTAGCTTTACAAACAGAATTCTTCCCAAGGAGGCTATCGCCCTTCTGCTGCGGGACCAGACAAAGAGCCTGGTCTGTAGGGTAACCACTGTGCCGAGGTCTGTGCATTCTGCAATGTACTTGGACACTGGGAAAATATATGTTAGCTTTCTACTGTGTTAGTGGTGACTCACTTCACACTTTTAAATTGGCATCCAACTGAGTCTCTAATAGTTTGTTTCATTGGGGATACATGTATGATATTAAAACCACAGAAACTAAATTTAACTGGGAAGTAGAAATTTATGCATTTATGAGTACACAATGTTTATAGTGTTTGTATCTGTGCAAGAATGCAGTATGTCAATGCATACTATTAGCATTCTGAGAAGCCCAGAAGCTCTGAGTTTTATAATTTATTTGCAGGTAATTTTGTTAGGTGGAACTGAGATTACCCCGGTGACAGACTCAATTATGTTACACAACCTTATTTGTGTTATTTTTTATTATTTTTTGTTTGTTTGTTTATGTATACTGGTTTATGCCATTCCTTCCTTTTTCCAGGCTAAAGTGGGACTTGTACTCTTCAGGGCCTGCTCCTCCCAAAACCTGGCTGCAGACATACTTGTTTCAGCCTAGTCATTTATCAGTTATAGTTGACTGTAGTGAGGATTCAGCAAAGATCACAAAACCACAGCTTCAAGCCTGTTTAAGGATGCTCCAGCTTGCTCTTGCTTACATCAACCTATAAATTTCAGTCAATTGGGATTGCTGGGATTATACAGAATAACTGGAAATAATAATGAAACAAGTGTTATCAGTTTAACCTATCTGTTTGATTCTCAACAAGTGGAAAGCAAATTAGTTTCTGAGGTTGTTTTTCCTATGTTAAAAAATAACTTGCTGTTGAATGGCACTGAAAGTATCTCCTATGCATTTATTTTCTATAACTTTCATCTGTTTTATTCCTCCCAACATTAACTCCTTTTGTTTGTTTTGATTGTCATTTATTATTATTATTATTACTTTAATGTATTTTCTCTTTTTATGGTCAAAGTCACAATAAGGGGAAATAATAATTTGAAATAATGGAAATTGTATTGTGGTATTTGCCTGTTACATATGTATAAAGAAATGTTGATGCATACAGTGAATATCATATGTAAGAGAAGCTTTGTCAGCATAAAAAGAGAATGTCAGTGGCAGTTTTCTACTGCTATTAAAAGTGTATTATGAGATTAAACAATGTACTCATCTCACACAAGTAATTTATGTTTTACTAGAGCTCTATTCCAGTGATGTTAAGAGAGAGCGCAGACATGCATAGCATACAGTTATTCGTAAAGCACATACTTTTTTGTCTTTGCTGAGGAGAACATATTCGATTATGAATGCTTCAAAATAACTGAATGGGTAAAAATATAATGGTCTTCATTGGTATTGAAACAGAATCCCATGCACAGGCACAAAAGCATGGCCTAAAAAGCTTCTTAGGATGAGGTGTCACCGATGAGTGAAAGGCAGCTCCAACCAGTAAGCCCTGATAAAGTGTTCAAGATTGGCTTGTACGTTATTGTTTCCAGGCAATTTTACCTTGTAGGCTTCTACCCATGGCATTTTATGTTCGGAAAACTATTGCTTGCGTATTGCCATCTGTGGATATTCTCTTTTTTTACTGTTTCTGCCTTTCAGTGTTTTTTAAATTTATGGTTTCTTTCTCAAGATGAGTGATATTTATCATTTCTGGTTGAAAAGATAAAATATTATCAGCATGGAGTACTCCTGTGGTTAGGACTGAACAAGAAGTATTTCCTCTGACTTGTTTCAGCCAGCTCTGACATGTCAGATGTTTGAATGATCCTTCTCCTTGTGATGCAACAGCTTGTCCAGACAGGGGAAAATCATTGCTGGGAAAGTGCATAAATCCTGAGCTTCTGTTTGTCATTGTGCATCTGTTAACTTTGTACATCATGACGGATTGGTTCATGGTCTGCTTGCAAGTGATTCTGTGGTCAGCATTAAGAGCAAAAGGGATGATATGTGATAAGAGTGAATACAAGAAGAATGCTCCTTACTAGTGAAAATCAATGCCAGAGTTGTTCTAAGACTGAGCAAAGTTATTCCATATGTCACATGAGAAAACAGTTAAATATTTTGGATAGTCTGTATCCCAGAAGGGCTGCATAGTTTATCTATCTATCTATCTATATTATATAATGTATAATATTATATATTGTAATATATAATATAATATATATAATATATATAGGTGTATAAAAATATATAATATATATAAAAATATAAAATATAGAAATATATATATAGGTGTATAAAAATATATAATATATATAAAAATATAAAATATAGAAATATATATATAGGTGTATAAAATATATATATATATAGGTTTATCTCTCTCTCTCTATATATATATAGGTTCCTCTGCCCACACATGCATCTTCAAACTTTTCTACCTAATTGGTTTATGCAGTTAATAGCAACAGGTCATACATGAGCTTCCGTTTTAAAATTGATCTGCATAGTTTTCATTGAAACTTTCAAATGTATGCATTTCATAAATGGTCTACTTGCTTAAAGGATGTTGTGGAATGTATTAGTGATATTTAGGGCTACAAATACAACTTTGAGCTTCACAGAAAGAAGTTCAACCTGCTGTTTTCTAACATTATATTTCCTGGAACATGTATTTTCCTTTGATTTACACAATCTGTCATGATGTAAGGCAGCCAACATATAGTACGGTGTTTTTCAAAACTTTTCTGTAATAGCCAAGATTTTCTGTATCTCATTATTTTTGAAATATATTTTTTTTCAAAATATAGTCAACATTCAATAGCTGCATTCTTTGCATATATATATATGGAATTACAGTTTCCTCAACTCTAGCAGAATTTCTGTTGTTTGGATTATACTTGGATATCTACAGTATAAAAACTATGTTCCTCTTAAAAAACAAAACAAAAAACCACCTACTGTTAAACTTTCCAATAATTCATACTGTCTCATATATCTGTGGTTGTGCCTCATGAACTTCTAGAGTCTACCAGCTGCTGATTTCCTAAATAGAAATCAAGGTCCTCAGACTCTTCTAGTTAAAGCTGCTGACGAGCCGGTGATGTGTACTGTTTCGGCTCCATGAGATTGGATGGACTTATTAAAAGAGGAGGGATCCATTAAAAATGTGTATATCCCCCCTTCATTCTAGCATAGGTAAAACAGAGTGTACCAAACTTTTTTTTTCTAGTTACCTTCAATATGGACAACAAATCTCTAGAAGAACATAATTATTTTGAAATCAGATGATTATCTCAACTGGAAAATAAATGTTTGCTTTTCTGTCTGCCCCAGTCAGTGTGTAAGCAGTTTCTAAGGCTTCTTTTAACAACAACAACAACAGAAATAAAAAATGTTAATGTTTATGCTGTTGTCTTTGAAAGGCATTAATAATATGTTAATAATCCCCCACAATGAATGGAACATTTATAAACTGAATTTGTGGAATCATGGACTCATTACATTTATACAAGTACATTAAATAATGAGTGTAAAGTGACAGATGATGCTTGAGCATAATCCAGGTCTGTATCATGTGTAGATAATATTATTAAGTTATTAATTAGGAAGTCCTAGAAAAATGGTATTCAGTAATGTATACTACACATGTGTATCACATTCATGGTGTCTTTCAGCTGAACTTAAATGAATTTTGTATTTTTTTTATTTATTCATCTCAGCCTCTTGTTCTGTTCCACCAACCTCCTCTTATATTTTAGTTTTTGTTTTCTTCTATTCAAGATTCCCTACTACAGTTAAGAAGCACAGTTAGAGGTGGCACTATAATTTTATAATATGTACTACCTTTGTACTTGGTAGCCTGAATTTGTATTTAAATAACTAATTGAGTATTTATATTTAAGTGTAATTCAGGCAGGTCACTTTCTCATATATTTAATGATGTGCTTTGGAAAGAGCACGTTTGAACATTAATGTTTGTGACTTGTATAGATAACGGCAGTGAGCTTCTGCAGGCTTTACCCTGGGAAAGGACGATACTTCTCAACCATTCAGTGCTCAGATGCCACAGGCATACTTTTCCAAGGGATCCATATTTGAGCAGCAGTGACCAGGCACAGAAGCACTTTAGGTACATAACACTGCTTTCTGCTATATATATATGTGTGTGTGTGTGTGTACATATATATACCCATGCGCTCTGGGTAATCCATGAGACCCCAGTGAACTCTTCCATCTGGAAATGGTTTGAAACATTTCTCTATAAATTCATGCAACTGTGAAAAGCAGGATCCTTTTTCCTGTTTTTTAATTATTTTTATTTTTCCTCTGTAAAGACAGTGCAGACTGGCTTGTTTTTGCTGCACCATTTCTCTTAAAATGGACTGCTCCAAATGCTCTGATCCTGTGCAGTGTAGCATAAGTATTTTGCAAATGCTGCTGGCCCACGTGCTGAGTGAGAAGGCAGAGGTCCTCCTGTATAATCCGATTTCAATCAACTCACTCTAATCACTACTGATAGTTGCAAAATTTAGCCTGGATCTGCTCTGGTAATCTAGATTGACAGGAGGTAAAAGTAAAGGGATAGAAGGACAGAAGAACAAAGAGAAACGAGCAGGGAGGATGATTTTTTGCTCGTGTGGGCTCCTGAGACGCCTGGCTGGGCACACGCATCGCAGAAGTGGAGGTGCGGGGACAACAGGTGCCTGCTCAGGGCGGCAGTCCCCATCCTGCACCCGGGTACCATGCTGCCCGGGGGCATGCCTTGCATACTGACACGGGTCCTGACTCGTTTTTTTACTCGGAAAATCCTGGGGTTGTGAAATATTCAGACATAGCAGCAGTTAAACGGCACTGGCGATCTATTTGACATCCTCTGCACACACGTCGCTCCCAGCATCGGGCTTAATTCTCCTGCAAGCTCCAGGGTTGGAGCTTTAGGAAAGCTGGGTGAGTAGCCAGTACTGTGTTTTCCTGGTGTGAAAGTGAAGTGTCTGGGAGACTGAGTCCTTTTGAATTTCAGTTTTAACTTTTTCCAAGAGGAGAGCCAACTTTGGGTTTCATGGATATACAGAAATATAGCCAGCTTCTGCTGAAGACATATATTTCACAAAGATCTGCTTTTTTGTGACTGGACTGTACGTCAGGAAGAAAAAATGACTTTTTTTTATTGTTACCTGACCACATGCTCAGTGTGCCTGTGCTATCCAAGCACGGGGACTCCGTACACAGGGGTACATAGGCACCGGGACTACCCCTCCATCTGACTTTCCATGCTGGTGGGGCTGCTGTTGGTTATCTCAGCCTTGCATGTTGCCATGCTAAAAACACCCAAGGCTAAAAATGTATCCTGGGTAAGTACAGAAGGATGAACAAAGTTCTCTTAAATATATTTATTTCTTTATATACTTGTAGAAAAGTACACCTCTCTCTCAAAACATAAATAGAATGTGGTAGATAATAGATCAAAAAGTGATGAGTTATTAAATACCTTAATTATATCTTTTATTTCTAAAAATTAAGAGTAATAAAAATACATAAATTGGAGCATTGATATTTTGAAGGATCTATCTTTAGAAAATTTAAAATGGTAGGCTTTCAACTTGCTTGCTTTTGATGTGTAATTTTCATCTCTGCTAGTAAAGGGTTTGTGCCACTTACTTCTAAATCAATTGCAAAACCAGTGTGGTTTTCAGGATACAAGGTCAAGGCCTGAGAGTAAGCCTTAAAGACTTTTTTTTTTTGGAGGGATTAATGATTTTAGTTATGTTTTAATTTCTATTTTTATATATTTCAATGGTTTGTGGCTGTGGACATTCTCATATGTAATATGATACAGATCTTTAAATTCTATTGAAAAAGCCCTAGGAGTTGTTTCCAAATGATTGATATGTTGTAATAAGTTGTAACACGCAGTGGGATAAAGCAGACTGTGTTCAGTATATTTTTGTTGATTTTATTCATCTTTACTAAGCAAGTACATTGCTGTTTCATCCTTGTGCATTACTTCTGCATCAGATAGCCAGATTCCCTGCTGGGGAATAAAGTAACACATGAAATATAATTCCAGAGTAAGTAACATTGGCCTTTCCTAACCCCATTGCATACAATTATATAATGCTGCCAGGGTACAGCCTGCTGGACCCAACCAGCAGAATATCAGACTGTGGCTCCATGCAGAAATCTGGACACGCAGCCAGCCGCTCAGTGGATGGCTTTAGGGCTTCTCCCATGAGCGTACAAAGTCTCAAATCTTGCCTCAGTAGTGTTGCCTGTAACTATGTTACCTTGTCCAGAGAGTAGGGGTTATTCAGGAATAAAAGGACATATCTGCCAGGTACAGTGTTACAGATATCTTCTTCTCCCTGCTCAGTGATTAGAATCTATGATAATGTGTTAAGTCTCAGACAACTTAGAAATATGTGTCCCCATGATGTACTTAATCATAGTTGTGTTTGTATTCCACAACTTAAGTACTGGGGCATAAACTCCTAACATGCATGGTGTTTCCTCCTGGAGGGAGAGATCTCCCATCTTTTCAGCTGTGATTGTCACCAGGTTTAGGCAGCTTGAATACAATTTCTGTTGGTTGTTTTGAGATTGCCAAGGTCCTTAGTCTTACCTGGAGTTTTGCAATGTGGAAAAATCACCAAGAATAAAATACATATGAACACTCTCCCTCTCAATACTTTCATTAGTGATTTGCATACAAAAGGAAATAATGCATGGTGTCATGCAAGTAGTAAATTTTGGTACTCTGTTCAGTTGAACAGTTGATCCAGTGTATCTATGATAGCATATCCCTGTGTTGTAAATATTAGTGGCCTTTAGTTGTCTCACTAAAGCCATAAACATACATGTGAAATTGAACTACAAACTGATTTGAAAAAATCTAGTGTAAAAATTGCTGGAATGACTTACATGTCTGGAACTGAGTGCTACTTAAAGAAATGTATTCATCATCCAAGCCACTGCAGCTTTCAGGATTACTTCTACTATATGTAACATTTTCCCCCTTCATAAATAAATAAAAAACTGCAATAAATAAAAAACTGCAACTCTAATTAAAGAGTTCAGTGTGTTCTAGTAGTAATTGCTGGTTATAACTGGATATTTGTTTGAGATATAGAAAGCAAAAGAAAGAAATTCAGAGTTTTATAAAAATTGTTTTATGCAACTCTGTTGCATTCACCTTCTTTTTCTGTGCTCATTCCCTTTGGTTTTCTTGATTTATTTTTTGTTGTTATTGTTCTTGTTTTAAATTCCTTTCTCCATCTTTGGAAATAAAACTTACTCGTTGCTAAGAATTGGAAGGTATAATTTTCTTAGTAAGTCTAAAGATAATTTTATGACCAGTATTTTAAATGAGAATAAGTTTACCATAGACATTACAATGAGGATGTTTAAAACAATTAATGAGAATTTTTCAATACGTAATGGTGATTATTTTTTTAGTGCTATAATGTATTGAAAATCTGAGATAGCCTGCAGTGAGGCATAAAGGCACATTACAGAATCAGATTTGTTGTTGAAGTATCTCTTGGTTTAAATCCTGACAAGTGGAGTTTATCTTCAATTTCCTGAAAATCTGGAATTTGACTCTGGAAGTTTTACTGATCTGGTGATTTCATCTTGACTTTTTTGCGTATTCAGTGGAAATATGAGGGCTCAAGGCTGAATCATGTGTGAGAAAAAAATTTTGGCTATAGTCCAGCAAAACATTTCAACATCTGCTGAAATTTCAGCATATTACTCACCTGCTTAAAACTTAAGCCTGTAGTCAATGCTTTTTCAAATCAGGGTGTTTAGTACATTGATGTTATTCTATAATTAAAGTTAGTGTTTGATCCCTGTGGAAGACAGGAAGCAAAAAAAAAAAAAAAAAAACCAACAACAAAAAAGACTTTTAGTTTTTAAGGACAGGAAGCACACTGTGCTTGTGTATCATTGTACAAATGGCTGCTACCTACACAAGTCATACTGTAGAGCTTCAGACTGCCTATCTGGGTGCCTTTCCCTGAGGGAAAAAAAAACAAACAAACAAACAAAAAAAAACAGGCCAAACCAAAACTTTCTACAGTGTTTAAAAGCTAGGAGGTTCCTGAGACCTCTGCCAAAATTTAGCACCAATACATTTGACAGAACCCTGACTGATGTAAGGACCATCACTTCAGAAATCACAAGACTAAGAAGTGAAAGTCTCATGGCTTTCAAGAGCTGAGGTACTGACAACTTTTAGGTTTTTTTTGGTTGGTTGGTTGGTTGTTTTTTTTTCCTGCTACAGAAGCCTTTCAGATATCATTTGATTGATCTGCATGATTTCATTAAGGCTGTAGGGTTTCCAGATGCAAGGATGCAAGCCTTGGCTTCATGCATGTGGTCTTGAGGAATGTTTTGGTCACTGCTGCACATGATGTGTGACTTTTTTTAAAGTTCATTAAATGTCCATGAAGGAGGTGTGGTGACTTCAGTTTTGAACTATATACAGAACATTTTTACTCTGTCTCTAAAGGATGTTGGTGCTGACACATATGAATGCTTTTGAAAAGTTACTGGGAAAAACTGAGTCCGTCTGGACAAGATGACTGTAAAATCTGTTTGTCATCTAATGTCTTGTGGTTGATTTTTGTTGTTGTTTTGTTTTAATTTGTTTTGTAAAATGCATTCATTTAATTATCCCTAAGGAGATCATTTGTTGAACTGTCTCCTATCAACATGTATTTCATTTTTATTGGCCAGCGTAAGCATTTTTATTATTTGTTACTTTACGTTCATAGAAGAAATCTTGCTCTATCACAGCTGTAAGTACAACCTACACCTGTGAAAAAGCCACTAGATAGCAATCTTGAGACAAAACAAAATGCAGGACATGGTGGATTTTTTTAAACCATGTTTTTGACATGTTTTTTGCACAGCAGATGATGGTGAGAATTTACTTTAAATAAACTTTTAATTTTGAAGTACCACAGGGTGTTCAAAATAGTGTTTTATGCCTGTTAGTGAAATATTTCTTCTCTGTATTTTTTCTAAAATGTTTGGCCAGTCTACTATACTAGAAGATTAAAAAAAGTAAACACCTTTTAATATTCTATGACAGACACTTAATTTTGTACCTTATGTCATTTTCAAGGGTAGCACTGATTTTACAAAGTTCCACATACAGCCTTTTTTTCCCCAACCAAACATCCTTTGGCCTTTGGAGCCATACAAGCCCCGCTGGATGGCTACAGGCCTTGACTCAGTGCCAAGCCAAACTACTGAGCAGAAAGGTCATCGAGCCACAGAAACCCCTAAATAAATTCCAGTTGAAAGTAGCTGAAAGCCTCCTGCCATGCTTTGCTGTCAGTAGTTGTAGATCATGGTGTCCATTGCAAAACAAGTCGAATCTGTGTGCCACAATGCTCGAATAACCCTCTTTCCTTGGAAGACTGGTTTGGGTGGGTAAAAAATTTGCTGCATTGCTATTACCATAAGTAGGATGCTTAAAAGTGCATAGACAGTGTGTTTCTGCTTTTATTAATATTTAAATTGAGTTGTCACTGTTGGTATTTAAGAGAGAAATATTCTTGACTGCAAATTATCTATTATATCTGTCCTCTTACTTACTAGCACTCTTTGTCACACATCTCTTATCACTCAAAGGAGTGGAATTTACAGAGAAGGAAGACTGACTTTATGTAATTAACTAAATTACAATTCCTGATGAATTCCCTGAGCTAATAAAAGTGAGTGATACTTCTATCTCACTTTATTACTTAAGAAGTTATATGATGGTGCACATAGGTTTGCAATGGTAAAGAAAGTGAGGAATGAAAGAGGAAAGAGATAGGATATAAATAATGAAATATGCTTTTTCCAGTTCAGTATGTTTCAACAGTAGGTGGGACATCTGTGGTAAATATAAAAAATATAAATTCAGTTATACTGATCCAGAAACTCTTGCAATATACAGTATCTTGAAAAAATGCAGGATTAAGTTCTCAAAGACAAAAAGGAGAAGAAAAAATTGTAAGAGAAAATGGAGATAAAGAAAATGACAAAGTAGAGATTTGAATGTTAAGAAAAGTGATAGTATTAGGAAGGATTAAACAAATATGGAAATACAAAGAGGAGAGTGCAACTACAGCAGGAGTTCTATTTTTGTGTCTGCATTTTGGATCAGTTTGGAAATAGGAATTTATATAAGTTTTTCGAAGAATAGACAGTGGAAAAATGTGAAAATAATTGAAAAATTATCTGAGCACAGATTCTACTCTGAAACACGGAGGATAAGGAGAACAGAAATTTGCTGTACTCTTCCTAAGAGAAAAGACAAAAGATTCCCTCAGGTGGGTTCTTTTTGCATGAGGATATCAAGGTACATGGAGGAGAAAGGCTTGGAGAGAAGCAGTCACCATTTACAGGCATGCTGTTATTCTGGATGGATTAGTATTGATCTTGTGAGGAGATTGCTTGTAGCTACAAAAGTGGGTGAAGTGAGGAAATATTTAAGATTTCCATCTATATATAACCTGGACCAGTAATAAAGCTGTTGCTCATATCAAGGGTTTTTAAGATGTTATTAAAAGAGGCTAGGCAAAGATCTGATAGAAGTTCTAAGTAGAGGACTGCCGAGTGCAGCAGTATCTCTGTGGGCTTGAAGATCTATTGGTGCAATAATCAGAGCAGTCCATGGCAGCTGATTGCTCAACTCTGGCTTGCACAGAGACTTTATCCTTTGATAAACCATGGCTCTTGACATTAGAAGATTGACATAGCTCAAACAGCTGAGGATATTTTTGGCTGAAATACACCACTGTATTTCAAAACGAAAACAAACAAAAACCTCAAAATATCAACAAAAAAGAATAACAAAACCAACCAACCAAAAACATTCTTACCTTTGTTACATTGCTTATAAATAGGTGTTTCTTTCCAGTAAATCAATAGGCTGCTGTTTTTGTTCTGTCTTGGCCTGGTTTAATGTGCGCTAATGTGATACTAAATCTGTCAAATAACCATGGACTAAAATGACATTGTCATTTGCTTTCTTCTCAGTTGTTATCAAGTCCTTCGTATTTGTTGGTGACAGCTCTTAGCATTGTTGCAAGATAGCGCAAGCTTCCTCAGGAAAGCTCTGATTAGGACTTAGGCTCTGGCTGCCAGCATTCCAGGTTTTCTATTAATAGAGGCAGGTTTGGGCTGGCTCCGTGCTTCAAACACGAACCTGTGAGAAAGCTGCTGTGTCCACCAGGTTGTCTATCTTTGCTTGCACAGACTCAGTGGTGCAGTGCAGAAAGTTTGGGAGATTTGAAGCATTAGGAAACAAAAGGTAAAAGTTTACTTCCATATTACCACCTCCTCTGTTTTTTTTCTTATTCCTTGGTGTAATCCCTGCTGATTTTGGTTGGAATTAGATGCATAATCCAGTTAGCGGGAAGGCTGTCCGCACATGCAGAACATCAAGTAGTCTGCTGTCAGCTGGAGGACTTGTTTCCCTGGAAATTTCTGAAAGTTTTGCCATGGATAAAGGAAGCTAGGATTCTGCCCACATCCCCACAGCCTCCCCAAAGAGGCTGGTAGCATGGTGGCAGTGTGCTGTGGGCAGGACCTGTCTGTGTGTTCCAGGCTGGTGTTTGGGCTCAGTCTGCCACCAGTGGGAGGATGCTGGTGTCAGGGATACCCTTCTGCTGATAAACATTCTTGGAGTACTTTTTCTTAATATCGTGCAATAGCAAATATAAGCATATATCACAGCAACTAATTGCTACTTCTAATCTCTACAGACTTCTGAAATCACATAGATACAGAGGGGAAAGGCAGAGAGATGGTTTTTTCCTTTATAAGAAGTAAAATTTGGTTTGTTTTTCAGTGTAAAGGGTTAACAAAAAGACAGAAGAAGTAACCAGTTGACCCAGTCACAATCAATTTGTGTTGATCTAAACTGTCTTGATTAAGAGATTTAATTTTATTTTTTCCTTAGTTTATTCAGTTTATTCTGGGATAGAAGAGAGCATAGGAAAAAGTATACACCTGACTTTGAAGGTAATGTATGAAATGAAATAAAAAGTGTCCGTGAAATAAGAAGTATCTGTGGATAAAAAGAAATTATGCCTGTTTCTCTCAATGGTATTTGTATTGGCCTTTGACATTCAATTCCGGATAGAGGAATGCCAGCTGTATATTCCAGTGGGTTAGTTATTTCTGTTGTCACTTCTATTTTTCTTTTCTTTGCAACTGCTAAAATCAGAGAAGCTCATGATACAAATTTGCAATGTAATTTTCCTCTATTTGAATTGCAAAGAATAAGGTTGACTGAGGTCTTCTTGTTACTTAAATTTATGACAAATTGCCAGATATATCTTGCATTTCTGGAGGCATAAGTGGACCCAGAGAGTTTAAAGTTCAAATGGTTTATTTTTCCAATAATGCATGACAAATTTGAACATGTAACTGTATGAGCATTTATGAGGTCTTCACTCAAATCCTTAGTGCATTAATGGGATAATTATTCCTAAAAATGTGGTAGCCAAGGGAAATAGGGAGAGTGGAGACCAGCTACTGGGTATTTAGGACTGAGAACATACTGTAATAATAGGAAGACTCCAGAAATATTATAGAAGATGGGGAAGCTTTTCCCCTTCATATTTGATTGATACTATAAATGACATAGAGCTGTTATGTTGTCTAAGACTAGCTCTGGATGTTATGGTCATAAAGTTTTCTGTTTTGATTCATCTTGTTCCCTTTTTGAAATCTTTGCGCTGGCCATCGTTGCCAAATTTCAACTGGAATCCTGGATTTTGTAATGTCCTGCAATTATTTTATACCAAGAAGTCATGTTGCCCTTCAAATAATGTGTGATGCCATACAAAAATCATGCATACAATAAGGAGAACTCATGAGAAATATTCAAGAAATGTGTCCATATTTTAGCCATAAACTTTTGGATACAGTTGGCCAGAATTTCATGGAAATTTAGTAATTGTATTCTGGGGCTTTTGTGTATCTGTTTATTTCTTGCTGTTTATACTCATTCATAAGAGCATATTTATATTTAAATGTTAATTCATAAGGGATGACAGTTCCCTTGAAAGCCTTTCTAAGTTCCATTTTCATTAGGTAGTCTGTTCTTGAAGAAAATTAAAGACAGTTTTTCCCATGTGGAAATTATTTCTGAGTATTTAGACCTAATCTAAACATCTGACTGTGCATACAACTAAAGCAAGGAAAGTATGCATTTATATTATGTATTGTTGTAGAAATAACTTAAAAAAAATCATTTTTTTTTTTTTTAAAAGGAAAAAAAAAAGTTACCATAGCTTCTCTGAATGATCATGAGGAACACAATTACAAAGATACTAAGAAATGTTTATTTGTTTTCCTCTTAAAGGGAGGCATGGTTAGATGGCTTCAATAGTGGAGTGAAAACTGTATTGTCACTTGTTAATACAGAATATAACTGTTAATTGCTAGACTAGAATTGCTAGAATTGCTAGATAAACCTCGGTAAAGATGTACAAAGGTGTGTCATGCAGAGAATGTATATGTACAAATAATGTGTAAACAGTTACCTACGTGGACGTATGTGTTCCATGCACATGAAGGCCTCTGGCAATGTGGATGTATTTCTATTTCATTATACAACTCCTAAATACTTTCAGTCACAAGTAAAAGCATCTTGGAAATGAGAGGAGAGATTAAAAATCATTAACAATTCAAAGTAATTTCCCTGGGAAAAAACAACAACAACAACAACAACAACAAAAAAAAAACAGCAGAGAAGTAAATACAGCTCAAAAATCTTTAGGGTTAAGAAATTCAAAAATCCAGATCTTTGCCTGAAGTCTGTTGACATGCGTTCTCTGCAGCCTCCTAATTTCCTTACCTTCACATTGGCTTTGGTAAATAAGTGTTTGGCTACTATAATGGATTCAGTTCTGTATGGCATATTTATTTTTTTGCCCTATTTCAATGCCAAATGCTGTTTTCTCATTTCAGCATGTCCTTGGCCACTCTTCAGGTCAAATCCCTCTCCTTTATGCTCCTGCTATGTTACAGAGTTTTTGAATGCAAAATATTCATAGTCAGCTGTGTTGAGAATTCATTAAGTAAATTTGATGAACTTCAATAGGTGCTTTGATAGTTACTGTAATATATTATCTTTAGATTTTTTAGAAACTAATACTCAAGAGATGCTTTGAAAGAAACACATAAATCTTTAAATATTCAGCATTTCAAATCAATACCATATTCTTCATGTCTGAATTATTTTTATTGCAGGGCTCATCTATGTTCATTGTGTTTGGATTTTACTATCTTTTTTGTTTTGTCTTCCACTGGAAGACTTGCTTCCAATTTGAAACCTACCCTGTGGCAAAGAGTGAATTGCACTTCTTTTTTTTAGTGTGATTTCCCTTGAGACATCCAGTCATTTTGAGGTTTTACTGTCAGATTTCCCTCTACATCTACCCTGTGTTGAATAAAAAATACATATTCACCATAGGAAAAAATGACTCGATCAAAAGAGAAGGCATAAGGAAAGAAGTTATTTTACAGATTATTTTAATTGCTGCACACCTCAATGTGGTTTCCAATTGTTAAACCGCAAGTCCTGCCTTACTCTTTCTTTGGCTATCAAAGTGCATGAACATCTAAAAACATCAAGGAAAAGAGTATGAAATCCCAGACGCACAAAGGGAACGGAGAAATTGCATTAATGTTATCTCAGCTGTTGATATCTACCTCTCTATTTATTTCTCACTGGGAGGTATGGGTCAGATGACAAACTGCTTCCTCTTCATAAATCATCATCCCAGTCTGCTCCTAGAGCTATTCCCTCTTTTTTTAAAAAAAAAAATTATTATTTTTGTGTGTGTGTGAAAATAGGATGTTAGTGTTTTTGTTTAGGATGTTGTAGGATGTTGTTTTTTTGTTAGTATGCCTATATTAAGGCATACTTATGGTCTCTTTTGGTCATCAGAAACTTAGAGCACTAGCTAAATACACTTTACTTTTATTCAAAACGATCTTAACATACAGGAGAAACCTTGGAGGACAACCTCCAGTTTTAGGGACTTGTGGCTTCTTCTCCATAAAGCCCTGATTTGCAGACTTGGTAGTTGTTCACATACTTGTACGTGAACATGTACACATGACTTCATTCTCTCAAAGCAGACAACTAATTTTGTTCAGTGTTTGGTTGACTGACCACTTAGGACAGAGTGTACTTCTCACTTTTGCTGTAATTCCTATTGTAAGCAATTAAAAAACAAACAAAAACCGTAACTAATAATTATTTAGTCTGTTCTTGAACACCTGCAAAACAGGAATGCACGAGTACTCAGAGTGCATAAGTGGATTCTATACTAGACCTGGAAGATGTTAATACATGGTGATGTTCTTTGGAGTCACCAACCATTGATACAAAATAGGAGCTAATGAGGCAAAACATAATTAGAGAATGGACATTAATTTTCTTCTAAAATAGCATATTTTTGGAGCAGATTTTTCTAGAGGAGGAAAGAAGCTGGCTCCTTGCCAGCTAAAGCAGCTTTGGAAATCAACTACTATAAAAAATGATAAAATGTGTTCTTCTGTGCAGAGGAAATAAAACTTCTAATTTCAAATGCATTTCTAACCATTAAGAAGTATTAATGTAATAAGTCTCTAATTAGTTTTACTTAGGTAATTTTCTTTTTAAGATTGCTGTCAAATTCTTCCTTTTATTTTATTTTATTACTTTTATTTTTTTTTTTATTTTGGGGGGTAAAATATTTCTCAGTATCCCAGAGACTTGTGTGAAGAGATTTTTCCCATTATAAATAGAAAATAAAACAAGCTGCATGCCAGTTATTTCAGTGCTGACAAATGGGCTCTTGCAAGGTCACTTTCAAAACCTCAAACTTAATTAAGTTCTATTGTGAGCTTTGAAATGAAGAGTAAGTTGAAAAATGTTGGTCTGCCAGAAATTTTGAGCAGTTCCCAGTGCTGCAGCCAACAAAACTGCAGGAGAGGGGACAGGACTATGATCCTTAGTTCCTGGCAAAATGACACAGAGATAGAGCAAAATCTCTTAAGTGACTTTCCAACTTTCTTTTGAACAGACTGTTCTCTGAAGTAGAGTTTTTAGTGCCATCAGCTCAGTCACATTTTTGGTGTTGTCATATAAGAGTAAGAAATTATCTCAGAATGTTTATTTAAAGTCAGTAAATTCATTCTGATTTAAACCCAGCATGCTTTGTAACACTGGGAGGAAAATACTAGATATAATATGATTATACTATATTTCTGATTAATAAAATAACATCATTCACACAACTTCCTTCTGCACTGTCATCAGAACAGGTATGCAGGTACGCATCTTTTCACCTGCACAGGGCATGTGGGCTTCACTGGATGAGTCCGTTAGTGGGACCGTCTTTCTCCATCAACTTCACAGTCAATCACCACATTACACAGTTGGACTGGCATCCTTTATAAGCAACCCTCTGAATGTCCTGCCTTTCAAAAACCAATGGAAAGCTTATTTCAGATCAGCAAATCCAGTGACCTAGGACCAGCTCTTGATGGTCATGGTCCTGGGACTGGGACTGGCTGGGGTGACGGGGGAGCATCAAGGTGCCGGGGCTGAAAGGGAACCCAGGGCTCCAGCTGGGATGTGACGTTTAGCTGCTGTGCATCCATGGAGTGAGCTTGGTGTGATGAAGGAAGATATTTACGTGTCTGAGGCAAAGCCAGTCATAGACCTCCCCTAATTGCCTTTATTCCCCATGTGTCCCAATATTGGTATGTCTGACAGTTTCAGCCAGGTTATCTCGGCCTTGTATCCATTGTTGATATGGTTGCTGGCATCAGGTTATGTGCATGAGCAGTACAGAGGTCACAGAAAGGGGTCTGTCATACATAAGTGAGGCAGTGGTATCTCTGTAACTCTTGCTGCTAGTGGGAAAGCAGTGTGCTAAGTGATCAGATCCAGATAAGCATGTGGATTTTAATTTGGACTGTTTCTGTGGGTGATTTGAGTATTCATTAAGAAATAGCTGCTCTTTTTTTTTGAACCATAATCAGAATTAATCTTTAGCATGCGATTGTGTTTCTTTAAAGAAATAAAATAGAAAGACCACTTTTTTTGAATGATGAGCAGTTGTGAAACTTCTATGTGTGTATGTAACTGCATCAGAGGGGGAAGGAGAGGGAGAGAGCTTTTCAATTGCAGCCTTTACTGTAAATTTCCCTTAATGTGTTGGTAAGTTTGAAAGAGATTACTTTAAGAGATTTTTTGTAGGTGACCTCTTCCAAGGAACATCTGCTGTGTTCTTAAAGTACCTCCTCTGAAATTGTGTTTGCAACTAAAACCATACAAATATTCACATTGCCTCCTCTAAAAAAATAAATAAATCACTTATGTTGAAATCTAAAATCTAATTGGTCTGAACTACTGGAGTCATTTCTTCATTTTTAGGAGCTGAGCAGTGTTAGACTATTTAATGATAGTGAATTAAGGAATTTTTTTCACTTGCTGACAATACTTTTAACTACTCCCTTGTATCTTTTTCCGTAGATTTATTGTTGCTAAGGGAAATTCTTTGAATCCTCTGAGAAATGTGGTATGTTCCCACACTAATGGAAACTACTATATTCTTTTAGTATACAGTTTTCAAGGAACTCCTCATGCTGTGAGTTACATCATGAGTCATGAACGCGTTGGCTCTGGGAACGGGTGTTCTCCTAGTGACAGTGTAAACTCACTGGTGTAAATATTGCATTTTTAAGTAAAAGGAAGGAAAATACTCTTCAGCATCAACCTATACATTCCAGATTAGTTAATTGTAATGCTGGATGGTAGGCTTTGAATTCAGTCTCTTCCTGAAGTACTAGTGCTTGATTTGTTCTTGTTCTGTTGTAGTACAGTCTTACCAGTGGGCTTTAGCAATGTGATCTTATGGCTGTACAGCTGTTGGTCAGTTATAGTAACAGTCAAATAGTATCCGCATTGCATGGTATTACATATCTAAAACTGAATAGAAAATTGAGCTATTGAAGATTTGGGGACAAAGTGTGTGGAAAAGGAGGGCAATCAACTTAGTACAGATCTTTCATGTATAATGTGCAAAGGAGATGATAAATGTTAAATATTGTAATAATGTTGAAGCATATTTTGAAAAAAAAAAAAAAAAGGATAAAATATCTCTGAAGCGTGATGTGTTCTGTTGTCCATCCATCATATAACAATGGCACTGTTATAATTGTAGCTTAGGTTGAAATTTTCAAGACTTGGCAAATTTAATAATTTGTAAAATCCATAGATAATTCTTCACATCCAGACAGTAAAACCTCTTCAGTGTTTCTTGCTGTCAGTGTCTTTAAAAACAGACTTGGAACGTGCTCATAATTAACTGCTTAATGACCTTGCAAAGAGGTCAGAGGTGTTCATCCCTCTTTTGCATCCCCCTGTGCATCCAATACTAGCAGAGGTATCCCACCTGAGCTAGGTGTTGAGCTGATGCCAAGCCCACGGAGGCACAGAATAGCCTTCCTGTTGTCGGCAGGGGAAATGTTCTGTACTCAGTAAGCAACTGGGCCATGTTCTTAGATGCCGGGTGTCACAGAGATCACAGATTCACTGTGATTCAGTGAATCGCAGTGTGGCCACTGAACGTTTTAGGTTACAGCTTCTCCATGAAACTTCTTGATATAGCTTCTCAATAGCTTCTCTATGAAGCTATGGAGTATAGCAATGGTTAGAATCAAGGCTTAACTTTTAAGACTGGGGAAGGCAACACAACCTTGGTCTGATCCCACACTCTTTGAGACAGAGACCAATTCCAGTTATGAGTTAGTTTAAGGGTGGAAAAACAGGTATACCAAAGCTCTGAGCTTTTCCTCCTTATCCCTGCCTGTTAAGTGGTTGCAGTTGGGATTAGAGTAGTAACGTAAGTGTAAAACTCAACTTTAGCAATCAGAAACAATGTCTCTTCCTTGCCAGCAGAAAACCACCTAGAAAGGAGCCAAGACTGTAGAGCAAAAAAAAAAAAACCCACAAAAAATAAAGTTGAATTACAAAATAATTCAGCCATAGAAATAGAATTCTTATACGTTATTTATTGGCAGTTTTAAGGCCATTATCAATTTCTACTTGTACATTCATTTTCAGGGATACTTTGTACAGGTTTTTGTCACAGTTTATTTGAAGAATGCATTCAATAAAGATTAAACATAGAATGAACAGGTGTTGTTATATTTTCTGATGATGGCCTTCAAGTTACTTACAATAATTTGTGCTACTTTTGCAATTCTGTGCCTAGGGTTATTTTATTCTTCCATTAATGCATTCTTAATCCTTTGAAGTGTGACTCAGTGGATCTGTTACATGAAGTGTAAAACTGAGACATTATCCAGAACATCCTGTAAGAAACAGGTTCCTATTTTAAAGATACTCCTGCACTTTCATCCCTTGTGTTTGCGTTGTTTTGTTACAGGCAGTGTTTGTGTTTTGTTACTGGTCCGGTATTATTAGGGAGCTGATCAGTTCTCTAACTAAATGGGTGCAACTTCTCTGCACAATTACTGCCAAAGTCTGCTCTCTGTTTATGAGGTTTCTAGTTTTTAATTTGCATGAATAAGCATCGTTTCATCTGTTTACAACTGTCAATTAGAACAGTTGAATGCTTTTGTTTTCACAGAACTGAGCAAATGCCGGTTATTCACGGGTATTTATCATGGCTAGAGGATGGGGTTTGGGACTGTTGACTGCACCCTCCAGTTCCCCCCAAGTGAACTCCCCAGACAGTCACCCCAGCCATGGAGTCTTGTGTGTCCAGTGGGAAAGCCTCCTGTCATGGATGGTCAATCCATGGTCAGAAAGGAGAGTCAGAACTTTAAATGTGATAATTTTGCAGAGTTCTTAGTTATTTCTATGGTTCCCTGGGTGTGGGCACTCCTGACAAAACGTTAGTAAAGATCATTTAGTTAGAAAGGCCATTATAAATTTCTACTTGTACATTCATTTTCAAGGATACTGAAATCCATCTTTTCAATGTGTCTCATCCTGTTCCTCCAGGTCCAGAAGCACTTTAGTTTCATATGTTTGTGAAAGTCAGCTGAGGACTCTGTTGATCCAAAGGAGGGATGTGAGAAATAACTTCAAGACTGGTTTCTGGAATTTTTTAGATGTAAAGTCAGCATATTAACAGGGGCTATATTTTTAGCCAGCATTGCTTCCTAGCAACGGACCTTTTACTGTACTATGGGCTTAAAATGTATTAAATAATTTTAGCTTTCCTACTTTAACCTCTGTGGATTACAGTAATGCCTCAAGGCTCTTTTCCTGTGCTGTTCTATATGCCTTCCAGTACAAGGCAGCAAACTACAGTCAAGGCCATATTGTACTTAACCCCAAATGCTGTTTGTTTGTTTATTTATTTATTTCATAAGGGTGATGACATTTTTTCTGCTACCTTCTTACTAAGCAACTAGCTAAGTATAGAATCATAGAATATCCTGAGTTGGAAGGGACCCTTAAGGATCATCAAGTCCAACTCTTGACACCGCACAGGTCTACCCAAAAGTTCAGACCATGTGACTAAGTGCACAGTCCAATCGCTTCTTAAACTCAGTCAGGCTCGGTGCAGTGACCACTTCCCTGGGGAGCCTGTTCCAGTGTGCAACCACTCTCTCTGTGAAGAACCCCCTCCTGATGTCAAGCCTAAACTTAACCCCGTTCCCGTGGGTCCTGTCGCTGGTGTTAATGGAGAAAAGGTCTCCTGCCTCTCGACCCCCCCTTACGAGGAAGTTGTAGACTGCGATGAGGTCTCCCCTCAGCCTCCTCTTCTCCAGGCTGAACAGGCCCAGTGCCCTCAGCTGTTCCTCGTACGTCTTCCCCTCCAGGCCTTTCACCATCTTCGTAGCCCTCCTCTGGACACTCTCCAACAGTTTCATGTCCTTTTTATACTGTGGTGCCCAGAACTGCACACAGTACTCGAGGTGAGGCCGCACCAGCGCAGAGTAGAGCAGGACAATCACCTCCCTCGACCTACTAGCGATGCCGTGCTTGATGCACCCCAGGACACGGTTGGCCCTCCTGGCTGCCAGGAGTAAATAAGTAAATATTTAGGAACTTGGAGAGACTACTAACCAAAAGCTGTCCTGATTTATGTTCAACACAATTTCAAAACATAAAAAATAGCAAGTCATTCTGTAAAAGTTGTGAGCAAGATTGAAAGATATAATGAGAATGGGAGTGGTTAACCTTTATGTCTGATAATTTTTCAAATTGTGTAGTTATTTCCATGGGATAATGAAGGAATATATTTCCTCTAAAAGTGTTATTATTATTATTATGTAATCTTTACTTTTTTCCTTCTAAATATTTCAGACTTATCACTGAGTGATTTTCACATTATGGTTTAATTCAGACTTTTACATTCAAGTTACCATATTGTTTTACAGAACTAACTCTGTAAATAGTTTTGATTTTCATCTGTAACCAAAGTCCATATTATGCTGAAGGCAAGTTGGAAACCTGTCTCACTTGAGCAGCTTATTGTCTAAATAAAGACTGTACTGTTTAAAGAGGATACTTTGACTGAAGTATTTAAATGGTCTAGACCTGATAGTGCAAGAAGGCAAAGGTCATTAAAGTCATTTTCTCATTATCCTCTAGCCTTCTAAGTGTTGATTAAATCTGAAGAAAGTTACCACCTCCAATGAGGAACCTGCCTTTTCATCACCACAGTGCAGCCACTGAGGTTAAAGCAAAAAATACTTTTACGTTCTATTTAAATGGATAGGAATGGCTATAGAAAGAAGAAAATAATAATCCTTCACCAAGTTCAGGACAATGATGACTATTCATTGTAGACTTCTCAAAACTACTGAAAGTCTAATTGAAGAATAGATTAGCCAAAGTATTTTGAAATACTTCAATTACTGTAAAGTTCTAAAAGTATTTTGAAATGTTTAAATTTTGTATTTAATTGATTAAAAAAAAGAAAAAGAACATTTGAAGGATTTTAATGCTTTCCAAATACACAAATACTTGGATATTTGAATTATTGTAAACTTCCAAAAACATTTTTAAATGCTTTTTACCATTTGAAAGAAATATACTATTACTATATATTACTATACTATAGAAATATACTATTGATTTAGCCCCTGTAACTATAGTTCTGTTCCACTCATCAATGAATTCCCAAGGTACTAATCTCCGGAGGTTTAGGAGCTTCATGCTATTGATTTATTATCATCTTTTGACCTGTTTTATTTGCTAGTGTAAACTTTACTTAAGAGACACATTTTCACATGAGCTTTCTGGAAAATTATCTTAACTTGAATAAACTTGTGATTTTGTTTGTTTGTTTGATTTATTAGATTTGAGCTAAGTGTTTTTCCAGTATTCCTGGAAGTTATAACCTTCTCCTTTACCCTTTTAGAATTCCTATGTAGAATGTGAAGTACAAGTCTTTGGGTTAATTTTGTTGTTATTTATGGATGGGTAAAGAAAATCACAGCTGTCAGGCTTTGAGCACACCATGGAATATTTTTATGCAAATCAATGAGTTATTTTGCATGCTTAATATTATTTTGCATATAATAAAACACTTCTGTTTGAAAAACAGAGGTGCTGATGGAAAACGGCTATTCACTCTAGTTGAAGTCTTTTATTGTATATAAATAGGGTAAGCATAAACAGTAAACATATTGCCGTATTACCATATCTCCGTTATTGCCTGGTAGAAATAAAAAGGATATTTCTGTCTTGTTTCTTTGTTTTCAGGTGCTGTTTGATTGCCAATTAATGTGGTAATGACTATGTAGTATGGACGTTGAAACTGAGATCTCAGCTGTTGGGCAGATGGGAGATATGTTTAACTATTACTGAAGAAAGGAAAATCAGCAGTGCATTCATGCCCTAGATTCTGATGAGAGATTGTACAAATAGCATATACAACTTAATTCATAAATCTCTTAAAATTGATTCCTGCCTCACATATCAATTTTTAAAATATTAATTTTGTAAGTGCATTTTTCATTTTGTACTTGCACTTCAGTAAAAGTAAACTGGAAAAAAAAAAATTGGGTGTATTCCTGGTATTGTACAATCTATTATGTAATGTTACAATGCATTGATTTGGCCCCTGCTTCCAAAAATGAATTATTCAAGTAGCTCTGATTAGGAATGATGGAACATGATCTTCAACATTGCTTTCTCAGTTTTCAGGCTGACAGAGCAAGTGCTTGAAATCCACTAGTTTTCTGTACTTTTCATACAGCTACACGTCATTATTTTTATTTTGTTCATCTTTGTCTCCATTTGGGTCTTAATATCTCACGTGTTTACATCTTGTTTCAGTAGCTCACTCCTATTTGTGCATGCTCGGAAGCTGCCAGATGAAATCTGGCAGGGGAACGACGCAGAGATATTTTGGGATCAAAACGTTAGGAGCTGAGCTCTTGTGTCAAGAGCAAGATACTTCTTTCCCATAAGAAATTTTGGAGTCTTGAAGGACAGAACTTTCAGGGTTTGGACTCTGTTCTTTCTGGGTCCTTTTCTGGATCTGGTGCTTCCCATCCATCCATCACGAGCTGGTGGCACCCACCAGGCAGTGCTGGGTGTGGATATAACCTGAAGGCAGTCAAGGAGGACTGTTCAAAATTCAACCAGGAGCAATGCTGTGAATGCCCCTTGTGTATTACTCTGAATACCCAGCTCAGTGTAAATGTGCCCAAATTTAATCAATACCATTTAAGGAAAGGTTGAACATTGTACTTAGTGACATGGTTTATTGGGTGATATTGGTAGTAGGGCAATGGTTGTACCAGATGATCAATGGTTGTACCAGATGATCTTTTCCAATCTTAATGATTCTATGATGGAAGATTATGAAGATCAGTTCTCTAGTGTTGTCCCTGAATTTTGCTTTTTTTCCAGTCAGGATAATTGAATCTAAAAATGCTGTATAATAAATGTTAGGATTATGCTAAGCTTAAAACATTTTGTAGTGTTTTCTATATTCTGCCAGAAAGATGTCAACCCATATAAAAGCTATAGTTACTTAATGTAAATTATGTGTTGACTTTCTGATTTTCTCTTTTTTGTGTAATTTGACATAAGGAAGATGAAATCATCAGACTTGTTTCAAAACAAAAAGGAATAGAGAAATGAAGTGTCCATAATGATATGGTGATGGGACATAGAGTGCTGCGCTAAAAGCCGGTTTGCAAAGTCTAAGGTTATATTTTTCAGGTGTTATATTTTCAGACAGAGATGTTTTAACTGCAGTTTTCTATAGGCTTGAAGAATCTAAATTGTGCTTTGTGCAGCTGGGATGCAGCCTGCCCAGGCTGGTGGCTGCTGTGTGCTGGGAGGAGCAAAGCTCCTTACTTGCTTCTGCCATGTTCAAAATCCTGACATAAAGTGAGTTTATGCTGACAGCACTTGGTGTTTTTATCCTTTCATATTTTGTATTATCCCAGTTACAAGGTGAATTCTAGCAAAACTGTAGTAAAAACATGTCTTCTAAATTTAATTTATTAAATCTAAATAGAGTATTCTGAATCATACATAAAAAATCCAGTAGTATTAAGATCCCAAGGATGAAACATCACCATGAGTTTCACTGAAAAATAGCCTTCACTTACCGGACCCCTCTCTAAGGACTTTGGTGAACTTCAGAAATGTTTGTAATGGGCAGTGTTTTGTGTTATGCTATTATCGTGCTGATGGTATAGGAAGACCCCTATGACCCCCAGTCTTTTAGGACTGTCTGATATGATATGTTTGGTGGGGATGAATGTGCAGAAGTTTTTCAATGTTTCTATGTCAGTATAGTTAGATTGTGTTCTTTTGTCATTCTTGGCTCCTAACACTGTATTACTATTACAGCAGAACTTAGAAAATTATTTTTCAGCTGAATATAATTTATTTACCTAGATAATTTTTAAAAAATGTTGGTCAGTGGTGAATATGAAATAGTTGAATGCTCATCAGAATCTCTTTTGTTGCACATACACCTAAGCATTTGTTTGTAAATGAGTCTGACTTGAAGAAAACTACATACTTAAATCTTGAGTTGACTTGGTAGTCATTGATTTTTCATACTAAAATTGTCTTCAAGGAAACGTGAGGGAGTATAGAGTGCTGGGAAGCAGTTACAGATTTTCTTGTGCTGCTGTAATTAATTCTTCAAGGTTTTATATATTACTGCTTTGCTAATAAAAACAAACAAACAAAAAATCATTGTGGTAATCTCATAAGTGGAAGAGTTTAAAATAAGTTTTATCAAAAACACTAAGTTTGAGTACTTTACACAAGGCAAGAGACAACAAGTGGGGATTTAGATTATGCAAATGATAGTACATTCCCCTGAGGCTGCAGCACTGCAGATGTCACTTTTTTCCATACAGGTTACAGAGTACAGCAAGTAGCTGAACTTGGATATATTTGTAAAAGTTGTCTCAATTTAGTAGAGAAGACCTATTTGTTTGCAGGATCTGGTTTTATTTATATCATAAAGCTTAGTTTCCTGTGTTAAACCCTCAGCTTTATATCCAGGGTTAGAGATAATGAGCCCTAAGTGCAGCTCAGGCAAGGAGGTGCAAAATGGCCCTAAGCCATCAGCCTCTGGACAATGACGTGACCTAATCTCAACTTTCCCCAGCTCTGCTCCAGCAGCCAGTGGGATGCTCATTGCATCGCTCCTCCCTATGTTCCCCTGTCCTCCTTATCTGGGAGCCAGAAGGCAAATATTGCCTAAACAGCTGCTCTGTTCTAGCTGAGCCAGGGTCTCATTTTTATGCAGTCCTGAGATGCTAAACAAAATCATTACTTTTATCTTAAGCATTAATGTGTATGCTTTCTGTCTGATACACCCCCCCTCCCAATGTTCTGCTTGCATTTTATAATTAGTGATGCATTTTGTAAACATACAAAAAATGAGTGAAGATGCTGCCTTTGCAAAGACTGGGTTATTTTGGAATAAATGTCCAAACATAAAGGCCAAAATACTCATCTTTTTGACTTCTTTCTCAAAAAAAGATATTGTTACTATCTGTATGTTGTAATACAGGCACAGTCAAGTGGAAAAGGCTTGGAAAATAAATCATAGCACTAGACAAAATGATTCAGTGGCATTGAAATGTCATTTCTAGAATTATCTGGCTTACTGGGGAGTGTTTCAAGGAATAACTTTCTGGCATGGCAAAATACAGTACAGGGATTAGACAGGGCTTGCTTGGTGGGCCAGATTCTGCCCTGCGTTAATTAGGATTGTGCGAGCATAAGTGAAGCCAAGAATTGTGCCACCAATTGCTATGTTATTTTTAATCTGTTTGGTGTGTTTGGGACATTATGTTTACCTGCTAGGAGTGGTATCATACCCAGGAAGGGAAAGGAATGGAAGGGAAGATAATCAGATGACGTGCTCACAAAATTGTTTTACTAAGTCACAGTTTCATTTTAGTTTACAGAAATCTAGTGTATGTTTAGAACCCTGCTTTCCAAAGAAATGTGTTTGATTTTGACTTCGTCTAAGAAACGCTGCAATAATATCCTGTGAGCAGCACTTGGAGTTTTGAAGGTTTTTGAAAACATCCTTACACCATGATAGGATGCTTTTATAGAGATTTTGCAGAAAAGCAAGCAGGCTCCTAAGGAAAACACAATGAAAAATAGTTGTTCAGCCTCTGGGGCAGGCTACCTGATCTAACAACCATCCCTGCTTGGAGTGGACAAACTTGACCCCAGAATGTTAACATGGGGCTTTGCACACCTCCCAAATTGCTATTAAACAGTGTCAGAATGAAATACTCAGGCACAGCTTTTTGACTTTTGAATAAGTCAATGTAGAATGCACTATGCAGAACACTGCCTTGCATTTCAAGAGGCTGGAAGAAATTGGAGATGATTAAATAACATTAATACTGTTATTTCCAATAATGTGCTTTTGATCTGGGTGTCTTTGCTATTTTTAAGAAATTAGATCAAAAGCTCAAGTGCTAAGAGGTACTATAATTGTGATAAGCTTCTAACATCATGAACTCAACTTTTGGAAGTGTCACTAAAAGGATTAATGTAACTGAGCTAATGGTGTTCAGTGGGAGCTACCAAATAGCTTATTTAAAGGAGAATCTAGGACATAGAAGAAATGCTCACATTTAAATTATTTTATGAAAAAATAAGAGCTATATTTTACCCATTTCATTTCTACCTGAAGAAATGTTGCCCTTCTGTGCTGTTGGCAAATGGTGTGTGGATGAGATTGAGGAAGAGAAATGCACCCAGCCCTGCCACTGAGCTAATCATTTGGCAGGTCATTTGGAGAGCAAACTGGTAATTTAATGCTTATTTCCTGAAGTTTGTTGTAGGAATGATTGGGCCATTTTTTAAGGAATTCATAATTCCATTTTGTAATTGTCTGGTTGGCAAGTATGTATCGAACATAACCAAGTTTAAAAAGCAAAAGCTATTGCTTGTAAAAACAAGATTATTTTGTGTTGATATTGTGTTCTGAAACAATTTCAAGTTATTTTTATAATTATTCATTTCTTTACTGAAAAAAAAGGTGATATGAAAAGACTTGAAACCAGATGTGTGTACTATTTTCAGCCACAGTTCTGCAGATGCATTAGATATAATCCCTGGAATTACAGTATAATTTATGAGTTAGGTTATACTGGTTTCCTTGTTTAAATGGAGAAATTTAATGGTTAGCTATGCTTACTCTGTTTATGTTTACATTTTTTTTCCCTTTTTTCTTGTACTCTATATGTAATTCTGTGTTTATTCTAAACATTTAATATTGTTATTCATAAGAATTCCGATTTTATGTCTGTCTTTATGGTATTTTAAAATAATTTTTCTACTGGGAAAAAATGAGGACCTTTAAAATGAGTCCTATGATTAAAGTACAAGATTAGGTTGTATGTTTAAAAGTGGCAAATACACCAGAAATGACTAACTTTGATAATTTTTGCCAGCCGCCCATGCACCCTGAGATCATCAAGGAAGGTGCTGGCAGCTGTTTGTGTTAAGAGGGGATGGCATTTATGTCTCTTGTTAAATCCTTGATTGACGCAAACTGCCTAAATCTTTTTAGGAAGAGCACTGCCAGGCATGTTGGGATGGGTGGGCAGGAGACTACTCTCATACACAAAGCTGTGCCAGGACAAATGTGTGTTGTGTGTTGCCTGTGTTTATCTGAGGTGTTTTGCTGAAGGAGATGGCTGAGGAGTTGCAATCAACCCCCTGTACACTGCCTTGGCCAAGCAAGTTGGATGGCTTGTGCCAGAGTAAGCTCTGGCTCTAAAGGATTTCTTAAAATGTGATTTTACCTGAATTTGCTTGCACAGTAAGATAACGAGTAAGTTGTAAAAATAATTCAAGTGGAAAGTTATTTTTTCTGATCTTTGTAGGAATTTCCTTTGATGGATCAACAATCCCAGAAAATTTGTTGTTTCTGAATGGCATTGCAGCATTATGCTTTCTTTACATAAGCTGACTGTGTGCAAAGGGGAAAAACTGAAATCACGTTTCTTAACAGCAAGAATATCTTTCTGTTTCTGTTTAAAAATAATGGGTTGTGACCCAAAGTGATACCTGGCTCTGGTCACTCTCCTGTGCATCCTTCCTCACTGAGGGGTGAGCTTGCCAGCTCAGCAGTCTGTCACCAAGGGGAGAGGATGACTCCAAACACCCCCATCAGAAGGGACCTGTCACAAAGATTCTGCAAAGCAGATGTAAAACAAAAATGTTAGAGGTGCAGCAGCTTCCAAATGATCTGACTTTTCCAAGTATTTATATGTTTTATATTCTCCATTGCAAATTAGTTATTTTTTATCTGGGTTTATCGAATTGATTTACTACTGAAGTTATTTCACAAGTAGCTTGTCTGTTTCTACTGGACAGGGTTTCATAAGAAAACCATGATTTATATATATATGTATATATAAATCATATATATATGAATATGAATATATATATCAATATATATATATATTTATATATATATATATATATTATATATATATAATATAACTGAATTATGTTGCCTGAAAGATCTCTGGAGAGATTTCAGATATGTAAAAGAAAAGGTCTAGTGCTGTTGGTTCATGCTTCTCCATTCTCTTTGATTAGTTTCTTACTGCCTGGGTGTTTTGTGAAAGTAGGATTTGGAGCTGAGGTTTCCTTGCAGGGTTTTGTTTGTCTGTCTGGCTTTTGTGGAATACCAATATAGGAAAATAAACAAAGTAAAACACTATTAGAAGGAAAATAAAATTAATTAGGAAAAAAAATCAAAATACAGTGAGAGCAGCAAGAAACGCAGACGGAGAAGAGAATGATGATGTGAGTGAGTGACAGAAGGTGGAAGCAGAGAGAAGACAGAGAAAGGAATTAATCCAGAGTTGAAGGTGAGCTGTTAAACTAGCTTGAGCAACAGCTGCTATTGAAAACAGGTGACATTAGAAATAAGCACTTGTCATTTTAATCAGAAGTAAACTGAATGATCTAATTCTTAAACAATCATTTGATTTATAGATATTTGCTTGAGGTGGTATGGTTGAAAACTTAATGTTTTGAGATGTACCAAACAGAAATTTGGGATTCTAATAGTCAGATACCACTGAATACCACAAATAGTAGTTCTGTAAAAGAAAAAAAATCTGTAACTCAGGGCTCACTGTTGTCAGACACCATAAAACTGTGAACTTCTGCTTTCCTGCACTGTCAGTAACATGTGCAGAGTGCATGGAAAACAACACTGAACAACACAAACGAGTGCTTCATATCTCATTTCTATCTACGATCAATGAAAGAAAATACAACTCAAAATTCAAAACCAATATTTAGATATGTATTTATTCAGTTAAATTCTCAGCTGGTATTCCCAGCCATCTACTGAAGATGTCTTTGGTGTCTACTGATATGAAAAAGTTGAATTCCCTATTTCTTTCCCATCCAGGAGCTGGGAAAAGGGAGTCCCTCCTACCCCTCCTGCCTCAGCTTGGAGGCAGACAGAGGGTTTTGGATGGGCAGGAGGGTACAGAGCATGCTGCAGCCTCACAAAGGCTCAGGGATGCAGAGTGCTGTGATTTTCAGACTTTTCTGTGCCTCTCTCAAGCCTATGAATTTTCTCCAAAAAGAATAAGTGTAGAAGATATCTGCTAGCTATCTCTATATTTTTTCTATATATTTTTCTTTTTGCTTAGTCCTTTGTTTCAGATTTTAAAATGCTTCTGTAGGAAAATGTGCTCTTTTAGATACCCTTGTGTTTTACTTTATTCTCTTTTCTTCCTTAATCCCTTTCCCTTCTTTTATTTCTATTACACAAGCAGCCTAATTGCATTTAGAATTCACAGCATTTCTTTTCTAGAGAGTACACCTCTCTACATCAGGAGTAAAGCCTGGAATATCTGTTTTGTACCAGAAATAGCAAATGGGAATTATGTGGTTTTTGTTTGTGTTTGCTTGTTTTTTCTTTTTCTAGAAGCTTCTTTCTAGGAGCCTCTTGTCTAAATATTGCCCAGCAATCCTGTGGCATTCACCAGATCTGGGACGCAAAATCATTCTCTTAATTCCTGCCTCTGATTACTTTCTGTTTCTGACCGTGATCTGGAGCTGATGCACACAGATTTAGTAGGTTTGATTTGCTGCACCACTGAAACCTTTTATCAGCCAAGAATAATAAAATAAAATTAAACAAAACAACAACAACAAAAAGCCAGTTGCAACAGCAAATTGCAGACTCAGAGCAGCCTTTTGTGTTGAGGGGTGCACTTACCTGCTTTGCAGGTCCAGTGGTGGCCAGCAGCTTCCCCTCCAGGAGAAAGGATGGTCATCTGGAAGCCTCAAAGCCTGAAATCCTGTCCAGGTGACTCAAAGGGACTGCATGCCTTTATTTGTATTATAATGATATTTGTATTTTATTATAATTATATCTGAATATTAACTGTGTTTACAAGGGGAATGAAGCTATGGGTGGAAAGGTGAGGAGAAGGGAAACAGTGATTGACATGGGTCAGTGGCAAAAGAGGTTCATGGAAATTCATGAAAATAACACCAGTTGCAATGAGATAACTGGTCCTTTTTTTGTTTGTTTTGTGTCTCTTTGTTAGATTGTTTTGTGTAAGACGCCTGCGAGTGTAGCGGGTGTGTGTGGTAACCCAGGCCATAAGCCACCATCACCTGCATTAAACTAACCAGGCATTTAAACATCAGTGATGTGTCCAGCACAGTTTGGTTTTCTAAATCTCTTTTCACACACTTACCAAAGCTTTATTGAATTAATTAACTGAACTGAGTTATGGTGAAAGGGAAAAAGATTCAGAAGGAAAACCCTGGAAATAGCAGCAGTGCTCAGATCAGAGGGAAGGTTTCCCGGGCCATGAGAGCGGCATGAGGTGCTCAGCGCACGGCTGCTGGCCTCCCCTGCCTGCTTGGGGCCCCGTTGGCTGCCGGAGATGGGGGGCAGTCTCTGAGGAGAAGGTTCAGCAGGAAAGCAGGTGTCTGGACTGATGCTGTGCAGTGCCAGCTGGAAGGAAAGCTCTAGACAAGCAGGTGAGGTTATAAGCTGAAAATACTCCAGTTGGCTTAGGTTTGATGGTGAAACGATCGTCTGAGTGCACCTTAAAATATATTTGTGGCCATAAATGGGGCTTTGCTTTGACTTTAGGAGTTTCTGAAGCTGTCTGGCACTCAGGCTGCTTCTGTCCATGGGAGAGGAGGAGCATCAGGGGGTTCCTGGCACAGCTCGACCATTGTTGAGTTGTCAGAGTGGTCTCCGGGGTGTGTTTGGCCTGCAGTCTTCCAGACAGCTCTTTGGCACTGTCTGTGAGGCAGCACAGGCCAGGTAGTATTTCTGTGAGGTGGTTTGGCTTCAGCCACCCTCTTCTGAAGGGGAAGAGCATTAGTTTAATATATGGATTTTGCAACTCCAAGCCAGTTGGCTTTGGTTTGGGAGAATGGTTCAGGCACATTGGATTTATTGGTCTCCAGCACAAGGAGCCAGAAGTAGTGTCCTATACTGTAGTCACTGATATATCTTCTGGGGCCTTGTAATTGTGCTGCTGACTGCTAGGAGTGGACCAGCAGCTGGAGGAGCCAGGAGAAAAAGTCCTGGTTTTTCTCCAGCCCTTGGAGGTCCCCCCATGTTCATTGAGAAAGTGTAGCTGGTTTTGCCCTTCTATAAATGACAGGCATTTGCATGGCCAAGATTACATTTTAGCATTCACTTGTAAGTCATATTGTGCTTGATAATTTACAGAGCAGCAATTTTTTTTGCTGTGTAATTTTCTTGGTTTACTCTATAGCTACTCTGAAATGCATTACCTAGTATTCCACTGTGTTTAAAAAAAATAAGAGACGTGGTTATATTGTTTTCCATATTCTGCTTTCGAAAAATAGTACTTTCTGCAGATATGTTGTGTACTGAAAGTGGAACTTTTCAAAAAATACCAAAATTGGCTACGCAACAATGTTTAATAGGAAGAGCAATGTCTACTATTACTTCTGGTTACAGGCAAAACAGGTTTAAAAGCGGGGTAAGTAATGTCCTTGGCCCTTGGAGAATATTAAGGAAGTGATCATGGGAAATAAATGGACTGAATTATATTAGGAGGGAAAATAAAATAACACTATCAGCTGAAGTCTCTATTTGCAGAGATAATGTAACCTTCTGGGCAGCTCCTGCTGTTGTGGGCTGTACCTCTGCAGCTTGGTTCGTGGTAGAAAGCGCTTTTTAATGCTCCAGGGAAAACTCCTTCCCATAACCTGGTACTTGACACGACTACCATTCATATTGACCTATGTAGTTTAGTAGAAATGCATACTAGATCCTTGAATGTCCTATTTTTTAATTTGCTTGTTTTTGCCCTCCTGTGTACAGTCTTCTATAGAGATTGGTTTAACACAACACAATCACAGAATCACAGAATTTCCAGGTTGGAAGAGACCTCAAGGTCATCGAGTCCAACCTCCAACCTAACGCTAACAGCCCACCACTAAACCATATCCCTAAGCTCTACATCTAAGCGTCTTTTGAAGACTTCCAGGGATGGTGACTCCACCACTTCCCTGGGCAGCCTGTTCCAGTGCCTCACAACCCTTTCAGTGAAGAAGTTCTTCCTAACATCTAACCTAAAACTCCCCTGGCTCAACTTAAACCCATTCCCCCTCGTCCTGTCACCAGGCACGTGGGAGAACAGGCCAACCCCCACCTCGCTACAGCCTCCCTTGAGGTACCTAAAAAGAGCGATAAGGTCACCCCTGAGCCTCCTCTTCTCCAGGCTGAACAAGCCCAGCTCCCTCAGCCGCTCCTCATAGGACTTGTTCTCCAGGCCCCTCACCAGCTTCATCGCCCTTCTCTGCACCCGCTCAAGCACGTCGATGTCCTTCTTGTAGCGAGGGGCCCAAAACTGAACACAGTACTCGAGGTGCGGCCTCACCAGAGCTGAGTACAGGGGGACGATCACCTCCCTAGCCCTGCTGGTCACGCTGTTCCTGATACAAGCCAGGATGCCGTTGGCCTTCTTGGCCACCTGAGCACACTGCTGGCTCATATTCAGCCGACTATCCACCAGCACTCCCAGGTCCTTCTCTGCCTGGCAGCTTTCCAACCATTCCTCTCCCAGCCTGTAGCTCTGCTTGGGGTTATTGCGCCCCAGGTGCAGGACCCGACACTTGGCCTTGTTAAACTTCATGCAGTTGACCTCAGCCCATCGGTGCAGCCTATCCAGATCCTCCTGCAGAGCCTTCCTACCCTCAAGCAGATCGACACACGCACCTAACTTGGTGTCATCTGCAAACTTACTGAGGGTGCACTTGATGCCCTCGTCCAGATCATCGATGAAGATATTAAAGAGGACCGGCCCCAGCACCGAGCCCTGGGGGACGCCACTAGTGACTGGCCTCCAACTGGACTTGGCTCCATTCACCACGACTCTTTGGGCCCGACTATCCAGCCAGTTTCTAACCCAACGAAGCGTGCGCCAGTCCAAGCCAAGAGCAGCCAGTTTCTTGAGGAGAATGCTGTGGGAGACGGTGTCAAAAGCCTTGCTGAAGTCAAGGTAGACCACATCCACAGCCTTTCCCTCATCCACCCAGCGCGTCACTCTGTCATAGAAGGAGATCAGGTTCGTCAGGCATGACCTGCCTTTCATAAACCCATGCTGACTGGGCCTGATCGCCTGCTTCCCCTGCAAGTGCTGCATGATGACTCTCAGGAGGATCTGCTCCATGAGCTTTCCTGGCACTGAGGTCAAACTGACAGGCCTGTAGTTTCCCGGGTCTGCCCTCCGGCCCTTATTGTAGATGGGCGTCACGTTTGCTAGCCGCCAGTCGATTGGGACCTCCCCCGATAGCCAGGACTGCTGATAAATGATGGACAGTGGCTTGGCCAGATCCTCTGCCAGTTCCCTCAGTACCCTTGGGTGGATCCCATCCGGCCCCATCGACTTGTGCACATCTAAGTGCCGTAGCAGGTCACCAACCAGTTCTTCATGGATAATGAGGGCCACATCCTGCTCCCCATCCCCTTCCACCAGCTCAGGGTACTGAGTATCCAGAGAACATCCGGTATTGCCGCTAAAGACTGAGGCAAAGAAGGCATTGAGCACCTCCGCCTTTTCCTCATCTCTTGTAACTAAGTTTCCCCCCGCATCCAGTAAAGGATGGAGATTCTCCTTAGTCCTCCTTTTTGTGTTGATGTATTTATAGAAACGTTTTTTGTTATCTTTAACGGCAGTAGCCAGATTTAGCTCTAGATGAGCTTTGGCCTTCCTAATTTTGTCCCTGCACAGCCTCGCTACTTCTTTAAAGTCCTCCTTAGTGGCCTGCCCACTTTTCCAAAGCTTATAAACCCTCTTTTTCCTCCTAAGATCAAGCCACAATTCTCTGTTGAGCCAGGCCGGTCTTCTTCCCCGCCAGCTCGTCTTTGGGCACGTGGGGACAGACAGTTCCTGCGCCATTAAGACTTCCCTCTTGAAGAGCGCCCAGCCTTCCTGGACCCCTCTGCCCTTCAGAACCACCTCCCAAGGGACTCCACCAACTAGTGTCCTGAGCAGCTCAAAGTCAGCCCTCCGAAAGTCCAATACAGCGGTTTTACTGGTCCCCTTCCTGGCCTCGCCAAGAATAGTGAACTCCACCATTGCGTGGTCACTCTGCCCAAGACAGCTCCCGACGATCACGTCCTCCACCAGTCCTTCTCTGTTTGTGAAGAGAAGGTCTAGCGGGGCACCACCCCTGGTAGGTTCACTAACCAGCTGCGTCAGGAAGCTATCTTCCACGCTCTCCAGAAACCTCCTAGACTGCTTTCTCAGGGCTGTGTTGTGCTTCCAGGATATGTCAGGGAAGTTGAAGTCCCCCACGAGTACAAGAGCTGATGATTTTGCAACCTCTGTCAGCTGTCTGTAGAATTCCTCATCCGTCTCCTCATCCTGGTTTGGCGGTCTATAGCAGACCCCGACCAGGACCCTAGCCTTGTTGTCCCTGCCGATCCTAACCCAAAGGGACTCGACCTTGTCATTCCCAACCTCGAGTTCTACAACCTCGAAAGACTCTCTAATATAGAGAGCCACACCACCACCCCTTCTATGCTGCCTGTCCCTTCTATAGAGCTTATAGCCAGGCATTGCAGCACTCCAGTCATGAGACTGGTCCCACCACGTCTCCGTGATGGCAACCAAGTCGTAGCCTGCCTGCCGCACGATGGCTTCCAGCTCCTCCTGTTTGTTACCCATGCTGCGTGCATTGGTGTAGATGCACTTCAGCTGGGCCATTGCCTTATCCTCCGGCCTTGCCATTGTTCCCCCTGGCACAGCCCCAACAATCCTAGCCTCAGCCCCATCCCCCTTCCTACCTAGTTTAAAGGTGGCTTGTGACTTTTTATTTGACCAGAGGGACAGGTAAGTCAGTCCTTGATCACAAAACCAGAACCAGAGTTAAAAAATAAAGCATAAAAGCAATAAAAAGGAAACTTTAAGTATATTTAACACCAGCCTCTTTTCCTGGAATTCATTCAAGATTTTTCAGAGGCATCTCAGTTCTGAAGCCTTAGGGGCAGCTTAGCACCGCTGTACATCCTGGGAGCTAAGTTTCATATTAGCCTTTAAGCTAACTTTGGAAGATGGAAAATTCCTTTTCTGTGCTTCTCTTTTTTTTTTTTTTTTTTTTTTTTTTTTTTTTTTCTGTCATCTGTTAATTTAGCATCTGGCATAAAATAAGCCATACCAAGTTAGACAAAGGACTTACCTTGTGGTTTCCAACAGTAGGCAGTAGCAGAAATACAGAGAAATAAAAGTACAAAGCAAGCATCCAGTGATACAAGCATCCAGTGATGCCTTGTTCCCCATGAAATGTGGCAGAACTGGAATGGTGGTACTGTTAAGTTAGGTACTACTAAAGGTTTATTTCATGTGTATTCAGTGGTTCTCTATGCATTTGTATTGCAAGAACATGTCTACCTACTTTTTGGGTTCATTTCTGTCATTTGTATGTTATTTACTCAAGAGGAATACAGTTTCTGAACTTTCACTGCAGATGGTTGTGATGCCTCAAGGTCTTTCCTGTGCTGTTCTGTTGGACTGATCAAAATGCAACAGTAAGGACACTTCTGCCTTCAGGAGTTTATCTGCATCTGAATTCTGTTTTACCCATTAATTACCACCTTTATTCTACTTTAAAAAAGCTTTCTTCTGATTGCAACACTTTGAAGATTGTTACAGTGTTGTGAAATCACTTATCAGAAGAAGTATTCTCTGTATCTGCTGAATTTCTGGTTCCTCATTCCTTTCCTTTCCTCTCATGCAGAGACTGTGATAAACTGTGCAAAGGAGGGATTTCAGCAATCTAAATGCCAGCTTTAGCAACTTTCCCTTGATCCTATGTCAGTTTGAGGACTTGGCTATCCTGAGACAGAGGAGGTGCAATTTGCTCAACTGAAAGATGCTTCTGATCTTGTTTCCATATAAAACTTACTATGCAGCAGAGGAGAAAACTGCAGGAAAGTCCTGACAATCTGGATAGATGTGGTCATGTTGAAAGTGAGTGACATACTGTGCATGTCTTACACAGATATCAGGCCTTGTAGGGGGGGTCTCTCACAGCTATCAATTACTCTGATGCAGTACTAAATAGGAAAAAAATGTAAAATGGGGAAAACTACCCCTTAATCTTCCTGTGCTGATGCATTGTGAATATAAATTATTTTTGAAGATATATAAAATGCTAGTGATGAGCATCTCAGAAAATATAAAGAACAAGTTAATAATACGGTCTTCAGAGCAATAAAAGAAGCCTGGGGCCCAAACGCTGATGAGAACAAAGAGAGGAAAATATTATATATATATATATAAGATTAGTGAAACTGCAAAATAAAGCAATTAAGCATTCGGTCAGCTTTAATTAAATTTTCTTGTCCTCCTCACCTACCTAATCATATTTTGATTTCCAGACAGCTCCTAAACTTTTCAGTGCAGAGAATGTTTACTGAACTGCTACTTTATATATATATATGTTATATATATATATATGAAATATATATATAATATATAATATATATTATATATTATGTATATATAATATATATATTTCACATATATATATGTGAATATATATATAATATAATATATATTATAATATATATATATTATATTATATAATTTTATATATATATATATATATTCAATGTTACCTTTGTGAATAATATATTTTAGCTTAACCTTGGTGTGAATGTTTTTTGTCATTCTTTTCCCGCTTTAAAATGAAAAAAAAAATAATTAGGCTGTATATTATTATTAAAAGGAATGTTATGTGTTGTTGTTGTTTTTCTGTGTTACTTTCTGTTTTCTTGATCCTATTTATATGTCTTAATTGGCAAGTAATTGCTTTCCTAATCCAGATAAGTAGTGTTGAGCTGTGAACTGCAAAGTCACAGCCTTTTAGATTGATATGTGAAGACTCTGCTGTTGTTGGAGCAATGTCTGAGAAGGATCGCTGAATATTCTGAACTGCCAGATGAATTAGCTATAACTCCTATCTGTATAGAAAAATAATCTCAGATATCTGTAGGCTGTAGCATTCCATGATAAATGTTTCTTCAACAGAGAATGTGAAATACCAGAAGTAGAAGGAAATAGATAGGAGTGTAAATAATCCACTCTTATTGCATTGATAAAAGTTTTAAAAATAATTTAGAAATAATTTATCTTTAGTCACTTTAATGAATTATACTCTTTTATTCTCAATATGCTCTCAGAGGATGTTATCTGAAGACTTCTCAGATTCACAGTAACCAGATTACTGCATATTACTGAATAGTAGTTCTGGCTCATCTAACTATTCAGCGAGACTAAGTCAACAATAGTTTTCTGCAATAGGAATACTGAATTCTTCAGACGGACCTAGTGGTGATCTTGCTAATATTTCATTGTTTGTGCAGTTGCCACGATTCATATAGATATCCTTGTGTTATATTTTTATTGCTGGTAGGAAAAAAAAAAGAGTAGCAACTTATCAAGAAATTATAATTGCTCTTCACTTGGGGGAAAAGTATGATTAAGAAGAAAGATCATAACAGTTCACCATGCTTCTTCATTACATTTAGCCAAACTATCTATTTTATGAGGAATTTTCACTGATTTATAGCAATCCCTTCCAACTTCACTGTGGAGTTGCACAGAGAAATACACATTTACTATCATATTCACAATTGCGTAACATGGGCTATGCTATGGTAGTTTGGCCTTTATACCTTAGCATTAGGTTGCCCCTGAGCAAGGCCACAGATTAGTCTACAATTTGTACAGTACAGAGAATAATGTAGGAGAAGGGTACTGACCTTAGACCTTTTCCCTCCCAGTAGTTCCAGAAGTAGCAATAATGATCTGGTGTGTTTTTTATCCTCTGTGCAGAGATGGACATGAATTTGCTGAGCACAGAAATAAAAAATACACCAGAATACATAAAAGATATAGAAGATTGCGTTATTTATTTCATTATTTTATTTTCTGGGAGAATATGTACTATATGTTCAGCTGAACCAAACTGTGTATCAGTCCTACTTTTCTGAAACACATGCTTCTGTTAAACAGAAATGAATTTATACAAGTAGAAATTGTGTCTGTTTGAACTTGCATAGTAGAAATGGGCCCCAGATGTTACAGTTATGTAAGGGCCTAATCTAAAGCCAAGCAAAGAGAGCCTCGTGAGCTTCATATCATGCCAATAAGAACGTTTTTGGGAGAATTAACATCAAAGGAGATTTCAGTGAGCTGACATTGTCTATAGCTATTGTTAGTGTAAAATCAAAATGTGTGCATGGACAGTGTGCCTTTATTCACTGTGGTTGGAGTTAAATTTATACTTTAGGGGGGGAAATGTGACGTGAATTAGCTTTAATATAAAAACGCTTCATTTAGATCTTAAGTACAGCTGTCTGTTTTTTAAGCCTTTTTTTGGTATATACTTTGGTAAAAGTTACACAAGTGTTTACTTGAGTTAAGTGGGGGTAGATATTTATTTGTGTTTTGAGTTTGAGATACTCATTTTGAAACAGAACTCTTTTGTGCTTTAAAACTGAAATAAATTGCTATGCATTACAAAATAGAAATTAAACTCTCAGGGGAAGTTAGGCCCTCGGTGGGTTATCTCATAATATTTCATAGTAAGGTTTGATGCCAGAGGCTGGTCAGGAAAGGGAATGGCTTAGGCAGTACGTAACTTATACACTTAATTTACACGGTACTTAACTATGTATGGGGTCTTCATGCCAAAGAGTTGCTTGAGGAATTTCAAAAACATGAATTTGTCTTTTGAGAGATTGTGCAAGACTGGTGAGGTACCCAATGACTGATTAAAAGCAATTTTGGTCTCTCAGATAACTGAAGCAAAATAAATTTTGGAGAGCGCCTTATTACTCGTGCAGATAATGACAGGACATGAGGGTATGATTTTAAACTACAAGAGGGGAGGTTCAGATTAGAGGTTAGGAGGAAATTCTTTATTCAGAGGGTGGTGAGACACTGGCACAGGCTTCCCAGAGAAGCTGTGGATGTCCCATCCCTGGAGGTGTTCAAGGCCAGGCTGGATGGGGCTTTGGGCAACCCGGTCTGGTGGGAGGTGTCCCTGCCTGTGGCAGGGGTTTGGGACTGGATGGTCTTTCCAACCCAAACCATCCCATGCTTCTATGATTCTATGAAATACAATTTCTGCTTTTAAAATTGGAAGAAAAGGAAAAACAGAAAAATCCTCATGAATATATCAGATTTAGACATGTAGATTGACAAGTTACCAGGCTTTATCTAGTCATGCATTTTTCCATCAGCAAATGCCAGATAACATAATCCTTAATGAGGCAGTATTACAATAAATTATCTTAATTTGTTTGCCATATGCTAAGAGTGCCCACATGTCCACATATAGATCAGTTGATGAGAAAAATTACTCATATTTCTAAAGTTTTATTACTTCTGAGATATTGCCTATTGTGATCTCTAGCAACTCATTATCTGGTTTGTCAACAAGAACTTTTTTAGATAGGCATCCATTTTCAGCTTGGGACAGAAAAAGACAGAGTCCAAATACATAATTTTATCAATTAAAGAAGTAAAATAAAAATAGTACAATAAAATAAAATCAGACATCCACTAATGAGTTTCTTTAGACTATTTAGGCTTTCAGTGCTTCTACTGACTTGTTTGGACTATAGTCCAAATATACAGTAAAGTTTCATAAGGTTGTATTTAAAATTGATTGAAACTTCTGATGAAAACACTGTATAAATATAGAATATTGATATTTATTGTTAAAGCTACTTCTCTTCTCCATGAGTGCCATACAGGATTAAAGAATAAAGGAAAATAGTAGTCATTGGATGAATTGTGTCCCTGTTCTATTATAAAGACCTTATATTTTTCTGTAAGTGACTGAAGATCACTCACTTTTGTTCTAAGGCATTTTAATTAATTTGTCAGGAAATGTGCAGCACACAGCTTTTAATAAACCTGGTACTTCTCAGGTGACAATTCACCCTCTTGGGCAAGAAAGGGCAGAAGTCAGCTGGCATTTTTCCACTCTAGTTTTATGACAATCTGTTGCTCAGAAGGTTTTTTGTTTGTTTGTTTGTTTTAAAAAAAATATTTCCTATTCTATGTCTAGGAGATTTAGGGAGATGATCAGTATGATCAGTACCAGGGAATTTCCCTGTTACTGTGTCTTCAGCTTAAGTCATCTCTTTGTTGTGTTTTCTAGTACAAAGCTCTTTTGTTTCAGTATTGTGATGCCGAAATTTGCCATAATGACAGCCTGGTTTTGAAAGCTTGGTTTTGGTGTTCTGTAAAATCTGCTGAAGGACAGAAAGAATCAGGGCTGCCCTCTGCCCTGTACTAAATGTGATATTACAGCTGGGACTGTGATTGTGTATTCAGAACAGCTCTGATTTGCCCCAAGGCATTTGTGTCCCACAGCATGTGTTAAGATCTTTAAGGATGTTGATTTTGCCAAAAAGCTAGCTCAGTAATTGTACTGTAAAAACAAAACAAAACAAAAAAAAAAACTTTATTAACATAGTATTGCATCAGAAATTGCTATACTTCTCACAGCCTTCTAAAATTGTAGCTTCCTCTGAAAAACAGTAGTGGTTTCAACATTTCCAGTTTAATAAAGCAGTCTAGAAGTGCCTCTTGGAAGTCAAATTAAATTATACAAGCAGCTGTTGATCTTCCATGTAATTTATTTGTTATATTTTCCTGAATCCATTTCATGTAAATAGAAGTATATATTTCGTGAGAAATAAATCTTTGGCTATCATATATATATGATAGGTTTCTGCTGATTAAATTCTACTGTTTTAATTTAATTTGCCATCTCAACATCTAAGATAAAAACTAGCTCTAGCTTCAGTGAGCTAGAATTGTTAAGAATGTGGTATGCAGTGGTTGTAAATAATAAAAAAAATAAATCACATGTACAGTGATATTTGTTGGGGGAAAGAAAAGAGGATAACTTTATATTGACCTTGGTATGCCTTAGAAGTGACTATATAAAAATGTGTGGAAACCAATTAATATAAATGGAAACCAGTCTGAAGTCTTTATATATATATAAAAATTTTATATATATATAAAGACTTCATTTATATTTATATATATATATAATATGTTTTGATTCTTGTAGCGAGAGAAGTAGGTGTCCCTCTCCAACTTTACAGTGTCAACTTACGAAGTCAGTATTTTGGGTTTGGCTTTAGGAAATACAATATGTTTTTAGCTCTCACGGTCAAGATTTGACTTGATGAGACTTTGTTTCACATACTAAAAGCCTGTCTCCAGGTTGTAGTGGCTTTATGTGGCAAGGTTTTGGTAGCAGGGGACCATAGGGGCAATCAGAAGAGATTGCCTGGCTCACTGAGCAGCTGGAGCCCTCCAAAAATGTTTGTGCTTATTGCTACTCTCAGGAGTTGCTGCCTTGTCATTTATTGTCCTGGTGGTAGCAGGGGTAGAAAGCTGGCTCCTTGCTGTTCTTTGTTCTTACCTGTTGCCCCCTGTACCTTATTCCTCTTTGCTACACCTTCAGAAGCCTCTTATCAAATACAGACATTTATTCTTCTTTCTTCTTATTTACATTTACCCTATACTCTTAATGTAAGCTGGTTGACCCTAATCCTGCAAACTCTTAAACTCATTAGGGGCCAATAATGGCATGCATGGGAGTTTTCCTGACACTTTGAGTCAACCAGCTAATGCATGGAAGTACCAGAATACCAATGCGGCCATTTTTTATTTTATTTTTTTTTAGAACGGTAGCTTTTATAAGCAACCATGGTTGAGGTTCACTAGAATGTATCATCTGCCTAGTTGTAGTCAAGCTTAATTTTCCTTTTAATTGGGAGATTTCCCATCTGACTTGAGATTTCCAACCTGACATACCAGTGCCTAACATCTCTGTTCAGAAAAGGGAGGAAAAAAAAAAAGCAAAAACAAATCCATATCCACAAACTTAAAGAAATCTGATTATCTATTTTTCGCATTCAGACACTTCTCTGTGATTTATTTATTGCTGCATAGCTAGGTGTTGGACATTAACAGGAGGCCATGTGCGCTGCAAGGCATGCATCTGAGATTAATAAAATGTTGTACTACTCCAGCAAGTGTGCAGGCTTCTTTCCTAAAGCGTCAGACGTTGCTGGGAGCACACAGCCCTCCCACTCCTACTTGTTAATTGATGGTGACGGGTTCTCTGCTGAGCTGTAACCTAACATAGGAACTGAATCAGATCAACAGCTGAGAGAAATCTCCAGCAAACAGTATCTCTTTGTATAGGCAAAAGCTTGGCATTTTAAACCAGGCCTTAGGATGAGAAGAAACTCAAATGTTGGTTAATGCAGGCTGATTTGCTGAAGTTTTTGCCAGTGTGCTGCTCTGTTTTGGAGATTTCGCTCCTGGAGGAAGCGCTGCTGCTGCTGGAAGGGCTGGCCCACTTGGAGCAAGCCTGACATGCTCGACAGACGCCTGATGTCTCCTCAAGCTAAGCATGTTACGCTGGGGGTAAGCATACGCTGAAGGAGTACAGGCCAGATGCTGGGGAGCGCTTTAATTTTAATATGAAGTGTACAGGCTGGCTAGCAAATTAACTTAATTGCAGTTAAAATGTTTCACTTTTCTCTCATCTAGCCAATAAAACAGTGTTGAAAAACGTGCCTGCCATACAGTGAAAGTCCAAATTATACTTTTGAGCTTGCTTTTTTTTAAAAAAAAAACAAAACAAAACAACAACAACAAAAAAAAACAGGTACTAAATTGCTGTATTTCTGAAAAACTACAAATACTGGAATTTAGCAGAAGTGAAAGCCTGTGCAGGTGGCTGCTGCTGTGAGCACTTTTGCCTGTAACCCTTTTAACCATAGCTGAAATTAAGTAGCTTGCTGTTTGTCCTGTGCTCTTAGGATTGTGCTAAATGATTGTTTTCTCCTCAATTTGAAAGCAATGGGACTCTCTGCTGGCAATACTTTGAAGTACATTCTCTGGACAGGCACAAATGTTATGCTCTGATATTTCTGCTTTGGGTTGTGTTGTACCGCTGTCACAAGTGTTATTTGGCAGCATCTTCCCAGGTGTGTGTCCCTAGTGCCAGGGAATGATAGCAGCAGGTATCCCAGCACCAGCAGTGCTTCTGAAATAAAATACAGATAGACAGCAAATATGTTTTAAGAATTGTAATCGGGTGTGCATGGTTTTCCTTCCAGGATCTAAATCCGCACCTATGTTTGAGGGACGGAGGGGAGCAATTCATCAGTGGGTTTTATAGGCATGTTGTGATGTAGGAAGGTATGCAACTGCTGCCTACAGCTACGCTGAACTTGTTTTTGGCATAGATGTTCAGGATAGTGGAAATCAGCTATTACACTGGTAACTGTACCTGCATTTTGCATCTTCTAATGTTATTAACATAGTTAAATGCTTAATTTTTTAGGTCTTAATATATCTTTTCCAATCACTGCTTAAAAGTTGTCATGAATTAGTGTTTTTTGGTGTTCTCTGATAATCCCAATATGATTACAAATTGAGAAAATCTGGGAGATTAATTCTGTATGGCAGCATGAAGCAGTCTTGAGCTCTACCTGGTGTCATCATAGAGTTGGTGGAAGGAGGAGAGCCCCTTCTTGAAAGGGCAAGGGGGCCCAGGGGGCTATGCTGTGGATGTACAGGACTTGTGTAGCAAGAAAACAGGTTAGGTAAAATGGAACACATGTGGAAAGGAACAAAATTTGACTAAAGCAATTCATCAACATTAGTCGTGTGGATTTCGGCTTCATGGCAGACCCTTAATAAGGAGAATGGACCAGGGGAAAGGAAGAAAAAAAAAAAAAAAAGGCAATTTCATTTGTGCAGCTTAATCTGCGTTTCTGAATATTTGGTCAATCCTTCTTTCAAAATGAAGGTTGAGGACTCTTCTTTTCCTGTTCCCTCAGTTTTTCTTCTAGTTTTTGGATATGTTTTCAGGGGGAGTGGACTGTTTAACTTGGCTGATATGAATTTTGACTGTAGTCACTCATTGTTCAGAAGGATTTTATAGGAAATTGAGCTTGCAAATTAGCTTCTTTTTAGCAGCAACAGTCCTCAAACGCTATATAACTGGAGAAAAAAAAAAAAAAAGTATTGTTTAGATGGCAAAGTAGAAAACAATGGGAAGATTGGGAAGATTAAAAGATGCAGCCTGATTTCTCTTTCATATTTTTGACATGTATAATTAAGTAAAGTGACTACTGATGATAGTCCCTTAATGACAGATGTCCTTTGTAACAAGTTAACCACTGAAGTATTCTAGTCAAAATGTTACAATAAGATAAAATAATACTTATTGCATAACCACTGACATGTTTTTACCACCAACACAGTCCTTGTGACATAAAATTATACAATACGGAAAGTTCTGTAACTGCCAGAAACTGTAAGCACATCAGGCGCAGTAATTCCTTATGGTCTGCTGAGGCTGTCACTGTGTCGCGCTTGAGGTGAGGACACAGTGAAGTGATATCCTGAATTTTGCCAATTTATCCCAATATTCCCCAATTTGTTTTCAGCATCAGTGGTGTATGAAATTTCTGCTGCTGTTTTTAGTTCAAATTGTAATGAACAAGCCTGGAAATTCAAAAAATCAAGCAGGTTAGTTTTTTTATTTTCTTACTAGGATGGACAGTGTAGAAATGCAGAATAAAAAGGGTGTGAAAAAAGGGGAGGTAAAGAGCCTTTAAACTTACATTAAGGTTTACATTTAAACCTTGATGTTTACATTACATTGAGGTTACATTTACATTTACGTTACCCAGTGGTTGTTGAGCCACTGGGCTGCTCTCTTGTAAAGTGACTTTTTGCTATGAGATAAAATGCAGAAGATATTATAATTGTGAAAGCAGGTATTCTAATTACATATACACGTGATTTTTTTGCAGTCTTTTTATTACTGATCCTTACCATCAATTGTTATAAGTACAGTATCTCTCCACTGTTTCTGCACGTGCACTGCATGAAAACCTGGTGCTTACACTGTGCTTGCAACTGCTTAATAACAGCAACCATTGTTCTGAGAAAAAGATTGTTCAAAAAGTACACTTGTTTACATTGCTGCTCATGCAGCATTTTACATTTAAACAAGCTTTTGAGTATTAAAACTGATTAAGACTGTGTATGGACAGTCTTTGTGTAACAGCTCTGAATTTTATGTTGGTTCCCTAAAACAAGATTTATGCAATCCCACTTTCCATCTGTTAGTTGTGCTTCTCTGTAACTTCAGTCCAATGGCCAATTTAAATCAGTCTTACAGAAGTCTTGGAGTTACTGAGACCTTCTTGGGGGCCTGGCTGGAGCTGCTAAAGCTATTTGGTCTGCATGCCAGTGTTTAAGTCAAAGCACTCTCTGGGGTCTTCTGGCATCTAAAAGATAGCATCCCGCCAGCTGATTAGCACAAATTTAACTCCAGAGTAGCTGAACCAAATGCTGCCTCTTGTTCAACCAGTAACTCATGGAAAGAGAAGGGAAGTTTGGTGAGGGGAGGGGAACTGAGTGTGCAGAGCATGTGGTGTGTAGGGAAATGAGAGCAAGCTAAAGGTATTGTGGAGGTGTGAGTGGGAAACCAGGCTTCATTACTTCTGCTGTTCACAAAACAACTTGTTTTTCTGCAGCTCGTCATTAATGATACATTGCATTTTGCAGTCTTTTAATGGATATATTTATTTTTTTCCTGAATCTTTTGAGGCTGCTGAAAAGATGCTGACAGATTGACAAGTTAGAATACTCATCGCTTAAAAATTATTAACTTGACAGTAAATTATATTTGTAGACTATTAGTATCAGAAAATCATTTTTAAGATCTGCTAGAACTTCTGGGTAAAAGCTAAATTTCCTTTTGAATGGGTTTGTTCTGATCCAGGGGTGTCATTGGTAAGACTTGCTCTCAATGCGATAATTTTTGCTCAGCATCTCTCAGTCTGACAAAGTCCTCAGTAAAGTAAGCATCACTGTTTATGTGCAATTAAATTTGTACTTGGTCAAAGCTTTTCTTTGCAAATTTGTGAGACCCAGACATGCATAGGCTTCCTTTTTCACGTTATGAAGAGACTATGATTTTGCTTCCTTAAGAGCCACTCAGTGACTATTTTTCATTTGAAAGTTTCTGGTGGTTTCTATTTGTCATATCCACATACACTTTATTATTATATGATAATAAAATAGGCATAGCTTTCCTTTTTCCTTTTTCTAATAATGTAACAATAGAAAAAATAATTATATTTTAAAGAGTAATCTCTTCACTATTTGCTCTCTAGAAACTAATAGATTGTAATATAAGGTATTGGAAAAAGTAACATTTGAAGTCTAAGTATTGCTTTTCAACAGTACTTCCAGTTCATCTTGGAAGCAGGATCACTATGTACAAGGAATGAGTTACCAAAGTGCTTAATTAGGTAACAGTTTCAGGAGCTCATGCTACAGTGGAATGCTATAAAAGTCAACCTAAGCACTTTGAGAACTTTCTGCCAGATTTCAAGTAAATTGGTAGGTTCCCAGAACATTGTGATATTTCTGGCTTTCTTATTTTCTGGCTGGATATTTTCTGTTAAGAAAATGTGACCAGCTTCTATTGCTGTGCTTTCACATGAGTCTCAGCTTTGTTATAATTTGTAAGACTTCATGTAACTAGCAGCATAATTGCAGAAATCTTTTGTTTTAGGTGGAGAAGCTTAAGGTTTCTGAACTAGTCTGCTTGAGAGAATCCTTAAGTTTTAAAAGCAACTCTGCGTTGATGCTGGCTTAGTGTAAATCCATTATTCAGGTCGTCTCATGCCCAACATGATAAACTCCTCAGGTTCAGTTTTGTGATGATAGGAGAGGAGAAATTAATCACAGAATCACAGAATAGTCTAGGTTGGAAGAGACCTCTAAGATCACCGAGTCCAACCTCTGACCTAACTAACAAGTCCTCTACTAAACCATATCCCTAAGCTCTACATCTAGATGTCTTTTAGAGACCTCCAGGGATGGTGACACAACCACTTCCTGGGGCAGCCTATTCCAGTGACTAACAACACTTTCAGAAAAGAGGTTTTTCCTAATATCCAACCTAAACCTCCCCTGGCACAATTTTAACCCATTCCCTCTCTTCCTGTCACCAGGCACGTGGGAGATTACACCAAGCGCCACCTCACTACAGCCTCCTTTTAAGGTACCTGTAGAGTGCGATAAGGTCACCCCTGAGCCTCCTCTTCTCCAGGCTAAATAGTCCCAGCTCCCTCATCCACTTCTTGTAAGACTTGTAACACTTGTTCTCCAGATGTAGCTTGGGATTAAAATAATATGTTTTTATAGGTCACTACTGTATTAAGATAAACAGTTATGGATTTGATCAAAATTCTTATGATATTCACTTTTTATTGTCATTGTAGTAAATCGTTTAGTAAACTTTTTGAACTCAGTAGGAGTTTCTTGGTGTCTGCAGAAGTTGTCACCCAACTCACCTTAGTGTCATGTGAACTTGGAAAAGGTGTGGAGGTGTCTGCTGAAACACCAGAAGGTTCACCTTTAAAAGTCCAGCTGAGGTGTAGAAAGTGATGAAGCCTCTCTCAGAGAATCATGACCTTGAAGTCTCAGGTTAAGAATTCTGAATTCTTTTTTTGAATTTTGAATTCTCAGTAATGACAACACTGAGGAACCAGGCTGTTTGGAGCACTTATTTGATCAGTGTTGACTGTGAATTGTAGCAACAGGGAATTAAAAAAAAAAAAAAAAAAAAGGACCAAACAGAAAAATGTAATTTAAAAATCACAAATTTATGCTGATCTAAAATAATATAACTGACTTGGAAACAATTTATATATTTTCTGTGTAGGAGAGAAAAGACTCTGGATCCCTGTCCCTTTTATTCAGGATCTAACACTCTTACTCTCTGCCAACAAGATTTCTGTTAATTAGGGTGGACTGGGAAGCAAAACTGCAAGTATATTACCTGCTCCATTTCATTGGGGAGTTCTGAAAATGCCTTTCTCACATATAGTGCATTAAATCTGTGCATAATGTAACTTAACTATTCAAATTATGTCCATTACCTTACCAGCTTCTAACTTCACTTAGCTAGCAGACTGCTTCTTCTGACTCTGCTTTCACTGCAATACACTGAGAGTTACACTTACTGCTCCTATTAGCCAGGGTTCTGCTTCTCACTTCCTGCTCATTAGACTGAAGTATGTTTCTGCAGTGCTGGGGTGACATTCATACTCAGAGGTGCAAGAGGTCATTACAACAGCACATATGCTGCCTAAATTCCACTTAATTCCTATTCTGAGCTCTGAAGTGGATCTCAAGTGATACATAGTCCTTTCTGCTGAGCAGATTTTTTCCAGCTTTTGCATTGCACCAGAACTCATTTCACTGGAACTCATTAAATTGTACAAACCGGTTCTCACAAAAATTAAACATAATTAATAATGCTTCTAGGATTGCCAAAAATGCAGGCATCAGAAATATTACAAATATAGTAAAAATTAGGAATGGGAACTGAGATTTGAAGACACGATGAGGCCAAAGAAACCACATTTGGTGAGAATCAATAACTTAAATTGACAGAAATATGGAATGGTGGCTTGTGCCAAAAATGAATAAACAAAAGCAAAGTGTGCCAAAATGCCTTCTGTAGCCTGCTATTATAGCTCTGCTAATCAGATATGCTTTCGCTTCTGAAATGAGAACAGAATGCAGAGTTATCAATAGCTCACATTTTACATGGACTTTTATAAATATGATTTTAAGGTATGATTAGGTTTGATACATGAATTAGTGCCTCATTTTAAAAAACAAAACAGTTTTAAAGGAACCAGAACGTGGACCATTCCACTGTGAAATATCACTTGATAAATGAATGTCCTGAGGACACAGAGGACAAGTTCTAACTTTAGCATAATTCTCAGGATATGGAAATGTGGACAGAGGTAGTTAATATCCATGGCAGTTCATAGTGGCTTCTGTAGAAGGCTACAAGCCAATGGGATTCCCACAGTTGCTCCTCAGTCACTAGCTCTGGGAGATCAGTGTAGATCAGTGTTTGGCGATCATCAAGTTGCATGAGGCACTTGAAATATAGCACGCGCTCAGGAGCAGACATGTTCCGCATATGAGAGTTGAAAGCCTCTCACTGGGAATAAATCCCAGTTTTAATTTAATGTCGCATTTGATGTAGCAGATCAGCAGCATGTACTGGTGACTTTAAAGAGTTAAATTGCTAAATTTTCAGTGGAAATCTGTATTTTCTATATGGAACGTTAGCCATTACAGGCTATTTTTTCCAAGTTGTATAGATTTTATACATTTTACTTCAAAGATTGGTTCTATTATTGCTGTTCTTGTGCTCCAAAGCATATGCATTTCTCTTCTTGCAATTAATTTTTCCCCAGCCTCATAAAGCTCTGAGAAAGGTTACAGCTGTTTCAGAAATGTTTGGCTACACTCTGAGTTGCAGGCCACTTCTGCACACGTCTTTGACCCGTGAGGGCACGTTGACCACTTGACTTGCTCCTTAAGTTTGTATCCCCTTTCTTTGTGCCTCACTGCTTCAAGACTGAGAGAATATGATATTCCCCATGATTGCACTATATTAAAACAAACAAACAGGCAAACCATACAAATAAATCTTGCCCATACATGGGAACCATCACCTGTGGACCGATCTTTCAACTTTATAACACCTCTCCAATATCAGAGTAATGCAGAGGACCTATTATACAACTAAAATGGTACCAAAACTTTGTTATGTTCATGACTCTCATTGTGAGCTGGGTTAAATGTTTTAGTATTTGACTGCAAGAATGACAGCCACTTGTAGCTTGTTATTTCTGTGACACTTTGAGAACATACTCATGTTATCTTCTAATGCAGGAGGAGATAGCATGTGCCCCTAATGTATGTATATTTGCAAGATGAGAAGTCTAGTATGCTGTTAATGTTATCACTGCTGTATCCTGAAATAGAAAACTGCAGGCAGATTGGACTGTGTTAGAGAATGGTAACCATAATAACCAATAACAATCTGCAAATGATAAGCAGCTTCAGTGTTTAAAAATAAAATTGAAATAGCTTTCCAATAGTTCCATGGGCATAGTTTCAAACTTTATTTTATTATTCATTAATTGTAAGGTTGTTATGGGGATCTAAGATGCGACATTAATTTTAAGGAGGTCTTTAATTATTGCATCTTCATTTAGTTGACATTGTTTAGTAATATACCTAAATGAAGTAGTATCTCATCAAATAAAATGTTAATTATCAACCCTTTTCAGATATACACCATATGTAGAACATTACAAATACCCTATGTAGTGTATGGTCTTTTATGTAAGGAGATGAACTTTATGTATTTGTAATACAGTACACTGAAAAGAAATACAAAGTCTTCTGGATTTGAATGCAGAGCATCTCTGTGGTTTGGAGTCTGCACCATGTTCTGGGATGCTGCCCAACACTTCTGAAATGAAAATCTAAGAAAAAACAATATCCAGTGAACCTTTTAATTGATTCAAACTATGTATTTTTGGGAGGTGCTTTAAAAAGAAAGGAAGGTGTTATCCAAGAGAACTAGAAGAGGTCTGTGTCGAGTTGTCCCCCCTCCCACCATAATTTACAGATAGGAACATTTAGCAGGAGCTGCATTGCGTACCAATAGTGAAAGGATATGAGTCTTTGTGCAGCAGCATGGTGCTCTGTGATGTTAACTCTTCTGGGTTAGCTTGTTTCCAGTCACTTTTGATGAGAGAGTCCAATCCATTTTCATAAAGTACTCAGATACTTCTTAGAACAGTCTCGTTTCCTCATTGCTTTAACTACTGGGATAGTGATTACTTGTGTAGTTCATTCAAGGAGTAACTTTGTCTATAAGAATTGACGAAGACCCGTTCTTCAAAACATTCCTAAGGAACAGGAAAAAACATAGGCTTCAGTTTCTTTTGTAGCTCTTTCATGGACCAGTAACACTACTGGAGGTGCAGTTTAGCACAGTTTATGCCAATGTAAGTGCAGTGCCCACAGTTACCCTGAGCGTCATAGGAGAAAATGAATGGGACAGCTAAATTGCTAAGTTTCATAGGAAAAACTGAAAAATTAGTTGCTAATTATCATTTTCCATTTTAAGTAACACTGTTAAACAGCTATGTATTGTTGATGCGGGACAGGATAGTTTGGAAGGCAGGTAATTGAAGAGAAATAGCTCTTGCTCTTCAGTCTCGTATATGAAAGGCAATGAGTTTTCTGGAGTTTTCTTCCACAGGTAAATGAAAATAGGAGCATTGCCAATGTTCCCTTAAGCACGAAGCACTCCTTGTGTTTACAAGAAAATTCTTGTTGCTAGCTGTGCAAAAGAAAGTTACAAGCTATTGATGCTCTTCACTGGGATTTGAATGTGAATCTGAGTTAGGTAAGAGGGAGTCAATTGCTTTCCATTAGAGGTGAAGGAAAAAATAGTTGTTACTGCTGGATGCAAGTTGAAAGATTTGTGTTTATCAAGGAGCGTCTGTTTAGTCTATTAACCTTGACAACCGTGTCAGCAGTTTTTTCTGTTTGTTTTCCCAAAGGCACTATGTTGAAGTAGTATGATATACAAGGTTATTTATAGTGGAGACGATTCATAGCTATGCTTAAAAGACATAGGTCAGAGTTTAAATACTGGAGTTGAATGCTGTCCTAGACAATTTGATAAGTCATTATGTTTAATCTTCGAAAATTAAAATCAAGGGGTGGAATCAATAACATCTCAGCATGAACTAGATTTTTATTTTTATTTTTTTAATACATGCAAGTTTGTTGTGGTTTCACAGGTTTCTTGAAGTAGGAAGGCACCTCTGGAGATAAGCTAGTCCAATTGCCTGCTTGGAGCAAGGTCAGCTAGGGCTGGTTGCCCAAGACCAGGTCCAGGCAGCTTCTGAGTATTTCCAAAGATGGAGACTCCTCAATCTCTCTGGACAACCTGCTCTAGTGCTCAGTAAGAGGAAACTTTTTTTTTTTTTTTTTTTTTCCTCTCCCCGCAGTTGCAATTGAATTTTTTGTATTTTAATCTGCGCCCATTGCTTCTTGCCCTGTCACTGGGAATCCCTGGGAAGAGTCTGGCTCTGTCTTTTTTACTCCTTCCCATTAGGGATTATACACATGAATAGATTTGTATGAAAGGAACAAAACTTACAGAAACAACCAGGGCAAACAGTCCACATTCATTGACACACCTACAGTTTTGATTGCTTGCCTTTGTTAACAGATGTTTCATATTGCTACTGCTGTCCTTGATTCCATGGATGAGTAAGGACTACTCTATAAGTAACTGCATACATTAGAACACTGAAGAGATAATTTCTTTTATTCTTGTGATTTACTCATCATTTCAGACTAGTCTTGACTCTCATGGCCAAGCCTCCAGGTAGCTTGTTTTTCTTTAGTCTGAAGGCTGCATCTTAAGGTACAGTCTGGATCAAGTTGTGTTTGTTTTCCTGTGTAGCTCTTTGTCACACATGCTTAAAAGCATATGTTGTGCTGGAGGGTACCAGTGGAGGAGAGGAGCAATTCCACACTGTGGCAGAGTCCTTAGCTTTGTTTCCACATTTTTTCTTTGTAGAGTTGTTGCTGTACTTTTGGCACTCTGTGTTTATCCCAGCTGTGTTGCTATCCTAAACTTGCTTTCCTGCTGAAGTCTCCATCCTAGAGGATTTTAGGTAGTCACTAATTGCTTGATCAGGCAGTTCTGCTTGGGCATCCCAATTCTGGGTCAGCATCTTTCTGAGCTTCTCCATGGTATTCCCCTCTTCCCTCATTACCTTAGCCTAGCTTTAGGCTAGTCAGGTAGCTGACTGTCCCTGTGCAGGTCTTTCCAAATCCTATTGTATTCCATGCCTACCTTGAACACTTGTATCACCCAATCTTCATCTGTGTCTGCTGGCCCGGCTTAGTGTCTCCTTCCTGTAGGAGGTCACGCTGCTTGCTTTCCAAGTTCTGCACTCTTTTTTTTTTTTTTTTTTTTTAACCTTCCCATTCCCACTACTGCTGTCCTGCTGTCCCATCACTGTCTGATTCCCATTTCCAACCCACTCCTCTCTCTGCCATTTCCACTTCTGTGCTTACTCTTTCTACACTGATCCTGAGATTCTTCATCTGTACTGCCTTGTGGTAAGGATCAATACCAGAGAGATGCTCCAAGTGCCAGAGAGGTCCTCCAAATACCAGAGAGGTCCTCCAAGTGTTGTCCAGTCCCATGCCACACTGAGCCACTGGAGAAGGGATGCACAGAGAAAATACACTGCTGTCACTTAGCCATGGACTAGGATTGGAGCACAGGCCATTCACATGTTGTTATAAGTTTAAACATCCTCAACAGGGTGACATTTTTGCAGACTTTAACTCTTGAACCATAAAAGCTATATACAGACTTACTTTCTGGAGCCCTAAGATAGACTTGGGTACCTGTCATGATGTTTCAATTCAAGAGAGCAATGAGCAATTCAGCTTATTTACCGTCCAAGCTGCCAGACTCTGGCTGCTTGTACTGTCGGTAGTGAGAATTGCTTGTGACATGTAAGTCACTTAAGGTGACAGTCCGAATAAAGCCCTTAGTCTCTGCTGAGTGTATGTGAACTGTAATCCCTCTGCCCCCTGATTTCATATTTATGCCCAAAGTACAGGAGCTGATGAAACTGTTCAGAAAAAGATCACCACAATTTTTAATACATGGAGAGCAGTATGCTTTCCTTATTCTTGATAGTAGGAACAGTTGTGACAGTTCCGCTGTTTTTTTCTTCATTTGTTTTTTTGGTTGTGTTTTTTTTTTTTTTTCAATTGCTTATAAGAGCTGTATGAGACAAGTAAAGTAATGAGTGATGACACTAGCTTTACCTAGTATTGACAGGTGTGGTTTCACATTAAAAAGCTGTGCAGTAAAGCTGAGACAATTATGTTCAAATTAATAAGCGTATGTAACCATGCTCTTTCAGCATCAGTAGTAGCAACTGTCTTGGATGAGTGATAATTGCATTCAGTTAGCAGTGTTTTTTTATCTGTTATTTACCTTGATGCAGGAATGGTGCATGTTTTGTTTATTTGTGGCAACACAATATTATGATATTACTTGTTTGAAGCATAATTTGCAATTGATACAATGTGAAATGACCGATTTGGCTGACAGTTTAAACTACTGCTAGCTTGTAAACATATGGCTGGAAGATAGTGAAAGGAAACAAAATTAATATCTTCTGATCTCTAATTTGCTCTTTCCAAGAGTACCTAGCTTGGTTTTAACTCTGCATTTGAATATATACGCTAACTTAAATCATGATTTATGAATCACATCACATACAGTCAACAGAGGACCAAAGGTCTGTTTTGACAGCGAAGGCAGATTGAGAGAAGAGTATTGTAACTCATGCAAAGAAACAGATAGTCAAGATCTATTTAAGATAAGCAGGGGGCTGAGGAAGGAGGAACAGGGAAGATGTCTACACCATATTTGAACTGCATAATTTGGTGCTCTTCTTAGGAAGAGTTCTGGTCCTCTTTTCTATGCACAAGACAGGGAAGTTAAGCAACAGTTTTGTTTTTCAGTGCTATGCGTGTTCATGGTGTCTTATAATGGTTCGTTGTGTGTTACACTCATATATAATAAAGATATATATATATGGGCAAGTATACGCACACATTTATTTTCTTCTGGTATTGCATGCTTACAGCATGAGTAATTTTTCCTAGAGCTTATGTATAGTCCTGAGTACAGGATATATTGCCAGCAGCAATATGAGCTCTAAGGAAAAGCTCCTATCAGAGGGCTGAGCAGGGAGGAGATGGGTTTCCTAGTGCTGCTTTAAAGCTGTTAATGGATGCAAACTGGTGGCCTCTTCCCCAGCTGTCGAGGTCAGCGTCTATCAGTGGGCAACTCTGAATACCTGACTTATTTTGTATTCCTAAACCAGTTTTAATGAGATACATTTTTGAAGTGCTGTTTTAGTATGAGATTTGGAATGCTGGCAGTGAATCAGTCTCTGAGGTCTTTTAGTCTCTAGTGTTTTACCCTGCTCTTTGGACACTTCTCTCCTTTCTTGCCTGACGTTCCTCGGGCATTCCTCTCTACATGGTCTGGAGCTGGGGCAGGGGCCAGGCCTTAGGTGTCCCTGCCATGGGCGGCAGGACTCACTGGAGCCATGTCCTGTACCAGGAGGGTGCTGGTCACAGGTTGTCTGGTACCTGAGTGCCATCATACTACAGAGATTAAGTTGCACCACTCTTCTCTAGCAGAGCAATCTGGGATTAATCAGCAGAAGGAAGCGATGAAGTGAATGAAACATAGCAACGGAAAACAATCCTGGAGTGATTTTTTTTTTTTTTCTCTTTATGAGAGAGACAGTGGGACAAATACCTCCCAGGCTTTCTGCAGAGCCTTCAGAGGACTCAGAGCAACCTTTAGGTGAGCTCGGGAATCCAGACCCAATTTCCACCTCCTGTGACTTCAAGCAGTCGCTGTGGCTCGCAGGCCGATTCGCTTCGCTTCACTTCGCTTTGCTTCACTTTGCCTCTCTCCCCCCTGCTGTGGCGGCCCCGCCGCCAACTCCCTGAGGGTTCTGCCCTCACCACAGCGGGGCCCGGGGGGTTCTGCCGCGGCCGCGGAGGCAGTCGGCGCCTGACGGGCGGCGGGAGCCCGCCGGGCCGCCCCTGTCCCGGTCCCAGCCTCTGTCCTGATCCCGATCCCGGCTCCGGTCCTGATCCCGATCCCGGCCCCCAGCGCCGCCGGGCTCCGGGCAGCGCCTCCCCGGCCGCTTGCAGCGAGGAGCTGCAGCTGCGCGGCGGCACAGGCAGGGGCAGAGAAGGGCAGAGCCCGCCCGGCTGAGGCGGAGAAGTTGGAGATGCAGCCGGAGCCGGTGCCGTAGGCGGTCGGGGCGGCCGGCAAGGGGTAGCGATGTACCTTTTTGGCAGCGAGGAATACGAAGCGGTAAGATAACGCGTGGATTTTCTTCTGACGGTTTCTTGTAACGCTGGGTGTTTCTCAGCATTTACCGGGCAGCTTTGAAATTCTGCCAGTGCTCTGCTTTCAGTGGTTGGACTTCAGTACTCGCCAGTTTGCTTTCTAAAGTGGCATTGCTCTGCAAGTCCTCCAAGTAGCGAGATACTACTTGGTAGCTAAAATTGAATTTCCTTTCCTTGTCACGTTTATTGATGCAGAAAATACCAAAATACTGGCTGTTTCGAGGCGACCCTGACTTCTGGGCTGCGCTTCCAAATAGCTGAGAATTCTTCTCAGACTTTGAACTTTAGATGGACGACAAGTGGGTTGCAGAGCTGACCTTAATTGTATATTTGTGGGAGTGTTGCCAAGCCATTTCTTTTGTCCAGTTAAAAACATGTCATTGTGATGTAGTGTTATGTCCATCATAAGAGCTAGCTTAACAAAAACCCGCAGCACGCTCGTGTTAAGGTCTGACGCTGTTTTTACTCCAGTTTTAGTGTAAAATGACACTTTAAATTGGTTGGTGATGTAAGAGGAGATGAGAAGAAAACCGCAAATAACTCCGCATTGTTGCATGGCATTGGTATCTGACATAAAAGTTGCAGTTTTTCAGCCTGGGGCTCAAGTGCTATGTTGTAAGCAACGTGGATGGATTCTTCCACCCCCACACAACTCGTGACCAAGGCACGACCTGAGGTGCTATGGGGAAAAATAATGAGACCGAAGGAATTGTTTATGATCTTCGCTATAGGAAAGCAAAACAAATTTCGCATGTTAAAAAGTGGCACATTCTTTGCATACAACTTGCAGTTGCACATGTTTTGGTTATTGAAATTGTTCTTTGAAGTATGAAAGCGCCTTTTATGGCATTCTGGGTTCTCCAACACATTTCAAGGAATTAATTTAGTTGCTTTGGATTTTTTTCCCCCTTGTTTTGTAATGCCAAACAGCTATGTTTTTGAGATGCAGGAAACGTAGAAGTTGTTGAGGAAAATAATTTAAATGCAGCTGTCTGCACATTGAACTCATTTGTGTGTGCAAGTCGCACAAACTTTCACAGATCAAGCAAGGAAACTGAAAAGAGCTTAGTTTCTCCAAAGCAGTAAATAACAGGGCATTACAGTAATTATGTTGCGGATTGACTGTTTAAAAAAGTTGACAAGCAAAAGAAAGTTTCCAACTATAAGCTTTTAAAAGGCTGTTTTTCTTTAATCATTTGCATTGTTGTAGTTATGTGTAAAGGGTTGCAAATCTGTATTGGTTGTTTGTGTTTTTTGTTGTTGTTGTTGTTTTGCAGTCTCAATGTTCCTCTGCACCTTTTGCAGTTACTTATTGTTTTGTAAAGGGAGTGGGAGCTTTGGGTCTGAAATACTCAAGTACATTGAAAGTCACCTAAATGGTGGCAGTAGGGTTGTGGAGCCCAGTGCATCTCTCAGTCTCTTGTCCTGATGCTGTTTCAACTTTACTAAAAATACAGAAGTTCTCTATCTTAGAAAATAATTTAATGCTTAAGACCCCTGTCCCAGGCAGGTGGGACATTGCATTCCAGTTCTTCCACGTAATCAAGCAAAGTGAAGTAGCATCAGTAAAAAAAAATGTAGGAAGTTCACAATGAATTGCATGTGTTTTGGTGTGTGTGTGTTTGTTTTACCTTCAGTATCTCTAGAGGTCCATGAAACCAAAGTTCATTGCTTTGAGCAAACAAAATGTTTCATTAAGTCCATACCAAAATATCTTTTTTTTTCTCTCTCTTTTAAGTAAGATTATTCTGGGGAAAATACGTATCTGCTTTTTTTAGTGTTATTTTGGCAGCCAAACTTACCAAGATGTTTGTTTACTCAGTGATAAGATTGTAATGGGGCTATTCTTAAAATCACCAAAAATAGAAAAGATAGCCTATGAAAGCTTGAAGAGCAGTTTTGTTGTTCAATAAAACCTAGAATCAATGGAAAATTTCTCTTTGTACAGATCTGTAGTTCATGAAGCCATATGCTCTGTGCTGTGGAAGGAGGCATTTGTTTTATCTTCCCACACAAACAATTATGAATCTTTGAAGGACAAAATCAGTGAAAAGAGTGACAATGAAGAATCTCGAGATTTTGTTTAAAGTTCACTATTAATTTCAGACAATTTAAATTGAGTATGAGGCATTCTAGCTGTGAAAGTGTGACTTTTATCCTAGAAAGAAGATTACTAATCAAATTAAACATCATGTGATTAAAGTCTCTCTTAAAGGAAATCGATAAAGCCCTCTTAGAAAGCCAACCCTTGAATAACTCTCTTTGACCAGTGTGTGTGTTTCATATGCACACCTCTATGTCTACATGTGCACACGCTTGAAGAAACAGGCACATGAAATGATATTCCAACTCAGTTAAATTCAACAGCATAATTTTAGCTGTTTAGACTGGTACAACCAGGTTTTGCATGTGTTTTTGAAAACCTCTTTGGTTTGCTTTTTATTCCAGTGCATAAACAAATGTGGATTATTAGTTAATTCTGAGTGCATATTAAGTCTAGATATCCATCAGCACCGATACTCAATTTGTGTAACGCTACCTGCAAGCCTTGGATAAACAATGATAATGTTACTAAAGTATCAGATACCAAAGACAATGTTGGGGTTTAGAACAACTCAAAATTCAGAAAAACTGCTCATATCATGAAATAGTGAGAAATTATATATTTTTAAAAATTACTTAACCATGTGGCTGGCATCCTCTCCTGTTTGAATGATTTTATTTTTTTTTCATAAATGTTCAGACTTAAGATATTAAATGTCTTTGGCATTGCATTTTAGCACTTTAGGTAAAATGCGTAACCTCTTAAGAACTGGTGGAATAAACAGTTTTTGTGCCATAAACCTGGAAATACTGTTATGTTCAAGTCTAGCAAGCAATTTTATTTCATAAATAGAGGAATCCATTAAAAGCTATAGGCCAAGCTATCTTATTTGTGGCTACAACTTGTTGGTGTAGGGGTTTCCTGTTTGCAAAATAAAATTCTGGAACAGAACAGAATTGGAATAGTTTGTCAAAATCAACAAAGAGTGGGAACTCCTTTTCGTGGCTGTCTGGTAAATTGTACTCAGCATTAACCTCTTGGTGCAAAAACATTTGAAAATTACTCCAGACAACCTTTTTAGTCACTGCATAAGGGATGAGGGAAATCTAGGGTTGTGCTTGCATTTCCAAGTGGCCTGGCTAGCACCCTGAGCTGCATTTGGCCCAGCAGGACCTTTCCCACAGCCACAGATCCTCTGATCCTGCTCTTGGGTGAGCTTTGTGCAGGCCATGGGTTATCTGCAGCTGTGTCCCACTGCTGCCTTCTTCCTAGGCCCCTGGGTGTAGGTGCACAAACAAAGACTGTCAGGGGCAGCTTGTCTGTCTGTGATTGGACCTGGGACACCTAGGTGTCTCCCTGCAGTCCTCTGGGGTAGAGATACCAGGCTGTCTTCTAGCAGGATGCGCAGACACCATGTTTGGATTAATTTGGATTTCTTCTGAAGACAGGTTGACTGTTTAAAAGGTGTTTTGTAGAGGAGTATTTCTGAAGCAGTTTTCTTGGTAATTGCTCATTTAAGAAGAATCACTGTATTGCCTTCACTTTTAGTTTCATGTGTCCTTCCTGAGGTCAGTTAGGTTGAATGTATATTTATTTACATGTAAATCTTCATTAAGTTTATAGCCAATCTAAGATGAAATGACAAAGGGAAGGGTATGTGCTAGCTTAAGAGAAAGTGTGGTGGTCTGGGAAAGGATTAAACTCCTCAGAACTGCAGTTCATTTTAACTACTCCAAAACCTCTGCAGTTGAGATAAGTGCTGATAATTGAATTCACAGTTTAAAACGCTATCCTTCTCTGTCCCCATTAATTGCATTAACCCTTTGAACCCAACTTAGTGGGGGTTTGAACTATATCTGTTGAACTTCCCGCTACAAAATGGTAGGCATGCAAGTTTCTCCTTTCTCCTCAGAAATAATTTGAAGTGAATGGCTCTAATAGTCTATTGCTACAACAGAAGTTGTCCCAAAGGAGCAGTATCAACACTTGGAGTGTGTGTTTGCAGGCACCTTGCTTTCTTTTTTTTGCACCAATGAGTCTTTATTATTACTTACTCTTCTTTCTACCCAGTGGAAAAATTGAATACAAAAGTTGAAAAAGTCCTGCAGCCCCAGAATAGCCTGGTGAGATGAGGGAGATGGCAAACATAAAAGATCTGCAGCAGAAGAAAAGCTAGGCCTGTGAATATAAAGGGAAAGGACAACGCAGCTCAGAGGACTGAATAACCTGCACAAATGGGGAAACTTTCACCACTTGGCACTGCAGTGCCTACAGTTTGGTTCTTCCCCTTCTTAGTTGTCTACCTAAAGTTTGACTAAGCTCTAATGACTAAAGCTGTTGGGAAATTTGCTGATTGGATACTTTTTTTTTTTTTTGTTAGTTAACACTATTTCTAGAAATTTCAAAAGTATCACAAAAATGAAATACTCATAATTTCTTGCAATTAGAGATAAACGGCATTTTGACAATGGTGACAGGCTCCATTTTGCCATCTATATTACTTTATATTATGAGTGTTTTTTTTTGGGGGGGGGGAAACACCAGAAAACCATCTGATAGCTTTCTAATTCTTTGTTGGAGTAATAGTAGTTAGAAATTATATCTGGTGTTCAGTATTTTGAACAATATTCTCCCTTACATTATTTTTTCCTTTTTACTTCTAGCCACATGTACTATTGAAATACATTTTCTCAAAAATCACATGCAATTTTCAAACTTTTGCAGAAAAATAGCTGTTTTTTAACTGAATAAATTCAAAACTTGATTCTCAAAATCTTTTACTCTTCATAGATTTCTCTTTGAAAATATCCGTAGGACAAATGCAAAACCTCCTTATAATTTTGTTGATGTGGTCGTGAGGTCCAGAGCAAGTGTTCTGGTTGTCTTGTAAATCCAGCACTTGTCACTTGGATTCTCCAAGCAAAAGTTTTGAAGTTGTCAATTTAAATTAAATCTTCAGTTCCCTGGAGTTTGCTTATGTCTTTTTGCAGGACGGAGCACTTTGCATAGATTATTAAGGATGATGTTGACAGATGCCAGTTACGGTTCCTGCAGGGCAGCCTGATCTGCTAAGAAGTATGAAAGTCTGTCTGCTAAATTTCTGAAGGGGTGGAAGGTCTTGCAGCTGTCAACATTCAAACTGATAATAGGTGCTTTTTGAGTGAAATCAGTCAAACCCTGATTTCATTTGCAGCAGGCATACTGCTTACAGGGCTAATATTGCTATAAAAAGGGGGAAAAAACACTTATTTCAGAAACTTGCTATTCTAAGTCCTAGAAATTGGTCAGACAAACACATTTATGTGTTTTCAGTGTTTATTCTGAGTCATTGTTAATTACCTTATTTCATAAACTGAGTAAAGGGAGAAAGGATAATCAGGGTATTGTTAAGATTGGAAAGAGTCACATGTCGGTGTTGAGCAACGTTGTGTTTGTTGTTTTTTTAATTATATTGCAGATTTACACAGGACCATGCCATGTCTACAAATCATACATCAGGATTTCATGTTTGGGAAACCCACTCACTCGAAGTGCAAGCACCATTCTGCAAATTACCTGTGGGAAAATACTTAAAATGAAACCCTGAGATTTTGAATAACTTTTCTTGTTTATCTTAGCTCAGCCTAAGGCAGCAACATCTTGTGCTGTGTTCAGGTGAATACATTGTGAGGCACACGTGAGCATAACTTGGAGGGCAGACTTGAAATGCAGGAAAATTGAACTTGTGATTTGTCCATCCTCAGACAAATCACTTGACATTTCAGTTTGCTGCCTTTAAACTTCAGATTATTTGTATTTGGTTCTCTCCTCTTAATCATAGAGGTTTAACTTTTTAAGGCTGGTAAGTTGCTTTAAAGTTACTGGCCTTACACATAACAAATGCTGATATTTGATTAAGTTGTATCTGCAAATGAGGTATGCATGTACTATGAATGAAGTTAGTTATTCATGCCTAAAACAGAGTGTTTAGTGAGAAGAACACTACGTGAAAGATGTGTTCACAGCCAGAGCTGGATGTGGATTTGTGAAACAAACTCGCTTAGCAGCCCTTTGCCCATGGATCCTCTGCAGCATCCAAAGTGGAGAAGCAATACAGTTTTTCTTTCCTAAATTGGAAAAATAAGGGTCATTCTGCATGGCATCATTCCCCACGGCTAGCTTGGAGATGTCTCAGCTGTGCTTTAGGCATTGCATGTGAGCTCTGGGATTCCCCCGAGGGAGAGCTGTGGGCTTCTAAGCATGCACTGGAACAGCCACTGAAGTTGTGTCAGCTGGGACAGTGAAATGCTGGAGAGGAAAACCGTGATAAACTCATGCACAGAGAGGTCTTGGTCACTTCTGTGTTACTCCCAGGGTGCCCAGCATGCTTTCCAGTTAATGATCTGTGCAATTGTACTGAAAATATTTTTTCCCCAGAGTTAAACAAGTGTTTAACCTCTTGTAGTGCCAATTTATTATTTATTAATGACGGCATTATTTGATCTTCGTATATTTTTTCTTGTCTCCGTTCTTTAATTTGAATCTCACCAACTGAGGATGGAGCCATTCTGATTATTGACAGTGTATTAGAACAGAATAGAATCACAGAATCATTCAGGTCAGAAAGTACCTCTGAAATCTAGTCCAGCCTTTAACCTAGTACTGACAAGTCCACCACTAAATCATGCTACTACATTCTACATCTGCATGTTTCTTGAAGACCTTCAGGGATAGTGACTTAATCACCTCCCTGGGCAGCCTGTTCCAATGCTGTACAACCCTTTCAGTAATGATTTTTTTCCCTAATATCCAACCTAAACCTCCCCTGGCACAACTTGAGGCCATTTCCCCTCCTTTTGTCACTTGGTGCTTGGGAGGCAAGCCCAATCTCCACCTCACTATAACCTCCTTTAAGCTAATTGTACAGAGCCTCCCCTGAGGACCCTGTATAAGGTCTCCCCTAAGCCTCTTTTTCTCCAGGCTAAACAACCCCAGATGCTTCTCATAAGACTTGTTCTCAAGACCCTTCACCAAATATTGGAGAGATGCACACTGCGTCTGGCCTTCCCCTCCCTCCATCTCCCCGTCATGATGCTCATGCCAGCCTGTTGACTGTAGCTCAGCTGTCTCTCACAGGGAGTATAGCTCGTTTGTTTCATAGCACGATGTCCTGGGGTATGCTGTACTCTGTGAAACAGCACGACGATCAGCAATTAACTTACAGAAATGTATTTCTAACAGCAAATATGAGGCAAATTGATGGTAACTATTAACCCAGACCTTTTCATGCCAGGTTAGTGCTGAGTGTCTGAAGGCAATGAATGTACCTCTTGCTGTGGAAATGGGACACAAGTAGCTCACCACGGCTGAGAAACAGGTTTGTAACTGAGGCATGCACAGGAGGGAGCCCTGGGAAGTGAAGAAGGGCAAGTGGCTTCTGGCATTTAGAAACCAGCCACGCTGCTCAACTCCAGGTGATCCAATAGCAAGGGAGAATTGTCCTTCCTCCTTCAAGGACTTGAAAAGTTGAGTTTTTGGAGGTGAGGGGAAGAGATGAAGAGTGTGCACACTGGCCTGGGTTGGCAGGACTAGTGTAGTTCCCTTTGCAGATATGAAGGAGAAAATAATGAAAAGAAACCAAAATATTTTCAAGTTGCACACAGAGCATGGGTGAGTATCCTCATGTTGTTTCCCTCCTTTGCTTCTCACTTTCTTCTCCCAACTTGTACTGAGTGCTCGTGGGGAAAAAAACCCACAAGGATGGAGATGAGTGCAAAGCCCTGTCTCCACGTTCCCTTCATCAAACTGCACGAGGTAGCCCTGTACTTTGCATCTCCTTTTCCATGTCTGAGACAGCAGCTGTAAGGATGGAAGTAAGCCTTCCTCAGGATCTCATTAAAGCAGAAGCTAATATTAGATCTGGGCCTGTAATTTGTTCCAGTTTTTAATGAGAGAATTTACTAATATGGAAACGTACAAATTGTGTGTGTGTAAAACACAGAACTATTTTATTTAGCAAGTTTTTTTAAGAGTATCAAATACTTTTTTTCAGTGAAATATTCTACTGCAGCTGATCTCATAAAGAATTTACTGTTTTTACATGTTACATGAAACCACACAGTCTCTGACTTCCTCATCATTAACAATAGATCTGCATACAAGTGAAAGCAAAGGAGCAGAAAACTAAAGTAAATTCTCATAGTGCCAGATCTTTGTTAATGCAAACCAGGCCAGTTAAAACCAAGTGCATGAGCTCACAACAAAACAGAGGTGTTTTGGAAAGCCTGTTGTGACTAGGGGCAGGTATTGAAAACACTTATGCAGTTGTGATTGTGTAGATTTGTTCTCAGAAATGTTGCATGAATGTATGATAAAGTAGCATTACCTTTGAATAATTCAGTGATGTTCTGTATGCTTTTAGGAAGAAAGACTGACCTAAGTGGTTCTGTGCTCTTCTGAAATCTGGCAAAACACTGTTCAACATCTCTTGCTGGACAGTTTGCCTCAGTGAAGGCAACCAGCATGAACTTTTACGAGAAAACACAAACAAACATAGAAACAGAATGGTTTGGGTTGGAAGGGAACTTAAAGATAACCCAGTTCCAACCCCCTGCCATGGGCAATGACACCTCCCACCAGACCAGGTTGCTCAAAACCCCATCCAGCCTGTCCTTGAATATAACTTAATGATCAGGAATAACGGAGTTTTTCCTTCTGTATTGTCATCTGTTCTACAGGTCTCGCTATTAAAAAAAATGACTATTTTTCAGTGACAGATTTGAATCGAGTGTAACATAGCCAAAACAAGTGTTAGCAAGAGAGGCACGAAGTTGTCTACAGCAGCACAGAGCTACTGATGAGCTAATTCCTTGTGCTTCTCTGATTTACATAGATACAACAATGCAGAATTGGCTTGGATTTCTCTGCACGTATCTGTGTATGTGTGTGTATAGGTCCGCAGGCTTTGGGGAATTATTCACAACTGCTCCCTGTTAGGCCGCATACATTCATACTTCATATTTAATTAGATGTCAGGAGACATCTCTAATTAGAGAAGTCTTGTGGGTAAGAGATACTAATGTCACGCCTGTTTTAAGTCATTAATTTATAACTCTCATGGTGGAACCCTATGCAGAAAAGTCACAGCTATTGAGAAGCAGGCATCCTGAATGTCTGTTGTTAAAGAAATGGGACTTGTATGTGCTGTGCATGAATATGGTACAAGAAATTTCCAGAATTTGCAGGGGCCCCAGTGTGGTGTTTCTAAAAATAGCGTTATTTTAAGTCTGTTCTCCAGTTAAGTATTTGTGACATACATTTTGATTTCTGTGCTGTTTAGTCCATGGATAGAGGGGAGTTAGAGAAAGGGGTACACATACAAGCTGTTTTATATGAAAAATTGAAATCGTGACTCCCCTGCAGCACATATGGGAAGCTAAAGTCACAAAGGCGTGTGCACGCTGTCTGCCGTACGTGCCCGGCTGCATGCTGTGGCGCACTGCCTGGTTTAGATGCTCTATCTCGGGTAGTGCAGCTCTTTCTCCCATCTACAGTGTATGATGCTGTGTCTGGCAGCCTAGATTGCTCGTTGCTCCCTTGACCTTTCAACACCATGGTGGTTATGACAGCTAGATTAAACACTCCTGGCAGGCAGGCTGAATATAGTCTGACATCATTTTGATAGGAACCTTCCATACAGGTGAATCAAAAACCAGAAAAATCTGTTTCAGATCATGCGATCAGGAAGTATTTTGTTCATCCCTTCCAGGCACAATTCCCTTAATTTCTTTTCTTCTTTTGCAGTTGAGATTGTGTGTTCATGGCTGGGTGGGGGTAGATTTTTTTTTTCCCGTTGGTTATGATAAGTAGGTCTGATGTGCCAGTTCTGAACAACTGATCAGATTAAACTTATTACTTACTTTTCTTCAATACTGGCTGTCAGGAAGTCTATCATAGAAAAATCCATCCAGCTGTTTAACAAAGCTATGGGCATCTTTCTTTATGAAGATTTGCCTTCTCTAAATAATAAACAAGCTCTGAACAATTGGGTTGATTAAATGAAGTGCTGTTTGTTTACTCAGGCTACATGTTACTTCCCAGATAGCAGCTTCAGCTGATGAATTGGAATCACAAAATGCTGGGGATAGTTACTTCATTTTCCGTAAAAGTCCCAAATTCTTCTTTCAGCAAATCTTTTATTTATGTAGAAACAGGTAATGCTAACCATGACAAGCTTGTTTATTACTTTGTGCATCTCTAACCATATTAATAACTAAGATTTTTGCAGGAGAAAATTTAGTGAAACTTGGGTGTTTTGACAACTGTAATTACAGGACTGTAAGAACCAGCAATTTTAGAAGCTTTTCTATGAGGAACGAATGAATGAAAGCCCTGAGAAGTTCTGTGTGTGTTCCTTTCTCATTGATAACACAATGTGAATCTACGCATTTTAACTTAGCAATACATGATTGCATATCCATACAGCTTTTGGCATTTACATAAGACATGTACTGTCTTATTTATGGTATGCAATATAGTTTTATTGTTCTGATAAATGTTGCAAACAAGTCAAGTGGACTTAATAAGCATAATTTTAATACAGTTTTGACCTTTTTAAAGTCAGTTTATGTGCGAAATATCTTGGCAAATATTCTTATTAAAAAGAAATTGTTTAAATCAGTGTTTGTTTATTAGTGCAAGCAAAGCAATGTTGTTGCACAGATTAAAAAAAAAAAAAAGTTTCCTACTAAGCTGAATTCTTACATCTAAGGTCAGGTAGACCATAGAAATTTTAAGCAGAGGGAAAAATAGTAGACGGTCCATAGAATCTATAACTATTATTAGAGTATTACAATAATATAACTGCTTTCTTTTAAAGCACAGCTAATATTGAAAGGAAGAGGTCCTTGCATGTCTTGTTATAACCTGTATTTGCCAAAAGTATATGAGATACTTATTTTTTCCTCATTGGAAGTGACTGCTTTTTCCATGTGATGAAACTGGCTGTAATGAAAGCGACTTTGTGTTGAACTCGATGCAATTGTATTTCTCTGCACGTGCAAGCCACTCAGCAAGATAAATTGTAAGGCTAAATGTCATTTAACTGCATAAATGATTATATTAAGATGTTAGACTACTTTTAGAGTTCATTTTTATTTTTTCTGGTATAGGAGGTTAACAAGTGGAATTCTGTATAAAGTTGCAAAATTTCCACCTATGAAGGTTTTCAAAACTCAACTAGACAAGGCCCTGAGCAATCTAACCTGGCTTTGAATCTGGTCCTGTCTTGAGCAGGAGGTTGGACTGGATGTCCTCCAGAGGTCCTCTTCGACCTAATTTTTTATGCTATTCTCTTCGGAGAATATAGGCAATAGAGAAATATTGATGGCACCGAAATGGAAATTCCCATGTTTTATGGTATAAATCAAAACTCACAGAAGTCAGCAATTGCCAATGATTTAGTTCCCATTGTTGAAGGATGCCCTATATAGGTCTGAGACTTTAAGCCTTTGATCTGTAATTAATCCTAATTCTTTTGCCTTCATCTGCATTCTATATAAACATGGTTATGCACCTATGCAGTGAGAGTTGGAGGACAGAGACATTAGGATGTTTCTCAAATATTATATTTATTATATGTATCATATTGTGGTTTACCACTTATATTTAAGAAAGTTGTATTCAGCTTCCCTTAATTATCTTGTGGTCTTTCTAAGATGGAATAATTCTTATTGTTTGCTATAATTCTGTTGTTTGTTATACAGACATCCTGGCAAAAACATGGGTGGCCTTCAGAGATACTTAAATAAAATCATAATGCTCATTGTACAAGACTCTAATACCATATGTGAAATTTTGCTTTTGCTGATTGACTTTCCACTAAAACTGAACAACAAGAAAATGATTTTTAATCTAGTTATTGCATACACTTATTTGTTGATAACAGCTAATAATTAAAACTGCTTTGCCTTCTGGATATGACTCTTCCCATGCATGCATGGATGCTACTGCCCTCTCTCCATCAGTAACGTGGATTTTAAGGAAAAATGAATAATTTTGCTCAGCCACATCTTGTTAGTGCAAAATAATTCTCAGATCAAATTGTATTCAGAGGTTTGATGGACTTTGCAGGGAAGAACATCTGGGAAATGGTCAGGATAGGGCTGTTCTTAGTGTACTGAGGGAGAAGATACAATCCAACTGATACCGTTTCCTCCAAACGTTGTGGCCTTGTCAGCACAGGATTAAGAAGATGTGAGCACTTCCTGTAATCAAATGCCTCCCAGTTATAAGCATACATTAAAAAAAAGCAAATTAAAAAAGGAAGAAAAAAAAAGGCAAAAAAAAACAACCACGAGTTATGCTGTTTTGCTTAGGGCTATTTTAAATAAACCTGGACATCTGTGTTTGTAAGTGTGGTGGGAGAGCTTAGTCCTGCTGGTTACACAACATGTTTTGTGGATCAGCTTGCCTTGTGACAATTGACAGCGTTGTCCCTGCAATTCTGTGGTAGATTTTATGGCGTGAATAAAATGCAATTCCATTTAAATGAGATCTTTTTTAGTGTGATCAAAGGGGAAACAAGAAGGAGCTACTCTTGAGATCATTGGCTATCTTGATTGTGAAAACGAACAGAGCTTTAAAATACACGATGCCTTTTGAAATCACAAAAGGATCCAAGCCTGCAGACAGCCGACAGAACACGAAAGGTTATAAAAGAGCACATTTATGTTACTGTGCCAAGTTCAGCAACAAGCGTTTCCTTTTTTCTCCACAAAGAAAGAAATAATAAACCATAATGTTTGTTTCACCCCTTGTGAACTCAGAAACTTTAAGAGTAAAGGAGATGCTAAGTTTATGAGTTACCGCTGATTACAGACTGAATTAACTATTGCAGAAGGAAGGATGGAAGAAGGAAAGTTCACGTCTAGAGGGGGAAGTTCTGGCTTCCTAAATAAAAATTTACAATACTTTGTAACAACTGCTTTAGCTCTATTTAAATCAGTTAAGGAAAAATGTAAAATAGGAATTTAGTAACTCATTTATTTATTTTCTCCAAAACAGCGATGAGCTGGAATGCATCTTGCATTTATTGCTGACTCCGGGCTTTAACCTGACCAAGGAAGCCAGCTTTGTGTCTCTGGAGAACATTCCAGGGGGGCTGAGAATGAAGATACCTGAGTTGTGGTGCAGCAACACATATACAATCCCACTGAGGTTTTGGGTGGCAAGAAGCAGAGCAGAAACTGGAGGAAACTCATAAAAGTCCCTCATAAACTGAAGGAAATAATGAATTTTAAATCAGCATAACCAAATGTGTTTAATTTCATTTCCGAACAATGGAGCAAGAGGAAAAAGCAGCCTTTGGCCAGTGCAGCTCCAGAAGAACACAAATGGGCAGGGAGGACATGGTTTTGTTTTAATTTATTTGGTGAGAGTTAGCACAACATATTTTGAGACCATATTTTTGAGACCATTCTTGAGTTTGTCATCATGGCAGGTGCCAAAGGCTGTCTTGTCCTCTGTGACCAGCAGCCGGGTAGGGATGTGGTGGAAGGAAGTTCTTCATCTCAGGAATCTTCCAAAGTTGCTTGATGCTAGTAGCATAGTAGTGATGTTACTTTACAGTGATGTGTAGCATTGTTAATCTTAACATTTTTAAATGAGCTGACTATTGTGTAGCACATCTAGAAATACAGGCTTGCCAAGGTGCAAGTTCTGCAAGGAGTATTTTGTTAGATTTCCAAAGCTGCGGATTCATCTAAAATCCTGAGCTCCTGAATACAGCATCTTGTGCAATGAGAACACAGAGAAGCACAGGTGGTACGTCCAGGGGAATGATCATCCCATTCTGCTCAGTACTCCATAGACCACGTCTGGATTAATGTGACCAGTTTTGATGCCCCCCAAAAACAAAAAATCTGGATAAACTGGGGTGGGCTCAGCAGAGGGCCCCTAGAAGGTTGGAGCTGGAGCCCTCATGCTGCAGTGAGAGGCTGAGGGACCGGGGCTTGTTCAGCCTGGAGGTGAGATGGCTTCTTGGGGAGAGGCTGGACTGGAGGTATCCTGAGGCCCCTTTAAGCCTGAAATACATTGTGGTCCTGAGAATAAGATGGAGTATGTTAAGTCTCTGATACCGGAGAGAGTGCACACAGGTGTTTTAGTCCTTGGGTGTTCTTTCTGAGGATTTTGGATTTGTCAGCAAATCAAGCATATTTTGTGTTGATATTCAACATTTCAGCAGTAGATAAAAGAGCAACCAGTGGTTCACAGTTTGTTGCTTCCTCTCAAGGAGGAAATAGCTTGGAGAGGGATATGTTGTAATGTGCTCTTCTGACCCAGACAAAGTCTGTTCTGAATCAGAAAGAAGTCTGGTCCTGATGTTTCTCTTATGTCTGAAAGACAGAAAATGTTTGGTCTTTTAGGTCAAATCCGGAGTTCACTTATTGTCCTGGAAAGCGGCTGTTGTGCTCTACTAAACTTTGAACATTCCACAGTATGAAAAATATTTCAACGTTGAGTTCCAAAAGATCATGATATCTTGTGATTTTTTTTTTAACAATTTCCTTTAATTTTTCTTTTGCAATTCATTTATATTTTATTTTTCTTCAGGTTAGCATCTAATTATTGTAGCTGGCACGTTTCTGTTTCCAGGTTGCCTAAAACATTCATTGCTCTTCTAACCCTTCCATCTTTATTTAAATAGTCATATCTCAGTGATGCTATTACAAATCCAAAGTACAAAATCATTTTAGCTGTAACAAGATCTGTTTTAGCTGTAACACATTTGTTCATTATTAGAGAATATATACTATCGGGTGTCACACTTTGCACCTTCACCCTCTTTGTGTGGGTGCACTGGGCTAGATACAGCTTGGAGTCAAATCTGAAAGAGCCAACGGATGCGAACAGTTGACATGATGCAATCCATACATCAGCTGGTATACTTTGGATTTAGAACAATAATTTTAAAGATAGGAAATGCTGGAGAGATGCAATTTTCCAAGATTATTATTTTGGTATATGATAGACAAGAGGGGCAGGAGGTCTTCCCAGAGAGACTTCTGCATTGCTGTTAAAGTATTACGCGCTGTTGAATTCTTGAAATCCGTTGAGATTAATTACTAGAAATCTGGTAATATCTAAATAGTGTGAGGAGCCTCGTCTTCTTAAAAAATTGCAAGCGGTTTGCTTTGCTTTATGCTAGACCTGGTAATGGGTGTAAAGCACCAGTCCTGATGTTTCCCAAGCAGCACACACAAGGCTGAAAGCTGGAGCTAACACCTGAAACCACAAGGACCCACGTGGCTCAGGATACACATGGAGAATGAGCCCACCGATGAGGCTATGTGTATCGTAGGTAGTGTTTATGGCCTGGAATAAATGGTGCCACGCAGTGTGTAAGCAGCTCACTTGGTGTTTCTGGCAGTAATGCAGAGAGCAAGGCTGCAGATGCTTAAAGGATGGTCGTGCCTGCTAGTGATTCCTGGGCTGAGTCACAGACAGACAGACAGACAGACTGCTGGTTGACAAGTTTTCAGCAAGCCTGGGTTAGTGAACACTTCATTAATTATTTAATTACTCTTCACTGTGTGTAATTTGACAATGGGCTTGAGAAAAAAAGCCCTCCTAATATAAGCAGTGAGCAAATTGCAGTGTTTTATGTCATGACAGTCGCTGATTACTGTTAACAAAAGATCATGACTGGAAGAATCAAGATTTCAGCAGTAGAAGGTGAGATGGAACATAAACTTGTCAGAGGTAGAAAAATGTTGTTTCTGACAACTAGTCTATGACAGCAGCTTCTTCAGAGTGCACACTTGCCAAACTAACTCGAGAAGATATATGGAAATAAAATAATTAGTTAAACAGATGAACATGTTTACAGTAGAGAAAGGAAGGGTAGCAAGCATTCAAAGCAGCTGTTACATTTGAAATAGTAGAATATGGAAGACTTCACTCTATGTGCTTAATTTCAACATTAAAAAAATTTTTTTTAAAAAACAAACCCAAACCTTCCATTAGTTATCTGGAGTAGACTTAAAATATTAAATTAGAAAACCAAGTAGGGCTTGTGTATATATAGAGATAATTTGATGAAATGCAAAGGCAATATTTTTTTCTTCAAAATTCTCCATTGCTAACAGCATTTCATGCTAAATTTTATAGGAAGTTATTTTTAAGTATGCAGAAAATCTTAATGACTTGAACCAAAATCCCAGATAAAAATATACCGAAGATCTGGAACAGAGAATCTAAATTGGCACTTTTAACTGAGCTGAGACAAATTGAGATGATGGTTGCCATGCTTTTCTGTAAATTCTTTCCTTTTCTAGTTGTCTTTCTGTTTCCTTGGTGTCATCTCAGATGTGTTTTCCATTTTTCCACGTTTTAATTGAGAGCCCTTGCGATTTTGTATCTGACCTAATCTTTCTCTCTCTCTGTTTTTTCTTGTATATCAGCTCATGTCATTTTATATTTTAAATCTTTTTTTTTTCCTGTTGTCTTTCTGCAACTTAAAATCCTTCCTTTGTGATATTAGCTGTTGATTAATGCAGTCAAAAACAGCATTTTTTTTTCTTTCCTGAAAACCTTTTTTTTTTTTTTTTTTACCTGTTTCTGTCTCAGTAAGCAACACCACAATGCAACTTGTTATTACTAATAATCTTGGTTTACCTTTCCCTAAGGGCTTGCACATATAGTTAAGTTACCATAGCTTTAAGAAGTTGTCATGAGTCAACCAAGTTGTGCTCAGATCCGTGTGTGTGCTGGCAGTCTGAGACAAAAGTGAGATGATTCAAGTTCAAGCAGCTGCAATCATGTCCTTGGTGTATTTTTTTATTTTTTTTTTTTACTCTGCCACCTCTCTCTGAGTTGTTCCATTGGCAACATCTTACCTTTATCGTTGCTCTGACTTTTTCTTACAGTGCAAAATCATCAATAATTTAATCTCATCCTCTATATGCAATTAATTGACTCAATGAAAAATAAAATTATATTTTTTTAAAAAAACAACACAAACTAATGTTTTTGACTGTGATTAGTGTTGATAAACCATATTTTGGTGAGGCAGGAGACCTCCTTGGTTTCCTATCATTGCCCTCTTCCTAAAAAGCACTCTAAACTTTCTCTTTTCTTATAAGTGGGAGAATCTCTCTGTCAGAATATACAGAGCTACCAGATTATCCTCCTTCAGAGGCTTTCACAGAACTAATCTCTGCCGTAATACATATAGAAAACTTGCTTGAACAACAACCCACCATGGTTATGCAATGATGAGTCATAATGCTGTTACTGAATGGTTAAAATTGCTTTTTCTATTGCGCTTGCTACCTTGATCCCTTTCTTACTCCCATTTTTTCTGCTGACATCCTTCAGACTGCAGATTCTTTCAAGCAGGGTATGTCATTCACTTTGTGACTGTACAACGCTTAGTACAATGTGGCCTCAAATAGTCGTCTCTTTTAGATGGTTTTTGCAAAATATGGTAAACTGTAACACACCAGAACACCCCACAGATTTCAGAAAGTTTGGCTTTGGTTGAAGGGTCTGTGCGTTTGTTTGATCACTGTACTAAGCTCTGCAGCTGCCCTTTTGGAAATGGTTTGCATTTTGCCAAAAGGTTATAAAGAGTAGCCACAAAAAGCCAATCAGTCCTCTAAGAATACAAACTCATGCTACTTTCTCTTAACAAAGCAACAACAGAAAAACAAGCATTTAGGCTAGTATTGTGAAATTGTTAGTGTAAATGTGTGCCTTTTTAAAATTTATTTTGGTGTGCATTTTTTTTTTAATTTATTTGCTTGATAAAGTACCTGTTAGAACTGTTTCCCTGGTCTAAGAATGCCAAAATCTAGGTTTCTGCAAAGCTAAGGTCTGTTTTAAAAAACTCTTTCATCCAGCTGTTGATTGGATTAGCATCCTGGAAACCTGTTAATGTCCAGCTGGGTGCTGTGATTAAGCTTGCCAAAGTCATGTTAAGGGTAAAGAGAAGACTGGTTTTCTGTATAATCTCCTTTTTAATCACATTGCCACCCTAAAGCTCCCAGCTGTTCTAAAATTTCACTCCTCTTGCTATATGAATGTCCCCTGTGGATGTAGATTCTGCTGCAATGCCCAATGTGCTGTAAACCAAAAAATAAAGAAAAACTCTAATCACCATTGCTTTGGTTCTTAAATGCAGGCAAAGCATTTCAGTGACTGTTCTAAGAGTTTTTTGCATTCCCTGTATAGTGCCTGTGGGAGAGCAGCTTTACAACATTTAAGTGGAAATGGGTGTGTGGTGGGCAAATGGCCAGCCTCTGCTTGTGCCAAGGACCAGAGAGGGCACGAAGACTGATAAGCCTTTGAGCCTGCCAGGCTGTGTAGTGTCCATGGCCCTTACCCAAGGAGTCAAAAATTCCTGCCTCATACCCCCTTAATGAATGTGTGCTCTCCTTCTTTTTCCAAAATATGTTTCATATTGCACGTACCACAGATACATGCCAAACAATCAGAATTACTTCGGTATTTCCTTAAAAATACTACCCTCAAGTACTTAATTTTACAGTCTGTACACTGTATAGCGCTTTCAGAATCGAGCTGTGTTTTGGGCTTTGAAGAACATCTTTCAAAATAATGACATTGCTTAGAGGTCTAGAGAAATCTTCCTAAACAAGAAATTTTCACGTTTGCCAGCTCTGGCCACTGTGCCAGACTGAGGTACCCATTGTATTGGTGGTGTTTTTCTAATTGTATGGCCCACAGATTGCAGGCTGGTCAGTCTGCGATGAAACATGGTAATCTGTGTTCTTTGTTACCATGTTATAATTAAAATTTGCCCATCTCAGCAGTTTATGCTACATTTTAACATTTCACATTTTGCTTGTGTTTTGCATCACTTTTAAAGATTTTTAAATGAACTTAAATTTTTACAAAAGTAACCTTTCAACATTTTCTTTTCTATGACCTTATTTTTTTGGCATTCCAGATGTAGTAGTGCATCACATAGACATGGAATATCATCTCAAATCATGTCCTAATCTAGTGAGACCTAGGTCAGGTCTCGCTGTGCTAACAAAGAACACAGCGAGTGTTCATACCAGTATGAAGGCATACAGGTATTTCTCCTTTTGGATTTAAAATTCTTGTCGGCATTAAATAAGTGAAGAGATGAAAAATACATCTGAGAGGGAAACCTAGCATTAGGTTATATAAAATAAGGACTGTGTGCACGTTCACATGTACTTCTTTTTTCCTTGTAAAAGCTTGTATGTTTGCACACTGTTTCATGTCTTCATTTAATAAATAATACTGTAAAAAGTCCCTACTTGAAGGACCTTGTTTGATAATTCTAACAAGATAATTATTTGAGAGTTTTCAGGTGTTTGGAAAGTTATCTGTCCTAGTGATACTCAATTCATAAGTGGATTACCAAGCTAAAGAAAAATCCTGGGTTCTCAGAGGACAACTTTTATTTTTCATGAGGAAGGCATAATATAAAGTCCATGACTGAATTTGCAAGTGTAGTGCTAGCTGTATTAACCGAGAGGGAATTTGGTACAGTAACAGAACAAACGCAACAGATTTTGTACTACGAGCGTAACCTTGCAGACAAAATCTATACCTGGGCTCCCACTGTACTGTCCAAAGTTACAGTTGGGTAAAGAAAGCATGAAAAATAAGATCTCTGGAGGCACCACCTGATTTAACTAAAGAATTTCTACCTACAAGTAAAGGAAAATAACAATAAAAATCATCTGTACTGGGCAGTGTTTCTTACCTGGAAGACACAGTCTTATTATGATGATATACTCCTACTACAAAAGACGTGCATGCTCTTGAAGAAAAATGATCTCAAATACGATCACATGATTTTACAGTAAGGATGTGAAAAGTATGGCTTCATAGGGAAAAAACCATACCTTTTAGAAGCCACTCTAATAGAATAAGTGATAAGATAGTTGGTAAATATTTGTCAAGCATGTCATTAAAACAGGGAATGATTTTTAAAACAAACACGTTTTGTAAACCTACCACTCAAGGAGGAGAAAAAAAGGGGGAAAAAATAAATAGATGGGATAATTATTAATGTGAGTTATCTCACTTTTCTTAGACAGCTTCCCATGAAAGACGAGGAACTGGGGGCTATAGCAGCATCTATCATTGCAGCTCTTCTATACTGCAGTGGAATGAGATGAACACCTGCAGAAACACAAAATTTCAGAAGCATGTGGGAAAAGACTGTGATAGTCTCCAGAGCAAGCCCTGAAACTTAGTGTAACTCAGGGAGATAGTGCGGTTTCCTAACCTGTAATCGTACACATCCATGTGGCAATATTTTCCTTGAATAGTTGGGGTATTTCCAAGTTAGATAAAAATAAAATGATGAAACTACAGTGAATTAAGTTTTATTTTTCTTAATATATATTTTTTTCATTTTAAAGTAGTTGAAAACATTCCTAATTTGTATAAAAATAGCCACTAGCTTATAAAATTAATTAATTGTATGAGCCTCCTTTTCTGGATTGCCCTGATGTCAGACTTCCAATTTTTTTTCTGCGCTCAGGAATTTACATGACTGTGTCTGTCCCACTGGGGAAATAAATGTAATGTTGAGTTTGATGGATGTGATTTGTCAATATAATTAAAATAAATTGAATCATTATGATTTTTTTTTTGAATGTTTGATTTGTTTGTGGCCAACATAAGACATGACCAGCGCTACAAATGATCTCTGCAGCCAGAAAGATGAAATTCCAGTTTTAATAATGCTGACCTAACATCTGGCTCTTCTAGGGCCACAGAATTACTTTTCTGTGCCTTGTGTCTTTTTTATAGGCTGAGGACCAGTTAGGCAGCATCCCTTCTGGACAGCAGCATGAAGGACAGTAAAAGTGATGCCATGCCACTTCATCAGTGGAAAATGTGATGCATTCACTGTGGAACTGCTGTAGAAAGCTAACACCCCCAGTGCCAGTTGTGTGATTGCAGTATCAGGCTTGCTCGTTGGTTTTCCTCTTGCTTAAAGACAGCATGTCGGTGGCCAGGTGCCTTGCTCTGCTCCAGACGAGCACCATGGAGCTGCAGAGCTGAGGAAAGGTTTGGAGGTGCCATTGCCGCAGTGAATGGGTACTGGGGGACCCCAGAGTGTTGGGGGGCTAGGACTTTGGGGGGCGGGGGGGGGCTTTGTCACAGTCTCAGCTTTTGTTATTGCTTGGTAACATCAGCAGTTTTGACCAATGATCACTATTGTGTCAACTGTAGCAGTGTTTAATGTCTAGGCTGAACTTCTGGCCACTTGTTGCTGTTCGTCCATTGCCACCAGCTCCACTGGTGCAAACTCACAGTAAAAGGGAGATTTAAACAATAGGCACCTTTGAAATGTGCTTACAATTACTCTGGGCACTTCCCTAATGGACAAGGATTTTTACAAATTCCAATGAAAGTTTGAGTATATATTTTTTTCTCCTGTTGCTTTAGCTCACTGGGCATTTTAGCTTTAGATCACTGTAACATATTAGATGTATTTGAACTCCTGTAAGCAAAACATCCCTTAATTTTCTTAATGTAATGTCCTTGATGTCTGTTCAAAGACAGGTTATTAAACTTTAAGCTGTAACTGATCTTTTTTTGACCAGAATTTTGCATATCTGCCAGGGAATTGTAAGTGTTCTGGATAATCATGTCTTAGTCTGTTATTCCTACGTCAGCCTATGAAAGGATGAAGGGTGGCTCTGGAAAGGAGAATGTGGAAATGAAATGTTTCCTTTTGCTTTAGCCCTGTTAGCATCTAATATTGAAGCAGTATGTTGCAGCATCCTTCGTTTTCTCATCTGTCAATGTCAGGACAATACAAGCAGCGATTAGGGGGTTAAATTCCCGTTCAACAGGCGCGTTTTGGGATTTACGTCCAGCTCGGTGCCTTACAGTGACGGAAGCGCTGCATGACAGGAGCAGGTCTTGCAGCAGACACGCATGACAGCAGCGAGACACTGTATCAGCTATTCCAGGTTTGCAGGGACCTCACGTTTTCCAGCTGTTTACCCTTGAGATGTAAAATGGCAATTTGGCATAGGCTACCAGCACGGTGTGATGTGAGCATCTGCGTAAAAGGCTGCACATATGGAGCATGCCCAGTGCTCTGAGCAGCCTGTTACCCCACCCCCAGCCAATCTAGGAAGAGATGAAATGAACTTTGCACTTGCAAATGTCACTGAATACATTTTGCACAGGATTTTAAAAGGTTCTCTTATAAGCACTATTTTTAACAGCCAAATCCGCCCCCCCAAACGAAAAGGAAAAAGCCCTAGGTATTTTTCTGTGGTCGATCTCAGTTATCATCAACTGAAGCCTCTCTCACAACATTTACCTGAAGTCTGGCTTATTTTACCTTTTCATCATTCAAGCCGATTTTTTTTTTTTTTTTGGAGGTGGTGTGGATTTTTTTAATTCTTTTTTTGGCTTTTTACTGGCATGAGAAAATTTGAGAATTTAATTGCACTAAAATACTTGGAAGCAGCGAGGCTGCAAGCTTGAAAGGCAGAGGGAAGAGAAGGAAGGCTCTCACAGCAGAGCATGGATAGGAAAGGAGCCGTGATTCTGCGGTGCTCAGTGTGCACATGTTTTATGAGATCAGTGCCGGGCGCTGCAGCTGCGGACAATAACTGAGCTGTCTGGCTAATGAAGGCCACCTGGATCAGGCTTCTGAAAAGAGCCAAAGGAGGACGTCTGAAGAATTCTGATATCTGTGTAAGCCCTACGTTTTCATTACTAGCATATATTATATGTATTGCAGAGAGGGAGGAAAAACAAAATACGGTGAGGAGAGTGCAGTTGTTTTCATTCTGATTGAATTAGCAGAACTCTGTTTTGTATGCAGGCAGATGCAGGGGGAAATCAGAGCTGTCATTATTTATAGAGCTGTTCTGGCATTGTGACTGCTTCCATTGTGGTGATACGTGGACGTGTGTTGAGTCCAGACAAATTTTATTAGTTGGAAGTTGATTTGTGGTCATTTACATGTTTTGCTGAGGGGCAGAGATGGATATGAGCCATTTGCAGTTCTGATGGGGAAAGTGTGTCAGGTAAAGAGGTTGCCCTAAAATAAAAACGGATAGCAGAGTTTAAATCTGCTAGCAGGAATATTGTGTAACGGTAATTATTGATACTGAAGTTACATCTTGGCTAAGAAAATCTGTTTCCTTGCTAATAATGTCATTGTTTAGAGTTTCCATCTTTATGGAGCCATCCTTGAAGCTGCTGTGTGTCCTTCAGCCCTGCACTGCACCACTGCTGTAACTCTACAGAGCAACTGGCTCTGCTTACTAAAATGTGAATAAGAACACAGGCATAGTGCAGGAAACATAACACTGGGGAAGACACCTGCACTTTTGGAAAGTGTCCAGAAGAAAATATTTACTTAGATGTAATTTTACTAAGTGATTTTCCCTTTTTGGCAGTTATTCTCTTTTCAGGGATACAGATTTAATAGGAAAGATGAGGTGAATAGCCACTTCTGCTCTTTTTGAATGCTGAAAAATTTGTAACATTATTTTTCCTTTCCTTGTGCAGGGTTCGGCGGACTCCTACACCAGCCGTCCATCCGATTCAGATGTATCTCTGGAAGAAGACAGGGAAGCAGTGCGGAGAGAGGCAGAGCGACAGGCCCAGGCACAGCTGGAAAAAGCAAAGGTAAAGTGTTATCTTCCCACCATAAAATTCATAAAGAATAAGATTCATAAAATGTTCTGCTTTAAAGAGCTGTCATCTCATCCATTACTGGTACAAATGTTTATAATGTGTTAACATACACTGTAACACCTGTTATAAAGATTTTCCAGACAACAGTAGGAATTATATTTTTCAGGAAAAATCACTTAGAATCTGAATTTGCCATAAAAGGCATTCAGTTAACATGCATCAGTAAGAATAATCTTATTTAAATTTGTACACTTTTTCTTTAATTGAATATACTTATTAATTTGCAATCCATGTGCTCAAAGCTTAGAGTTTTTACTGAAGATGCTCATGGAAGTTTGCCTGTGGCTCCCTATGACACTTAAAACTTAGAGTTCTAGAAATCAGCCCTCAAACATCCTGTTCCTTCAGTGAAGGATTGGTCCCTATAAGTCATATGTAAATAGAGTTTTGGTTTTTTTTTTTTTTCCTCTCTGAAGACTTCACTGGCCTTTCTTTACAGTTTGAGTGTTAAATGACCCTGTGAGTAATATGCTCTAGGACTTGTTAAGATTTCTGCTTCTAACTCCATACGCCTGGCAGATAGTGACAGATTAGTAAGAAAATGCTAAATGAGCTTCGGGTTCTTTCTGTGTGTTTAGTTAGGACTGTAAGGATTTTAGCAATAATACAGTGAAAGTGTATGGGCTTATCTTTCTTTCGTATGTACTGTATCTTTAAATATTATTGCACCTGTAAAAAATGGGGCTCATCTTGTTTGTTATCATTCATTTATCACTTCATTCCAATCTTTCCTTTTGTGTGCTGCCGGTCAAATCTTGGTGCATTGCTGTTTTCCAAGGTCTGTTTTTCAGTATCATTTCTCATATTTATATATTAAAATACACCATTGAGATTCCTCCTCAGATGTACCTTTTTTCCTCCTGTGTTCTCTGCATTTCTCTTTGATTCCCCTCCTCCATTTTGCCTCATTTTTTATTTCCTTATCTCCTGATCTATCTCCTGTTCTGTTTCCTTTTCCGCTGCCAGCTTTGCCTCTGCCCATTTACTCCACCTGTTTTACAAGGTTTCTTCATAAATTCAGGAGTCCATATCACTGAGGTATTTATCTGATTGTTTAGCGAGGGCCAGCTCCATAAATAAAACAATAGTGTAATCCACAAGCAGACAGCCTCTTCAAGAAAACTTGAATAGGGAAGCTGAAGATGTTTTTTGTAAAACATAATTGTTGACCTATATTTAATAAGAGTTCCTAATGCAGCTTTTTGATGTGCTGCTGGAACTTGCCAACCATAGGAGATGCTGAACATCTCTTTTTGGTCGGGTCCTACTGCCCTGGGATCAGTACAGCAGAAATGCCCCAAAAGCAGCCTGTTTCTTCCCTTACCCCTTGTATCTCACAGCTATTGCTGATCAAGAGTTTCAATTTTATCAAGATTGCTTTTAGTTAGTTGATTTTTTTTTTTTTCCTATTAGGAGAGATGATAAAGACTGCTCTGAAATTTGGGTTAAATATGGAATTTTATCAGTAAATGCACAATCTTTAAAAGAAGAGTTGAAGTAATAATATCTTGCAGACTAATCAGGGTAGCACTACAGCACTTACTGCTGAACTGATACATCTCAGTGATGAGTAAATCTATGTGAGTGTTGCTATGGGAATTTGGCTTACTGATGCTGGCTTGAATGCATGGACAGCCCTTATGTAATATTCATGACCTCTAGCACAGCTGCCATTGTAGTTCATAGAGAAAAATGCTACCAGATCTCGAGTTTTTAAAACTGTATTTCTATACATCAAGGCAATGTTCTCACTCCAGCTGGCATAAGATGCAGTCTCTAGGTCTGACACCGTCTGAGACTATAAGACAACTTGTGAACAGTCAAAGTAGCAAAGGCAACTGCCAAAATCAGCCTGCTATAACAATGGGTATTTCTAGTCATATGTAAAACACAAAATGAATTATTTAAAACTCTTGTGCTTTGAAATAGATTGAAGCTGAAACTACATGAGCAGTTTCGTTTCTTAAGCCAAATGTTAAAAAATAATTTACAAAAAAAAAAAAAAAATCCAGGCTGTAACACATGGAAATAATTCTATTTAGTGGCTATGGCCCTGCAATATTTAGTGTAAATACTAATACTTAATAATATTAAATAAAATATTACACATATTTGTCAGTTTCATTTGAAATAAATGTTTTAAAAGACTTAAATTAAACCTAACCCAGTAGCTCTGAAATATTATAGCGTGTGCTCTTCTGTCTTTGCTGGTGATTCAGTTCTTCACCTCCCTGCAACACGGTGAAATCAATGGAGCAGTAACTTCTGTTGGCACTGCCTGGCTTCTGCATGCACCCAGACTTGTTCCCTGCAGGCAGCGGCTCCCTGGCTGCCTCGCCATCGCCAGCACCAGCTATAAGGCACAGCCAAGTGACACAGCTGCTTTAACTTTTCACCTTTTAATACTGTGAGTGGAAGTGTTGATCCTAAATAAAGTTGTCATAATTCTGTTTGTCACAGGAATTAGAAAAGTCTGACATACATGAATAATGCAGCAGTGGAGAGAAAATGATAGTGAATTAAGGGTAGATTAAAAAAAAAAAAAAACTGTTGAACTGTGTCACGCACTCGGTGAAAACATTTTAATGACATCCATTTTCCTTTCTTACAGCTAGGGAAAACACCTAAACTGTAGAGGAAAACTATACTAATAAAGCACACAATGGCAAATTGTTAGACAGATTGTAAGGTTTTTTATTTTGACTTTTTCTGTATTCTAATATCACATCCAATATGTACCCAGATAAGGTAATACATAAAACAAATAAAAAATAAAATGACTGTAAGAAAATATACATTCTGGCACCTGGATTTTTAAAAGCATTGCTTCTCTACAAAATGGTTAAGCAAATTTTGCTGACTCACTTTGGCATGAGATTTACTGTAAGGAAGCAGGGGGCACGTTGTATCTACAGAATCATCCAGGGATGGAAAATGAAGAGGCAACAGATGAAGGTACCTGTGGGCCAGCAGCTATTCCCAGGGGAAACAGTTCTACAAATGAACCTGTTAAGCCTGAAGATAAAACATTCCTGGTTAGAACAGTTTTACAATGTAAATTCTGAAAGGTGGATTATTTATTTATTTGGTTGTTTATTTGTTTATTTTGGTATGGACTCCATAGTCCGTAGCATGAGGACTAGGTTAAAGCAGACCTGCACTGTGGCTGCTGACTGCACCCTAATGACGCTAAGATCTAAGGACTTTTTCTGATGCTCTTTCCGAATTTTGTGTTTATATAAAAATTAGAATCTTATGCATTGATAAGTCAAAAAATAAGTTAGCCTGGTGACATTACTCGCTTTTTAGTGATTTTATTTTAAAAATTTGTCATCTCTAGATTCAGTAATTGTGTCCAGAATAGGAAATCTCAGTTCCTCTCAACTCTGCTTTGTTTGCAAGCCACCAACTTTGCAAGCCACCAACTGCCAGCATCCTTTTAGGAGTTTGTTAAAACTTGAAATATCCGTAATCCTGGTTTAAAAGTTAATTTTGATCATTTTTACACTAGACTGTGAACCACTAAAATTTTGGTACCAAGTATCCCTTTGCTGACTCTTAGGCAAAAATACAGAGCAATAATGAAAGCTGACCTGTTGCTTTCTTGATGTGTGCTGTAGTAGTTGTGAGGGCTTGTGACTGCAATAGTGCAATGTCTTAAAGTGTGACACATTGCCCCATGCATGGTTTGTGGACCATTGCTTTGAAATACCTAGCAGGCTGGGATAATGCCTGCATAACCCTGCAAGGCTGAAGGCATGAAAACGATTGTCAGATGTAATTATCCAGTGCAGTGTGCCAAGACTAGTTCTTTAAGTATTTATTCACTCTCAGGCAGGTTTCACAGCCTCTGAATGACCCCACGCTGCTAGCGGGCAGCTGCAAAGCTAGTTAAGGTATGTCTACTTAAGCTGTAGCAGCACTTTTGACAGACCAGAAGTGCCCATCATCTTGATGTGTGTCCTTATATTATGTCAGCATGTTACAGCATGGAGACCCTTTCCATTCTCTCTTAATTATGAGGACGCTGTGGTGCTGAACAGCATCCAAAGCCATAGCAACATAGGGTAGTGCTTTGTGTCAGCTGTTGTGTATGGTAATATTTCTTCATTGATTTCTTCTCATTTGCCATTTTGTTTTAGAATACTTCCACTGCATGTTATCATTTAAACAGCTAATGTTGCGTATCAGAGTTGCTGGGATTACATGTGAGCTGGCACAGTAGTCTATCTGGGAATAAATGAGTTGTTGACCTAAAAGTACAGTTGCAAATCTGGTTGTTGCTTAGCTGGGGGTGAGTTCTGCATTGCTGGATCTGCTTGAATCAGGCTGCAGATACTCTTTTTCTTCTTCATTTTCTTCAGTCATTTCTGATGTTTTTCCTAAGATTGTAACACTGTGTCACCAAGCAGTTCTCTTTACACTGCTGTCTGTGACCTATAGTTTTCTTTTCATCTCTGTTCATGACCCATTTTTTCTTCAACTTCAGCGTATAAGTTTGTTTTATGTTAGTTCCTGTCATTATGGGCATTATTTCCCTGAACATTTTATCCATTCTCACTGTTTGACTGCATTGTTTTGGGGACTAGAATAGTTTCTTCCAGTGGGGTCTCATGTAACCTGGAACCAAGTGCTCCAGAAATAGTATTGTCTCTAAAAAACATCTGTCACATCCCATTCATACTGTGATTACAGAGTGATCAAATCTGTTTCATAAGTATCCTTTCCTCATCTGCTTCTTGAGGCTGAGTAGGGAAAGAGTGTGGTGATACATTAATGCAGCCTAAATTTAGATAACTAACTTAAGATAGATCTTTTAGTATCCTGCAGCTCCTTGAATAATCAACAGAAAGAGATGGATTGTCTCTGAGGAACAGAGACAGTTCTAAGAAAGTCCTGAGACAAGCATAGCTCATAGCTCTCTGCCAGCTCTTCACCTGCTGCTTTCACACACTCCTGCTCTCTTAAGTAAGGATGCTTGGTGTGGTTCAGGTGGCTGTGATCAGGGGGTCCAGGTGTGGGGCCAGATGCTGGTCTGTGTCTCAGCAGAGGTTGCAGAGTTGTGGGAATCATAAGAGAGGATGAGAAGTGGATTTGGGGAGACTATCTGTGACTGGTGCGGAGTGAGTGTGTTTGATGGGGCATGGGAAAGGAGGAATTAAGACATGCCTTTGCATGCTGTTCAGGCTGGCATAGAGCTGAGCAGTTCTGCTGATACAGATGTAGGTAGATGCTGCTGGTGGTTCTAAGCAAAGTAATTTCCAGTTAAGACATATATTACCTGGTCCATTAACTTTCTTGAGGTTTATATTAGAGTCTGACTTCCTTTTGCCAACATCTCAGACAGTATGCCATATTCCAGAACTTGACTCTTCTCAGCAGCTGGTCCAGCTATTTCATGCCATTGTTTGTTTGCTTGTTTTTATCTGTTTGTTTGTTTTTGAGAAGTTAACATATGTCTTTTTTACTTAGAGATTACAGTCTCAAAAATAGAGGGGAAAATAAGATTGCAAGACATAGGCCATTGTTAAAGGTAACTAAAATGTTTGTATTCACCTTAAGATAAGCACAGAGATTTTGTATCTTTATTATCTATTTTTGAGACAATTTATATAATTTTGTCTTTTATACACATCACTCATTTAGAGTATTTCATACTTCAAATCCAGCTTAATGTAAAATCTATCTGGAGATTTTATCTTTCATCTTTTATCTTTTAAAAACTATTTTTAAAACATATGTACATATAAAATATATTCAACTTAGGCATTATTGATGCAGTCTTACAGAAGCTGTGTGTGCTTATACATATATTTATGCATTTTATATATTCATGTACAAATGCATATGTGTATACATTTTTGTATGTATTAGGTAAATAGAACAGGTGACTTGAATTGGCCATATTCTACAGCTGGTAACTTCCTATTATAAAGTATTTATTGTGTATACAAGGAGAACTGTTGTACTAAAGGGTAAACTTCTGATGGAGTGTTTTATCAGAGAACAAAGTTTTCCTGTAATCAAAGCTAACAGGTGGACTGACGGGATTTATGGGAGCAAGAATGAGATGGAGAAAGGACTTCAATGTAGCTGCCAGTAGATCACCATGCAGAGGTCCCCCAGCTTGCACTGCTGGACATGATGAGGTTCTGTCTTGGAGTACAGAGGCCTACCTAGCCAAAGTGCTAGATACGGTTCTTGAGTCCTTGGCAAAGATCTGTAGAATCTGACTCCTCCCTCCTCTCTTAACAAACAAACAAACAAACAAAAAAACAAAAAACAAAACAAAACAAAAAAAAAAAAAAAAACAAAAAAAAAAAAACAAGAAGGAGGAGAAAAGGAGGTGGGAAAGGGGAATTCTCTGTTTCTGTTTTTATACTTAATCAGGAAAAAAAAATGGTTGGAAGATTGAAAAATATTTTTTTTTGTTTTCTTCACAATTACATCTTGTTTTATAACATTATACTTAAGATACCAATGAGTTCTAACTATAGGTAGCACTAGAGTGTTTTGGTACAAAATTAGACTGACATCAGATGCTAATTCAAAAGTGTTTTCTTAGGAAACTTTAATTACATAAACTAGTCATTGGCTGTGTAAAACTTAAAGAGAAAATCAGTAAGAGCCCAAAGTAAACTAATGATACCTGGGAGGAAGATGTATTTCCAGGTTAGCAACATTTTATGTGCAAAACTCAGCTTGAACTGTGAACAGTGTCTGGTTTCTGCATTATTCATAGTATGACACAAATTCATTAAAAACATTTGAAGATTTAGAGAAGGCCCCAGTGAAGAATTTCTGGTTGTTTTCCTGTCATCTTTTCACCTATATTCTACATAAAACCAGTGCATACCCTAGAGAAAAAAACAACAACAGAATAACAAAAACACACAAAAAAGGCCACAGCCATGGCATAAACTTACCCTAATATTCACTTGTGGAGCCTATACAAACCTCAGAACACCTTCCTTGTACTTCCAATCCTGCATTGACATTTTCCTCTGGCCTTTCATATTCACCTGGCGATGAAACACTTTTATTGGATCTGATATGAAATTTTAAATAACTTATAAGTGGTATTCTCTAGCTTTAGCTCAGAAGGTATCCACTGAAATATTAATTGTTGCACTCATTTTTCTTGAAAACCCTTCTTTATATATTTAGCAAGGAGGAGATGATGATAATTTCATCCAGGATTTTTTTTTTTTATTTTAAATCCAGCATTATTACAGAATCACAGAATCACAGAATTTCCAGGTTGGAAGAGACCTCAAGGTCATCGAGTCCAACCTCCAACCTAACGCTAACAGCCCACCACTAAACCATATCCCTAAGCTCTACATCTAAGCGTCTTTTGAAGACTTCCAGGGATGGTGACTCCACCACTTCCCTGGGCAGCCTGTTCATTGATAGCATCACATGTGCAAATGCTACCTAAGTTTTAAAAAGTGGTACAATGATGATCAATATAGCTGTGCAAAGAGCTAAGGTGTTACTGATAGTGGTTGAGAGAATACTATGGTTTCTTCCATTTTCATTTTCTTTACAATATCCAGCTGTACTGTACCTGGTCTCCTCCCTGTCCACATCAGGAAAATCTTACCATGCTGTAATTATTATATTAGTTTTTTATCCTTTCAGTTGCCTCCAACAATTGGCATGAAATCATGATTTTCTGTTTTGTTTATTATTCTTAGAGCTGAGACTACTTTCTTGCTTCTTTCTAACTCTTACAAAATTATTTTTGCCTGCTAACAATTAAACTATTTTTTCTTATGAGTATAAAATTTGTTCCTTTTTGTTCCTGGAAAAATATTATAGTACATCAGGGACAAATTACAATATTTAAGATAAATGTATGACTGAAATACATATCAACAAGACTGTCCTTTATTCTTTTTTTGGGAATCTTATTGGGTAGATGCCTGTTTTCAAGGTGACCTGCTGTTTATTATATTTGGAATCCAAAATACAGTTTGAAACTCCATCCTTGTTTTCAGTACTTTGAACTGATCTGCATTTGACAAGTATGGAAAGCAGGGATCCACCCCCTGGTTTGGGTTTTTATTTTGCAAGCATTCTTGTGTTATTGATCTGCAAACTGTCCTTTTTTCAGTGACTGAAGGAAAAGTGAAGGCAAAAAACATCTTGAAAGGGAAGATGAAGGCTCAAGCTGCAGCTGCTTTGATTATTTTGACTAGAGATGTCAGAATGTTGAAGTAAGGGAAGAGATGCGCTTGCTGCTTTTTGACTCCATCTTTTCTGCCAATTATTTGTAAATTGAGTTTTAAAATGCTGTTGGCTTCTAATATTTCACTTGAAATGAAATAGATGAACAAAAGCACTTGGGGCTCCTATAACTCCAGGTCAGCTCTGTCTGTCATGAAAGAGATGCTTCCTGACTGAAATAAAAATGAGGAGAAATGCTGAGTACCTGCCATCTTGAGACTCAGCTGTACATGTTGCTTTTAGTAATCATCAGTAATAAATGGCAGTAATTGGAAAGGGAAATACATTTCTGACTTTCAGTAATAGTCAAATTACAGTTGAAAGTATCCCTCCCAGAGGAGCTGTAAGGAAGCTTACTACATTTATCACCGTTGTTTTTTTTTCATTATTTTGACTCCTTACTCCCTTTTTTAACAGCAAGTCAAATGACTCATACACAAAAGAGCATACTTTCTTGTGTTCTCCCCCAGTGTTAATCCAGCAACTGTGGAATTGCTTGATATTTTCTGCCCTTACAGCATGCCTCATGTGCTCTGTGGACTTGAATTTGTGTGGCTGCCCACTGTCTGGTGGGGCTAAGCATGGGCCTTCCTTGTCTTGCTGACTCTCCTGGCACTTGAGTTATCAACTGCAGGAACAGGGATCACAGAATCATAAAGGTTGGAAAAGACCTCCAAGATCATCTAGTCCCCCTACCATCAATATTGCACACTAAACCATGTCCCTGAATACCACATCCAAACTTTCCTTAAATGCCCCTTGGGATGGTGACTCCACCATCTCCCTGGGTGAACAGTCCCAATGCATAACTACTCTTTCTGAAAAGAAATTTCCCCAAATTTCGAGCCTAAAGCACCCGTGGTGCAATTTGAGGTCTTTCCCTCTAGTCCTACTGCCAGTTATCTTTGAGAAAAGGCCCCCAGCTCCCCACACCTTCCTTGTAGCAGTTGTAGAGAGCATTAAGGTCTCCCCTGAGCTTCCTCTTCTCTAGACTGAACAACCCCAGCTCCCTCAGTCACTTCCCATGAAACTTATATTCCAGGTCCTTTACCAACTTTAAAGCCCTTCTCTGGACATGATTCAGGGCTTTGTTGTCATTTCTGTAGTGAGGGGCCCAAAACTCACCCCGGTACTCAAGGTGCGGCCTCGCCAGCACTGAGTACAAGGGGACAGTCACCTTCCTGGTCCTGCTGGCTGTACTGTATGTCATCTTAAGCTGCTGAAGGAGTACTGACGGAGCTCCACATCTATTGGATGACAGACAGTATTGCTGCACCACTTCATGGTTTTCAGATAATAATAATAAAAATTACCTACCCAAAGCCAGTTAGACATCTCTAACCACTCTACAAACTCCTTTACTCCAGAAGAGAGATTTGCAGCAAATAGTCCATTCCAACCATGCTTTGTGTTGCACAGTAGAGTTAGGCAGAGTCCTTATCCTTAGTTCCTTGACAGGAGGATGAGGAAGATTTGTGTTTCCAGTATTTGTTCCTGTTCTGCTGGGAGTGACTTTAGGAATGGGATGGCTCCAAAAGGCTGTGACAAAGGAGGTTGGTGCCTCCTTCTTGCAAGGGTAAAGCTGTGGAGCTGTGCTGCCACAGATGTGTTGTGCATGTGTAAACTCACAGAGGGAAAGATACCCTACTCCTACTTTTAAACTCCCTCAACATAAAATCACGAGATTAAGTCACCCAGCATAAAACTGTGTCTGTGTTCTTTGCTCTTCTAAAGCTCGTCTTCGAATTTGGCTCAATGCTGGGTAAAAGCTTCAAGGCAAGCTCTCAAGCCGAGTTTCACTAGAAAACCTGTGACTGAGTTGCAGGCCTGAAGATGAGGGAACGGCAAACAAGGCAAAATAGTTCTTGGAAAGAAATATGGACATAATGCGGATTGATGCATGCAGACTTGTTCTGTGATTCAATTTGAAGATATGGGGAAAGGAGGAGATGGAAAGAATTGAACATTGACATTCTTGACCAATGTTCAGGTTTGGGAGACTCAATTTTATTTTGCTTTTCTCAGACTTGACTGTCTTTCCATCACACCTTTTGGTTATGCTTTGTCTCTGTCAATGTGGTTTCATGACAGCATCTTTGGTTCCAAAATACTAGTCTTAAGAAGTTTCAGTTCAGAGCTGCTCTGATCATTTAGTTCAGTAGTGTTATTTCATAGTTGTGTCAGTAGACCACACTGATGGTCAGCAGACCACACTGCAGCCTTACAGGCAGCAATGTGCATGGGAATGTGGACTGAGACTGAAAGCTCTATATGACAAGAATGGAAAAAAAAAAAATACACACTGTTCAGTTGAGAAATCCTTTATATTCAATTTGCTACTGCTGAAGACAGGAACCCAGACAAATATAAAACAACAGTTGGAACATATAACAATGCATACCGTTCTGCATGCATCTTTCATGGTACTACTGATTTCTGTTTATTCATGACTGGGGTCTTGAAGCCATGATCATTAATTCTAGGCACAGTGAATATGTGTCCTGGTACACGACTTCCCACAGATTTTCCCTGTCTGTTTTAATCCTGATTTGAAGCTCTCACCACAGTGGTCTTTCATCAGAAGAAAAAAAAAAAAAAAAAAAAAGTGCTAGATGTAATACACCATTCCCACAAAAGCAAACTCCTTTATGAGAGTCTGGAATTGCAGAGATGAAAAGCTGCTAAATATGCCATAACTTTATCTCATTCTAAAATGTTTGAAAAAAACTAAAATTCATCATACTGTGCATTAATAGTAGGCATTTTATTAATTGTGGACACAGGAAATAATTCTCTTTCTGAAAAGTAATAATTAGTTCCTTACTGATACAGGTTTCATATGTGTGTATGTAAAACAAAATTAATTCAAGTTTTAAATCAGTTTCTTTGAGATGTTACATCAAGCATATATTTCTGAAATGGATTATTTAGTGCTCATATGGAGTGTTCAGTGACAGTATTGCTATAGTATTGTATATTTATATTGTTTATCTTTCTAGATAATCATAGCATCAAGCTTTAGAAATTATAAAATATATTATGCCAAATCTTGACTTTCATCAATAAACTCACTTCTTTTTATGAGCTTCTGTAAGCTGGAACTAAATCAAGAACCTCTATATCAAGACCCACAAATGTTTTCTTTCTTATTAAAATGGGTATTTTTGTTTTGAATGTTTTAATAGAAGTAAAAGAAATTAAGTAATAACATAAACACAAGCATGTATGTAACTAGAGAAAAGTTAATGCACTGAGCCCACCTCAAACTGAGGGCTAAATATCTTAGTATTTATTAGAAATATCAGAGAAATAGGTTGGAATCAATTTCTCATCATTTATAGCAAACACTTCAGTTTATCTCTCTTGCTCATTTCCATTTTTCAATCTTTTATTTTAAAGCCATTCTGCTTGGATAAAATATGTTTATAGAAACAAGTCATCTACTTTGAATGTCCTGACTGGCATTCTTTCTTTCTTTAACTTGGTTGACACATTTTCTAACAAGCTGAAAGTTAGGTGGAAATAAAAGGGGGAGGATGTCTTATCAAATTACTGAAATTTGTTCATGCTCTTTTGAGTGGAATAATTTTGAATGGGAATAGCAGACAACATGTTGGGGCAGTTCAGAACATATTGTTTGAATTTAACTGGTAAATTAAGCAGTTACTCAAGGTTTAAGAACCCAAATTTATCTTGTTCAAAGAATATAAATTAATTCAGTATTGTGGTCACAAATATTACTTTAAGAGTGTCAAAATATATTTTTGCAGATTTTTTTTGCACTTATTGCAAAATTCTAAGCCTTAAAAATGTATTCTTTAAATTCTCCTTATGGTAGATTTTTGCTCCACTAAAGTGGTTTTCCATTACTTTTTGATTGGCATTCTTAATACATTCTGTATTTTTTGTGACTTAGGTTTTTCACACATCATATATGGTTTGAGATTTTCAGTACAGTAGAAGGAAATGAAGCTGTTAAAAATCCAGCAAATTAAGTGCATGATTCCTTTTAGCAGCAGTTGAATAGCTGCTGTGTGTTGCTTTAACTATATTAAGGACAGTAACAGCTTCAGTACATGCTGGGTCCTGTGTGAAATCAGTATCAAATATGCACAGGATAAAAACCTTTTGCAGAGGTGGGGGATGCACATGCTCTTGCATAACATGGTCAAATTTAGCAGTGAGTTGAATAACACCCAAAGAAATTTCAAGTGTGGAGAGTAAAACTTCTCTAAATATCTGTAAAATGACAAATGATGGCCATGAAACACTGTATTTCAGCAACAAGCATCTCTGCTCCAATGCATCAGTCACTGTTTATCCTATGAAAGAGTGCTGGATGTGTGGGGTCAGTGGTGTTGCAAGGTGATGCAGAGCTCTTTTGAAGCTCGGGTTCCTGGCCTAGTGGGATGTGTCCCTGCCCATGGCAGGGGGTTGAAACTGGGTGATCTTTAAGATCCCTTCCAACCCAATCTGTTCTGTGATTCTATTTCTGCACTTCTGTGGCTATTGCCAAATATCCCTTTGAGTGTCAACTGTCTCTAGCCAGGCTGACATATATTCTGATTTTGGGTGACCTTCATCAAAAATGGATTACAACAAAATACAGGAAACTAGCCACTGTCTCTGCCATATCTTTGTTGCATAAAATGCACTTGTAATGCAAGGTATTAACACTTCTGCCTTGCTCATTCTTTGCATAATTTTTCTTTACACATTTGCCTTGTTTGAATTTTCAGAGCAAGTAGACCTGTCTGTATGACGGTTGGTACACGTTTTGTATGATAGCTTTTGTTCAGTTGTGTTTATGGTGTCTTTTGATGCCAAATTCTTGTTTGACATCATATGTATACATGCCAAATGGCTTGCGGTTCACTGTGTGTTGTCTGTCATTACAGCAAGTTGCTTCATTTTGGGAAGTAAAATAAAATAGGGACTATAATCTCACAATTTTTCAGTGAACATTCTGTAAGTTTTTCTAATGTCTTTTTCATTTTTTATGACACATAGATAATGCTTAAATGATTATTTCATCTTAGGGTCACATTTGGATGAATAGGAGAAACATGTATTTTAGTGTTATTCTAGAACTTGCAGGAAAAAAAAAAATCTGTTATATATTAAATGGCCTCTAAATCACTCCTACTTTCCCTAACGTGGAAAGGTGGTAGGTAGGCTGCATGTGCAGAAAGCCAGTTTTGAGTAACATATTTTGTTTACTGTTGAACTTTTAAATTGTAATATAAATCTGTATTCAAGCCTGGGATTAGTCATTAGATTTGGCCTAGTTAAAGTAGAAGGCAGCAGATAGAATTTAGCAATTTATTTTTAATGACTCCAGTCAGCTCAGAATGTCTATCAGTGCTGGCATTTATTACATTTATAATATATGTATGCAAATGATAGATACAGGTGAAGAAATGAGCCTGCATTGATTGTGGAAGAACTCTAAAAGTGGCCACTCATGTTTTTACTAGCAAATTGTCAAATCGCATCACTGTGGTGTCCTGTGTGGGAAAAAAAAAAAAAAAAAAAAAAAAAAAGAAGCTGAATTTGCGTGAAAGAAATGGCAAGCTTCATTTTTATCACATAAGAGAAAACTAGACAGTAAATTTCACCAGTAAATGTCTTAAAACTTTTTTCACTTGTTTGGATTCCCAGTCAAGGCATGAACCTAATTTTCCAAGATTCATGTAAGGCTTTGTGGGCTCTGGATACTCTGCATGCTGACCAAGCAGGAAGTCAATGAAGTGGCCTTTTAGTCTTAGTTTGGAATGATTGCTGCCTCTTTATCCCCATGCTGTTTCCCTATATTCTCATGTTCTTTAAGTAGTGTTTTGGTTTTTTGTTTTTGTTTGTTTGTTTTTTACATCTTCCTTCAGTAGTTAAATCTATGTCTCCATGATTGCATGTATTACTGAGTTGTCCCCTGCCGTGCTTGCAGTTGTTCTTCTGGTCATTTTTAAAACAGGGAATCAGTGGTGACATTGGCAATATTGCTCACATTGTGAGATGTGTTATTCTCTCATGCTAAAGCACTAAAGCCTCAAATGAGCTCTGTGGTTCTGATTTTGGCACCTCTCTTTCATTATGTACCAGCCACTTACTACCGAATGTGTTCAAAATCCACTTTGGATGTTTCTCAAGAACTTGGTAGTTTCTTCAAGATTCCAAAGTTGTGAATAGATTTCTACTTGTATTATTTAGTTTGTGGAAGTTCAACCGTTTTAAAATCTTCTAATGTCAGATACTTCTTGCTTTCCTCAAAGATAACCACTGTTCCACAGTGTTTGAGTGTTATGTTAGTGTTGCTTCATTATTATTATTTTGTTGGTTGGTTTCTTTCTTTCTTTGCTTTCTTGCTTAAAGTTGAAACATCTCCTCCTCTCCAGTTTGTGCCTTATGATGGCAAAGACTTCAAAGTATGCATAATACTGGTAAATGCAGCTGTCAGCAGGACTATCAAATGGAAAAGGCCATATCTATAGTAGATAGCTTTTAAATGACGATGCTCTTTTGTGATGGTGAAAAATCACAAATAAGCTTAGATTTCTGGCATTTTAAGGTGATATAGTTTTAATATGTTTGGTGTATAAAAGTAGAATGGAATGTTCATAATTTTTTGAAGAACGTAGAATCAGAAAGTGCGTGCTTCTAATTTTGCATTTAGTTAAAAAAATGGGTTGTGTCATTTTGAGGCAAAAATGGGTTATGGACATGGTGCTGGAAGCTGCAAGCTTTCTGGAATATGAGACAGCACGTATAGCATCCATTACTTATTTAATGTAACCTCTTTGTGGGAATCATCCTGTGACAAATTTGCTTTGGAATTTTTAGAAACTTGTTGAAGACATTAGCAGTGATTTGCCAGTACAGATAATGCCACCTCAGCTATCTCTGTTGCATTTGCTTTCCTTCCAATAAATTTCCCTTGCCATTTTCCCTTCACATATAGTTTTTAATGAGGGAAGAATATTATCTTTCTATGGAAAGGAGGTGTAATGAAAATCTACTGGTATGGGTGATACTGAACTGTGGATAATGTTCATACATGAAGCACACTTAATCTCCTTTTCAACATGACTATGTAAAGGTGCATTGGATAATAAATGTTGGATCTCTGAGCTTGCAAAGGTACTTAATGTATTCCTTCAGCAAACATATTCTCTAAGTTTATGTAATAGTGGGCAGTAGCTTGCAAATCGGGAACACTGAAAGGGCTGTTCTCTTTACTGCAAAAGAGAATTTGCAAACACTAAAATCAAACAAAATTACAGTCATCAGCGTTAGGCATGAAAAGGATAAAAGCAGCGACAATATTTGCCTCAAATTCTGGATGTGACTCTATCTTTATTCTTCTGTTTAGGAACGTTTGGTGCTTTTAAAAGCTAAATGCAGCTCTTAACAATGTAAAACTGAACATTTTTACCCAAAAGATTCCTCTTATTCTTGTCCCTTCCACATGTGTAAGCATGCACAGGAGAAGAAAAAAATCCAATTGAAAATCTGATTTACAGTCTTGCGGGGGCAGAATTTGTTACATGTTTGCCTTATTTTTTTGATGTAGCTTGGTTTGAAATTTCAGGAGACCAAGGAAAAGTTTAACTCCAATGTCATACTTGGTTGGAAAAAGCATGCAGCATTTCAAACCTAACTTCAAACCAGAAGAAAACTGGTGCAGCATGATTGGGTCTATTCCTGTTTGCTTTGCTTTACCTTTGTGTTTAGTAATTTGTTTTAAAAAAGTACAACTTCTTCAATAGTTTGCCCAAATTTCTACAAATGAAATTTCTCTTTGTAACAGAAAAAAAAATGCATAAATCCAGTAAACTTTGGTTTTGGGTTATTTATTAGCTGTAGTAATTAAAAATGAATGCATTGCGAGTCCTGAACCTTGAAAAGAGTTGAAGATTTAAGTATGACTTTAAAAAGACCTGTCTGGATCATTCTTAGTCAAGTTCAAAGCAAATAATTTGAGTGATAGGGGAAAAAGTAACCCCCTCCCCCCACCCCCAAATAAAAACACAAAAGCAAAACAAACAAACAAACAAAAAACAGTCCCACTGTGATTTAATGCTGTCCATTTGTTATGCTCGGTTTTGCTAGCAACATGCATTTTTCAAGGAGGTAAAAAATGTGTGTGCTTTCTCTATTGTAATCTGTAGGAAAAATGAGCCAGATTTTTCTTTTCCTTACCAATACCAACATGACTGAGGTGGATTGACATTTTGGGAGGCAGTCCTACTGTTCCAGCTGCTTTCCTACAAGGATGTTTTTCTCAGAAAGGATGTTCTTTTTATCACATTTTTTTTCTTATCAATTTGTTGCATCTCAGTTACAGAATAGGTCGGTTGAATTATTACCAATTTATGGCTCACAAATTGGCTTTGGAGAAAAGAGAGCTTTTTATTTGGAAAGCCAAGAATTCATTGCTAGCTCAGTGAATTAACTATTATTTCAATTGCAGCAGTTTCAAATTATATGCAATTAAATTATAGATACTTTCTACAGTGCACCTCTGGGTCCCACCACTGAAGGGAGCAGTTGGGAGTAGGGTTGGGGTACAGGGAATCATCAGTGTGGAGTCCTGTAACAGGAGGACGGTGCTGATGTTGGTGCTTTTTTCTTCCTCGTTATAGCATCCATTTTGGGTTGTACTCTGTCAGCATACTTTGTGGTTTGCATTTCCTTCGTTGGGCTGTAACTCCACTTTACAACCAAAGATGTTATTTTACACTGGATACTGATTCTTTGCTCTCTTTCTACCCCTAAGACTGTTCTATGCACATGGGTTGTGATGGATGGATTACTTCTAGGTTACTTCTAGCCATTGGACTTCCATGGTTGTCCCGTGCCTGCACATTCAGGGCTCTGCCTTCCTCCTGTGCCTGTAATGTCTGCTGCATTTTATTCTGAAGTCATATCCCATGTAGAGTGCACTGCCTAATTCCTTGTTATTACTACCTATAAGTTGCAAAAGTATGCTTAATAGGTATTCTACAACACAGCTGTAAAAAGCTAAGGGAAAGGTAAAGCAAAGTATTTGTGCCAGTCACCTGGATACTAGGTAATTTCTGTTAAAACCTAAAGCAAGTCTCCAGACAGGGCAAGTTAAGATCCTCATGCATGTGTTACTGATCTAACATGCAGTCTGTGGCTGTTGAAAGAAACAACAGCGCTTTATCTGCCCTGTTGTAAGGCTGGATGGCATTTCTCCGGTTTTCTCCCCTGAGCTGCTGAAAGCAGTAGCTTTGCACAGATACCAGACAGGTGTCATGGTAGCACAGAGTTCTTGAGGGGCTGGGCAGAATTTTGTCCAGTTCCTCCTGACAGAGTTAGATGAGAACAGAGGATGTGGCAAGTGCCTGTTGAAAGAGGGGAGGGAGAAAACCCCAAAATACTTCAAAGCAAAAAAACAAAACATAGGACATCTGAGAACCATAGTTGGTGATGATGAATCAGCCATGAAGGGAAGAAAAGTAATGGGAAAAAAAGATCAGAGAAGTAAATGCAATTTCCCTGTTTAGCTGCAGACCTCAAGAAGTCACAAGCTGAACACTGAAAACAGTGTCATTTATGAAATTCACTCCAAAGTTTCTGAGCCTTTAGGCAAGGTTTGGGAAATATCTTCTTTCTTTGTCAAAGTTCTATCAAACTTTCTTTCACAATTGCAAGGACTGGAATACTAGCTTTATTTTTTATTTTTTAATGAAAGCTGTCATTCTAGTTAAATCATATTTTTTTAAGATCACAGGCTATATGAATAAGGACTAAATAATCCAACACTTATAAAACTATGCATATGGCAATACTACTTGCTTACTTTCAGAAAGATAACAGGGAGGATTGAGAAATGCAAACATTTTGTATCGTTTCACCCTTGAAAACTCTTGCCCCATGCATGTAGCCATCCGTACATCTGCTCGTTCTTGTTTTAAATCTTAAAAGCTGAGTAACTGCAGCAAGTAACTTAGCCAGACTTAGATACTCCAGTACATTAGGGACTTCTTGAGTTCAAGTGGGAATAAATAGAGTTGGTGAAGATAATAGATGAAATGTTAAGAGATTTCTGACATTTAGAAATATGATAATATCTGTTTCTACTTTGTGACATAGGCTATAGATAGATCACAGAATCATCTAGGTTGGAAGAGACCTCCAAGATCTCTCTCATTTTTTTTTTTTTATTTTTATTTTTTCCCTGAAGTGAGTTTGTATCTTTAAAACCATTTTGAAAAACAATTTAAAATGTACAAATGCCTTGATGGAAGACTTGTGTTTCAAAAAGGAAACCAGTTTTCTTGTGAGAAACTTTAATGCTGTCTGTCCAGTGACTGCAGTCAGACTTGAGTGAAGAACCTCACAGAAGAGCCATAACGCATCTAGATTTAGTCACTGCTGTTATATTTCTATATTTAATCAAGAGTTATTATAGAAATACTCCTTTTAAAGTAGTAACAGTGTCATATGAGGATTATCTCAGAGGACTGCTTGTATCTCTTATGGTTATGACCTAAATTATCTATATCTAGAGCACACCACAGATCTTAATACCTGTGATTTCAGTTTCTACTGGGCACTTCAAGGTTTATTCAGTCCTGCATATGTACAAGTAGCAACATAAGCTTCCTTACTGTGGCTTTTTAGACCTGTGCAGCATCTTGCCACGCTCCTATTCTTTAAACCGGCTACTTTGCGGAGGGAGAACACAGACAAAACTGTTTGACACTATCTTAATCTATGTATGCTTTGTAGTTTTCCTTGATCTGTTTCAACAATTTTGTAGGGTTAGTAAGTTTGTGTTCTTTAAGAAGAGATTTACCTTTTTAGATTGTTCTTTCACCAACTTACCCTCTGACGCTGTTTCTTCAATGTAGTATTTTTTTGCGCTAGAGGTTATAGATATCATTTCTTAATTACCCTATGCAATGATTGGTCATTTTTTTTGTCCAGGATTAATGTTGAATGAAAAGTCATTTATAATTATTGCATTCAAGTAATAGGTCTCGCAATGGATATGCTTTTGCATATTAGTTATAAATGTTGCTAACGAAAATAGTAACATCAAGTGGAGGACACTAACCCTGCTAAATTGATATGACATATACAGTCATATAATTGGAGAACTAATTGAGAATCAAGAATATTGTAGTAAATGCAAGAGAGTTGGTGGCCATTCAGTGAAAGAGACTTTGTTTTGAGCACTCACTTATTAGCTTATCTTTATAAAGCACAATTTTATATTACACTAACAATAGATAGGATTTCAAAGCAGCTGGTTTATCACATTTCTAAAATAGTTGATTAGTTACTTATCCTCTGTTGTCACAATGGTACCTCGTAGGATACTTTATTTGTGATTTTTATCCAATAAATTATTGTGTCTTGATGAGTTGTACTTCTAATTGTATTGAAACTTTCTGACACATATGAAAGTTTTCTGCCAGGCTGTACAGGGAAAACCAAATGTCTGCTTCCTCACGGGTCTCTTCCTCACATAAAGAAATAAAATTAGGTTTCCCTACCTTTTCACAGAAAGGTAGAGAACTTTCCCTGGAATAGAATAACTTCTGGAAAGGTGTTGTTATTGTTCTTATTTTATTCTTATTTAACTTACTTAAAACTATTCTTACACTTCTCTAAAACTCATTTACTAGCAATTTGATTTGAACTCATTAACCCCTAATCCAAATGAATTTTTAAGCATCACTTGAGGTAAGTGTACACCTTAAGATCAATACAGCTTAGTTGCATATTGGAACAAGAAAATGAAGTAAAAATTTGGAGTCCATTTTACAATTATTTCACTTCTTATGTTTACCTATTTATTTTTCTTCCCTGTGTTTCTTTGTGAAAAGTCTCCTGTCCTTCAGAGGAAATAGTTGTTTTTAGTTTTCTTTTCTGTTTGTTTCTGTCTCTAATCTCTTTTATTGGAATGAAATTTTGGAAAACTCTCATTTACCTAAACGAAAACCAAACCTCTAGTGTGGAAATAGATGACTTTTCAAAACGCAGTAACATTTAGTCTCATCTTGTAGAAGAGTTGCTTTATAATTTGAAAAAGAACAGAAAAGGTGAAATCTTCAGAAACAGCTCATGTAATGTTGACGGGAGAGAAATGATCAGGCCAGGGCTTCTGGTAGTTTGGGAGGTTATGGGATGAGAAAGCCAGTAAGCTACTATTACCCTTTGGTTGACCACTTTGATACAGTGAACAGAAAGGGTGAAGGTTGTTTGCTCCTTGCTCCTTCCCTCTTCCTTCTGGGAATAGTGCATCCCTTTTCTTGGCTTGGTCAGCAGTAATCTCCTGACCTCAAGAGGCATTTTCCCAGGAATCGAAGTCTCCTCCCTCTCTTCATTCCCCTCCCATGTCCCATGGGATGGTGCTTGTCTCAGCAGCCTGTCTAAATATCCCCCTCAGAGAAGTATACATGTTCCAAGGTCTTTTCATTGGGGTGGTGGGATATTCTCTTCCCAGAGAGGAAACTATGATGGAGGATCTTCTGGGTGCCTGTCTGCTATGCTTTTAAAGGCTCTAAGCTTGTCCTAAGCCTCTCAAGGATTGCTGGGTCAGCCACGGCTTCTGCTTCCTGAGGAATTCATTGGTTGCTTTCAATGCTAATGGTTCAAATCTGGTATAATGTGATTTAGCCAGGGAAAGGCAGCATGCTCGTCACTGCTTGCTTGTAGCATAGAGCAGAAAAACACTCCTGCAGGTTGCTCAAAAGAACACAGCTTTTTCACAGAACGTCTAGACGCTTCCTTTTGTTGAGTTTAATACCTAACTTGATTTGTATTTAGGGTAGTAAATGTAGTTTGTAAACCCTAGATCCTTTTTCATACTAAATTTCTCTTAGCTGAGGCTGTCATTTGACGATGCTACCATCAAAACAAAGGAGTTCTCCAGCACTAGAATTAAATGTTCTTTTTCTATGACTTTGATTTTTGATTGATTGCAAAGTGCAGTTGACATTTGTACATTAGTGGCACTGTTATATACTTGTTTTTTTTTTTTTTTTTTTTTTTTTTTTTTTTTTTTGCTTTGCTTTTGCTTGTTCACCTATCACAAAACTTAAAAGAACTTACTTTGTGTAGACTTTTACCCTCTCTATCAAATTTGTGTGAAATATTGGAAACTTACTGGGTGAAGGGGTCATGGTGTGTGGGATGGCAAGCCAACGAAGCACCAGAACACAATCATGCACAGCCACCATTTTAATGCCGTGAGCTCATTCTATTGTGTATGCAGTGTCTCAGAAACACCTTGGGTATATGCAGTTGGCTCAATTCCAGTGCTTCTGGATTTCAGAAGCAGAGGAAAATACAGTCTTGATACAAGCACCGATACAAAAACTCTCTCATTGTGAATTAAGAAATGGCTAATGGGATCCTGTTTAGGAAAAACAAACAAACAAACAACAAAAAGTGTAATAAAAAATAATATTGATGCTCGTAAGTCAGAAAGGGTTGGAGCTCTGGGACTTTTATGAGAAGATTCAGTTACATGGACAGAGCAGGTAATACAGTGCCAGAATGTAGAAAAGGTGGCGTAAATTAATATTTCTTCCCTAAACTCTCTTTATACCTTTTGTCTTTACTTGTTACATAAAATAAGAATAAATAACAGGAGTCAATTTAGAATAATAGTTGATAAGAAAAGTTAAATGGTGATGGCTTTGTACCTTCAGTTGCAAAAGTGTGAATGTCTGGAAAAGATAGGATTTGTATTGGATTTTTTATTTTAATTTTAATATTACAGCAACAACAAACCAACCAACCAAAAACCAACAGGCAAGATGGTAGAATTTCTAGTCCCAAGCCCAGAGCCAGCATTAACTCCTCCTCAGTTAGCGCTGTCCCAGTCTGAACTGAGCAGCAGTTACAGCACACAGGCATTGGTCAACTTTCCTTGTAAAGCAGTCTGCCTGCAGTACACGAGGGTTTGTTTGCTTCTTTCTGGTAAGTCCATTCCTTTTCCATAGTCATGTGCTATCCTTCCCAACACAAAGAGCAGAGCAAAACAGAGTTCTTTCTCATTTTTCAGAGTGCCTGAGAGCTGCTCAAAACTCCCTAAAAAATTAAAAAAAAACTAGAACAATGGACTTCATGAAACTGAGAACCCTGGAAACGAAAAAGATGATTTCTGCCCTGAGTAAGGATGGTCTTTTTTTTTAAGGATTGTTTTCTGCGCAGGAACTTAGTAGCTTCCTGAGTTGTTTTAAACTACATCTCGTCTGTTTTGGGATCCAATAAAAAATCTTTCCTTCTGTCATTTTGGTCTTTTCATTATTTTTTTTTATGCATCTTTCTTGGCCTGCATATTGCCACTGCAAACTGCATATGAATGCTTTATGAATTTTTGTGTGGCACTTAGATGCCACATAATAAACACATGAGAAGTTTATTGATTATCAGAGATGGATACTTAACTAACCTGTATATATTCATACAGAGTCCGTCTGTTTTGGAAACAAAACCAACAACAAAAACATCACTAGTAATATCTCTGTTCCGATAAAACAATGCTACATGACATGCAAGACCAAAGAGATTAGCTTTTATGGTGACTCAATGAAGTCCAGCATGTGTTTGACTGGGTAAGTGGAAGTAACAAAGCAGAGAAAGTTTGACTGCTTTCCACTATTAGGTTCTACAGTCCATTGCCTGGTGGTTAAAGTAATCCTTATTGTTTGTTGTTGTTGTTTGTTTGTTTGTTTTGGTAAAGATTTAAATAGTGGTAAATGATCCCACTTTTGACATAATAGTTGGCCAAGACTGGAGATTAAAAAATAAAAATTAAAAAATGGGTTTAATGAGGTTGACATTTTGTTTTTTAAAATAAACTCATTTAAATGTGAAAGAGTTTAGGCTAAAATGAAATGAAGACTTAAAGGTTTTTCAGAAGATCCTCAGGAAGTCTGTTCTCCATCAGTTCAGCATGAGTTATACCTAAAAAATTCCTGGTAAGTATTTGTGTAACTCATTCTTAAAACCTCTGGCAGTTAGCAGAGAACATTGTTATATTCTGTTTTCTACAACTCTAATCATCTTTGCTGCTCCTGTCCAAACCAATTCTGTTGTCATACACGCTAAGGAAGCACTATGCACAAGGTGGGGTAGCACATGCTTCTTGTTGCCCAAGCCCTCTCAAATCACATGGAAGAATTGTTTTGTCCCCTTCAGGCTGTATTCTTGCCTACTCATCCTCCACAGGGTACTGCCTCTCACATGTGTCTGACCATAATTTCTAGTTGTGATCCAGTCCTTAGATCCTGTTGTTAGGACAACTGTCAAGTCCTAACTTGCATATATTTAGCAGTTGCCAACTCCACAAGTATGAAGTCTGCTCATCTGCTGTGCTTCTGATAAAATTGTGGCCTATTTTTAATTTGAATAATTCAGAAAGACAATTTTTGAATTCTTGTCCTTTCTTTCCTTTCTTTCACTATTTTGTTGTTGGTGGTGGTGGTGGTGCTGTTTCTCCCAGTTTGCTATAATTTGTAAACCTAAAAAGGACTTTCTGTATCCTATCATCTAAATAGTTAATGGAAATACTGACTAGAAATGGACAAAGGACACAAAGCTGCAAAAAATCAATTAATCCATCTTCCATATTTGATGTCAGCCTACCATCAGCTTTTCCAATCCATTGAGCAGTCCCACTACTTAAGCACTTTTAGAGCTTGCTTGTTGAGACTATTACAGGAGCAAAGTTCAGAGCATCTGTCAGAGCAGCAGAGAGAGAATCCTCGCTGTCTGTGTGTTCTCTTACAGAAAGAAGTTAGGACTGTGTGGACTTGTTATAGATATTTTTCTTGTTGTCTTCCAACTTTTTCTGCATAACCTTTTCATTTGAATTACATTTTTCTAGAAACTGAACTTAGCCTTATTGTTTTGGTGGTCATTTTTCCACTCTTCCTATGGATCGAAGATTGCCTGAGCAAGATATACTGTAGCTTGAGTGTTATTAAACCTCTGTCTCACTTCTGTCTCTCACCTGTGCTTTGCTTTCTGTATCCTTATTTTTTATTTATTTGCTAGCAGGGTGTTTGTTTCATTACTACTTTTTTAAAATTATTAAATATGCAGGAGTAGAGAACTTTTAAAAAATTGAAGACTAAACCAGAAATGCATTGTGTTTCATCTTTGTTAGGAACATTGAATTTATTTATTTATTTATTTATTTATTTCCTTTGGATGAGAGCTCTCTATTCTTGGTTGTCTTCTTACTATTAATACATATTAAAAGCAGGAGGAAAAATGTTTGAATATTCCTAACTAATTGTATGTAATTTTATGCTGCCTTTTTTTTTTTTTAATCTTATCTGTCGTTTTATGTTATTCCTACTACTTTCCCCTTTAGTATTCTTTCCTAAATTTCAGGTTATGTACTTGCTATCTTTTTTTTTTTTTTTCATATAGGTTAGTTTGTGCTTCTGCCCTTAATATTATTTCACTGAGGACCTGTCACTTTCCTGAACTAATTTTTCCTTGAGATCTGCTTCCCATGGGAAGCAGTTTTACTTGAGAATATACTGAAAGTATATTAAAATCTACTTTCCCGGAGATCATTGCATTTGTTCTTCTATTATCATTCTTTCCTCGCTGTTGGTAAGTTTCTTTATTTTAAGAGAACTGCAACATCTTTCCTTTCATTTTCATGTTCTTAGACAGTTTGTACCATTTGGTTAGAAACAAATGTAGAAGAGCCCCTTCTATGTTGTTTTCCCAACTTGGGATTTCCAGCTTGTTCAAAGGCATTACTCTGTATCGTCATTTACACTATTTTCAGTAAATCTTTGTCTTAATGGCATATTTAAACTACTTTTATATGATTTGTAATTATTCAAATAAAATTGTCATCAATCACTTCCTTCTCCAGGTTTGATAACATCTCTTCCATTTCACTTCCCTTGTTTTATTTTTTTCCATTTCATCCTTAAGTCAGGTACTTTAAGTGAGCTATCTCAGTCTGCATTTTGAACCCTAGAGGGGCCCACATGTTTGTTATGCTAGACAGCATCTTTCTTTTCCTTTCCAGAAAATGTTATTCCCTTCATTTGAATTTTAATCATGCAAATTGTTATCACACAACTGTTTTGTTAATTAAGACATAATTTTGGTTACATAGTGGACTTCCAGTTTGCTTCACTTTCCATATTGGTGACATTGCAAAGTGACAACACAAGATGTATGCAATTTGTTTGGTGATGAATAAACCGATGAGTTAGTCTTCTTCGGTTCTTAACAAATGGAAGGATGCTGCTTAATTTGGTACACAGTCTGCATTGTTTCATGTGAAACCAATCTTTGTATCATCATGATGTGCTATATTAAATAACAGTGTTTTACAATGAATATTTTAAAAATCAAGCTGGTCATGTGTTAAAAATATAAAAATTACAAAGCTGTGTAAAGTTAGTATTATATTGATTCACTTTAAGTAGTTTTTATTCGCATTGTGCACAAAAGGATTCAATTTATACCTAAGCTGGTAAAGCATACTTTTGTCTTCTAATGTCTGCCTCAAAAAGTCATAGGAATAAATGATAGGAATCTTGCATTTGGTAACAATCAATCAACAAGTTTAAATAATCTTCTTTGCTAATGTGAATATCTGTTCACTTTGGGGAAGAAATACAAAGATAAAATGAGAAGAAAATATATTAATTAAATAATGCCTACTGATTTTTGTTGTTGTTCGCTCTCCATAATTTATAAACAGTTTTTATTCACAAAAATAGACTGTTTTAACAGTACTGTGGGTTAATATCCTCCTTTTAAGTTTAACTACAGTCTCCTAATTTCTTTTAGTAAATTGAGAAACAATATCACTACTAATAAAATTCATTTAAATTAAATACGTAATAAAAAAGCAGAAATCTACCATCAGTTTCCCTGCATCCCTAGTATTACTGTGTGCATGTGAATTGTGCCATAATGGCCATTTCCAAATGGCACTGATGCACAAAGGGCGTTGAGGCAGACTTGCATGCACAAGGCCTTGTCACTAGGTTCATAGGTGATGACCTTGATCAACTCTTTCTAGCAAAAGGTATTTGTGGAAGGAAAAACAAAACAAAACAGAAGTGGGGGACAGAGGAGGCAGAGGAGGGGGGAAAAAGGAGAAAAACAAACAAACAAAACAGGAAGCTGTTTTCTCATGTTGGCCAGCTGGGAGAAGAAATGATGGGGTCCTGAGATGAATGTCCTTCTCTGGGCATTCTCCACAGTGCATCTGTTGGTGATAACAAATACGTGGCTTCCCTAAGGTAAACTGTGTGTAGAGAAACAGCTGTATCATACAACGGTATTGTCCTGCTCAGGCTTGTTCCCTGGTAAGACTGTGTGTGGTCTGCTCCACTTGCTTGCAGTCCACTGAGCAGTGTAAAGAAAAGTGTAAATTAAATATTTCTAGAAACCCAAATTGGATTTGTAACTGCCACTTTCCATTTTGCCTTTTTCTTACGAAGAATGCAATTCTGTGTCGCTCTGTTTCATGCTTTTGTAGTAACTCTTGCTGCATGCAACCTGGAATTAAACATTAGCAGTTCTACATCTATATTAAGAGGAAGGTTTATCGCCAGCCAGTGTTTCATCTGCTGGTTTGATGACTAGCTGTGCACCAGCTGTATAATATATTCTGTAAGCATAGCGTCATCACCGCATTTCACTCTTGGATCTCATACACCCACCAGGAAACCTGTTTTATCTTGTGCTTGGAGCAAAGAATCCAAATGAGATGTTTTAAGGAAAAGGATTTTAGGAATGTTAGGAAATACTAAAGAGAAGTAAATTCATTTCTAGCATGTTACTGTGAGGGATTGTTTTGGGAATGGGATGAGAGCTCTTTTAAATCTTTAGGCCCTGATTAGGGGCTGCTCTTGGCACAGCTCAGATGAAGAGTGGCCCAAACCTTGGCTTTTAGCCACTCTTATGTTGGCTTCTCCCCAGCACAATTCTGGCTAGTTCCTGGCTTATGTCAGAGAAGCCTCAATGCTGCTCTGACTTAATTCTCAATCTCCAGGGGTCCTTTCTGGCAGAAGGGGATAACCAGAACATATGGGCAAAGCCGTGACCCTGCTATAAAAGGGCAGGAGAACTGCAGTGCAACAGCGGCTCTGCCGGTGCTCAGCTTCCCAGGAGCTCTTCCATGCAAGGAGACGGAGTAGGGGTGAGTGTTCATGCATCTCCCAGGTGTGCATGGCCACAGCCATGGCTGAGCTGAGGACCCAAGACCGTGGGTGTTGCCTGAGGGATGGAAGGAGAATTATAATAGCTACAGGAGGATTATAGCAGATAAAGTTGGTGTCACAAAATCTATTTTGCTTTTGTTTGTCATTCTGCCAAAATTAAGATATTTGGCCTAATATTTTTGTGCTTCACATTGCCTTCAGCTGAATATTATTTAAAAATATATAAAAATCATATAAAACTATGTGTTTCTGATTAGCTTTCCTTTAAATAGCTCTAGTTCCCAAGTCTCACAGTTGTTCTGCTTCCAGAAAATATTTGACAAGAGCACAGCCAAAGTGGGCCTCAACTCTATCTAGTGCTATTCCTCTTACAGAGCTGTAAACCATTTGTGGTCTGTTAATTCTGCAGTTGGGGTTGCAAGGAGTTTTTGGCAATGAATGTAAAGATTTTAGTTGTTGATAAATGCAAATGTCAACACAACACTAAAATGTATTATTATTTCAGGGATCTTTTTGTTGTTTGTTTCATTTAAACATAAAAAAATGTGCATTGACCAAAACAAAACAACAAAAAACTAACTAAGCAATATCAAGTGTTCTAAAACTAGAAAATGGAGGTGGTCTGTGTTAGCCTAACTTTCCTTGTAGTGTGAATATATAATGCTATAGTTTTTACTATGTAGTTTGATCATATTTAACACACGGTTGTTGATTATTTTTGGTTTTCTTTCTTGTGGCCCAATGTTGTATGTATTGCATATTGAGAAGTATTGATTTCTGTAATGTTTTCCTGATTTTGTGGGGCGTTATTGAGAAGTTGAATGCTGTATGAACACTGATTTATCTTTATAGGATAGCAGTTGGGCTGATAAATCACAGATCGAGATCAAAAGTTTCCATTAATGCTGAGCGTCAAATTCAAGAAACCTTTCTCTCATAACACTGAGTACTGGATAGGATTTCATATGCCTTGACAGCTAAGGATTGGTGTTTTAGTTCACTAGTTGTGGAAGAAAGAAGCAAAATGTGATTCACGCTATTTTTAAAGATAAACCACTCCTTACTCTCTTTTTGTTGGACTTGGTAAGCCCAACTCTTTAGCCACAGTTAATCCCTCAGAGGAATTTAGTATATTATAGATAGGTCCTTATGTTTCATATATTCTTGATCTATCTATCCCAAGGGGAGATCCATCCTGTATGCAAATAATACATACTAGGGTTCAGGACAACATATCATTATGAAGTTAATGGCTGTACCATAATACTGTACATATTTGTTAAAGATACCATTGTTTGTCTAAGTTAAAAGCAACTCCATTTTGACTTTTTCGAAGTCTGGAGTGCTTAACTTTCAACTTTAAGAAATGTTCTTTCAGCAGAACTTTAAATGTATGTGTCATGATATAATTTCTGTAATCTGTATCTAGGCTGTCATGGAGACTTGGAGTAGAGATTCCATTTGAATTTAGATATGGAAAGTATCTCAGATAGTGCAGGATTTAAGAAACTACACTTAGTTGATGAGTGGGATAACATAAGCTATGCACATAAATTGTAATAATTTGAAAGGTCCACTGAATGAAATGTAGAGTTTACCATTTTCTGAAATAATTTCTAAGTTTCTGTTCTGTGTGCTAACTAAGAGCTAATATGACATTTGACTTTTCAAACTCTAAAATATCATCCCTTAAACTTACATTCATATCACTTCTTTAAATAGGGCAATCTAGCTATGAAATGTATGTTTCTAACCAAGAAAGAATTTTTTAGATTTTTTTTTTAAATGCATGCTTAACATAACATGTAAAAATAAAATGTTTTAATAACATTAACCTTTGACTTTAGCAGTCATACAGATTTTCTGATCCAATTGAAAAAGAATGAAGTGTGAAATTATTTAAATATTGGAACTGGCAATAAAATTTGCAAGCATAATACTGAATTAAGAAATATTTTCAATGCTATACCTTTTTCAGAGGGTTTTGAAAATAGGATCTTAATTTTTAACAGCCGTTGCTTTATTGATTTATTTAGTGTTTGTTTTAGTTTGCTGTGTCACAGATTTATGCTTTTCCTGGACAATTTTCTGTTTGTGAATCGTCTGAAAATGCTAATGAAGATCTTTTCTCTGTGTGAACCTTGGTTTAGCCAAAATGCTAAGATTACTAAAATGCTGTCTCATAAGCTTAAAATGTCTCATAAGCATAAAATGTCCTCACTGGTGACATTGAAAAAAGAACTTGAAATCCCAGCACAGTATTTTTATTGCAAATGACAGCTTTCATCTGCTGGATTTTGCTGCCAGAATAAGCATGTTTTCAGTAAGCACCAACAGACTTCAGCTGTGCTGTTTCCAGTTGTTCCCATCAGCTCCCCAAGAGGGTTGTACGGCAGATCCACCTTTCTGGCATACTTACATGCAAACAACACCATGTCACCGATGAGTTTTGACTGATGGCATTATGCTCTAATAAAAAAAGACCCAGCTCATATGAAAAAGCTTTGTGTGCGTCACTAAAGCTATTTCAGTCTTTGCTGCCTCCTGAGCTGAATGTAAACCGACATCGGTGACTCTCTATTCAAATACGATTTCGTAAAAGGAAGTAGGAAGCATGACTTTCAAGCTGTATGTGAAGAGGAGCTAAAATAGTAACAAATGTATCTCTAGAGAGTATGAGAGGACAAAAAATCTCTTAAGCATACCTATTGTTAAGAAAAAAAAAAAAAAAACTATCTGGCAGACTCTTTTGTGCCAGCTGCATGTGTTAAACTTCCCTTCCTTTCTTTAAGAGTGGGCCTTCCAGTATCAGAGAGCCTAAGTAACCAAAAGGATTCAGAGATTTCCTCAGTGGATTTCATCGGTGGGCCTTGATCCTAAGGACAATCACACTTAAGCTTTAAAAGCTCAGTTTCCATGTCGTTCCCTTACAGCCTGTTTGGAGAGGCCAAAAAGGCTGATGGCAGCCGTGGCTTGTGTAATGGCGACATCTCCTCAGTGGCTGCTCTCCTGTCAGGGTGCACAAGCTCTTAGGTGAGAATTTGGCGAGTCAGTCCACTGTAAGATGGCAGTGCAAGCACTCATAATGGCTGCCCATAGTTCACATTGCCTTAGTTTGGAAAATATGTGGTAAAATATGCTCAGATCCAATTACTGACTTGGACACTGAGAAATGATGAAAGTTGGCTCCAGAACGAAATGGTCTGGCTGACTACTGTCTCCCAAGTCCCTTAAGACAGATCCATAATATCAAAAGTCTTAATAATTCAAGAGTTTGAATCTCATTATACAGTAGCTATACTTGGGCTGCTTCTTGTTAACTACAATTTTGTTGTGCTTTGTTCTCCCAGCATATTTTTGTTTTTCAGCTCCTTCACTTTGTAGGAAGTACTGAGTTCAGCACCTTGCACTGGGAGACACGAAAGAGTTGAGCCTCAGGCATTAGATGAGTTATGGAAGCACTGCTGTCTGCTGTAGTAAAGTAATAAAATTGCTGTCTTAACCTGAAACAATACCCCCTCGCACTACAATACCCACACAATGGTGGTAATAATAATAATATATTTTTTTAAAATACTCCTTTTAGGTCACTTACAATTAAAATTGGAAAATGGTGATTTCCACTTGTAATAGTGCTTGATTTTCCTTGTAGTGCAGCATAAAATCCAGCATCTGTGATCCATTAGAGATTTTATGTCCTTCATCATAGATATGTGATTATTTTCTGGTCTTTTTCTCAGCAAGAGGGTGGTCAAATACTGCAGCAGGATGCACAGAGAGGTGCTGGTGTCTCTGTCCTTGCAGGCACTTAGGACTCACCTGGACGCAGCCCCGAGCTGCGTAGTCTAAGCAGACCTATTTGGATCAGAGGGTTGGATTGGACAACTCCAGAGGCTGCTTCCAACCAAAGTTACTCTGTGATTCTGTCTTGCTACCAGCCTTGTCTGATGCATACACCCACACAAATAAAAGAGGGCTGAGTCTTTGCTGGGAAGTTATATTATTGATTGGTACTTTTAATGACAGCAGGTTTACTCTGATTTTCCACTGGGACATCCGTGAACTGTTGTTGCTTCCTTAGCAATGAGATTGCTGAGCAGACATTGGGCGATTATTTAACTGTAATGTGGCTCCAACAATAATCAGTGTTTAGGATGTAAATTTGTGAATTGTCTGCATACTCAGGTGATTTTGATTTGTTTCATTTGTTGCAGCATTATAAATTATTACCAAATAATGAATTAAAAAGCTGAAAGTTCTTTTGTTAGCTTTATTTTTCCATTCTTCACTTGAGCTACTTTTGTTATCATATTTATTTCATAACATTGCGAACTCCCTTAAAATAATTGAGTTGTTCACAAAAATCTTGTAATTCTCTAAAACATCTGACTTTTGCACTATATGTTTGACTCTCAGCCATCAGCAGAGCAAAACAAAATGACACATTTTAAGACTGAAGTTATTGCATTGTCACATTCCTATTGATCTTTGTCCTACGTGTTGTATAAATTTCGTTTATGGCACAAACACTATGTATGGGGTTGTTCTGCAGAAATAGTGCCAAATGTAGGTCACCACTTGACATATTTACTCCTGATCAAGACTAATTAAAGAGAAGTTTGGGAGTAGTATCATCTTTCCTTAGCTGAAAAAAAAAAAAAAAAAAAAGTTATTTTAAATTTTCATGAGTGCAAACCTGGTAGTGTTTCAAGTGAGACCCATTATATTCATTACCCAAGAGAAAAATAACTCCTTGCTTTCAAGCTAAAGTTACAGGCATCCATGAAAAGTGGGTATGATGAACAATGCATAACATTATATATAAATAGTGAGGGAGGTGACTTGCTTTGAGACAATTCTCTGAACTTTAACACAGATGCCAACATCAACAAGCACTTCATCAAAATGATAACTGAAGTCGTTTTCCGAGTCAGCTCTGGACTTAGCTGGCATTATCTTCATAAAACTTGCAGTCTGATCAGCATTCAGATTTCATATAAGCTTGTGTAAATGCAGCGTACCTCTGCTCTGGGTACAATGAAGTAAAGTGAGAAATGAGATGGATTTGAGACTTGGATTTGAGATTTGATGGATTTGAGGTGATCCTCATCACCTACTGTTGAAAAAAGGAAAGGCAGCTTTAATTCCTTCTTGTGTTCCTTCAGCCCTAGGGTCATTGCTTCGTGTAGGACAGCCTCAGGTGTAAATCAAAGTGGCTTGGAGAATGCTCTAATCCAGGGAATAGAGATACCTTGATTGTCAAGCACCTTTCCCAAAATTAGTGACTAAGGGGGAGATGACCTGTTCTGTGAGCAAATTCTGTGTCAGAAAATTTACCTACTTGGCGAGGATCCCTAAGGGATCCTCGCATGCGCTGGGTTTATGGCACAGTATAAAAAATCTAAAATGAGTTATCAGGAAAAAGATGGTCCTGTCATATTTTAAGTACTTTACTAGAAAACAGGTTGTATTTTTTAGGGTGCAATATTTCTCAAGTACAAATTGAGCCAAGCAGGTGCTAATTTGCTTAGACCAACAATCTGAGTGAGACAGATACTGTGCAAATGCTTGTGTATGCATTGAATGCAAGTTAATCATAAAACAGACGATAAGGAATATAAGTAGCAGAGTATAACAATACTGTAAATAGTATTGACTTAGTAGTGAGAGTTTGCACAAAGATGTTTAAAAGTGAATATAACTTGGGAACGAAAAAGAAGAAATGAGATCCAGACAGGGAAAATAAATAAATAAATAAATAAAGAATATTAAGTCAGGTCCCACTAGTCCCACTTTAATTTATGTCTGTTACAAAAAAAGTCTGCAGCCAAAGTTTGCTTAACAGTTGGTGAATATGGTTTCATTGATTTATGTTCTGTGTTTAAATCAGAAGCTGAAACTGGTTCATGAAGAATGCCACACCAGAGTATGCCACCTGCTGCCCCAGTGGTACAGATTGTGGTGATGTTCACAGACTAGTTACTGTTCTCCTTGTGGGTCTGTTGATTATTGTATTTTTTCAGGGAAAAAATGAAAAGAAGTCACAAATCTTCATTTTGAAGATGTGTACATTTTCAAGCTGTGTTATTCCTTTTAGGAGAGAGAAAATGTTAGTGTTTAATGTCTAGGAATATCTGTCCCTGTAGTCCTGCCAGTGGACTGCAGTTAAGTGAGTGCTGAACTGCCATCGCATTTTCCTGGAGATTTGGAGAATGAACAGAAAGTACTTAACTGTTTTGACCAAGTCTAATTTTAGAACTGTACAATATGTAGGCAAATGCTAGATATATTTTAAAACATACATATGTGTATGTTAAAAAAAAAGAGTTTTATTTATTTATTTTTTTTTTATATAAGGTCCTATTTTTCCTTTGAGCTCCTTAGGAAAGTAAAGAATTGCATAGCAGACTTGGATTATGTTACTCCAAGACAGTAGAGTTCAAGAAAAGAAAAGGTACTGAATTCTACAGTTCTATGGAACTTTCAGAATTATTTATCTATGTAAAAATGCTATCATTTAAATTTTGTAAATTAATTAGTTTTAAATGTTCAGCAAGGTTAATTTTTGTTGTCTAATCCCATGGTAATTTATTCTCCCTTTGTACCAGTATGATGAGTATCTAAAATGGGACATGAACTTTTGGAAGCTAAATGTTCTTTGCATCTCTACTTACATTTTCACATTAATTTTTCAATAGCAGAAAATTAAAGAGGATTATTTATTTATTTATTTATTTATTTTTACCTGCTACTTAACTTTCATGTTCAGATGGTTATGGAATAATTTTCATTTTTTCTTTTATCTTGAGTAGCCTCTATTAGGAAATTGTAGAATACTTAGAAGCATGTCAAGGACATTAGCTTGCTGAAGTTGTCTGTTTGTTGCAATGCAGCAGAGATTTTAAAGTCTTTAGTCAGCCTAAAGTCTTTCATCCACTGATACTATTAGAAGTAAGTCACAATACTCTTCTGAGCATTCTTTTATATTTGCTAGGGGATATAGGAAATGTGAGAAAGGATAAGCAAGTTTATTAACCCCCCTACCGTGTTTGGCAAAGATTGTTCCTTAATATTTCCATTCTTTTTCTGAGATACAGTTCTACAATGACAGTTTACTATGTTTTGCAGAAAACTCCTTCTTCGTAACAATGAATGATATGTTCAATTCTCTGCTATTCAATGATAAAGTATTATTTAGGAGATCTGACAACTTAATTTGACAACTCATGTCCATATTTTCCGATATTGAAATGAATAATAGCATATAAACCATCAACTCTGTTAGTGTAGAATTTTTATATTCAGGAAAGTTGTAGAGTTTTGTATGAATATGTATATTAAAAAAAAAAATTAAAACCAACAATTTGTGTTGGCTTTTATTTTTAAGGAAGATATTTGATACTAGTGAATTCAGTATCTGTATGACTACTTTTTTTCTTTGTGGCATGTCTAATTCTAGCATCTTATAGATAGTTAGCTATCTGTGGCATAGGATAACTGAGTGCTTGTTGCAACTAAGAATATTAGAGGAATTAAATCAGATATGATGTTAGGTTGCTAGGAATCGGACATCCGTGTTGCATCAACACTGCAATGTTTTTAAATTGTTACAGAGGAATTGCCAAATTTTATTTTGTGGATGATCATTCTCATAAATAGCCATTTTCAGAAATGTATTCATGAATGCATAATCATGTTTTGATGCCCTTTTAACTGTTCACCTGTTTAATGACAAGGTGAACTTATTAAGGGCTTATTAAAGGACCTGGGTGTCTAGCTTTTACATACATCTTTCTCATACTGGAGTCCAGAAATCTGTGTTATGTGCCCTCCTACATGAAAATGGAATAGTTCAGGGTATTAAAAAGTTGTTCAGCAAAATAAGCATCTGTTAGTTTTTGATTGTACTGTTATATGTGTATATTACGTATATAATATATACTTACGTGTAATTGTTTATATGCAAACAATTATCTATCATTGTGGCTATAATTTTCTAATATAGGGTGGTAGCTAATAAACATCTAGTAAAATAATCTTAATCGATTCCCTTGCCATACGTATTTTTCTACAAATTTCCTGTTAATGGATGAATTTGATCAGAATAATTTAACTGGTGTGTCCATGTATGCTTTAAATATAATTTCTGATTCAAGCTTTATTCTGTTGCACAATGCAAATGCAGTCAAGCATTTAATATAATTTACCTCCTGAATAGCATCTCCAACATGTTCCAACAGCAATAGGATTTTTCTTATTGAAAGAATACATAGATTTTTAAAAATTATTGGCTATTTGATTACTGCTTTTTGCATAGTACTCTAATTTGTTAATATTTTTTCTAGTTAATTTTTGTTTAAAAATTTCTGCTGTTTCAAGAACACCTAAAAAGGTGATCTGCAAAAAAAAGCAGTTAAGTATTCGTAATATTCTAACTGTAGCTAAAAAAGAAATACAATAAACTCTTGGGTTGTGTTATTTTGAAAGCTGAGAGGCAAGCAGAAAAAACAGGCAGTGGTTCATAGCCACAGTATATTTGATAAATTTGATACCTAAATTCACAGGCAAAGAGAACCAGAATAGGAAAAATAAATAAGTAATTATGTTTTCTGAGAGATTAAAGAAGCACTAAGATGGACTGCTTGAAAAATCTGAATACTGTGATGTCAATATACAAATGCCAAAACTTACTCTTTAATTATTTCCATGTGTGTTTGTTGTTGTTACTTGTTTATTATAATGTATGACTTATCTCCAAAGGAAACATATTTTTGATTTGTGTATTAAATGAAGTCCCTTAAGGAAAAGTAAGTCCTAAAATATCCCCTTTTCCCCTAAAAGCAAGGGAAAGACAGAGCTGCTTCCCTGTTTTCATCTCTATGTGGCTCTATCTGTTTTGCTATTTGTAACTATCAGCACATGTGAGGATTTGTGGAGTTTATTCTGAACTTGTTGCTGATCTGGAAGGTAAATTGTTAGTTGTCTTTTGCCAGACAATCACATGGGTTGGGATGTGTTACTTTCTGCCTATAATACTATCCCAAAGTGAATATTTTGACTTCTTGAACAGATGAAGAATATGCAAAGGTGGTAGGTTTTTGTTAATTAATGTCCCATTGCACAAGGAAAAAACTTTTTTTTTTTTTTTTTTTTTCTCTCCAGAAAGTATCAGGAGACTGTACTGAGCAGATTTGTTTCCAACTATAATTGTTTTCCATGTTTAACTGTGGCTACTATAATAACTGTGGTCATATGTAAGAATTATATTGAAATGATCACTTATTTTTCACTCTGATATACCAGGTTTTTTAAACTTCAGAGGTAGTCATCAATTTTTTTTTAAACACTGGGATGGGGAGGAGAGGAAAGTGTATTGGAACAATCACAGCCAGGTAACCCATAAATATGTTCAGCTTCACAGTTTAAATGGTGCCAGTTTCAGCCTGGACAGGCCTTCTTCCACAGCCTTTAAGATTTTTTCTAACTCTCAAAGAATGAACAGAATTGGTTATCAGCCTTTTCTGATAGATTCCTGAGGTCTCCTTGTACAAATGCCTGTTTAGATTTTATTTACCACATAAATATGAAGCCCATTCCAAAAGTTATTACCAGTGAAACTCTCATTTTCAGAGACAGTCCTGACCCAATGTTACGAAAAAGAATACTATTTCTCCTTCTAAATTAAAAATCCTCCCTAGCATGCACACTTAGATGTAAATTGTTTGACTGCAGCAGTTCATTCAAATACAGGCCTATTTAAGGGGTTTTAAAATGTGCTTTATTGGAACCCTGTGGCTTTTATAGCACATTAGACCTGAATTAAGCAGCAGGGAACCTTTTCCCCCCATCATTTCCAACTGTCCTTTTCAGGCCAGGTAGCATGATATTGGTTTTAGAATTATTTATACGTCTCCATCACTATTTTATCATGGTTTTAAATGCTGCAGATTTCTGACCTCTAGCACTGTGCAACTTCTCAGAATCAACCTGGGTGGAACAGTCAGGGATTTTTGGTAATCAGAAAAATATTGCATGATTCTTGGTCTTAGGTTTTTGGGTCTGCATTCATGAAGTATGGGATGTGTTTTCACATCCTCCTTCTCAAGAGGAAATTGAAGTAATTCCTTTTGTAGGGAATGAGGTGGTTGTTGTTGCTGTTGTTGTTTTCAACTTGTCATCTTAGCAAAACACCATGCTCTTTACCCAAACCTTAAAACGATGACCCATACCAACTTGGTTGTGTTCAAATTGGCATCAATTAAATCATTCCTAATAAAACTAAAACTGTTAAAAAGTTTTAATATATTTTGAGATGAAGAGTTACGTCACACCCTCCTCAATAAGTTGTGAGCACCCGTGGGTCTCAGTTCACGAAGGTATACCAGCCATAATGTGTAGGGCCTTTAGACCAGACCTGACCAAGCAGTGTGGAGGATTTAGGGTGGGACAACAGTGGGTCCCAGGAATGCTGTGCTTCATATCCTCTGGCAGCAGAGCAAGCTCAAGGCATTGTTTGGGGGAGACTAAACTACAGTGGAGGTTGTTCTCCTGTGTTCTGGTTGCAGCTCCAAGAGGAGGAAGCCCTCCATGTAGGCTGGTACAGGCTGCACTGAGCTGGATGGCAGCTCTTGCTACCTGCTTAACCCTTCCTGTGCAGAAAAGCTTGTGGCCCCACACCAAGGCTGGTGTGGGGCCACAGGACCCACTGGCTGTTCGTGCAACTGCTTCTTGAAAATAAAACTTTTAAAAATTCTGTAACCTAATGATACTGACTACCGGCATAGCTATGAGAAACAGGAATCAACAAGTCTCTCTGTGAGAGAGTATTTGGTGATTTTTTGCCAATGTTTGGTGATGGCTTGACATGACCACCACACTCTCAGAATGCTTCTGAAGCAAGGCACCCTGCTCGGGGTCCCTGATGGGTGCTGGATCCTCCTCATTTTGCAGTTTGCTGAAAGCTGTGTTGGGGCTGACATAGGGCTCTTCATAGCGTGAGGTAGCTGTAGGCAGACAGGACTCTCAGCTCAGCCAAGGAGGAAGCGCTCAACTTTTGTTGAAGTGCTGGGGATAGGTAGCAGCTTAGTGCTGATGATGAAATCTCAGGATTGGATTTGGCTTCCTTAAAAATAAAAATAAAATTTAAAAATGTCTCATTCTTCTCACAATTTTTCCTTCTATTGCTGCTGTGAGTGGGATTACAGTTTGTAGGCAGTGGAGCCAAATTACAATAGCTTTGGCCGTAACCATGTTTGAATTTCATGACTTACTGTGTATACCTAAATACTCATTATTATATACATTTTAATTGTATTTCTTTGTATATTAGCGAAGCATAGTAAACCATTGCAATTTAAACTTCAAGAACAAGTACTAGGCAAACCTGAAATCTGACTCCCTTGTTCTCATTCCCGTCTGAAGTTGATAGGGGCCTTGTAATTGCCTTGAAAGCAGAATAAATGTTCCATGCAAGTGCAAGCACACCTCTTAAATATACGGCAATGCAAGTGAGATGCATGACCTCCTCAGTACAGAACTATGGTTAGAAATCTCCAATAAATCTCAGCCAAATGAAGATCTACTGTGCAATTCCATCATAACTGAGCATAGTATATGTCTTGCCAACTGTTTTATGATTCTAATTCCTGATTGGGTTTATTCCAAATGAGTTCAGAGTACTAGTAGCTAGAAAAAAAAATCTTGCAATCCATAAAATGTGTTGATATTAAATAACGAAGGTAAGTATACATGAACATTCATAATGTTTTAAATGGATAGTTTACAGCATAAAAACGCATTTTGAGCTTGTCTATTTAACAACAGGACAAAAGTGATGCTGTCCTTTAGTTCCTAGTGCGATTTGTAGAATGTTGATTTTTCACAACATGTTGATCCAGCGTACATTTAACATGGACTTTTGCTCAGAGTTTTCCATGGCAACTAGAGATTTTAGGTGCTCCAGTCTTTCTGTGCTCTCAGTTGCTAGTAACTTTTGAAGACTTTGACCTGCATGATGAGCCTAACACAAGTGTTCCTGATGATTCAATTGCTTTGGAACAAAGTGTCAGCCATTTGCCTCACGTAAATTGACTGTCATACAATCAGCAAATATTTTGAGAAGAACAGCATATGTTTGGAAAGTTCTTTGTCACTTTTATTATTTTAAAAAGACAACTTACAGAAACCATTCTCTGAGTACAATTGTATATATGCACATTTGTGAGGGAAATCTTCATGGTTTCTTTCTTTATTTTGCAGACAAAACCTGTTGCATTTGCAGTTCGGACAAATGTTGGTTACAGTGCAGCTCATGATGATGATGTTCCAGTCCCAGGCATGGCCATCTCATTTGAGGCTAAAGATTTTCTTCACGTTAAAGAAGTAAGTAAAACTTAAGGAGTAAGTGAATCTCTTTAAAGGTCTGTTTGAGTAATAGTGCTACCATTTCTTAATGGTTAGATTAACCTCCCAGATATTCAGGTCTTGTTTTCACGAAAGTTATTTCCCTGACACAGAAAATATTTTATTGTTAAGAGTTACATACTGAAGAACTGAAGCCATAAATTTCAAGATATACACATCAACAGTAAAAAATGTACTTTGAGTTTGCTGCATTGCTTTTCTTTTCTTGTAGTTTTTATTTGAAAATTTTCAGGTTTTGTAGACTTTCAAACACCTAAATTTTTGTTCTTTCTCTCCTACTTGCAAGACAATTCAAACTTGGTAACTTTCCTATACAAACCTTCGTGAGCACCCTACTGCTCTATTCTGAATTTTACCAGATTTCCCAGGTTCTGGTCGTATTCCATTGTTTTTTGCCACAAAATTCGACAATGGAGATTTGTAGCAGAAGAACTGGAAAATTTGCTTGAGGAGAAGAGCAACTTACTCATACACTTGAAATTATGTTTTAGACCCGTTTTAAATTTTCCAGTTTTTTAACACTGAAAAAATACCTCAGTCATTACAATTCATGATGCATAGTAATTTCTGCTAGGACAGGTACTTTGCAGAAGCAAGAAGCTTTCCCTAATACACAGGTAGAAATGCAGGTAGACAAATACAAAGGAAACACAAGAAGTGGACTTTTAATACCTTTATCCTGATGACTAGTGACCAGCATTTTCCACATATATGAAACACATAGAAAAAAAGGATAATTTGGATTCCAAGCCAGTGCATATAGCAAAGACAATGTTTGAAGTCTGATGATAGTGCATAAAAGAATTGCTTTACTTTTTGTGACAGAAGTAGGGATGAGCAGGCACAGTCTTGGCACAAGAAAGCCATAAGCATTTTCTGGTGAATCTGGAAAAATATGGTGCAGTTTGGTTGGATTAAATGATTTTGTATGATTATCTATTCCATCTATATGTCAAATGAGCTGGTATTCTCATCACATCAAGCCTTTCCCCTGTTTCCATGTGAACCAGAAACAGGCTGTCAGCATCTTTCTGTTAAAATATGTTTTTTTTCATCATAGCTGAACTTAGTCTTGGGTGTAAAAATACATGGAAGATAATGAGGAAGACAGAGTTTCCCAAACTTTTCCTAATCTTCAGAAATATCTTGAAAGGAAGCTTAACTCAGCTGAGGTGTTATATTGTCTGTGGGTGGGTGCATGTAGCGCTAAGGAATGAAAAACAAGATTAGACTGCAGTTCTTTGTGCAGCTTCAGGTGTAATAATACAACAAGCACTCTGCACTAACTGCCTGTAAAAATCAAAAATGTTTTTTCCCCTCTGAGCAGTTCAGGGAAGTTGTCTGTCCTCTGATGCTAGGCCAGGGCAGGGATGTGGTTGGGACCCTGCGCCCCAGTCAGGTGCACTGTCGGGCTGGGAGCCCAAGGAATCAAACTTGCTGGGCAATGGCTGCTGCTTCTGGGGGTCTCAGACCGCTTCTGGAGGGTGCTCAAGCAGCACCCCTTCCTCATCCTGCCCATGTCCTTGGGTGGCCCTCTCCTGCTTGCTCTCCAAGGCTCTGTAACCAACCAGACACTGCTCCTTCATTCATTTTGGTGCTCCCTATAGTTAACGTATGGAGAACTGAAATCTCTAAAATTTAATTATTTCTGCAGATGAAAGTAAAAAAATCATATTATATACACTGCTATAAAATGTAACATTGCTTTTCACATCATAAATATTTAAGAAAAACAGCAACAACAAGCAACAGTATGACAATCTCCTGTGATGTTTGACTGCACAGTGATGTAATATAGGATTGATGCTGTCCTATTCTTGTCTGTGAGGAGTTTTCTCCAATTTATGCTGCTGAGGAGGCTCAAGCAAGGAAAACCTTATTTTTTCTTGAGGACTGCACTGATTAAATATGAGGGAAATTTGTTTTTATTATTAAGTTAGAGTCATTAAAACTCAGTACATATAAAGATGACAGATTGCTTCCTGTATGAAGAAACACGTCCTGCATCACAGTCAATCCTGAATTTTTCAGGCTTAAATGCATAGCCATAATTCTGCTTTGCATTTAATTCCTCTTTGTATTTCACTTAGCTCTCCAATTACAGCTGTCTTAAAGAGAATCGCTAACCCTAGCCAGCACCTTGAGAGCTGGACACATCACTACCAAAATTTCCGCTATTGCTTTGTAGCATTAGGAAGTGTTATCTGTGGTATTACTTTCTCGTAAAACTACCTTATCCTCCTTTTCATATACTGACAAAAGCAGTTAGCATTGAGACTTCGCAAGCATGAATTCTTTTATGCATTCTTATGCTTTTAAGTAAGAAAGTGCTTTTATTTCTGTAAGAAAAAATTCCTATATATTTAGTACTTCTATTAATTAAGACTAGTTTTGTCTGGTGTACTATAGGACAATTTTAGTAAGTACTGACTGTTCAGATTTTAATATAATGGTGTTTTTTCAATTATCTGTCTCTTCCTTTTACCAAGCTAAGCGATACTACTTTTGCAGATTTTGTGTATAACATAGGCCAGATCCATATAATGGCAACCTTTGGTGACTCAATTACTATAGTCTTCCTCCACCTACAGTGTATTTGAAATGCACATGCATGTCTTTAATTAGCATTTTGTAGCGAAAAGTTACAATTTTAATAAGATGTTTGAGCTAACACAGCTTTGAGAAAACGCCTGCCCCTGAGGGGCCTCTCCATGGGCCGCAGCCTCCTCCAGGCCACATCCACCTGCTCCAACGGGAGCTCCTCCAAGGGCTTCAGCGTGGAGATCTGCTCCATGTGGGACCCATGGGCTGCAGGGGGACAGCCTGCTCCACCAGGGGCCTCTCCACAGGCCACAGGGGAACTTCTGTGTGCCTGGAGCACCTCCTGCCCTCCTGCTGCACTGGCCTTGGGGGCTACAGGGTTGCTTCTCGCCCTGATCTCCAAGCTGCTGTTGCACAGCAGTTTGTATTTTTTTTTTTCAATCTGCTCTCCAGAGGCCCACCCAGCGTCGCTCCCTGGCATGGCTTAGGCCAGCAGCAGGTCCCTTTTGGAGCTGGCTGGAGCTAGCTCTGATCTGACACGGGGCAGCTGCTGGGCTCTGCTCGCAGAGGGCCCCGCTGAGGTCCATGCTACCAAACCCTTGCCACATAAACCCAACACAGTGTATGAATACATATTATTAAATCAGAGCACTTATCATCTCATACTTAAACAGCTGAAATTCAGTTAATTGAAATACCATGTGCATTTGTATAATTGTAAATTTTTAGTTATCCAAACCTTGTTATCCATTCCTTGTGGATCTGTCACTGTCTGCTTAACATACAGATCATATGAGCTACATGAGTATGTAGGTAGTAGAAGATACATAAGAAGTGGAATATGGTCATATTTGAGAAGGTAGTAGTGAGTTCAGAGAAGCAGTAGAGTTTGAGAAGTGGTATTTTATTTAAAGTACAGAACTGAGTTTAATACGGTAAGAAAAAAAATAGATTGTAAAAATTGTTGCAGTGGATAGGAGCAGATCAGAAGAAATCTCTGGTGACCAGTGAGGAGAAAGATCAAGGGAGAACAAAAGAAACTAATGTATGAAGAGAAAAGACGGTGAAGCAGGAAGAAATAAAGATGGTGAAATGGGTAGAATTAACAACCAGGGAGAATCATGATGTTTTGTGATGGAAAGTTTCTGCTTAAGTACTGTAGCATTTTAATAATTTGGAAGGTATAATTATTTTAATGTATTTCTGAACATTACCACTATTCTTCATTGCTCTAATAACATAGTACAGTGATTAACTGCAGGGAAGAATTACATAAAATGACTTAGCTGCAAGTTAAAAATAATAACAAAATGATCACAAATACAGTAATTTCATAGTACATGACTTTTTATTTCTCCTTTTTTTTTTTTCTGTAGAAATTTAATAATGACTGGTGGATAGGACGGTTGGTAAAAGAAGGCTGTGAAATAGGATTCATACCAAGCCCAGTCAAACTCGAAAACATGAGGCTGCAGCATGAACAAAAGGCAAAGCAAGGGAAATTCTACTCCAGGTAACAACAACAAAACATTAAAAGTAGTAGCACTGCTTGTAGCAGTTATTTTGGGAAACAATGCTTTGTATGCTGTAGATCTTTTTAATTGTTAAAATTGCCAGTTTCAAAAATGTGGAGGCAATTTAAAAAGTAATGTTTATGTATATGATTAATAATGTCATTGCCATTGCAGAGTGCAAGTAGGTGCATGGGTTGGTGGTCTATGATGGCCTGTGATTTTCATTCTGGTTTAATTTCATACAGCATTTGTAGATACACATTGCAGTTAGTATATTTGCTATGTGCAAGCACAATTTTTGAGCTAAAAATCAATCCCCCTAAGTTCTATAATGTTATATATTTTTTTCACAATACTATATGTACTAAACCATTTTAAAGATGATTTCAGAAATAACAGAGAATGTTAATAAGATTTTTTTTTTTTTTCATTAAGTGAAGCCAGTGGCTGTTATTTAGCTCTCAGAGAAAAATGTTTTGTTCTGTCTCATTTGTTATGTCTGACTGCAGCCATAAGGACATAAAAATACAGATTCGTTATCTAACTGTATTGTACAATAATGTAAGATCTAATACTGTGATCTTTCTATGGAATTCTTAATACAGTAGTTTTCCATCAAAAGGTAACACATGTAGAAACAAATGGCATGTGCTTCTCCTTGAGTATATAGGATACAGAAATATTTCTATTATGTTTGAGTGGGATGGAGCTGGAGCTGAGAAATCATCTGGAAAACATTTTGGAAGTCAGAAAGGCTTTTCTGCTCCAATGGGAAGGGCAGCAGTGTCTGAAGAGCATGTCAACATGAGGAGGACACCAGGATGCTGCAGTGTCAGCTGTCTTTACTGGCTGGGAAATGCTTTTCCTATGAGTGTCCCATCCTCAGCAGGAGGAAGTTGGTTCCTTACTCGTCTCCTGGCCTTTCTGATGCAGCCACATCTGACCCAATGATTCGGTCACTTCCCAGATTGTAAAAGCTTATGTTCACCAGAACTTCTTGCTGGAGATAACACTGTTATACACTACAAATGAATTTACTTAGTGATTATAAATATTTTAAGATAGAGAAAGTATCAACTAGTAGTGCCTCATTAATTGTTTGAAGAGAGAAACATACGTTCTTACATTCATTTCAGTGCTTTTCTAGTTAAGGTAACAAAAATAAAGTGGCTAAAAATATTTTTCCATTTACACCACTTGGGTAGGCTTTCACAAAGCAAAACATGACAAAATCTTAGGCTTTTAATTGTCAGTAATGATCAGATCACATTAAGATCACAGCAAGAGCATATGTAGCAGAATGAAGTTGCACAGCAGAGCAAGGAGCATGATTGGTGTTTGCACTTCTTCAGTCTCAAAATGTACATACGTTTTGTGTAAGATGTGTATTTTATACCACTGTCAGAAATACTGTTTGCTTTTGGGCTAGCAGCTCATTTATAAAACAAGTAATAAATAGGCTAGAATAAATACTGAAAAAGCTATAAAACTTCAAATTAATTTGTTGCTTTACTCCAGTAAATCAGGAGGAAACTCTTCATCCAGTCTGGGTGATATAGTTCCTAGTTCCAGAAAATCGACGCCTCCATCATCTGGTGAGTAGGTCATGAACCCTTCAGATTACAGAATCAGGCATTTCATCTGCTAAAATTTATTTTACTTTTAGTTCTGTTTTTCTTATTTCTGGTGTGTTTGCATTGCCCAATTGGTCTGATTTGGGTTCTTAGCAATCCACAGAGTTCCTTCTTTGCTTTTCCCATGAGGTTTTATAGCAGGGGAATAGTCAAGTGGTGAGACAGTCTTGTGATGAGATAGTTAAAGACTTGGTCTGGGGAATCCTGATGAACAAGAAATATATTCTGGTAGAGGAGAAAAAAACAGCAATAAGAATAAAAATGCCCATGAGGTCTCTGCCATAGCATCAACAACCATATTATTTTTTAACAGTTTCCAGTTTCACAGTTCTGATAATGAAAATCTGCTTCACATAACTCTAGCATACTGGTTATCTTTTTTTTTTTTTTCTTTTCTGACAGAAGACCTTTGTCACGAGTATTGTTTTGAATTTAGAGCATCAACAGACTTAACTTTGGTTATGTTAGATTTAAGAAGTATGAAGCGAATTCATCATGAGTTGGAGTAGGACACTGACATTAGCCCCTTTGTAATCTTTGTCTTCTCAGAGAAAAAAAGGACAGTTGGAATACTTGAAATCAGAAAATAGTAGTGAATATTGCTAGCACCTTTCCTACAGAGACAAAGATGAGTGTTTTCATATCATGTTGGTTTATATGGAACTGGCATACAGAGCAGGCATCTTAAAATGGTCCTGAAGATTTTAAAGCATTTACATGAACATTAAGAGAGAGACAGGAGTTCAGACATGTTATGGCAGTAGCTTCATGTGGTTAAATTAGTTGAAAAATGTATCTGTCCTTCCTGTGAAAATATAAATTTGTTTGTAATGACCAACTTTATTACAGTTGCAATTTGTTTATCAAAATTACACTTATTTTCCCTATCTGCCATTTTTGTAAGAAAATATATAATTTAGTTTACTAACGTGTTTGTCACAAGTTGGTAGAACACCCTTTAATCGTTTGTGGCCTTACAAAGGCCTTTAGCTGTCCTATTTAGTGTTAAGGCCCCTTTTTCAATGACTGTGTTTTTGCAGTAGAAAGTGTCCATAGACCTATATTGTAATTTTCTAATTAGAGCATCTGAAATGTTATAATATTTTTATATAGTAAACCCACTTAGATAGCAGCAGTACATATGAAATTTTCAGAATGTTGCACAGAATTTAGAGGTAAGAGAATAGATAGCATAATTAGGTTGCCCACTCACTGATTGCTAGTGATGCTGTAATTTTCATTGCATTGAGTCATTTCTTCAGACAGTAGTTTTCAGAAATGTAGTTTTCTGGAGAAAGAAGAAAATCTATTTATGTTGTTTCAGTTACACTGAAAATTTGTAGAGTATTTATGAGTAGATTGTGTTTGCTTATACTGTGACCTTTATATTTGGGATCTGCAGTATTTTGTTGCTTATCTTAAAACATACCAAGGGTGAAAGAAGCATAACTTATAACTAAAGGTACAGACAAGAACTCACTTGACTTTGAAATGCAGTTCAATTCTGACCTGGTCCATATACACTAGTGCCGCAAAAGCATGAAACAAGGTGAAGACTGAAAATAAATAAATAAATCAACCCATACAGTCCTCGTTGACTACCACACAGGATGTGGATAATTGGGAAAATGAGTTTGGGGAAAAAAAAAAAAAGGACACAAAAAATCAGATAACTAAAGATAATTGACAGTTGAAAAAAAAAACACCTGTCACAGATGTTATGCAATGGGAAAACTGAGAATGAAAAATGAAGATATTGATAGCTGATCAAATGCTGAATTTCTCTTTTACAGGAAAAACTTAACAATCCCAATTTTCTTTACAGATGATTTTAGTGGAGGTGTTCTAATATGTCTTATTATGAGTGGTTTATATAGCGGCTGTGCTGGCCTGTATTCAAGAAAAGATAATATGTTCTTTTTATAATTATGAAGAGGATGAAGGAACAGCTTTGCTAGAAGAAAATGTTACGTGATTTCTGTGGCTGTTTTTAGGAGCAGGAGTATAGATACAGGCTGCAGATCTGCTCATGGGCTTTCCTGGCAAGGTCAGCCTCAAATGGAGGAGAGGTACAAACTCAAGGCATGTCAGGGATTGTGGCATTAGATGTGCAGACAGTTCAAATGGGAAAATACACTCCTCTCAAACGGAGGAGATTGTTGTCCCAAGTGTCTCTTAAATCAGCAGTTGCACATAGCCTTGGCAGAAATATTTGTGTGTTGCATAATTTATTAGCACAGGCTGCTGTATTAGTTGATGTCCCACTCATCAAGCAGCTGAAAGCAGGTCACTAAGGTGGTTTCATAATAGTTTACACTGATTAATTATAGTTCTGGATAAAGTCTATGCAAATGATACTGCTTACAGATTATTTAGGGTTAGATTCAGTGCATGATAATGACAGGAGAAGATGGGCCTGTTACCAGTGGGTACCAAGAGGTGGGTAAGATCTTCTCACTCAAGAGTGATGTTGTACAGCATATTTGTGAATTGCTTTTGTGTTTATGTGCTTGCTTTATGCAAATAATTTTAATACAGTACCTAAGATCAGGATTGGGTGCTATAAACAAGAAGGCTTATGAAGTGTCTCATTTTTTGGTTTCGTAGGTAGTTGTCAGGTATCCATTGGACTTTGCCTTCAGGATAACATGGCCTTGCATTTTGAAGATGTTTTTGTTTCTGAGTCTCTGATGATTTTTGCTTATACTTTGCAAGCTAGTTACTTGCTAAAGAGGGTAGCTATTTTATATTTATGGTACAGGCTTTGAGTGCTATTTATTCCTTTGGGAAAGAGGTTGAACAATGGTTTGTTGTATTCAGCTCCATTTTGCTCTGCCTATATCCTCACTCTTCACACAGGATCCAGGTCTCTGAGATAACTTGAACCTATACTCTTCTACTATACTCTTCTGATACTTTTAGTACATTCTGATACTTCTGATATTTTTAGTTTTCATTATCAGTAGGTCTGTTTATATTATTTTTAATAATTGTATCTTATGCCTACTGTGCATTTTTAGTTAAAGTGGTTTAAAAATTTCAATTGTAGTATGCCCTAAAATAAATGTTGATATTACTGTACCACTATTAGGCTGATTTTTTTTTTGGCTCCAAATTTTTTTTTCTTTTTTCTTTTTTTTTTTGATTTCCAAGTACACATTAGTAACATTTCAAATTTCAATTGTGGATGCACATTTTTTATTTAGTGTTCATCACTATAAAATAATGCAAATGTTTTTGGCCAAATATTGTTGGTCAGATTCTGTTTTTTGTACTTGTACTTTGGTGCAAGTCTCGTTTATTCCAGTGAATTAGTTTGGATTTACACTGGTATAACAAAAAAACTTGGCCACCCCTCTGTTTTCTAAGAGTAATTATGTGTATGTCTGATTTAATTCTGAGGGATCAGAGGAAAATGTTACAGTAGCTGTTACAGACTGCCTCGTGTTTTCTAATCCTAATGTACTGCACCTTTAAATTTTTCCAATTGTTTTATTGTGTTTTGTATTCATGGTTGATTTTCTTAATTTTTATTTTACTCTGGACAGGATTTTTCTTTATTTTTTATTTCCTTTTTAGCCTATTTTTACTTTCCCTGTCATCTGATAATTCTGAATTGTTTGTCTGTATATAGCTATAGACATAGATGCCACTGGCTTAGATGCAGAAGAAAATGATATTCCAGCAAACCATCGCTCCCCCAAACCCAGTGCAAACAGTGTAACATCACCCCACTCCAAAGAGAAAAGAATGCCCTTCTTTAAGAAGGTAACACCAACTTCCAAGCTCCCATTTGTCCACCTGCTCACCTGCACTGCGTCACATTTCTAGTCCTGTTAATTGTCTGCGTCCTTTGACAAGCCAATAACATGCATGCTTTGTTGTTCTTTGTTTCTTTTCCATGCTGCTGTAGCTAAGCAGAAGCAGAAATCGGTAAGTTTATTTAATCAGCATTACCTGTGTTTATCCTGCCACTGGCATCATTAGCATTATTACCCCAGTTTAACAGTGCAGCTATCCTAGATTGAAAGAAGAGATTAATCAAGCTGTTAGAGGATTCAGTACACTAAAAGATGAAGTCCTAAGTTCCAAGCATCCATGAAACCATGCTACAGTACTTATCCTTTTTGATGGAATAAATAGACACACTTAGAAGGCCTTCTAAATCTCTGAGGAATTTATTTCTAGTAAGTCCATATAATACACCCCTCTAGTGCATGCTTGTTCTTTCTATCTATTTTTCAAAGTATTTTTTTCATTAAAACGCTAAGGCTATTGAAATCATTCTTGGAATCTAATCAGATACTCAGATTGGACTTACACAACAAATAGTCAGAATCCTTGAATTTCTTACTTAGTCAGTATTTCAGCTTCTAATTCACGTGGTGCAAAATCTGCAGATGAACAAGACCAGTGGAAAACTGCAGACTTGTTTCAGCAGTTTACTGTGAGTTTTTGCTATGGTCATGTATAAATTACTAGACAAATGTTCTTGTTTTCCATCAGTCAGATTTTTTTAGTATCTCAGCTATCGGAAATGGTCCTGATGGCTCACAGGAGAGCCAACATCTCCCCATATACAGCCCAAAGCACTGCAGAATTAGGCCACTGGCATCCTGTACAGCAAACTGTGCCATATGCTTCTAGGATCTTTGCTGGAATACGTTATCAAGACACTAGCTAGCAGCCAAACTATGAAACTGGATATTACATTTCTACTTTTGTTTTAAATCTTCTAATTCTTCATAGCTCTTCTTCATTTGTTTTAACCACTCACATCTAAGGTAACAACAGACTATATGTGGTGCTTAGAAACAGTGCCGAGTGACACTGTTGCCAGTGCTGTTGGATGCTCTCCTGTTTAGCTGAGTAAAACATTTTATTCTCTCATGAGCTCCTTTAAATACTATAGGATCCTTCTCATCCTCAGTCACTAGTATTTTCTTCAGTAGGGTGTGTTAAGTACCATGTCATTCACAGCCCGCTGTGGAACTCAACAGCAGTTTCTTGCTTCTGAATAATTTCTTCATTAATCATATTTCTAACCAAGTATAAACACTAAGGAAGAGTGACACATGTTGATGTATAGTGGATGCTAATCTGCATAATGCATCTTTAGAAGATGTGTTTTGTGGACTAAAAAGCATGTTGTTGGATAGTGACAAATTCCATCTCTCTTAATTGTGTGGGGCCTTTTTTCTTCCATACCACAGTCTTTACTGGTTATAGTTGCTTTTCTAATACTGCCATTTACAGTAAAAATTGAATGGGCATCCCAAACTAGTCATTCATGGTCAAACCACTAAGGTATATAATCTGAATTGTGTTATTTTTTATTCCAAGTTCATGTTTGAACTTGACTCTGCAAGTGAAAACTGTATAGTTCAGTGCCAGTCCCTTAGAATATTAAATCACTAGTACTAAATGACTTGGGTGCTTCCATTAGATTACTTAGCCAGTTTTCTGCTGATACCTTTGTTACTTCAAGCTGCAAAGATTAAAAATAATATTAATAAAGACTGTTTCAGCAAAACAGATCTTAGATGTAACCCATATTCCATCAAATAAGATAGCTTCTGTACTTTTCCTAATTTTCAATTAACTTCTAGCATGAATATCTTCAGTTGAGTTTGCTGCATTAAAACAAAGATCTGTTGCATCAGGACGCTCATGCTATAACTTACATATCACTTACACATCTGTAACTGTTTTCTCTTAGGAGCTGACTCTAATACATTTATCAGATTATTAGTAATATCAACAAGAACATTGGAGGCCAGCATTTTAATACTGGCACGGTGTAATTGCAGGGTTTTGCTTTGAAATGTGTTGAGTTAGATTCTGTCCTGTTTAAGATAAGTTCATTTGACATGCTTATGATGCCTTGGGCACCGGTATTCATTCTTATGTTACTAATTATCTGGTGAAGCTACAGGTAACAAAAAAGAAGATAAATTATATTTAAAAACATTCGCAAAAATGTTTTCCATGTTTTAGACTGCTTTAGACTGCTGCTTGTGTAGCATTTTGTGCTGTCACTGTATTAATGTCTGTCTGTGTTTTTGTGTTTGGAATGTATATACTTTAATGTTATTGTGAAACATCTTGGGATATGTTGAGTTCTGAAACAATGAACAATGACTGTCTTCTACAGTCTTGACTGATGTATTTGTACTATGTAGGCATCTGAAAAATGGATCTGGTATACCATCTTTCTGTATCACCCACAGGCTCCTGGGTTTGGATTTGAAACATTTTTTTTCCCTAGACAAAGATAAACCAAACCCTATTCTTAAAAACAAAAAGCCCTTTCTGATAAGACAACATTATTCATTCTTAGATATATATATATATATATATATATTGAATAGCCATTTATTAAAGAAAATAAAACAGTTTAATCTGCTTATATTTTATTTCAATAACAATATGAAAATGTTGGCAATCTTTTTTGCATTTCTAATTCAAAACTTTTTTTGTAAATCATGCATGATACATCAGTAAGTAGTTTGGTGGATATTGTACTAACATAATCCCCTCTTGGGTGGTTATGGGAACTTCCTAGAGTAGAAGTATTGCTGTCCCAAGTTCTGTTTATGAAAGTTTTCTGTAAATACTAACTTGATCAGTCATTATTTTGTTTTCTTTTGGAAGTGAATTGTGGATGCAAATATGGAAGTCAGATTAGGAGTACTTCCATTAGAATTTGCAGTGGTGTCATGATGTTTTGCAAAACAGTAAGCAGTTCAGAGCACAAAGGGTATGTTAGGCCCTTTTTCTTTTATTTTTCTCCTCTGTAATTTGCCTAAATAAAATAGTGTTGGGAAAACAGGTGTTACTTCTCTAAATTCAATCATATCAAGTCTTTAACTGTTAACTATTAACCATTAACTAATTCATTAACTATTGGAAATAGCTTTTTCATTTAAACAGTTAGGAATTATGGGGTAGCACATGTGAACATATCCAAAATAACAGTTTTCGAGCTACCCAGAGCAAACATAAAAGTAGTAAGAAAACAAAAGTCAATTAAAAGCTTCTTCAAAAGAAATCCCTGTACCTGTGAAGTCCTTGTAGTACCAGTTTTCAAGAAAACTGAATGAATCCACAATTCCTTTGGTGGTGACATCACTGGAAATTCAGAGTTCCTAATATTGTAAGTAATGACCTTTCTACCTAGGTGCTGCAATGCTGAGAGTTTTTTCTGTTTTACAGACAGAGCACATCCCTCCCTATGATGTAGTGCCTTCTATGCGACCAGTAGTTTTAGTGGGGCCTTCTTTGAAGGGATATGAGGTAAGTGATTGTTGGGAATGGTTTTATTTTGCCAAAAATATTTTGTGAATATGTGAATTTGAATGTTCAAAAGTAATTAAACTGAATGACGTAATGTTTTTCATATATAAATATATACAGTTCACACTTTTACTAGATACCGGTCACATGTATTTTATTTCATATGCAATTTCAACTAAAGAGGTAAATACTTATATTCCTGTCATATTGTTCAGATACAAGATTTGCTGTCAACTTTAATTACAGTTTTTTTCCAAATTATTAGCAGCCAGTATTATCAGTTTCATATTTGAATATTAATTTGTTGTTTGTTTGCTTTTAGGTAACAGATATGATGCAGAAAGCATTATTTGATTTTTTAAAACATAGATTTGAAGGGCGGTAAGTACTTTGCATTGCAAATTTGAATTCAGGTTCTACTTAGGCACTAATTAGTTTTTAAGAAATAATGGCATATGTACCCTTTGTTTGGAGAGTAGGCTGCTACTCTTTGTTGTTATATCAATCAAGGGAAGGGATTCTCCCACGCTACTCTGCGCTGGTGCTGCCTCACCTCAAGTATCACATGCAGTTTTCAGCACCACAATATAAGAACATAAAACTATTAGAGAGAGTCCAGAGGAGGGCAACAAACATGGTGAAGAGTCTAGAGGGGAAGATGAGGAGTGGCTGAGACCACATGGTTTGTTCAGCCCCAAACAAGGGAGGCTGAGGGGAGGCCTCATACCGGCCTGCAGCTCCCTCATGAGGAGGGGCAGGCGCTGAGCTCTGCTCTCTGGGGACAGCGACAGGACCCGAGGGGCATGGAGCTGGGACAGGGGAGGGTCAGGCTGGGCGTTAGGGAAACGTTCTTCACCCAGAGGGTGGTCAGGCACTGGGACAGGCTACACAGGGCAGTGGTCATGGCACTGAGCCTGCTGGAGTTCAAGAAGCATTTGGACAAAGCTCTCAGACACATGGTCCAGTTTTTGGGTGGTCCTGTGTGGAGCCAGGAGTTGGACCAAATGATCCTTATGGGTCCCTTCCAACTCAGGGTATTCTGTGATTCTATTATATGTTTCAAAAGATATTAAAATGATCTTAAAAAGTTGTTAACAGATCTTAAAATGAAAAAAAAAAAAAAAACCAAACATTTTTTTTTACTGATAAATCTTTGTTCAATACTGCATAATTGAAATTGAAAAAGGGGATTTTTTATTCCTATAGCAGGTAGGAAGGAAAAAAAAAATGGAAAATTTGGTACTATTCATCAATTAGCAAATAAAGATAACTAACCAGTAGCACAGATAACATGTTGGATTTCATTTTAAGGCTAGTGGGATTATCTGTGAGGAGCTGTGACAGAAATAATACTTGGTTATGTTTTTAGCTTAAGTTAAATCATGCCTAAATTTTCAAAATGATATTGCTGATCAGTATTTTGAAAATATTTCTGTTTTTCTGTATTAACTTCTGGCTTTGTTACATTTTATAGGGCTTTAGAAAAAATATATACACATGTTAAACTCATTGGGAAATGACCTCTTTGGTTACATTTCAGCTGAATAGCATCTGAGTGTGCTTTCTAGAGAGGAGTTCTCCCTGTTCTTAGCAAATCCGCTTTCTCCTTTTAAATTGCAAGTAAAATCATACAAGGAAGAACAAGGGAATACCATCAGTCTGATTTAACCCTCAGAACTGGAAAAATGTGACCTCTAAACCTCATTAGACCAGAGTTTAAAGGGAATTTAGCCAATGGGTGTATTTTGACCCTGGAAAGCAAAACAAACTGGGTTAATGATTTTCCTAGGAAGAAGAATTTGCAGAAAGTTATGTAGCAGGTCTGCACAAACAGCTGAAAGTAACCACTTTTTTCTTGGCTTATGTTTTCTCCTAAACACAAAACTGAGCTTACCAAATACTTAGCCCAGAATTTTCATTTGCTTCTTTACCACTGTGGTTTGCTTCTCTGTGTTGCAGTCTACATTTTTTGGAGGCCAGCATATTTCTGGATCTTTCTGGAAAAATATAGGTAGCTCTTGCACTCAGTTTAAAAAACAAAATGTATGCTAGTAAATTGAATAATAAAGATCAGAATTGCATGGGTATACTAGTTTGCCTGTTGAGCCTTACTTTCACCTATTATCTCTGCATATCCCTACATTTCTTACACATATGGTTGAGGTAAGGCACTTCATAAATATTTGAAAAGATTTAATCAAAATGAGGGAAAGAAGAAAGCAGCCTATTTAGTTGGAGACAAAAAACATCTCCTTTCAGCAAATGGGGAGTTTTAGAGCCCTGAAACTCTGTAGAGTTAATACTGGGCATACTGGGTGCAAGATCTCACCACAGCAAGCCTGGAGTCCCTAGGGAGAACAAGTGCATCTTCTGCAGCATGTCTCGGCCCTGTCCATGCCTCCACTCTGCAGATCCATGTAACTTTGCAGTCTATGGTCATACTGCAGTTTGGTGCTGTGCAGAAACATGGATGTCTTTACAATAATTCTTGTAACAACAGTAATTAAATAAAATACCTTCTTTTTTGTTTTCTTTGTGCAAAGCATACTGTAGCACTGAGAACGAGTTTTCCTGTAGTCTTAGACATCTTCTGATGTTAGATGAGTCTCTTTTCTCCCCACAAGATAAATAACATTCTGTTCTATTTTGTTTTATTTTTGCAGTATATCAATTACACGAGTCACAGCAGACATCTCGCTTGCCAAACGCTCAGTATTAAATAACCCCAGTAAGCATGCGATAATAGAGCGATCTAACACGAGATCAAGCTTAGGTAAGTAACTATAATGATGCTATCTAAAAATGGCTGTACAGTGCACTACTCTGAATTCATATGTATAAGCTAAAAATAGCCTTCTCTTTGCTGTGAGACAATCATGATTCTTGTATTTCAGAAATGCTTGCTCTGGAAGTCATTTTTAAATCATTACCAGATAAACTTAAAGAAGTGCTGATTTTGATTTATCCTGCTTATGTTCACTTTTCATGTTTGTTCTATGCCTTGGTGGGAAGAAGTAACTGTCCGTAAGTTAAATAAAATCTAAGCAGATATTTCTTCTGGTTAAATAGAAGTGACAGTATCAGAATGTCTCAAACTATATGGATGTTATTGATTTTATGCATTATTTTTGGTGAGGTTCCAAGTCATGATAACTACTGGTATCTAAGACCTGAAAAAAAAATGTGTTGAAGTACACATTATATGATTATTTTTTTTTCTAAGAAACAAAGCTAGGGCTTTCTTTACAAGACTGTGCTTCTCTTAGAAGCTTTTGAGAGAATTTAATTTCTCCTGGACACCACATCATATTTTGAAATCTTAAAATTCTGTGGAACAGGAAACAGTATCACTCACCCTACTGAATGTGTTTGTTATCCCTAGTCTTATAATAGAATTTCTGAGAACATCTGAACATTGACTATTTCACATATGCATTGAATAACTGTCTTTTGTAGAATGTACTTTTCGGCCTTACAAGGTTTGACTTCCCTTTCTTAAAGTCATATTTCTGAAAACCCTTGTTTGTGTGAAAACCCCTATGTGAAACGTAACTTGCAAATAATCTGATGGCTTCCATATTTGGCTTAATTTGGGTGTTTTCAAATATAAAATGTACACCAAATATAAAATGTACACCAATGTACATGTAATGTAACACCATAATGAATATCTGTATATACTTTATATTCTTTAGTGTGAATTTCAGTTTTGTGTCCAAATTCTGTTAAATAGTGTAGTAAAAAGATGAAGTGTTACTTTTTTTCTTAATAGAACTGAAAATTAGTAATAAAGATGGAAGTCACCTAGTCATGGAACATGAGCAGAAACCATGGGGGATTAAATTCCCAGACTGATCATCAAAGCATGAGGTTACACTGCTGTACAAATATATGCAGTTAGAAAAAGAATATCATCTGCTCCCCATGCTAAAATATTTTCATACATGTAAAATAGCCATCACAAAAAAAAAAAAAAAAAAAAAAAGGAAAATATACTATAAAATAAATGCAGCCCAGTCATGTACAAAAAAAAAAAAAAAAGCTCTCTGAATTGTTCACCTTTATCTCGTGCAAAACCATACCTTAAGTCTATCAACATCTTAGAGTTATTTAAGATGGAAGTGCTGACAGAATCTCAGGTGCAAACATCCAAAACATGGCGGATTTTGTATAAATGTTTATAGACAGGTATGTCTGTCTATTTGTTGTAACTGATGCCTGTTAGTATTAGCTAGTATTTCCTGCTAGATCTGTTTTTCAGTTGCTTATAACTGTTCTAAAAGTTAACCGATTTATAAAATTGTTTTAAATTGTCACTTTTAGCAATGAAGATAGGGCAAAAATTAATTTTACCTGTGTCAAAAAATTCTCAAAACCTTTACTTTCAGAAGATCCAATACTCCCATACACTTAACCTAACAAGGTTTTGAAATATGTGAGCTGAAATGTATTCCAGTTATGTGCTCCTGGATATCTTTATGAAAATAATGAGAACCCACGACCAAATTCCTATAAGCATTAGTAGAAGCCTCAGTTAATGCATGCCAAGCTTTGTATCTGGATTACTTAAAGACTTGGCTCCTGCTGGGCAAGGTCCAGCGACGACGCTGAGCAGAACCTGTCCCCAGCAGATTGGATCAGGGCAGAAAAACATAACTGAAAAAGGAAGTTACTTGAGTTTAAGCTTTCATTATCTACTGTGCTGTGCAGAATGGAGTAAAAAGATTTTAATTGAAAGGTGTTCAACTGAAGTAGTAGGGAGAAAGGCAAGAGGTGAGACTCCCATTACAGAGAAGGTTAGTTACAGAGTAGGAGGTGGGAAAGTTGAAGCCGCTGGTGAAGCATTCCTAGGGGCTGTGCTTCAGACTTGGGAGAAACCATGGGAAGAGCAAAACCAGTCAGGAAGGAAGCCAGAAAGGGAAATGATGATGTGGAAGCTGTGGTTTGGGAGGAAAACTAAGATAGGATAAAATAACTGGAGTCAGAAAATAGAACTGTTTTGGTAAGTCAGTAGGAAAACCCTTGTGCAAGGGCAAAAAATAAAAATAAAAAAAAAATACAAAGAGTGTTACAGCCTGTTCCCTTGCTTGCTGCAATGTACATCAAGGTAGAAGTAGAGTCAGAATCCCAGTGTCATTGTAGCCTGCCTTTAGGTGGCTTCTTCTAGCAGTGGTTCACAAAGATGACAGCATATCACTGCTGTGAGTGCTTATCTGGCTCAAGTAGCAGAGGTGAGTGGCAATCTCATACCAAACAATGGAATTTTTATTTTCAGTTTATGTGATGCTATACTTGTAAGTCACCAAAAAATCCATTACGATATTATTAGATTTACAAATTGGTGTTGTGCAAAATAAAGCTTAGGAAGTAATAGTATAAAGGCTAACTACTCATCTTAGTACCAAAGCTTATGAAGTCGGCAGTTCAATCTTTGGTTATGTGTTTATGGTCTATTTTTTCCATCAATCCTCTGCCTTAGTTTTCTTTTTTTTTTAAAAAAAAAAAAAAGTACAAATTATTAATGGAAATTGGAACTGCTCAGTAACAGAGGTCAGCAACTGTTTCACTTGCTATTAAACTTGTAAAATATATGGGGCAAAAAACTTCAGGAAGGCAAAGAAAGTTCTCTAAAAGTACAATAGGGCATTTTCAATTTAAATTTATGTCAGGTTAGAAAATATTGATTTGAACAAAAAAAAAATGTGGCAGTATATCTGTTAGTTTTGACAGAGGAGATTTGTTGGAACCAAGATAAGATAATTTTTTTTTCATAAAGAGGAAAATTCATCATCACCCATCTTCTACCTTCAAAGCAGCTCATATACCAGTAATTAAAACATGTTTGGGAAAAACAACACCCAGAATCAAGCTGCTGCTGCATCTGGTGTGGAAGAGGGATCGGAATTTCATTCTTGAGTATACTGAGCACTGATTTCTCTCTTGTTCAGCAGACTTTGATTCTCTGTTCAAAAATGGGACTGCCTCAGTGGGAGAGGAAGGTCTGCTGCCTACAACCCAGTAGTCTGTAAGCTACAGCACAATGTGCCATGAGCCTCTGTTTTGAATCTCAGCAGCTTGCACTCCTCACCCAGGACCAACAAGTAGCTCTGTGGCACCACTGAGGGCTTGCCTCTGGAGGTGGCGCCTTGTAATGCTCATCAAGGGAGCTCAGAGCATGCTGTGCCTGCGTTGTGATGACCACCCTTGCCTAGAACCAGGCTTGGTGCTGATGGAGGCTGGAGGAAGGCGCAGAGGAAGGGGCAGCCCCTTGGTCCCCTTCCTGACGGGCCCCTTTGCTGCACAAATGGCAATCCGGGCTCACCAAGTCGGAGGTGAGGTGCAGTGTAGAAGGAGTGGAAAGGGAAGCTCTTTTTTGACCAAACTAGCAATAGTGGTTCATGCTGTTTCTGATACAGAGTTTCTCATATGGCATTGGACTAGTTGTTTACAGGCTCTTTGGAGATGGCAATTCCCACCCCCACCCCTGTACTTTCTGCATTCCTCAGGCATGATTTATAGAGGTACTAAGTATTGTGGCTGCACCTGAGATTTGGGCTTTGAACATATCGAAAGATAAAGTGTGTCATCAAAATCAGCATTTTACACGGTAGTGTATTGATTTTAAAAATGCAGATGGAAACCAGGCGGTATTTTATGGGCTGCTGGAGCTACTGTTGGGTACCTTGCCAAATACCAGGCTTACGATGCTTTGTTCCCCAGAAGTCCTCTTATTTTAGACTCTTTCCTTGCAGTCATTCAGCTGGGGAGATATTCTTTTCATGCCCAACCTAGCTCAAAGAATTTTTCTCTTCTCTCAGGTCAGTACTGATGTCATGTGCTGACAGCACACAGTAGCATCAGGAATGTCCTGAGTCTTAGTACAGACTTTTAAAAGAAGCTTCAAGGTTATGTTCCATTTTGGAAGAAAGAATGCTCAGAACTCAGGGTTTCCTGTAGGATGGCTTCCATGTTCCTAGTTTGAAATTAATTTTTAATATAGTAATTACTCTGAAGAATCAGGTACTGTGTTTCTGAAATTGAACTCCACTCCCGACCCCTGAAATGAGAAATAATATGGTTATTCTCTGTCATCCAATTTTATATCTGGAAAATAGAAATAATTCCAGATTTTCCTGAACTGGGATGTTTTATTGGATTTTATTGGAGCAGTGAAATGCCACCACAGTAAGTTCCATAAGCTAGCACGCAAACAATTTATTCTTTCAATATTCAGAGAAGGGTTTGAACAATGTGCTCTAGATGAGACATGTAACACACGTTTGATGACGAAGGGAAAGTAAATGATTCAATAGCTGCTTATCAGTTGACAGTGTATGGAGTTGTGTGCTGGTTGAGGCATTAGCCTTACAGAAATGTTGTTATGTGTTCTTGAGAATGTTGTCTTATATTACAGACCACAAAAAGTTTGATTTAAGACAGCTATCTTGTCATTTCCTAAGTGTTAGCTTTACAGCCAATATACATGCAATATATATTAATACATATATATGCATGCTCTGTACCAGTATGTATTACTAAAAGAATCTCAGTAAATATATTATTTAAAAACATCAGTCATAGATAAATTATTAAGTCAGGACTCGGGATACCTAAGTTCTTCTCTACTTTCTGCTACAGGTCTGCTGAGGGGTTCTGGAAAATAAGTTTTCTTCACCTATGTTTTCCTTTATGTAATATGAGAATAATAGAGCCCTTTTTTATCACATTACCTCAAGGAAAAGACAGAATTTCTGCAAACACTGTATTTGTGGCTGTTTTTCTTCAGTGTGTCTACAATGACTTAGTTCTGGTCCGATTATATAAAAATAATATTTATTGCAATTAAATTTGATCTTGCTAATTAAGAATGAGTTGGGATGGGCTTGCTCTGAATGGGGACTGCTGGCTCCATGACTGTGGGACAAGAGGGATGAGTTGCTCTCTGTCTCCTCCTTGAACAGCCAGCAGAGCATTAACTGAAACCCACATGCTTATTTCCACATTCGGTATAATTTAAAATTGTCTTTGTGTTATAAGAAACGCAGCTCCCCAGAACGGTTCTGTGTTCATTCAGATCTCGTCCAGCCTCAATGGGAAGTGTTCGCTTTCTCACCTGCCATCAAGCAGCTCAACAGTCAAGTTGGCTAATTTTTGCCTACATTATGCTCACATTTGTGAGCAGCTGTTGTTACTGCAGCAGAGAAGGCTATTTTGTAGACCTTTGAAAATATATTCTTGGTTTTTATATAAGTATTATTTTAATATATGGCTCTTCTTCTAGAAATGAAGGAATATAGTACAGAGGTAATGTGCTTAATACATCAATACCAAATACAGTTGCCTGAGAATTCAATGAGTACCATTTACCTTATCCCTCAATATAGGTTTGCAGTGTGGTGCATATTGTTCATAAATGTTCCTAGCACAGTAAAGAGCTAAGTGAGTTGCCACTATTTGGAACTGATTTAATAAATAAATTAATTTCAAGGAGGCAAACAACATAATAATGAGGAGTAGGAATTAGCATGAGAAACTGTCTTCACAAAATTATAGGGAAGTCTCAATGCACTTAATTGACACCTATTGGCTGAAAGTTTACTTCTATAAAGGAATCAGGTAAAAATAGACTTGGGGATTTGATTCATTGGAAACCAAGGCTACATTTAAATATTTATGATTCTCTGAGTATTCTAGTGTAAAATTAATGTCTCCAAAAATCTTATTAAAATATAGTGACTGAGTCATAAAAATTTCATAGGACACTACAGTTTTATTCCTCTCCTGTATGAAAGCTTGTTCTGTATGTTAAATGTTTGCTTGTCAATACTGCTATCTGTTTAACATATGACATGCTAGAATTAAATTTAAGGAAAGGGCAATTGGTTCATTTCTTTAAAAGAGTATAATAAATCTATTATTTAAAAAAAGACTTTGCTCTGAGCAGGTACAGTAGATGGTTAAATCTCATTCACCTGAAAAGTATTCCCAATTGGCTTAGTTAAATTTCTATATGTGCACATGCCATTTGCAAAACTGCTGAACCAGCTTTGTGTTTTTGCTGCATTTCTTCGTCAAAATGGCCCGAACCTTTTTCTTATTGTTTCTGTGTATGTTACATTTGTTATAACCTTGCCTCATGCTGTATGCTTTGTACAAGAACCTGATTGTCTTGGCTTTTTCCATTCTTTGCTTCATTAATGCTCTCCCTTTCCAGATGTTTTGGGTATGTATACAAGCTTGCAAATTACTTTTCCTGCTGTTTTGTGTTCAATGCTTTATTGTACCTCACAAAACCACTTGTGCTTCTAGTAAGTGACTCAATGATAGACAAAAGCCAATGCTGTACAGTGTTGCTAAATTTGTTTTTGTTTTATCCAAAAATCCTTCCATTTTTCAAGTATTCTCAAGCCATTAATCAAGCAATTCTAAAAATAAGGTTGAGATTGACAAGTAAACACTAAAGATTATGTTTTCCACTGTAAATTTCTAAGGTGTCTGTACCTAATCTGCATATTCAAACACATACACGTGAATGCTGATCTGTTATTGTGTGTATAGTAAATAGATTGCAGTCCAAAGGCTGTGAATCTGTTTATTTTCTATTGTACCTAACTGTATGCGCATATGCTATAAGGCATTATATGCACCTACTTTGCATGTTCAATAGAGTGCCTACCTCTGGAAATTTGTCTCAAGACAAATATAAAGCTCCCATTCACATCATGTCATTGATATTCCAGAGTTTTGTTTTCTGGAAATGTAACATAAATGCTTGAAGAAATAGTAATGGATTATCAATGCAAATTTCAGCCATGTATAATTTTAGTTTCTTGATGTCTATGTAAAAAAAAAAAAAAAAAAGAATGTTTGTAACTATGGTAACAGTTTACACACACGTTATGTATATATTATAATATTGTTATGTATTCTCCATGTTTGATGATTTAATAACAGTTGTTATATATGTGATGTTTCTAGTAAATGCTGCCCACTATTAAGTGGGGTTGGGGTTGAAGCTTAGAAGAGTGCTGGCTTGCTGGCTAAGCCTCGAAAGACTCCTTCCCTACTTACAGAGGCCATGGAACACAAAAGCAAAAAATTGTCTAAGGGTATATTTCCATTCCAAAGTCTCATATATCTAATATAGTTCAAAGAAAAGAAGGGGAAAAAAAAAGTATTCAATTTGTTAAGGAAAATTTTGTTTGTCTCTTTATAATGTATCTTAAAAATAGCTGGAATGAAGGTCCAAAAGTATCAGTTGTAGCTATTAAATCCTCAGATGTGGTAAAGTAATATGCTAAACCTCAAGCTGCTTTGAACCAGAAGAAGGCACAAGCTTTTGGGTTATCCTATGGATGTGGCTACGCTTCTCTTAACATAAGGATGGGAAAGAACGGCACAAAGATCCTAAACTTATGATTTATCAGCCTTATATGTTTGAACATGTTCTTCCTACCTGCTGGGCTACCCCTGTTTGTTTTTTTTTTGTTTTTTTTTTAACATCTAATGTCACTGTTTCTCTAATGAACTCTCCAGGTACTTTTGTGATAGAACTTTGGTTTTCACTTTCTGCTATTCTAACTTACAAATACTTTCCTTGATACAGTGTTGGCAAAGTATTTTAATGAAATTTCATGCATGCTTCCAAAGGATATACGGGGAAAGAAAAATCTTGATTTCTGTAAATTAGAGAAAGCTCTCAGTGGTATGTCACTATATTTTCCTATGGTATTGCATTGAAATACATATGATTGATAGTGAATTGATTGATTGATTGATAGTGAAACAAAACACGTTCTAGAGACAAAGCAATATAGTAATGCAAGAATATTTTTAAGGTCATAGATATGTCAGTAATAACTAAGGTAGCTGGATAGGTGAGTTAAATATTTTAATAAGCTATTTGTTTGCTTCCCTGAAAACTTTTCACACCAGGAATTTGAAAATTGATCCAGTATTTTTTCTTACTCCTACGCTTATGGAACTGGTAAAAAGTTGGTGTTTGTGCCCAAGAGTAAGGGTTGTTCTACCAGAATGCAAAGAAGTTTGGGTTCCTTTCTGTTCATCTCTGCTAACAGAGATATGAGCTCATAACTTCCATCCCCATGACAAGGCTATGATCACCTGTATGAAGGTTGTCAGTTGCTCCTGCTGACTCCTATACACTTTGCATAATAATTTAATTTTCCCTGGAGAAAGGACTGGAATCCAGGTCCTCCTACTCTAACCATCAGGCTAGAGAGTCGGTATCTCTCCCACTCAGTGAATACACAAACGTTTTAAGAGCAGCATAGCATCAGCAAGGGAGGTCAAATGGCCATCGTTGGGGTTGCTCACCATCCTATCTGGGAGGAAGACTGAACGTTTTTATTTACATTTGTTCTGAATAAAACAACAAATCTAGGGACCACTTATTTAGTATCTATGGACCGTATCTGTAAGCTGAGTCAATGAGGCATGGTGCAGAAGTATCCATCCAAGTTAGTGGCAGCCCAGTGTGGCCACATCTATCATGAACAATGAGGAGACACTTGCTTGGTCTTCTGAGCAAAATAAATGTTGGACTGGCTCCTTGCAGTCGTTACTACCCCATGTACTCACTTACAGAGTGTATGAGAGCTTAGTGATGGGTACAGAGCCCCTTCTGAGCACCTGCAGTTCTGCCAGAGTCATTTCCATGCAGCTTTCCCGTGTTCAGTGTGCTGTGTCCATTTATCTTTCATCTGCCATACACTGATTTCAGGATCTTTTGTTCATAGGCCACTAAACTTCCAGTTCAAGCTTGGCATAAGAAGCATCATTCCACAAATGCTTTTGTTCATGTATTTGTGATGAACGACAAACAGAAAGTCCCATTTTCCTGCAGCAGCCCACCCTGCAGCTCCCAAGATGTGAGCAACCGGCAGAGCAGCAGACACATGCTGGTGGCTAAGATCTTGGTGGACACCAGGGAAATGCAACTGTATTCACAAAAACTGTCAGAAGTCAGCTTAAAACACTTGTAATCCAAGTATCTTCTGGCCTATTGCCTGAAGACTCAGCTAAAGTGGTTATTTCCACTTGCTTATGTTCCCATCTAAGACTTCTTCCTTCTTAGCTAGCTATGCCAAGGGGGCACAGAAGCTTCTCAGCCTCGCCATCAGTGTGGAGCAGGAGATTAAGAGGACCTGGGTGGTGCTGGGCAAGGGCTGGACCCCATCCAGCATGCCCCCACTGTCAGCTCCCTGCCAGCCCACAGTGAACCTGGGGCTGGCAGAGAGGGCAGGGTGTGATGAGAAGAAAGAAACCAGGCACCTCCGTATGTGTGGTGTTTCTTATTGGCCAGCTCTCGGCTGCTTGCACATCATGCAGCTTTCTGGATCACCTTTGGTAGCACCTCGCTCTCTCCGCTTTGATACAGTGAGTACAGGCACCTCACTTAGTTTGGGGTAGCATGCCAAGTACCTACATTGTGGTGCAGTACCTCATGTAAACACTTCAGTGGCCTTACCCCTGATATAAGCGCGTATGTACATACAAGGAGACACACACACATTCTGTCAGGCAGATTCCCTAGTGTATACACTATTCATCAGATCGATCCACCAGTGTGTATATGACTTTGTATAAACACAAATACTCAGAAATTAAAATTTTAAATTTGAATTTTGTCAGTCAAACACATGATGTATTTCTTCATCAAGAGTTGTGTGGGCACAACTCCAATAGTCATTGCTTCCTTTTTGTTTTTTATTTTTCATTTAATTGGATTTCAGATATGACCTTATCATTTCTCAGCTGTCCTTTTGTTGCAATATTTTTTCTGCACTTTTAAGGCACTGGCAACACATGGTGCTTTGTTTCTTTTGCCTTTGTTTTGGAATTTCTGAGGCTGCCGTAAATGTCTCATCACATTGTGTTCATGGAATTTAAAGATTAACCATTTCAAAGTAAGTGTACTTGTATGAAAGAATTAGCTTAAAATATAGGGCTAGTGATGTGATGTCTGTTCTCCTTAATCTATAAAATTATTTGAAAGTCATTTGTACAAGATATTGCTAATCATTTCAATATGATTCGTATTCCCCTAGGTATGTTCATTTCATGATATACAAATGTAATATCAGGAGGCGTTTGTAGAAAAAAGAGAATGCTTTGTCTCTGTGGATGTTGCAGCACAAGTGACAACTTACAAATCTGTTAATATGAACAAAAAAATGCCACTGATACCAAAGACAAGTAGGTGAGGTCAAACTGAATAGAATATTAAAGTCATACTGTACTCAGTTGACAGTATGCGAACTTGAGTATTCCTGCTGAAGATCAAAATCTCTTTGCTTCATACAAGCAATGTTTTGTGTTTTCTACTTTGATCCTTACAGGCCAGAATCTGGGCAATAGCCTCGCTATTTTGTACCCATCATGAAAATGCCATCTCATCAGCGTCTTCCTAAAACATAGCGCTAATGTAACCACTGCGTGTCCTAGTGACTCCTGACTGCTGTGGATGAATTCTGCTCAGGTGTAAAAAGGGGTTTTGTTTCTCTACCTGTAAAATGCTTATGCATTCATAAGTGTCCCCAAACTCCATCATAATTAATTTTGTTATTAATAAATTGACGTGGATGCAGTGTGATGTTGCTATGTCTTTGCATTTACTTTAGGTGATATTATTGTAATGGACTGTTAAAGATTTTTGTTTGAAATTCATTTGTAAGGCCCAACTGGTCTGGACTGCCCCCATGATGGAACAAGGCATCTTGTACTCTTATTGCACTGAATTTCTACTTGGGAGCACAACAGAGATTTGGCATTAGTGTATAGGAGTAACTAAAATTGCAGTGATTAATTTTGGCTGAGAGAAGTGCTTCATTTCTTAGAGTTGACCTTCTGTTGCATAGTCAAGTACTCCTGTCATGTAAAATATGTTCCCTTTCTAATGACCAAGGAATCAATGTCAAACAGATTGCCTTGCGACATGTAAAGCTCACTTTAAAATTTGATAGCTTATTTCTGGTTTTGACCATTATAGCTAGGCTGCTAACATTTCACAGTAAATCTGATTGTACTGATGCCTCTCATTATGACTGGGAAATAAAATGTATTCACAGAATCATAGAATCATGGAATGGTTTGGGTTGGAAGGGACCTTAAAGACAATCCAGTTCCAACCTTAATAAATTCACAGAGATGGGAAGCTGCTAACCTACTACTGTGCTGCTGAAGATTCCACACTGTCACTGTTCTTTGTTTGGGCTCAGGTCTCTATTTTAACTACCAGTGACATTTATGTCACATGAAAATTAGGCTTCTTTGCTTACTTTGGTCAAAAGTCAGAGAGAAAATTTGTGTTGAGTATCTTGTTGGGAAGGAATCTTCAGAAGTACAGAATTTGCTTTCTGAGAGATGTTACTAAAGAAAGATGGAAAATAAAAAAGCTAAAAAGAGAAGCTATTATTACTTTAGTAGTTGCAACAGTCTTATGTGTAGTGAAAAGGTGGAATACAAGGAAGATCTCAATAAAAATGCAGGCTTTTCCAGAAGCTGGAGAAGTACTCCAAGGGACAGGTGATCAGGACCTATTTGGCAACACTTAGGGCATTTTTCTATCCATTCTTGGTTTGAGAGGTTGAAGCACAACATTTTAGTTCAGCAGCCATGCAATGTAGGTCCTTGAACTTTTCTCCTATACCAGTTGAGAAATATAAATACTGAAGGGCTCTTTAATTGATCGAAAAGGTATCTCTCCACCTCAAGACTCAGGTGGAAACTATTAGTTCATAGGATAATAGTTACCTGCAATTATTGCCATGGGTATGCATCACAAAAGAAGATAGAGAGGCATCCTCTGCCCTAGCAAAGGGTTGATTCAAAAAGTATGGCAGGAAATCTAGTATCCAGGGATGTATCCTATACTGACAGAAAATTGCTTCCAGCAGTGTAGCAAATGCTACTTCTTTAGCCAAAATTATGATACACTGGCAAAATGCTGGATTTTGCTGGTACAATTTGTCTTGAACAAGTGTTTTCAGCAGTCTGGAATGGTCTTAAAAATGATGCATTAGTTGATATTATTATATTGACTGAAGTGTTGAGCCTGGTTTGAAATTGTAGGAAAGCAATTCAAACTCATCATCAGAACAGTATGACAAATTGTCTCTGATCTATTTATTCTAGTTGCCACTTGGACTTTAATTAGGGATAGACTATTGCCTATCTTCTACTAAATCACCGAGACAATGGCATTGAATCATTCCAACAATATTTGTATGCAATGAAGTTGCAGAAAATGTTACCGTGAGTGTGCCAAGAACCATCAGAAGTCCTGTCTTCAAAAATGTTGTCCTCATTCAGACAGCAGCTGGGCCATAGTGCTTTTATTGACAAGCAGGAAAGCAAGCAAACAATGCTGTCTGTACCAGAACACCACGCACATCTCACAATCTTCTCTGCTGTAAAAGACTGATTGGCATATACGCAGCTACAACTGCAGATAACTACAAATGGATGGAGGTGATCTCTAACAGATCCAATACAACGTAAACCTCCTCCAATAGAGAGCATCACATATAGGTTTTTTTTCTGGTGGCAATTCAAGTTACTATTTAGTTTATAAAATTATCATAGTAGTCACCTATTGACTTGGAGCAAAAGACTTTCAGCTAAACAGAGACTAGCTGGGGTGCCATGCTCTTTCTTGGAAATTTTGCAACCCTATCATGTTGCCTACTTTATTCAGTTTCTGTTCTAAGAAAATGAAAAGTAATCTTCTAACACCCTTGAAAGGGACATCTGTCTTTGGAGAGAGAGGCATTTCTTTTGTGAATGGCTCTTCAGGTAGCCAGACCAGGTAGGTTATATTTTCCAGCAAATAATGCTTGTCACCAGCACAATAGATATCATGCTGATAGTGTAGTTTCAAGAAAATCTCTAATAAGTAAGTATGTGATACCTCTTGCTGACATTTAAGTGTCTGTTGAGTATCTTCTAATACTTGCTTTGAACTATGTAGTTATCAAATATGGTTTTGGTTCATGGAGTGTGCACAATCTTATAAGGGGAACCCATATGAATTACAATCTTGTCAGGTTCTATAACTTTCTTTATAGACTTGTGAAAATCACCCAACTTCTTGTTCTTAGTGAAGTAGAGATATGTCAAGAGATGAGCAGGAAAATGTCATTCCATTTCAAGAATGATTTTGCTATTTAATCATTTAGTTTTGTTTCTACTGGAAATTAAGACAGTTTCTAGATCACTTGTGAAAGCGGACGCAGTACATCTGCCATGGAGAGGTTTGCCCTGGAAGCTACTCCCATCAGGCAGAGTGCTAGGGAGCTGGAAGCATGAGTTAGTAGAAGATGACGATTTTCTGTGAGAAAATCACCTTTACAGAACTCATGGGGTTGTGAGGTTGATACTGTAGTTTACGTACATTATTGATTTATTTGTGTTAACATGTGCTAACCAAATATTTAACCTGGCACTATGCTGAGGCCAGTTATGTGAAGGAAACCCTGTTTTCTGGAGCTTTGGTAAGTTGAAGTAAATGGAAAAAGAGAAGGTTCTGCTGGCATTGACACATCAGTACAAATTAATGCTTATCCTGGACACTCCAGTTTGTGCAAATTGATTGCTGTGGGGAATTAATGTCTGAGATGAAACTATGTATATGTAGTGAATTAATGTCATATGTATTGGCATGTGATGGAGCAGGTGTACTTACCCTGTTTTTTCCTACGTACATGGTTAGGGTCATACAGGACATGTTAACAGTGTCTCTCCAGGCTGGAGTCACAGGAAGTGGTGGAAGCTGAGAGGACAGGGACTACCCCTTCCCTCAGGGGAAGCAAAAAGGGCAAAATGCCCTTGCTAATGGTGCGTTCGTTTCCCTAGTGTGCCAGTGACATGGGCAGTTAATGGCTATTGCCACCCTCCTCATGCCTCAGCGGAGCAGCACACCAACCTACCCCAGTTTTTACATTTTGTACAACTAACTGCCTTTTAACATTTCCATAACTCTAATTCTCTACTTCTCTGCAGCTGAAGTTCAGAGTGAAATTGAGCGGATTTTTGAATTAGCAAGGACACTGCAGTTGGTAGTGCTTGATGCTGATACCATTAATCACCCAGCACAACTGAGCAAAACCTCTCTGGCGCCCATTATAGTATACGTAAAGATTTCTTCTCCTAAGGTAAATATTTTTTCTGATATTTGTGCTGTGTTCTTTTTGTTTTGCATCATTAAATGCAGATGGTCATATGTCCTTACTAAAGTTCAAAGAGTTATATGTTGCTATTACTTTCCTTTGAATAGTAAAATATTAATCAATAAATATGTTAGGTGCTGGGTTACCAAAAACCATTTTGGGAAAAATGCTGTAGCTCCAATCTATTTTTAGTTTGGGATTGTGTTGTATGTGTTTCTCTGTCCTTTAGTATAAACCATGGAAGTAGTGCTAACAGTTTGTTCAATCAAAACACTAAAGAAAAGAAAGATTTTAACATACTGAATATCAGAATGATTGGTGAACTCTTAACACCTCCTGGTTATGTACTTTAATTCTCCGAAAAAACCTACACAGGCCTTGTGAAGAGGCATTTGAAAGAGAAGATCAAATGGTTGGAAGATGGAAAAACAATTAAAGAATTTCAACTTAGAGACAACAACAGAAGCAGCAGAGAACAGGAAGGGAACTTTTTACTGTTGATAACAGAAAAGTAAATGCTGGGGAGTACATGAACATTAGCTTGTCCTGGATGTAAACAGCATGAGAGATACTCCTGAAACCGACAAATAAAGAATTTGATCTGCTCAAGTGGACAGCTAAAAGCATGAACATTTTAAGTGGCTATAGATGTACATTAAGTCCAAAGCTGCTCACAGAGCACTGACTGAAAAATACTTTCTTAAAATGAATGGGAGAAGGATTAAATCTTTTTCTTTTTGTCTCCTCTACCAACATACTTTTGTTTATGTCTTATTTTCCACAGGTTTTACAGAGGTTAATAAAATCTCGAGGGAAATCTCAGGCCAAACACCTTAATGTCCAGATGGTGGCAGCTGATAAACTGGCACAGTGTCCTCCTGTGAGTTATGTTAATTTATGTCTAGTTCAGTTGAGAACATCTGATTCCTGTTGAAAGGTGCCTTTACTTTCAGTCATTTAATTATGTAATTTCTGGGAATGTTTGCCCCCTTCTGGCCATATTTCACTATTGCTTTTTTTCAGAATGCCTTATGTATCTGGTTTCTTCACAAGGGTACATGGAAAAAAAACACTCATTGTCACAGTTACTAGGATGTGTGCTGAACACATTCACTGCTTGAAATAACCGAGATTTTGTTTTACCTTTATTATTGTTATTATTGTCATTGGGGGGGTGATATTTGTCTGAAAATGGACTAATGAACTCTCTTGATGACTGTGCAGTTTAGGATAAGGCAGGTGGTTTGAGCAGCTCTCCACGAGCACGTTACTCCAGCCCATCACTGCTTATGTTCTTAGTCACAATTTAGGCAAAGAGCTGTGGGGTACCATGTAGCTGAGAAGCCCTGTGGTTTTTCTGTTGATATGTATTTATGCAAATTGTCTCAAGTTCCACGTATAAAGTGGAGGTGATGAGACCCCAACTGTGTGCAAAATGTGGCAAGTATCTGCATACTCAGCTCCCAAGAGTATGTTAAGAACCTAGAAGATACAGGTTCTGTTCAATTTCAGATGTGCAAATTTCATCATTTAAGTTCAAGCATCTCTGTTAAGAGACTAGTCTCCTCAGCTCCTCAAGAAGGCAATGAACAATGCTAGAAACATGCATAGCATCTCAGAGATGCTTTCAGGAGAACTTTTGTCTCCCTGACCAGAGAGAAAACTATCCTCCTAACTTTAGATGATTGTAACAAATCTTACACATAATACTTGCACAGAACTTGTAAACTAGATGCTCTTTCTTACTCATGTTTATTACTATTATAAGTTATTTATCTTTGTTTGCCTTCATTTTGACTGAGTTATTCTAGGTATGGAGGTTGAATTCCTGTTCTTCACATTCCATTTTGTTCCAGTAGCTTTGAAGCTTTAATATTTAAGCTTTTTTTTCTGAATATTTGAGTTTTAAAATCTGTTCAAGCTGCTTCTTCCCATCCTTATTGACTATTAGTGCTACTAATTGGAATTCATGAGGGATTGCTTTGGCAAGTGTAACATTAGCAGTAGTTATGATTGCTGTCCTTTGTATCACTTGCATAAAAAAAAAGGGGGTGAAATATCTTAACACAGGTGTTATAAATGTGGTTCATTTCTGCTGAATGGAGAGTGTGATATTCAATGTATCTAGCTGATCTCCCTTAATCAAGTGGTTATTCTCACTGCAACCTTTCCTTTATTAGGAAATGTTTGATGTAATTCTTGATGAGAACCAGCTGGAAGATGCTTGTGAGCACCTTGCTGACTATTTGGAAGCCTACTGGAAGGCCACACATCCACCTAGCAGCAATCCTCCTAACCAGCTTCTCACTCGCACACTTGCAACAGCCACTCTTCCTATTAGCCCAGGTCCAAATATTAATTTACAGGTACAGTTTTTATGCCACCTCTTCTTCTTTTTTTTCCCCTATCAACTTCCCCTTCCAAAGCACAGTGTTAGTCTGATACTAGAATATGCTGAATACATCTTACAACTGGTGATAGAGTAAGTAGTTTTTCAGAAGACAGTTGCCCATTTTTTGTATAAAAGCCAAATACAGGCACGTTATTGTTACCACTGCTGTGTTCACAGTAGCATGTGTTAGCATATTGATTAGTGAGCTGTTTTTGATGCCAAAGGCTAAGCAAACTTGATAGAAAACATATTGTGATCTGAAGTGGAATACTTCAGGTTTCATTGTGCCCAGAATGCCACTATGCCAGTAACATGTGTACCAGCCACAAGCATTTTTGTAACTGGTCATATGGAATCCAGTCAGAGGAATGAAACTGGGCTAATGCTATGCACGTTCCTGCCACTGGTAAATCTCTGACTGATAGGCACGCTATCCCTACTAGGCAAATTCCAGCCCCAGAGGCCTTCCGTGACAAACTGGCTTAAGTACAGAGCAGATCTACAAAGGGTAGGGGGAATCAGTGTGTATCAGTTGTATAGTTGTAGAGGTTGAAAATGGCTAACTGCGTTAGTGAAGTCTCAAGGTCAACGTGGCCCTCCCACTGTTTCCTTTGCTCTTTTATTCATTGGCCATTGCTATGAAAAGTACGCATTTCCTTCAAGCCAAACTCTAACATAAAACCAGAGTCCTGCTGCATATTGCAGACAGACCTCGAGAGGTAGTCTGCTCTGAACCCACAAGATACTGTCTAGAGAGCTGGGAAAATCATTTTTTTCTCACCTCTGCACTGATCTGCCTGTTGTCATTGGACATATTGTGTCCTTTCTTTTCTCTTTCAACTTTTGCTTTATTTAATCGTATCAAGGTATTCAGCATAAAGAGAGCCTTTCCTCTGTATATGTGTTGCATGGCTTGAAATGAGGACTTCATTATAAACAGTGAGTGACACCTTGAGGTTGAGATTACAGCGGAGATTAAAATGCATCTGTTCCAGCTCCAAGAATGTCTTATTACATCTGAATTTCCACCTAAGTAGCATATGCACCAAAACTGTGTAGTTAGATATTAGTTAGAATTCTTGCTTTGGCTAAGAAAAATACATCCTTCTAGAAAATGAAGGAAAAAAAAGTCTCTGCACCCAAATTGAAATGCTGAACATTTGTTTTTTAAAAGGCTTTTTGTTGTTATGGTCTTGCAAAACAATTGTGTGTGTGTTGAAGAATTTATTTCCCATTAGAAGACCACAGACTTACCAGGTTCTCTCTTTCATGAGGAATATTGCTTTACCAACCTTACAGGGTATCTCCTTCTGCTTTCAGAAGTAGTTGCAAGAAAAGAGACTGTAAGCTGTAGCTCATTTCTGCCTTTTTTTCTATCCTCAGAGCTGAAACACCCTGAAAAAATTGTGAGCTGGAAGAATTTCTGAGTACGAAATTCAGTATCATTGTGTGCAGACTTGCTAGATAAACTTCCTTTGCTTTGTAGATATGTTAATTATTTTGCTCGAGATTTTTATCTTTTGGGTGTGGATTTATAATTCACTTACTCGTATTATTAACCACCTGCCCTGAAGGAGTTATATGGAGGTTGATAACACCTTTTTGAATGTTGTGATATCTGTATCTCCCTACAAATTAACAGCTTTTTATTTTAAAGACTAAAAACAAGAGTGTACTTGTAGTTTCACAGTTTGTTTGTAGGCCTGTTAATACAAAAGTGTGGAGCAGTGGGGGTCCCTTGTGGAATGCAGAACTTAACATTCCTTTTGTTTTGTTTTCCTATGACACACCTTCAGCTGGCATCCCAAACCTGAGTCTGTCAAGGTCTTGGAATGGAGTGGGTTTACATTAGCTGAAACCATTCTCTCAATAATGTTGAGACCCTCTATTAGGAGAATTTAAAGTGTATGTCTTATACTATTTTTGTGGACTACTCTAGAAAGAAAAATCTTGCCACCAGCCATTTGGACTGGTAGGCCCACATCTGCACTGGATAGCATTCTCCTCTGGGTCCAATGTGGCATCCCTTTGCCATGAAATGCAGTTGTTTTTTTTGTATTTTTGATAGACCCAGGTGTATTGACATTGTAATGACAGATTTGTGTTGCCAGCTGCCAGTCATATTTTTATAGCACGATGCTGATAGTGTGCATTGCATGGCATGAGGTGCTTGAAGGTGTGAGGCCTCCTGGGGTAGTTTGAAATGAGCCTGGTAAACACCATACCCCACCTGCCTATCTGATGGGCTGTACTTTGGAGCAAAGTGGCCTGATAACTGACAACTGTTCTCAGAATTCCTCTTATAGGGAAATAGCTGGTGAATTCCAAAAAGGAGACTGGGATCAAGCACATGGTATAGGTGATTAAGGGCCCTCTGGATGGAAATAGAGTGCAAGTCTAATTGATTGTGTGGACACAGACTTTTCCCTCTCGTTTCAACACTGCTTAGGCTTCTTCTCAAGAACCCCTACTTCTTTGCAATTACAACCTGAATAATGAAATGAGTTTATCACCAACTTCCTTCATTTTAGGTTAAAACCTTATGAGATTGGGCCATGAAATTTCTGCACTCTAAAATCAAATCCAGTTCAGAGCCCTAATTTGGTTGTGAACCACAAAGTCAGATGTTAATCCATACTCAAACTGTACCAGCTCAGAGTCCCTGTAACATCTAGTGTCGATGAATTTGCTCATAAATGCCAGTAGCCCCCAACACTATTCTGCACTTGCAGGGTAATACGAGTATTGGTTCTAAATGTATTGACTGTGCTCCTGCTCACAGCTCATTATAACAGAGGAGATGCATCTGGACCAGGATTCTGTTTAAAACAGGTTCTGATTTTGCATTTGTTCTCAAACCACAGCAATGACATATTTTATTAGTCACAATTGTATAGAGGTGCCTACATAGTCAGTGTTTGGCTATATGAGAGTTAAAGGGTTTTCATGTGTGTACCCAGTTTGTGTGTCTTAGAAAGTCATGGTTACAAACTAATAAAAATGTGTTTACACATCTAAAGCAGACATTGCTTTACTCTTTAGCTTTTCACTTGGTTCCATTTATAGTTCACCTCCATAGAGTCATTTCGATTCACCTTGAACACATCTATTAATGTTTACAATTGCTACATTCTTTTTCCAGCAAATAGCAATCAACTTGGTAATCATAAAAACAAGAACAAAAAACCTGTATTGCCATTTCTGGCACCTTGTTCTCATGTATGCCATTTGTTTCAAATGAGGAGCACATGGAGCAGTGCAGCTAGTTGCTGGGAATTTTACAGTACAAAATACTGTCTGAGAAATGAGGCTATGTCAAATTGCTGATTTGAAATACGTTGCTTTTGATAAAATCCTGATAAAATACATTTTTTTTCCTGTCGAATTTCCTGTAATTTTACTTGCTGGGTTGCTAGGAAACCCACCTGCCAGGATCTGTGGCTGGAGGACATTTCTTCTCCCAGCTCTTTTCCACAACATACAAAAACAGAAAGAAAATCTGTCTGTGAGCTGCCCTGGAGGCAACCTTATTTTCAGAGATATCTCTGAACATACGAGGACAAACTTTAGACTAACTTTGGTAACTGCAGTACAGTCTCACAAACAAATGACTGTATAACTCTGTTAAAACCAACTTTTAATTTTGTGCCAGTAGCAATGATTTTGTCTTGAAGTTCTTAAGCTAATGTGAGAAGGGTAATTCAATTTCACTATAAACTATTTCTTAAGATTTGGCAATTAAGCTTTAGCTGTGGTTTGGGAATAAAAGTGGGTTAATGTAATGAAACCCCAAATTGAGTTAAATAATGCCACTTGTTCGTTTTGCAGTGATTTCAAAGCATTATGCTGACGAAGAGTAGGTTTGATATTACCTGGTAATTTTTATTTTAGTTTTTTAATAGCAGTGGTGTGATAGGAAGTTCTTTAGGTGATAATATCACTGTCCTTCTGCTTTACTTGGCAATGGTTTGTATTCTTGGACTCTTAAAATTATGAAGTTAGTGTTTTAATTTTTCATTACCATGAGGAAATCAAATTATTGCTGAGAAAAACAGGAGGGCAGTGTTACTATTAGTATCATAATACAAACTATTGATTACAGATCCAATTGCATTTATATGTTAAAGAAAAAAAAAGAGAGAGAGAGAGAGAGAGAGACAGAGAGAGACAGAAAAGAAGCTACTATAAAAGAGCCAAAGTTTTGTACTTTGGTTCTCTTCTGGAGTCTCCTCAGCCCTCTGTAATCACTTTCCCATAGCGTGTTTCCAAGCAGGAATCTGTAAACTCTGAACTGATGTGTGCCCTCTACTGGCATGATGTGTCTTTAATTTTTCTGCAGTTTGTCCTGCTTCTGCATGCTCTCTTTTTGTCTGGATAGCAATTATGGCTAATTGACACAGTCAAAACACAGGTGACGAGTCAATGTCACAGACACTGAGTGCCACCCTCCTTTCTGATTAGAGTGAAAAGAATTGTTTGTATTATAATACTGAATTTTCAGTAAAAGTTGAATTCAAATGTTTTTCTTTTCTAGTTTAGATCCAAAGTGGAGTGTCGTGTACTTAAATTTCGTTTGTTTCTTGATGCTTTCTAGTTTAATATGGTATTGGGGAAAGTTTTAAAATGTATACTTATGTATGTGAACTCACTGGTGGTTGTGACAGCAGGGATCTCAAGGAGACCAGAGGAATGACCATTCAGTCCCTGAACGCAGCGCTTCACAAATTGAAGAGGAAGCACGGGTTGAACCCATCAAGAAATCCCAGCATCGCTCTTCAACCCAACACCATAACCATCGCAGTGGTGTTAGAGGCCTTTCTAGGCAAGAAACTTTTGACTCAGAAACACAAGATAGCAGAGATTCAGCTTACATAGAGCCAAAGGAGGACTACTCACATGAGCATGGTGACCACTATGATTCTCACAGGGATCACAATCACAGAGACGAGTCCCATGGGAGCAGTGATCACAGACATAGAGAATCAAGGCATCGCTCAAAGGAGAGGGACCGGGAGCAGGACCACAATGAATGCAACAAACAACGTAGTCGTCATAAATCGAGGGACCAATATTGTGACAAGGATGGAGAAGTGATATCTAAAAAACGTAACGACGCAGGAGAATGGAACAGGGATGTTTACATCCGTCAGTAACTTTTGCCTCTGGCACTCTTGTGTTTCTTTGAAGTCTTGCAACAATGCCCCTTGAAAATATCTTTAGGTTGTTCATTGCAGAACATATGGTATCCTTCTGTATGCTGATTTGTATTGCTGTTGCTTGCATAGCAATAGCATGAAATAGAATATTCATATACTTATTTTTTGGTTAGTGCTATATGAATTAGTGTAGTACAACTGCAGAGTTCCTGATGTTGTACTATGCCGTTTTTCAAGCTGTTTTTTGGTAGTTGCCACTTGAACAATATCTGTTGCCATCAAGGTGTTGTTAGTGTTTTTTAAAAAAGAAAAGGTACATTTGATGTTTAATAACTTCCCGTGTATTCAGCAAGCAAGAATAGCACATAAAAATCTAAAACTTTTTGTCTGCTCTGATTTTTAATTTGTAATGCACTTGATTTGCATATTGATTTGAAAGCCACTATCTGTTGCTTGTACCTCTGGTGGTCTCCATTTGAGGACGGAATTCAGTCTTGCCTTACACACAGGGGATCATAAAGTCAAAATCAATTTTCTATGTACTGGTACTGTGTACTGTATATACAGTTTATAAATGTTCTTTCTGCCGACACCTTCTTACTATATAAGTTTGATCACACTGTTTTAGAGTCCTAATGCCAAGTCAGCAGATTTGCTTTTGAATTACTGTCAACTGGAACTAGCCTCATTTGGGAAATCTGTAACAGTGTTCAATCTAAATACTTTTTCTTCTGTAGCAGAAAGCTTATATTTCTGTAAATTCAAATGAGTACTTGAGACAGAGAATCTAACCAACTTGACATTATGCTATCCTTGCAAACCCAACTTTGCATTTTAAATTTTTGGTAAAGATAACTAATTTACCACTATAAATTATTCTTCTCCAGACAGGTCATGAAATTGCAATGGACACTACCTATTTTTTGTTCTGTTTTCAGAATAATAGAGCACATGTGATGGAGGTGTGTATGTGAGTGGGTGGGTGATGGCTGGGCATGCATGTGCGTGTGCACATTAGGCAGCAAAGTGTGAAAATCTACTGAAGAAAACAAAGGTTACGCAAAAGCCCAACATGTTTGTTTCTTCACTCTATTGTTAATTGAAAAAATCCAAATTGCAGTCAGGGAATACGAGGGAGTTTACTGACCCAGGTAATTGAGAAAGCATAAATCTGCTGGCTCTTGTTCAGACTTCAAGAGAGTAAAAACAGGCAAATGTTACTGTGAGTGTTTCACTGGAAATGTAAAATCTTTGTGTTTTAGAGTATTTGTTTTAGTAAGAAAAGTTTACACAGCTTGTGGAGAATTATTTTGTTGGAAAATAAATTTTTGTAGCTTCTCCACGTTTTCTACACTTGCCAATTCCTCTGCATTCCCACTTTGCAGCCAGCTCACTGCTTTTCCTTCACCTAAAATGTTGTGCTGCCAGTGAGAGCTTAGAAAAACGTGACAAAATACTCTGTTGCGAGCTTACTAGAGAAAGTGCATTGAAATCAAAAGGAGTGAAAACAGTTTGTTTTGCATTGAACCCCTGTTGCACTGGTAAGTGAGGGGAAATTCACAATTATTTTTGGCTACAGGTTCCATACCCTTGCCTAGTGTAAAGGCTGTTCTGCATCATGAATAGTCTTCGTAGTAATTGTATGAATGAAATACTTTTTGTATTTCACTGTAAATATCACGTTATATAAAGACTGTAGTGGGATAATAATTCATTTAGCTGGAATTTCTTTTTATTTATTATTTTAATTCTGGGAATATCAGCATTGCCTGATTTTGAATATCATTTTAGTGAAACGGAGGTGCATGCTTTCTCTAGCATCCAAGCGGTTCAATTTGACTCTCTCAAACATACTTTGCTCTCCCTCATGCTTTATATGCATTTTTATAACTCAAGAGTGTGAAATTCTGCTGTCAGATACCTGGACGTTCCTCCTAGTGCTGCTGACTGTTGTGGTTATTCAAGGGTAGTAGTTGGTTCAAAGCATGAACTGTGGGGAACATAAGGGAAAGGATATATTTTCTAGAAACAAAATTCTCAGCATTTCTCTAAACATCAGTAAATGGCTTTGTAGACAAAGGAAGCATAGGTAAGTAGACCTGTTGTAGTACTCAATGGATATATAAGACTATATAAAAAGTGGCTTTTGATACGAGGGGGATTGTCAGGGTATCAGTGGAGAAAAACATTGAAAGAGTTCATTATTTGAATCATATCAGATCACATTTTAATGTTATATTGTCTTGCTCTATATAGCCTGGCTTTAGGTATTTTGCCAGCTTCAGAAATTGCTGTTGCTCCCTACAACTGTTACATGACAGTTTTGTCCTGCAAGAAGTGATGTATAGATTTCACTACAATACCTTGAATATTTTAAAAAAAAAAAAAAAAAAAAAAAATGCTACAGGAGGTGTTAATTTTCCACCTTTCTTAAATTACTTTGAAGGAATGTTTGGCAGAATTTCAAAGCACTAAGTAGTATATTAAAACCATGGATTAAGGTAGCCATGTACAGACAAAGAGAAAATACAGAGCACAGTCCAAGCCCTGATATTAAAGTATGGTCTAGATACTGATTTATGGAATATAAATATCTTTCAAAGAAAGGCATGTCCCCATCCAGTTAATGAATTATCTTTTGTATACTTCAACTAACAATGTATAGGCAACATACTAACACATTTCTTAGGCAGACAGTAGGTTTATTTTAGCCTTGCTAAGGTATTTTCTTCAGTTATTAAGAGTGACAAATCAGTTGTAATGTGAGCTTATACTACAGATTTTGCACAATACCACCTGCCTGCTGAGCACTACTTTGAAAAGCACTTTAACAGAATTATTTCAACAAGGAGCTTTAAAAATACTCCAGCTGGAGGACATATCAAAGGTTATTGTGATGAAATATCTTTGCAGAGTTTTGCAAAAAGAAAGTTTAATATTGTTTGCATTAGGATACTAATGAGTTCATATTTCTGTATCTGGTTTCAGGAGCTTTGAACCTGAGGAATGCTAGAGGTCCCAGTGAGCTCCAGTCTTATGTATGTGTGGTACAAAATAACCTGTAAAATTTACATTCAAATAAATTAGAAAGATGGTAAAAAAAATGAGTGAGAAGGGAGGAAAATAAAATAGTTGAGTGATACATAGGTCTTGTCAGCTCTACTCTATATTTTTCTAAAGGATTACAGTATATGGAAGGAATGTGATACAATTTAACATTTCTGTGTATATATGTTAGGTGTTAACTTTTTTTGTATGTCTTTTCAGATGAGTACACATCAGTGTTGTTCAGCAGCTCAAGTCTATCTATCAGTTTAGTATCACAGACATCATGGAAGAAAGGATTCTTGAGGAGGGGCTGGAAAGGGGTGGGATTAACAGTCTCCAGACCTGTAAAGGAACAGGACAGTGGGGACAAATAAGCAACAGGTTTATACACAGTTATCATCACTAGGTGTTAAGAGTTGGAAGAAACTATTTTGAAATAGGTCCATACATTTTAATCTACTGACTAGGAATTGAAAAATTACAGATTAAAAAAAAAAAAAAAAAGAAAAAAAAAGTTTTCTAGAGTATTCGTGAATTCGTATTCTATCTGCTATCAGGAGTTTAGACTTTCAGAAGTCTTTGACAATTTCTGCTTCTCAAGGTGTAAAATATAAATAGTCTCCTAAACATTTGGCCCTAAATAATGAAAGCTGCGGTTCGAGTGGAGTTTGTTAAATGGAGGATAAGGAAACTCAATCCTACTCATTAAACCCTGAATCAATACAGATACCTAGTTTCACTTTTCTCTGCATTTGCATCCATATCTTTTGCATCCTATCCATGAAGTTCCTGCTCAGTTCAAATACCCTGCCCCTTAAACTTACTATATTTTATGAAATTGTTAGTAATCATAATTTTTAAGCTCCATTGGTTTGTAAAGTCAAATCCATGTCCTGTGACAACTGCAGAGGTTTTAAGGTGATGTATCAGCATTCCCTTAGCTGGAATGCATTGAGTGGTCTGATAGCTTTTCGGCAGTGTCTGTCCAAAAAGTACAAAGTTACAGTAAACCACCTCCTGTGGCATTACTGAGGCCTCCTCAAGAAGCATTTTTGTTTCTGGTTACATTTGACCTCTGATTGCTTTGATGCTGTTTCCCAAATGCTCGTTCTGATGAGCCTGTTTTCTGTTCTTACAATTTTGACTTTAATTGTATTCCCTCTGTGAAAATAGCACACTGCAAACAACTATTACACAGTCTTGACGAAGAACAGAGAAATTCCTTTTGAGAATGTAATATAATATTTCTGGTGTACATTTATGTATATTTATTACTTTATTGCATACTGTTCACCAAAATTTTAGCTGTTCTATCATCTTTAAAATACATGGATGACATTATATTGTGAATATTTTTATTCAAATGTTATTCAGTCAGATTTACTGTTTGGCAATTTGTCTATAATTTATTTCCCTACTTTTATATAACAAACTATGTTAAATATGTGCTTACAGTAGTTTTATGGACAGTTTCTTTTTATAGATTATCACCCTAGAGATGTGTTCCTACGCAGCCCCAAAAAAGATTTGTATCAGATATAATAGAGATTCAGCTGGTTCTTCTATATTATCTGTCTCCTTTCTTACTTTATTCTTAACACTTATCTATCAGGCATCCTACTTGGCAGTAAATTCTAAACAGTACAAACTGGATTTGTTCATAAAGCTTTAGCAGTGAACAACAAAACAAAAAAGAAGGCTCTTTTTATTTTACATTACCTACTCCAAAGTTATTACTTGTCAATCATCTTGATTAACCTGTTTGTTACTAAAGTATTCCCTGTTCATTAAAGAGCACATGAAACCCTATGATCTGAAAGTTGTTGGGCTCCATGACATGAACAGAAAGAAGCTGTATAATAATATATCATACTATATTAGGCTGTCAATTTTAGTAGTTTTATATTGAACAAAATAAACATTTAGATTTGGCATCACTACTAATCGCTATTTCTGCAAATACGGAAAGGTACATCTCGGATTCAGGTTTTCTTTTTTTTTTTTTCTTTTTTTTTTCTTTTTTTTTTACAGACAGGATCTGACTGTATACCTAATCTGTTTTGTAGGGTTAGGGTTAATCTTTCATTAAAAATGACTTTCTTTTTTTTTTTCTTAATTTAATATATAAATATCTCACAGTGTGAGATATATATATATGTATTTTATATATATATTTCAAGTATGCTTCAGCACCAGATACTGAAGCATGTTTCAGTCTGCAAAGCATTATCAGGAAAATAACCCTATTAGGTATTAAAATACATATACTCCATACATTAAGATTGTGAAAATAATAAAGTACTATGATTCCTGTAATTTTAATTAAAGTTACAGTCACACTGGAAAGAGAAACAAAAAGAGCATCTGTCCAGCTTTAGACTCTAACTTAGCAAGCTTTGACCGCAGTAAAAATGAGGCTGGCTCCTTCAAGGGATGATTTGAAACATCTCAATTAAGTTCCTGTTCTGAACTGCCTGATGGAGAAATCTCTTCATCTCTCTCCTTGTGTCATCCCCTCTCCCTGAATTACCAGCAGAGAGAAGGTCCAGGGGAGACAGCTGAGGCTTAGCTCTTTAATACACTGACTGTTTTTTCAAGTCTATCAGTGACTTTGCAGAAATAACTCTAATAGTTAAAAGTTCAGATATTGGCAGTGTTTTTTCACATTAAGTCTGGTCTGCAATTATGCTGGAATCAAACCCAAGTTAGTTACTTTTTTTTTTTTTGGGGAGGGGGGTAGTGCTAAGAAATTTCTCATATAAAAATCAAGTAAGATCACCTTCTTGAAAAGCCTGTTTATAACTAATAAATATGGGAACTTCTCAAATTTTCACAAAGAATTCAGCATTGCACAGATCCTGCTACTGAAACTGGAGGCAAAAATTCCTCCCTTTATAGGTATGTGCAAATTTCAATATATAGTCTATGTATGCTGATTAATGTTTACAGAGTTTATATATTCTGAAAAAAAAATATGCTTTTTTACTAGCACAAAGTTGAAGATTTCAACATGTACTTAAAGGACTAATACATTTTGTTACCAAGTAGTTATTGTAGCCATATTTTGACTAAAAGACTGTAATTTATAATAAAACTGATTACAATTCTAAATGAGTTATCTCACCTACTACTGATGAAACAAGATGACTTTAAATCTTTTGGCATGTCGTGGTTAACAGCAAGGAGTGAGCTGGAGAAGTAAGCAAGAATTCCCTCCTCCTGGTCTGCTAGGATAGGCCTTATAGAGTACGTACTAAGCAGCCTTAGCAGAACAGGAGAGGAGACATCTGATTATTCAAGAACAGTATCAAAACATTTATAGCAAATATAAATTTGTTATGTCTGGTTGTGACTAGTCTGGTCACAACCAGACTAGTGACAGAGTTTTATAAATTGTTTTGAGTAAATGCACAAGAATATCTGACAGTACAAAAGCAAATTAGAAAAGAAATGTCAGTCTTTAATCCAACCAAATAACCACGTTTGCAAAATAAGCTATTTTTTTCCAGATAATGCTTTGAAAATCAGTGGGAAAACAGCAACAACAACAACAAAGCCCACAGTAAAACATAGATGTCAGTTTAGGTTTTTGAACCGTGCTTACTTTTTTCCTCCGATTTTCGTGTTCTTTCTAGCAGTACTAAGAAAAGAGAACACTATTCAGACAGAGAATACCTCTGTAACTGAAGCAGAATTTTTCAAATATATACAACACATTTAAGAAATTCAGATTATTAAAACTTTGAGCAGTGTATTAAGTCAGTTCTCATTAGCATGCTTCCCAAGTTTCAGTTCTCATATGATTTTAGTCGTTGATGCTTTCAAAGAGTTAATATTTTTAGTTGTTTGAAAGGTGATTTGCAACATTTCAGATGATATTATGCATTGTTTCCTGTCTTTTGATATATTCATCACAGCTGTTCCCCTTCTATTGCAAATGTTTGATTTTAAAATTGTCACTTGTCAGCCAGTCCAATAGGCTGTTTGGGAACCAATACAGTTTATGCATGGGAAGTTTGATGTTGAAACAATATTTATTTACATTCCCAGAGTGAGATGGTTTAATATATTCATGCTGCTATAAAAGACATGCTACAAAGCCTAATCGTATTTTGTGTATATACTATGTGTACAGAGAATCTTGCTTGTATTAAAATAAAAGAGAAATGAGGTTCTAAGTATCCATTTATAAAAGTTATTTGTAAAATGTTACAGTGTTTCCTGAAGCACTACATAATGAGGCATTAACGATTGGTAAATCTCCGCTGAAACCCCCTTTTTTTCCAAAATTCTCAGTAATAGTTCCTGCCTATTAATGACAGCATTTTCTAAAGGACCTTACCTCCCCAGTTCCACCCCCCCCGCCAAAAAAAACAAAAACAAGCAAACAAACAAAAAAAACAACAACACCCCAACACCCTGTTCCTGCATTTTCTGCACTAGCCAAGCTGAGCTGCTCGCATAGCGAGAGCCAACAGACCAAAGTGCGATTGAACGTGCTTGTCATTCAAGCAGTGACCTGCTGTCATAGGAAAGCAAACTGACCCCAAATGACCGGGCCCTTCCCCCAGCCTGCGGCCTTTTCCCAGCAGAGCAGCTGGCAGCTTTTCTGGCTGCCACAGCAACCCTGCCGTCAGCTTGTTGGCTTGGCAACGGCGCAGCACCAAAAGCCACACTTCAGCCTCACAGAGGTATTTTTTTCCAGGTTGTATTGCTGCATGCTTATTTACCGTTCAATTTAATAAATTTTGCAATAAAAAATCCTATACAGTCCTTATTTGCCAGTGAAATCAAATCATCTTCCTGGGAATCTTGCAAGGCTTTAATATCCATTCCTTGCACGGTCACAGTGGATGGATCAAATCTCTGCAGCAGCTTCAGCTGATCAAGTGCCAGTCCAGCTCCCCTCATGCCTTCTCCTCCAATATGAGGTTCCTTTGCAAGTGACACAGAAAAGCAAATTACTGCATCAGTAAAAAGTTCCTGGTTTCCTACATGTACTCCTCTAAGGCTATGCAGAGCTGCCTACCTCTTAATGCGGCTGAGCTAGGTTTGTATTTGTCATGCTGGGGGTGGAAGTTGGAAATCATGCGGCCTTGTTTTTCTTGTCTTAACGTGGCAGCTGTGTGTATGAGTACATGCACCAGACCCACTGACTGCTGAGGAGGTGGTTGTGGGGTCAAGCCCCTTTAGCCCAGTAGTTCAGTGATTAGGGCACTTAGTGAGGACAGGTACGTACACAGATCCAAATCATTTCATCACCCAAGAATGAAATCACCTTCATCACGAGAAGCTGCTATCACCAGCCAATATATCTGAAAGGTTTCAGTTTTCATTTTTAAATGTTGAAGCTCTTCTGTATACCAATAGCTCTAAGTTGTCAAAAGCAGTGATCCTTTAGTCACTAATATATTTAGTAGTAGAAATATCTGGATTCTGTACGTTATAAAGTTCAACTGGAGAGACTGAAAGTGCCACTCCAGAATACTGCTAAAGAGGCAGCATTTTGGAAGATGATGATGTTTTCTATGTTATGTAATTAGACTAATGGGTAAATGAAAATACTGATACCACCCCTTACATGTGCATATGACAGAGAAAGAAAGAAAGGAATAGCTTTAGTGTTCTTCAATTTAGGAGAGGACATTTAGCATTAAAGTCCTAGAGAGGAGCTGTGTTTAAAGACACAGCCATCTTCTGATGATGTTTTTTTTTAATTTAATAAATATGGTGATTCGTGGAAAAATCTAATTCTTAGCTAGGTCATTCCTCCAAGAATTCAAATGAAAAAATAAAGCCATAAACGTAATATCAAAAGAAAGATCTCCTTTGTAAATCTAGTCTGGTGTAGTCTATAATGCAGCAGAGAGCAGAGAATGTTTGAGCCCTCAGACTTTGCTGACACACAAGCTCACCCAGACAGCACATGATGCGAGCTAATTGCTTAAATATGTACTGTGTGCTCTAAAGCTGGGCAGCTGAGAGGCTGCAGACTGAGTCTTCTCTTGCTTTCCCTCAACAGGATTTCAGTGTTTTCCAGGTAAGAGACAAAAGGAGGTTCCTGTAACAAACTGAGAAAAAATAACATACAAAGGGAGACAAGGGGTAGTGACTTAAGCAATGAAATTGAAGGATGGAAAGGTAAAAGACTACGGAAAATATTACACAAGGTGAAGTGACTTGCTCATTCAAAGACCATTTTTTTCCACTACCTTCTCCTTTTTCCTTTCAGTTCAGTTACTGCATTTAAGCTGATACACAATATCTGCTGTGTATAAAGCCCTGAGAGGCAGTTAAGTCTGCACAAAGGATCGACTGCCATGCAGTAACCTCCACCTATGAGATCAACACCAATGGCTCCATCTCCTGTTTTGCCTTGCACAACATGATTCCAGGACCTGTTGCAAAAGTGAAAACATGGGAAACAGTGGACTGGGTATAGCAAGTGTCCACTGAAAGACTACAGAACATGGGAAATAAATGAAGGACCATGAGGTAAGTCAGCCCTTACTCCAGCTTCCTGTTCATTGGAAAAGATCACCTTAGTTTACATTACAGGGGAGCTGGTTTTAAGATATCTGTGGGTAAACAAACCAGTATCTTATTTAAAATATGCTATACGCAGAAGCTTAATTTTTATATGGATGCCATTTTTCTGTGTGAAAACTCAAGACATACTACTGGTGAGAGATAAAGTCTATGAAATCAAAATCTTGCAATTAAGTCAATAGGGCTTGTGTTTTGTCATTCTACTGAGTATGATTTTTTAGGTAAAATGTGTAATCTCAGCTGAAAGAGACTGAATTAAAAAAAGTACTGAGAAGAAATAGATGGAAAGTTTAGATTTGTACCAACAGGCAGAAGAACCCCGACACACAAAACCTTTCAAAAAAGCTTCAGTTCTCTCAAATCTTTAGCATCCTTCCTATAATTTCTCATTGTATATCTATTGCGTATTTTTTTTTGATTTCACTTAAAATATGCATCTAAACTTCTTAAGACAAGTCATTACAGAATTACAAGTTAATCAAGTACCAGATTTAGGCTTTTCCCCAAAGCCTTGATGATTAACAACTAACCCGCTCCAACACATCACATCAGCAAAAGAGAAGAGAGCCACATATGGTCTGATGATAAACTATTCTGAGGTACTAATAGAAGTGATATATTTTTGAAATGTATGCATCATAGATAAAAATTCTAGCATCTCCCTATATACTACGTACCTAGACACCTTTACGTTAGACATTGGCTCCAGAAAAGACAAGGTACAGTCTTGGGACACTGAGCCTGAAATAAATTTATTCCCTCATTCTTGAAGTAACACAAAGATGGCTCTCATACATATAAAATCCTCCTTCCTCAAAGTACCCCATTCTTCCAATTTCTTTTCCATGCTTTATGTAAGTCTTCACTACTTCAGGAGCTTTAATTTAAAAAAACTTGTTCACCTTTACTATTAATGTGCAGAGAGTAAAATATATTAATATAAAGAAATAATAGCAAGAGAAATTTTAACGTGTCTGAACTATCTTTTATCCCTCTCGTGTTTTAAATGACTGTTGTAAAAATCAAAACAACCATAGTACACACTGAGAAACTATTTAATGTTCCTTAAGCGAAGCTCAATTAAACATGCAAATAGGTTTAGAAGAGTCTCAGAAATTCCTGCATTATTTCTATCTCAAGCAGTTAGAATTCTCTGCAGTAAAAATGTTATTTATTGACAGTAAATACACTGCATAACTTTACAGTGCCAAAACAAGCTCATTGGCTTGTGTGAAGTATCCTGTAAATAGTAGTACCTGTCGCTGAAGCTGGAGACACGGAAAAGTTTCTAGGGCCCATGCAACTTGCTCCTCATTTTCAGAAAGTGTAATCGTACATGTACTATACACTAGAACACCTCCTGGCTTCAGCAATTTCACTGCCTGCAGAGAAAAAGCAACAGTTTATATTTAAATGTAACAAGCTGCATATTAAGCAACATTAACCAAGAAAACCATTAAGCTATATTATTAAAACTTAACACTTAAACTCAAATCTTTCTAAGATAGACATTAGGATGCTATTTCTTCTCAGAGACTACATTAAAGGATCCCATGGATTAGAAAGGCTTTTCTTTCAAAATCAGCATTATACCTCATGCAGTTTATTAATGCTACTGAGATGATTCACCTTGTAAGATTTGATATTTGTACAGCTCTGCCTATCTCAGACAGACACATTCTGTTTTCATCACCTGTTGCCAAGCATCGATATACATTATTTTTATCAGTGATATTGGATGTCAGCTGTTTCCACGTATTTGGCATTAAATTATATCCATGCTGCTTTTCAAGCTGTGATTCATTTTGAATACATATAATTCAGATGCAGGCAATCATCATGGAATCTTGTCCTTCAGCATCAGCCCAACCACTCTCTTACTAGGAAGGGAAGTTGTAATATGGCCTCCTGGCTTTGTACTCCCTCCCATATCCCATAGAGTACCTTACAGCACCACTGCAGGGGAGTTATATGAAGCAAAGTTCTAAGAGTTCACGCTGCTGCACAGCAAGTACTTTAACCTGCTCTGTGACTTACATCCTTCCAATTACTATAAACAAAAATGGATGAAACTGAAGGATTAAATATATATATATATATAATTTTTTTATTTATTATGTCTTACATGTATCTTTCCCATGCTTCAATTAATTGACTTGACCCAGCAGCAGATATAATAGAGCTGAAATTCTAATTGAACGCTATCTTTACTTAAAGGAGGGGCTTTATGAAAGACTGGAGAGCACTGTCTTGTTTTATAAATATTTAAATGGACATAAATGATTTCAACTTTCCTCCTTCTCTTTGACTTCATCAGCTATGAGAGAGAGAAAACAAAGCTGACCACATGGCCTCAGTTCTTTAACTTGTTCTACACAACACCAGGTGCAAGAGGAAAATAAATCCCCAAAGATCTAACATTGTGAAAGAACACTACGTGGTTTGTTTTTCGGGAATTCCTCAGTCTCTGTAGCTATCAGAAAACAAAGTCTTAGATGATGTTGAGTTTAGCTCTAAAACAGGAAATTCCAAATTTACAGATACATTAAAGCTGCACTACCTCTAAGAAAAAGAAATATTTGGAAATTTTTTGGTGTGTGGAGAATAGGAAACTGAAAACTTGGTAGATTTCAATTGATGAAAGTTATTCAGATACTTGAGCTTCAAAGGGGCAGGCTGCACCCTAGGAGACATCTGCAGAAGAACAAGCGTTCTGGGAACTATTGGTCCCTAAGGACTGTGATAGCACAAGATCTGCTGGGAAATCAGGCAAGATGCATAAGCTTCAAATAAATTTATTCTTCAAATAAATTTAGGGATAAGCCAAAAACTGCTGACTTTGTGACAGAAAAAAAAAAAAACTTTAGTTGGGAAAGCAAAGAAAGACGAGAAGCTTAGCAAAGATATCCTCTGATAAACAAGAAATATTAGTACTTAAAGGTTTGTAGTATTTTATTATAGCAAATAAAAATAGGATCTAAAAACAGCTAAGAACTATAACTAGGAATGAAAGAAAGTGGACCTAGGAAAGGGCAAAGAACTGACATTAAATTTATATTCAGAAAGCGGGACATACTGCAAAATGGCAAATAGTTTCATGGATTTTTTCATGGAACCCTGGCACTCCATTTGCCTTGAATAGAAAGAACTTTGAAATTTATGGTTCTGAGCAACTACATCCCAACACCTAACCGATGAAAATGTAGGGAAAATGAGGCATCATGGGGGGGGGAGGGTAGTAAGTTTTACACTGCAAAACTATTTGTCTTCAATTTAATTTAGCAATCAATGATTAATACGTACCACAGTGAAAAGCTTGCGTTGCAGCGGCTGATAAGACATCACTTCCTTTAAAGTTGAGGAATAAGACATGTTTGGTCTCTGCCCCATCCCACTACATGGAGCATCAAGAAGAATCCGATCAAATGACTCTGGTAAGAACGGAGGTCCTTCTGTAAAAACAGTTAGCAATGTAAAATGTGGCTGTCTTTCCTTAAGATTTCACTACAGATAATGACAAGCTATCACTGCCTGCCTGCCACAAAACATTTAAGTGCTGTAGATGATTTCTGCAAAAGTGATCACAGTTAGAGACAAGCCTCAGCACTGCCTGTGGTAGATTTCATCGCACAGAAGAGTTTTACTGTTCTGGGAGCTCAAACAATAGATGATCTCTTTAGACAGCAATATTTTTCAACTTTAATATTTTGAAAGTAAAATGTAAAAATCAAATCTGTTGAAATACAATTGGTCAGAGGTGCTAGGTACCCAGCTGTACATAAGGTTGTTATGAACCACAGACAGCTCATAACTGAATGAACAAGTGTGTAAATCTTTAGTGAGAGAAGCCCATAGTTAACTATTAAGACTGCCTGAAGTAACATAATTGGACTGTCTAGATAATGACTGTGATGCATATGGAACATAAAACGCTTCATAATAGCGTGAAATATTACAAGTTCTAATGCAATACACATGCTTCCTCCACTGCAGAACAATTTAATAAACAGTGACTATGAAGACAAGAACTACTTCTGAATACTGCCTGGATAGATAAGGGAATACACAACTTCTAGATGCAAAACCTATCCTTTCAACTTTCCAAATCGCACTGGCTTAACAGCCCAAACGTTTCTATTGTCTTAGTGCTGGAGAAACTCTTCAGCTCAGGATTACCAATACAAAAGTCTAGGCTCCATATATGTATCTGTGAGTAACCAAGGAGAGCTTTGCCTCCTTTTTTCCTTCTGTCCCTCAGATATGCAAGCTAGGTCACAAGTAAAAACCAGTGGGTAACTTCACACTACTGCTACCTAGCTTGTTCCAGCACTGCAGAAATTAGTCTATTTTGGCACTACCAATTTATCTACCTCTGATTCATTACTACAACATTCAAAATATGTCATAATTGCAGGGCTGTACAGGAAAGCTTTCAAGATCTCTCAGTATTATAGCTAGCTCTTGTTCATCTGTGTAAGTGCTACAAACCACCTACAATATTTTACGCTCAAAAATGATTAAGAAATAATACCTTTAGGAACAAACTAGAAAGCATGAGGACAAGGAAGGTGAACTATGCAACCTGATCCCTACTTAGGCTAACCAGTGACTGGGATGAGATAAAGTGAGGAAGAACAGCATACTTTGCACAACAAACTAAAAATAATCTAGATAGCAGATACTGTTCAAATCGTTTCATCATGGGAACAGAACTGGTATCACAAATATGGTACCACAGAAAAGCAAATGAAAAGAACTCAAAATAATACACTCTGCTTCTATAGAACTTTCCCCTAAACAGCTGAACAAACATTAATGAGCTAAACATTGCAATACACCCGGGAGTTAGGTATTAATAACCCCATTTTACAGATGAGGCTTCTGAGGCAGGAAAACCAAACAATTCTGCAGAAGTAATTTGTTTCTCAGGCTAAGCCAAACAATTCAGAGTATGGGGTTAAACATCTTCATGAAAGAAGGTTTAAGGCTTCATCAATCTTTGATAGTATCTGGAAAAGGAATGCTTTTCTTTTGAGCATATTAGTTTATGATAAGGACAGTTAGTTTGAGCTTTATATTTACTTTATGGAGAAGCTGATAATCACAACAGAGTAAAAAATAATAGGACATGCACAGTGCTGAAGCAACCTAGCTATGTGCCAGGATTTCAGAAACTTGTGGACTTGTGGCAGGTTTAATACTATTGCTAAAAAAAGATTATTATTTATTCTAAATACTACTACTACCCAAGTTGTTTACTTTACCTTGTTCATCCTCTCTCTTCTCAACTGAAAGTGCCTTTGTTCCATCACAGCAAAATGCCTTAATACAATTCAACTGTAGCAATGCAGCATTCTGCTTAATTTTTTTGACCTTGTTAGCTATCTTGTCCATTGCTATTACTTCACCCTGAAAAAAAGATTATTTTTTTTTTAATAAAAAACATAGGGGTTAAGTGGATGTGCAATTCCTGATTTATTTATTTATTTTTCCTTTGGAGCAATGTAATGAATGAAGCTTATTTTTCCCTAAAGAATGATATTATTCTTAAATCTATCCTCCAGTAGTCCTCGTTCTGCAAAGCCAAATCAGTAGTCCTCATTCTCATGAGTTAAATCATGTCTTACATTGACGACCTGGTGCCACTGCTTCTGTATCACCATTCAACATACTGCACATGCACATTAACATCTGCTGGTGCTTGAAAGTTGTTAGATCTATTGCTAAAAAGTGGATTTACTGCACGTGCTGTACTGTGGATATACAAAGATAACTCCCTCTCTTGAGAGTCTCTCAGGAACAAAAAACAGACTGAAACAGGTCTTCCCCATTTGGCCCATTACAGCCACTACTGGAACAATTTCCTGAAAGACATCTGGATAAAATGGTGGTCTAGTCTGGGCTCTAGGCAGTATTTTTATACTGTCTATTTTCTAGTTCCTATTTTAAAGCTGCACATTCTTTCAGCACACAGCAGTAACCCATGATTTCCAAACATTGTCAGTTTCATGAATCCAGCATATTCCTGAGTAGCATGCAAGGAAAACAAAGTCTTCCATTATAAATAAGTCTGTAACATTCAAAATTGACCTGTTGAAATGTTTGATTTCAATTTGCAGCAAATAAGGTTTTAAATGGAAGAGTGAGTTTTGGTAGTTTGTGCCCATTGCAGTAACAAACAAAATACACTGGTAAGCAGAATGTTCAAATATTAGCATCTTGCTGTTATAAGTTATCTGTGCATTCTCACAGAGATAAGTGAAGTATGCTATTAAAATTAAGAATGGTCAGACTTTCTTTATTGAGACAGAAAATGCCTAATGACTCGTCTTACCTGATCATGCATTAATGTTGCAAGATGGGTTGTTTTTCCTCCAGGTGCAGCACACATGTCCAGAATTCTCTCTCCTGGTTGAGGATTTAAAACATGGCTCACAACCACTGAAGGCAAATTCTATCATAAAAACAAAAACGGGACAATTCAAATGTTATGGTCTGTACCAAGACCTGTATTAAGGAATGATGAACATGTTTAAAAAAATAATTCAACTGTGAAGATACAAAATATATTGCTATCAGTTCCCTAAAACAAAATTAAATATTGTGATTATGTAAAAGAGACAGTAGATGTCTGGAATCATCAGTGGCTCTTTTTATATATATATATATATATATTTTGTTTTAAAGTGCACAGGAGTATCTATGACTGAAATGTAAGGATTCGTGACTAGGGAGACAACACTGCTAAAAATGAAAATAAAATAAACTGATACTACCGCAGACAGAGTGGCTTTGTATATTACAAGTATTTTATGTTAACCTGGTATATTGGAACATTTACTCTATGAATATATTCAGTAGTTTAATATCAAGCAATCAGATTAATAGTCAGGAATTTAAACTTACTCAATTAAGGTACTGAGAAGGTGTGCTACTAACTGTATTAACCGAACAGATACGCTGAAGAGAAGTAATACACAGTGTGAACAATATTGCATTGTACAAAATAAGGAAATACTCCAAAATACTCTTTTCTAACATGGCTGAACACAAAGATACAAAAATCTATTAAGGGTGACCTTACTACATGTTCTCTTAGCACATTCTGAAGTTCCATTCCACAGCATTCAAGAAAATGAATAATAATTAAATACTATCACTATCATATGTGGGCCTTCATCTCTCACACTGCAAATTCCTGTCAGACAAACCAGTCTCAGAGGGTTGTGATCAGTGGCACAAAGTCCAGCCTGCCAGTCAATAGTAGCGTACCCCAGTGGTCAACACTGGGGCCAATGCCAGCTAACAACCTCTTCAACAGGGACCTGGGTAATGGAATGGAGTGCATCCTAAGCTAATTTGCAGAGGATAAAAAAAATGGAAAGAGTAGTTGATAAACTGGAAGATTATGCTACCATTCAGAGGGACTTTGGCAGATTAATGGACTAACAGGAATCTCATGAAGCCCAACAAACACGAATGCTAAATCCTGCACCTGGGAAGGAATAACCCCATGCACCAGCACAGGCTGGAGTCTGACTGCAAGGCGGCTTTGCAGAGATGGCACTGGGGATCCTGGTGGACAAGAATTTGAATATTATCCAGGAACATGCCTTCCTGGCAAAGACGGCTGACAGCCTCCTGGGCTGTGTCAGGAAAAGCATTGCCAGCAGTTCAAGGGAGGTGATCCTTCCCCTCTGCTCAGCACGGGTGAAACATATCTGGAGAGCTGTGTCCAGTGCTGGGATCCCCAGTACATGGATATACTGGGGTGGGTCCACCCAATGGCCACAGAAATGTTCAAGGGACTGGAGAACCCAGCATGAAAGGAGAGGCTGAGAGACCTGAGACCATTTAGCCTGTAGAAGTCTCAGGGGGATCTTATCCACATATATATAAATGATAGATGGAAGAAAGTAAAAAAGACAGAGCTGGACTGTTCTCTGTTTTACTCAGTGATAGGACACGAGACAATGGGCACAAACTGAAATATATGAAATTCCATTTAAAAATAAGAAAAAACCTTTTTTTTTTTAACCCAAGGAATGTTAATACTTCGAGTAAAAAAAAAAAAATGGCATAGTCTCCATATCTACTTGAAGCATTCTTTTTTATTTATTTATTATTTCAACAAACTGAAATTAAGAAATTTACCTGATCTAAGAAAACTAGAAAGTTCCATGATTTCATCATCCTACATTTCAACATAGCACAGGTGGCCCATTGTCATGTCTGCATATTTTAATCAGATTTGTTGTGGGCAGGAAAAGTAGCATTAAAGCTGCAAAAGAAAAAGCTGTCTTGAATGAAGTTCAAGTTCTCTTAAACTTAAAGCCAATGGAATATTTGGAGATTTTCCTCATTACCTACAGAAGGATGTACCCTGAAAGACGCTCATATTTTGTAGTTCACAAGCCAATTCCATAATGCTAGAAGTTCTGTGGAATATCTGTGCAAAAATAATTTTTGCTTTTTAAAGTATCTCTTAAGTCACTTTGAAGACCCTTATAATATATCAGAATCAGTGTGATTAAACTAGCTTCATGTAGATATTTTCAGTTCATTTTCAGTGCTTTGTTTTCTGTCAAGCCAAATAGTGAATTAGGTTCCATAATACACTATCAATGGGTGCTTTGAGGATATTCATTACTCTGTGAATAGTAGAGATTTTTATTTTTGTAAAAAACATACCTGTAAAAACAAATGACTAGGGAGCACGTTGTCAAAGGACGGACTGAGGTAGACTGGCTCTATCATTCTGATGCCCATCCCACTGAAAGACACGAAACAATTTATTTCAAGAACTCAGATTTATCATTTTTAACAGTATTAAATTAAAATAATTGTGCTTATCTACATAAACTTGAAAGAAAATCTTGCAAAACAGAAAGCATTTATAAAATGACTAAGAAAAATACTTTAGCAATCTGATATTCTTTATAATGACATCATTAAGTTGGGTAAACTGTAAAACAAAATCTACTGTTATAAATTGGAACTATCTGTAAAAAATTGCATAAAGAAAATTTACCTGTTTTATACATAAGACGGATATTTAATCCAAGCCTTGACAATACAAGAAAATGCATAAAAACAGATTAAAATATGTTAATTTCAATCCACAACTGCTTTTGGCTAGCCAGGTATGCATTAGGGCACTAGCATATGATTTCCTAATTAGATCTTTCTCTGTATTTCTAGACTGTCTGAGATTTCATTCAAATAACTAAGGAAAATATTTTTCAAAACCCTTATTTACCTGCAAAACAAAGGTTTAAACTTAGAAGCAACCTAAAAGTTTTGAATATGGATGAAGTTCTGACATAACTTTGTTATGTTAGGACAAATATACAAGAGAACGGACAACAATAAAAAGAAACTGACAAAACAAACACACAAAACTGAGCCTGAAAGCAATACTCTAGAGTTCTGAAGATAACAAGAATGATTATTATTTTGTATATGCACTGAACAGTCTTACAACAAGAAGGAAGGTATGAGGAAGCAAACTTGCAGACTACAAATCTTACATACTGCCAATCTATGTCAACAACGCCACAAGAATATAATACAACTACGTCTACTATGTTTAAGCTCCAATACACCAAAAATCCCCTAACAGTGTGATCTTTGTTACTATATCTTTTGTAGTTTGTTCTTATGATGTAAAGCTTCAGTCATTAATTTGATGCCACACTCTTCATACACTGCTTTGTGTATGCATTTTAGACAACAGAAGAACAAGCCATATGCTTTGGATACAAAATAGAGAAGAAAGTATTCTTTAAATAGAAAACTACCGTGGCGGATGCTGTTATATTTTTAAAGATATATGACCTGCTCCCTTCACCCTCCAAAAAGACACCGTTGCAAATATTTTTAGGAGATAGAGAAAGGGACAAGGCTACAGCTCTGTTGCATCCAAATAAGAGAAGAATTTACCAAAATGCAGTTTTACTACAGATTGTTCTGTACTAATGTTTTTTCGTTCTATATTAATAGCTGTTCTATATTAATGAAGTAATATGCTAAGCAAATTTTGAAAAGCCTTCCATTTATTTCCTCCTGTCTTTCAAGTAAACTGCTATCTGGACTCCATTATGCAACTAAATGTGTTATCTGCTAGTATTTACTGTAGAACTTTAATCATAATTAGGATTTCCTTCACATGCAGCCACACAGTCATCGTATTGCCCTAGCTGTGAAGTGACAAGACAGCATGAGGGACAACACTATTATATTCTCAAAAGCTAATGCTTCCCCAAAATACTGAAAACGCCTACATGCCACACAGGTCAAAGCCAACTTTGGCTTTCACACAGGGTACAGAACATTTTAAAATGCCTTCCCATCTTCTCTCTTCCCTTTGAAAAGATGTAGGTATAGACTGCAGTTACTATGCACTTACTTCACTGGGCCATGCGAACTGAAGATTTCACTGCGACTCAGTTCTGAAACTCCATTTCCAAGGAAAACCTTGACTCCTTCAAAGTCTTTGGCTCCTCTTTTACATTTCCCTTCAATATCTGAATACACTGAGACCAAATCTCCAGCTTTCATAACTGGGCAAAGAAAAGAATTTTTGAGATTAATCTTATAGTTGACAAGACAGGAGTGACCAAGTATTTTAGGATTTTCAGTAGATAACTTCAACTCCCATATCACAGCATAATTTAGATTTTCTTAGTGTAATAGAAGAAAAAAAAAAAAAAAAAAACAACTAACCAGCATTAGGCTTTAAAGTGTACACGGTGAATAGCTATCAACTAGCTAGAGGTATTGAGAGACACTAGGTTACAGATCAGACAGCATGACTTGTTTCTTAGAGGCTTGACCAAACTTCACTTTATTTATTTTTATCACCACATGGTGATAAACCCAGGAGTTTTAAACACACTCTTCAGGATTCAGTCTTCTTCTGTGTACTCAAGCACCGAAGTATTTCAAACCACACTGGTTCACATCCAGAAGACAATTACTTCACAAAGGCAGTAATACTAAATGAACTTTCAATAGCTAGGTAGAACATAGCCACAGCTGCTCATCCCCAACTGTTGCTTTGATACACATAATTATATATTTCAGTTAACATAAATTTTCCAATATGGCTCTCTTTCCTCTACAGCAACTGCTGTTCTCAGTAATCCTATAAAAGTTTAACTTCTCCAATTAAAAACCAGATCAGTTAAGTTTTAACTATACAAAAACTCTTGAAAATTAGTTCTAGGGACTTAAATGAGCTTTCTGAGCTGGAATCAAAAAAATAGATGGGAATGGGGGGTGGTTTAGGTGATTTTGTAGAATAGTGAGGAAGGTCTATGAGCAGTGCTTAGGTAAAAACACGCTTAAAAATAAAGGTCCCCACTAACTGCAATAAACAATTTTCTGAAACAACACTTCAAAGGTAGCTGACTGGCTGGTGAAACCAGAATATGTGATGAATAAAATGAATGACAATTCAGCTTCCCAACAATTCCGTGAGCTGTATTTGGGAATATTTTCTTCTACTTTTCAAGTAGCCTCCTGAATTCTTAAATGGTAGTATCTGCTGGATAGCCACTGAACATTCCTTTGTGTGTGTGTGTTTATGTGTAACTTCTTTTTATACATGACACAAAACATTATGTGAAATGTGTAACAGTGACTATTGCTACTGTCTGTTTAATCTTCACAGAACAAAAATTTGCAGCAATTTAACCCATCCAACAAGCACAGTATTTGCCTTCTTTTTTTTTTACAGTATTCAAGCAAAAAAGATTTTAATTCATACTCTGTTGATAACTGCCCTTTCTGTTAACCTGGGTAGCTTATACTGGTATTTCATAAATCTGAAATTTAGAATGTGATTAGTTAAATTAAACTCCCCTTCCCCCCTTCGATAATGAGTTTACTCTCATTTGGGTTGCTTGTTCGGTGATTAAATGTTCTTGCTATATTCTTCTTTCTCTAGTTAAAACTATCTGTGCTTAATATGGCCTTATATTTGGCCAGCTGGAGCATGTCCTTCTATTTTATTTTCAAATCTGCAATTCTCTTGAAGCATTGCTAAAGTTTTAATTACAGTATCATTTATTTTCTTTGAATTTGATGTTTCATGAAGAATGACATGCAGTAATTATGATAAATCACTATTGACTCAATGAGGGATTTTAATATTTATGAAGTTGTCAAAATAAGCGTTTTCAACAACTGCTACACAAATATACTTATTTCTTTAGCAAGTCCTAGACTAATAAACATTCCTGTTCAGTGAACTGGTCTTACACACATGCTGAAAACTTCTTGAATGTGTTTTTTTGGCAAAAGAATAAAGTTAAGTGGATGGAAAAAGGCTTTCCTGAATCACTTTGTTTAATAATAAGGACTATGATCATCAGGACATCTCATTACAATAGAATAATGAGGTGAATCATTCAAAATTAAACTAGTTTCACAGAAAGTTAATTTGACCTTTAAATAAAAAATAAATAGGCTGCTGAACACTGAACATGTATATGTAGTTTTCTTTTATCTTGTTTAACAGGCACTGATAGATGGAAAAACACAAATTTCCATTTCTTAAGAACCTGACATTAAAATTATTTTTTTTTCATCTAGAAGTTTCTACTAGATCTCTCAAATCAAAAGAGATGAATGGTAAGAAACGAATTACCAATGGAAAAAAAAATCAATTTTTGTAGATCTGTAACTTGGAATATGAGAGGATCATAAAGTCAAGTGCCTTCATGGCAACATAAAGAGAGAATACATCTTCAAGTACTGTTTACTAAATTATCACCCTACATTCAGCTACTATCCAGATGTATCTGTTGTGGAAACATTTTTACTTTTTTTTCCACAACATTGGAAAGCATCATTATTAAAAAAAAAGAAAAACTAAAAAGCCAGCCAGGTTTTACTTTAAACATGTCTTAAATAAATATGAAATTAAAATTTTATAGGAAATATATATTTTTAAATAAATGTAAGAAACTGAAATCTTTGAGAACTAATACTTCAGCTAGGAATTATGTGTTGTAAAGAGAAATTGTAACAATGCAAGTGAGAAATAATTACATATAATTTATTATAAGTATAGCACAACAATACTGAAATTTTCTAGCAAAAGCTGAATAAAAAAATGTGTATTTAAAATGTGTATTTACCATATAATAAAACTATACAATTAATTTCAACTGTGAACAGAAGAAAAAAAATAATGGCACTATTTGTTGAAAATTCATCACAGAGTGACCTTTTTTCCTTTCTATTTAAATCTTAGCTAGATGTATTTAGAGAACTCTTACATCTTGAGGTAGATATGATTCCAGGAACATAAACATGTGCTCCCCGAAGTACTGCATACCCACACTGTGCTCCAACAATGACTTCAGATTCATGTTTTTTTAAATCCTGCCTGAAAACAAGATATAGTTAAGTTAAAAAAAAATACTAATATATATATATCTCCCTCAAATAATCTATGTTCATAACTTTTTTTGGGGGGGTGTCAGTTACACATTTTTTCTTCTATATGATCATGTATTCAGTGTAAACGTTTCATTTTACTTCCAAGAGAAATCAAAGTACAGAGCCAAACAGAAAAACAGCCCCAAAGTAAATCAGATTCAGACACATTCTGCCACTATTACAAACCTAATACATGAATACAAATAAATGATACTGGTTTCAAGAAATAATCTCTGTGCCTTCCTAGGCCAGATGATTGTAAAGTGACTTTGTGTTTAACAACTGCTAAGTACTTCTACAATAAACATATGGCCAGATGCAGAGAACTTAGCCAGTAAGAACCGTGAAGAAGATAGTTACCCAAACGTATTAACGTGTAAACACCTGAGTGTAAAAAGAACAGAATGTTCAAAAAATTTGCCACAAAATACAATTAGATGCAAATGAATGGGAAAAAAAAAGCATTAAATGTTATTTTAGAACGTGTCGAATTTAATAACTAAAACAGCTTGTTACCAGTCTCTAGAACTCAATGATATAAACTGAAGTATGTTAGTTTTCACAAAGAAAATAATTTAAATAAAATGTTCATCAATGAATTCAAATCATGAAAAAACTCCTAGGGGCAAACACAGATGCAACAAGGGAAATACTCCAATATAGCTTAAGAAAGAAAAACGAATAGTCATTTTGTAGGGGATAAAACTTATTCAAGAGTCCTCTCAGCATTATTGATGCCAGTCTCCCTACCCCTTGCTCTGGAGTTGATCCCAGGGGAAGAAAACACTGCATTAAGCTATTTGTTTATAACAAATGAACTTTCTATCCTATTACTATATCCAATAATTCTCTACCTCCTCCTCCCCACCCTCCCAACTGCCCCCTCAAAAAAAAAAAAGTTTCATTCTTTAGTCTGCCACCTACCTGGCTTTCCAGAGAGGATTAAGTTATATTATATTTTCCCTATAAAAACTTTATCTCATAAGGAAAAAAACCATCTCTATGCTTTCTTTTAAGGACTAAAACTCTCACCCAGTTTGACTGTCTAATAGGTCTTAATATAAAAGAAGTTTTATTTATAGCAAATTAGTTATGTTAACCATTTAACAAGAAATGTGTATGTAAAGTACGCGTTATGACATGTTAAGGTTAAAGACTGAAAATTTCAAACCTGGGTCCAATGGCAGGAATTATTAATATGTCCTGGAGTTCTGGGTGCTCAAGAACTGGAACACATATTCCTTTAAATTGCTGTTAAATTAAAAAAACATAGACTTGTTAAGAATGAAAAGTAGTATTTAAGTAGTCAATTAGACTGAAAGCTATTTTTCCATTCAGAATTTAAAGCTGTAGAGTACGAAAACCAAATTTAGTGAAAACAGTTGAGAGAGATGGGGAAATGCTATGCTGGGAGGGACACTCCATAATAAAAACACCAAATAATGAACAAACAGAGAAGTACTAAGGCTGTAAAGGGATTCACTGAGAGAAATGACTTCAGGGATTGGGATTGTGTCCTGACACTCATAACCCTACCACTTGCCTTTATTCTCTTGTGGAAGGAAAGTTGTGTCATGTTATCACCAGGTCACACTAACACCACCAGCGAAACTTGAGTCTAATCTCTGTTACTATTTTGATGTAATTAATTATAAATCACAGTAAAAATCAACTTATGTATTGTCTGTTGCACTGTACATGCCACTCTGGAACACTTTTTCTCTTTTCAACGTAACTTTGATTGTTTACTGAGAGCTGAGTCATGTGTGTAGTTACAAAATAAAAAATGACAGGTTGCCAACCTGAAACTACTCCTGGACTTTAAAAGGAGTATGTCTAAAGCTTTTGAAATACAAGCCCAATACATGCAAAACCATAAATTAGTTTGCATCTGATAAATAACTATTTTCTCTTAAGAAAGAAAACAATCCATGTGCATAATTTTATTAAAAACTGTTGTGTCATTTCCTTTTCTAATATAACCATAATTAAAAATATAAAAAGTTTATGAAAAGCCATTTTTTATTCAGCTTTCAGCAAAGCATGTTCCCTCAATGCAAAATATCAATTTCCAGATTTCTAAAATCAAGCTAAAATTAGCATAACTTGTTACCATTCTAGCCAACAGAACACTGTCAAGTGCCTCTGCATCAGAGAAACATCTTGGCTCCTGTCATCCAATAGCTCCCTATACACCCATACACCCACTAGCATTAATAATTTACTTAAATAAAATAACTGGATCTTTTTAAGACAGAGTAAAGATCTAGGATTGCATTTCCAAATAACATGATTCTTAAACATTATGGCTTACATATTATCACATAAACAAATATTTAATTAAGTAAAAATGAAAAAATATGTAAAGATTAAAAAATAGGAAAAAAATCATGGCAGCTGCTGGGCATCACTCTAGCAAGATTCTTCAACATGTAGATTCTCTTAATTTCTTAAACAGTTTGTGCAGGGAAACATTCATCCAATCTCCTTTAATCTTTATTAAAAAAAAAAAGTTCTAAACATGCTAGTTTAGACACAGGACACTGAACTACAGTTTTCAACTGTTACTGCCGTCTTCTCTAGACTTAGATGCCTGTACATTATTTACTACAGAAATATCCCAATCCTACCTAAGGTCTGTATCTGCCATCTAAAAAAGACTTGGTTGTCTTTTTCCTTCTCTTGTTGCTTTTTGTGGATGTATTAGCTGCTGAATCCTGCCAGACAATGAATTTTCATTTAACATTTAATGCTGACAGGAAATCAATGTGACTGTATAATGTTAATAGTAGTCGACACATATTAAGTTAAGGAATAGTTTACAGCAATGAAAAGCTCTCTTAATCAGGCAAAAGATGTTATTTTTGCTGTAACAAAGAAATTGCACAAACCTTCTGGATCTCTTCAAACAGCATTTTTTTCACGTGTTTCACCGAGGCCAAGTGGGTGTTGACTCTAACAGTTGTGAAAGCTGGTGGATGAGATAGATGACTTAACAGACATCGATATTTACTCTCTGCTTCCTTTGTACCTAAAGCAGTTATAAGCTGAGAGGAAAAGAAGATAAATTTTAAAATAAGTATTAACGAGATTCACACAGCAGCCTCTTGCTCTATAAAAAAACCATAAATATTATGTAGAAATGAAGGAACATTGGTTGTGTGGTGTTCAGTAGTGAGGAATGTCTCTGCAACAGAGGTCTAATCCCAGAGACAACCTCACAGATTTCTTGAAAAGGACTTGTTTGAAAATGGTCTTAGTAGCAAGACGATTCCAAGAAGGCTGCAGCAAATACCAAAGCCAACTACTAGTGAGCTCTGCAATACCGAAGAAAGAATACGCCAGAGATGGACAAGCAGATTCAAAATTATCAGTTGATAACTCTTAAACCAATACACAAAAACAACATGTTTGTGTCCCTTGACATTAGTAATCCATAAATTGACTATAGTATTTTTGATTTTGTACTGGGGTAAGAAAGTTTTTCTCTTTAATATTATGGATTAATATTTGGTTAATTTCCATTGTGACCATTCTTCAGCAGGATTCAAATCTGAGGCCCCAGAGTTACTGTTTGGTTTAAATATTTCATGTTACTTTGACCCAACAGTCCTAAAGAATAATTTTGTATTTTAAACTGAACTATATTTAAAAATCTGTGGCTAATGTGAAGATAACAACTTATTGTAAAGCAATAGTCAAACAAAATATTAAATTGAAGGAATATTAACACTGATTTGTGTATATTTGCTGATGAATAGTAGCAGTATCTGTTTCACATACCTCATTATTTCTGAACACTTTGGTGAGATACTCTTCAACTTCACGATGGAAAGATATTTTTGGGAAAAAAGACATCTTCCATTAATGTTTAAATTCTCCTGGCAGAGATCTGAAACAAGCAACATTTTCTTAGCAGTTCTTACCAGAATATCTAAGTTTACAATGGTAACTTGAGATGTATGTAACAAACAAAGCTGCACTAGCCTTCTGATTCTTCTGTTTGAACAATGCAATTTTACCTATTTGAGTAAAATAGATATTGATCAGATTATGACTGTAATGCTATTGTTAATTAGGTTTCAGCACAGGTTAAGCAGCAGGTTTAGCGTTTGCAGCACAGAAGGCTCTCATTGCAATAATGACCAGTTTCCTTGTTGTCATATCCTTCCCAGCCATACCTTCCAAGGCTACTGTATCGGTGTCTGAAACCTGAAGGTGTTGCCACCTCTAAATCCTGTCCCATTAAAATCCCTCTACTTGTCCTTAGAGCAACTTGCCATTTACTCCTAGGATTCACTCACTTCGAGGAATTTAGCTTTGACTTCTGAGGCCCAACTTTGAAACTTTTATTCAATTACATCATCATATCTACGCATTTTTTAGAGATTATTTCTAATTTTTGCCTGTCAGATTTCTGTTCTCAAGCTTAACTTTTTAAGCTTCCTCCATAAGTTCAAATGACTCAAATTTCATAACTGGCAACATGCATGTGACTAGGGACAAATACTTTTTTTTTTTTTTTCCATATAGACTTAAAAGCACTATAAGTCACAGTTTTCTCTTGATTCTCAATTTAATTCACAGTAGGACTAGTGAAGAATTAATGCAACAGAAGATCTTCTGAACCATACTGGAAAATCTTCAAGCTGTCTGGTGAATGATTACATGGTTAGAGGATACAGGATGTTTCTAGATGCTGTTTTAATTCCTTCTGCAAAATCCAGCTATGAAGTCCCTATTGTACCTCAGCACCAAAGCACCTTTTACTTCCTTGTAATTTTTCTCTGTAGTAATAAATCTGTGTAGTAAAAACCAAAACTGTGTAATAAAAAACCTGTGTAATTAAACATAGCTATCTTCCCAAAAATTGTGTTACCCACCCATTGTCTGTATTTTTAAAGATTGCACACATTTTAGTCTAAAATGAAAATACCTAAGAACTTAATAGTTTATTTAAAACAATTTAAATGGCACTAAAATGAGAACCCCACACACTCAGTGAGGTTTATTCTATCCATAAAAAAGAAATGTGAGTACTAAAACAGTAAATTTTCATTGCCGTAAACATACTTCATGAACATACATTGGAAAGTTGGGTATTCATTAAATTTAAATAAGAGGCCTGAGTTAAGAGGTACTTCTCGCTTTCATCATGCAAAAAACTCTCAAAAATATCTTCTTTAATAGTCCAGATTCAGTTGATGTTTTCATGCTAGAAGGATGCTAACTTTTTAGCCTTAATTTGACTTTGAGCTCAAAATTTCCAGTTTCATAAATATGGCTTTCAAAGCCTTATTCTCACCATTAGCAGCCTTCAGAACAAATAAGCTGTAATGGAATTAATTCACTTCTTTTTAGAATATAACAAAATATCCAATAATTTTACCTTGATTTATTTCTACTACATTTAACATTCCTACAATAGCTCATATTATAACCTAAATTACCAAATTTCAGTCTGGACATTTTCAGAAAATCTGACATATCGTGCCTTGTTGTCCTTGAATGCCTATACTGCGCTCCCCTTCCCCCACCAAAAAAAAAAAGATAAGAATATATGACATATGGTTCACATTTGGGAAGTTTTTCTTCAGAAGCATAACAAATTATCATTTTAAAAAATCCTACTCTTGTGACTTTTTTTTAGAGATTTGGAAACCTCAATACAATTACATAGTCATTTGAAAACTGGCAGCAATACATGCGATTTATATCATATTTATGATTCATATTTGTATTTGAATGACTTTTGTATCAAGATTACGAAGGCATGGCTTTAAGAGATGACATAGGCACTTGATGATAACTACAGAAGCCCACATCGCTGTTGAGGCGATCTCACGGCTGCAATTACTTAGTAAACCAGCAACCGATCTGACAGTGTGCTGGCGACAGGACTTGTTTCTAACACACTTTTAAAACGTGTCTGAGCGATGCCATGAAAAATGAGCCGGTAGGTGGGCAAAACCAAAAACTCTTGGTCAAAGCACGGCACAGGCGTGTTACAAAAGTGTAGGGGCATGATACAAATAAACAAGGCAATTTTAACAGCCTGCAGTGCTGCAGAATCTCAGTGGTTTGAAACTTGATGCCAAAACAGGAAAGTCAGAACGCCTTAGAAAACACCATCCTCCTGAACGCGACACCCGAGATGCGATTCTGCAAAAAAGCGCCGCCAGAAGACCAGAACCACTGAGAGCAGCCCGGAAACGTTAAACACGGCAGCTGCCACTCGGGGCTGGACTCGGAGTCCCGGGGGTGAAGCTCAGGCTCCACGTTTCTCCCCATAAGCCCGGGGCTGGTTTGGGAAAGCGGAGCCCGGGCTCCATCCCTGAGCCCCCCGTCACTGAGGGTACCCGGAAGGATCCGAGAGGCCCCGAGGCTCCCCTGAAGCCCGTCCCGCTCTCTCCTCCCCTCACCCCCCCGCCGGCCAGCTCCCACCTGCCGCCGCGCCGGTGCTGCAGGAAGTCCCGCCCCTGCGGCCGCCGCGGATTGGCGGGAGCCCCTCAGGGCCGTGGCGGCGCGGCTGTCGCCATGGCAACCAGGCACACGGCAACGTGCCCAACGGCCTTTAAGCCGTCCGGGTGGAGCGGCAGCCTTCGTGCGCTCCTGTGCGCGATGACGCACGCGGCGCCGTGACGTAGCAGCCGCTAGGGGTGGGGCCAACGCTCTCCCCCTGCCCGCCCGCTCCGCCCCGGGGCTGCCGCGGGCTGAGCCGAGCCCCGGGGCCAGGCATGGGGCTGGTGTTCGCCAAGCTCTGGAGCCTCTTCGGGAACCAAGGTGGGTTCGGGGGGCTCCGGGCCGGCTGGGCTGCGCTGGGCTTCACTCAACGCGGGGCTCTCCGGCTGCTGGCCCCTTCCCCGCCGCTCCGTCCTGGGCGGCCTCGGGGCCTGTGAGGGGAGGGTCGGACGGTGTTGGTGGTGTGGGGACCCTGAAAAGCCGCCTCCGAGCCCAGGGGAGCGGCGGCTCCTTCCCGGTGCGCCTCGCGGAAAGGGCTCGTGCCGAGCTCAGCGCCTGCGGCTGCCGCTAGCTGGGTTACCATAAAATAATATATGCGTTTTAATACCCATTTATTATAAGGGATCTTATTTCCCTAGCCTTCTTCGGTTAGGGAGTGAAGTACTCCAGCAGCTCCTCATGTGTGCTGTTTCTCCGGGAGGCCTTGTGTTTGGGGCAGCCAGGCCGGTGGAGGTATTGTTCTCAGGCTGCCCGTGCCGGCTCCGTGCCCACTCCTCGTCTGTTACCTCCCGCGGCGAGGTTACTGCGGCGTTGTAGCTCGATCTCAGCACAACTTCAGAAGTTGTGGGAGCAGAGCGCACCCGGTGCCCCTTTAACAGTCTTGTCACCAAGAGTGAGCTTCTCTGGGTCTGTCAATAGCAGACCAAAGTCTCAGTGTGCATGCTTTGTAGCATCTGTCCATCCCATACCATTTTCTCAACCCATGGAATTGGGGGGTAAAATCCAAACCATTTATCTTCTTCCCCCCCCCCCCCCACGTTGTGTCCTCACTTTATTCCTAAAGTCTTCTATTTGATGATTCTTATTTTTCTCAATTGCGAAAACCATTTGAAAGGATTCAGGGTCCCCCTTACTCTTCAGAAAACTGTTGAATACTACCTTGGTTTTTATTAAATACTGCAGTCTGCTGCTCTCTTCCGTCCTTCAAGGACTCCTCCAAGACGTGGTAGAGTTCTCTGTGAGCAGAGATCTGATTGGAACGTAACTTCTGGTGGCTTTTGTTGCTGGTCTGTACAGTCCCCTATGATGGCAATATTTGTCCTCAGGAAGGGAGTAAGAGTTATAGTTTTATTGTTTTTATTTCTTTCTTTGTTAGTATGTGACATCACTGGATTATGTTGATTCAGTTTCATTAGCAGAAAAAAAAAACAGGTCCTTGTTACCATATACTAATTCCTAAAAGTTATTTTTAATATGTTCAAAATATTAACTGTTAGTTAATATTAACTGATAGTTAATATTAACAGTTATCGTGGATGAGGCAGTACTGTGAAATACTTACCATTTGCTTTTTATCCCAATGGGAGGCTTCATGGGGTGAGTTTTAATTGTTGTGTTTTTATTCTCCCCCTTCCCTGGTCTTATTGTGGCAACCACAAAGAGTAAAGTGAGTTTCTTTTCATGGCCAAGATTGAAATTCCGCCCTAGAAAAATTCTCTACAACCATAAATTTCGGACAGATTTAGGATATTCCTCTAAATGCAGTTATTTTCCCCATAATAACGATGATGATGATTATAAAGGTAGTAATTACTGATTTGTTTTTGTTGTTCTTCTAGTTATATGTTAAATCTAGATGTTTTCTTGGAGAATTCATAGACTGACCCATGAGACTCCTTGTTGAGCAGACTGGTGTGGTCAAAATCATTGTGTTAGCAAATGAGAGGGAATATTCCAAAGATAAAAAAAAAAAAAAGACCCACATGTGCCTTGGAGCATGTCAAATCAGTTCATCATGGTTGGCATGGGTATTCTGAGGTGCTTGATACTGGCAAAATGAAAGGTTAAAACAAAGCAAAGATTTAACAAGTGCTGTGTGACTTCCATTGAGGAGAATATGGCAGAGGAGGTGTGCCAAAGGGTATGCTAGATGATACAGCTCAGGAAATCATGGCTGTTTCACTCTGGTATTAATTACGCAGTGCACTTTTACTTTACATAAAGGTTAATAGCAGCTGAGTTGAAAATGTGAAATTTAAAAGACATTTAATCAATAGTATCTAGATGGCTAAATACATTAAGGAAATGTCAACTGGTGAGCTAACACTGTTAACTTACAGGAAGAAGGTAGGCAGGTTGCTTTCTCAAAAACTCAACATCTTAAGACAGTAACATCATAAAATAAGCCCCGGGCGCTTCTGTGCCTCTGGGTTAAGCACAGTTAAAGTAAATGTGTGATATATGGAAAATTGAGTTCATAATAAAGAATGTCTCATTATTAATTTACACATCATCCACTTCTCTGGCAATTTCTCTTACCATTCTTTCCAATAGTAAGGATAAGGTACTGGAGGCAAGGGGGAAGAGACTTGATCTAACATGTTCCTACAGGCATCCAGTGATACTCTAGGAACTAATCTCTTCTACTGACCTCTTCTGGCAGCATTTCTTAGCCTTTGTATTTAACTGGTTTAGCCCTATGTTGAGGTAGCATCTGAGTGTTTCTGCCAGGGAGCTGAGCCTGTCAGTTCTGTTCCAACTCGCCACAATAGCAACAGAGATTGTACCAGGTGATTCACCCTATTTCGGTTGTGGTTCAGTTTGGCAAACCCATACTGGTTCATGATGGAAGATAAAGTAGTTAAAATGGTGCTATGTGGCAATAGCCAATGATGGAAAGTTCTAGATGGGGAAAGCTTTCTCCTACTCCCCTTGCAGAATGTGCTTTTGCTTCCATTGCAGTGTGCCATCTACTCTCCAAAACTGGTATGTAGGATTTTGGAACAAGGCAAGCTGCAGTGCAGACAAGTTCATGGAATTTGAGTGATGCCTGTGCTGATCGGTGAGCCGATGACTATGAAAGAGGAAAGCTAAGAGTGTCTGCCCTTAGAACAGTCTGTCAGGGAACATCTGTTAATTGTGCCGTTGTGTTTAGAAGGATTTGTTTTCAGACTGTTTGGCAGTAGCCTTTGGACAGTGGCTTTTTTATTACTATTATTTGTTTGCTGGTAGTAGGAGTGATCAAAACTGGACGAGGGCCTTATTTAATCTTTTATTTCCATGTTTTCTTGTCTTCGTGCTTTTACAGTACAGAGGTTAAAGACTGAAAATGGACAATTAAACATTTCTGTGCTTTTCAGCTCTCAGTATGTTGGCTCTTAATCAAGGAGTAATTGAATGATGCAAACTGACATGTAGATATTTCTCTTTATAAGAGAAACAATTGGTGTAAAAATAGGTTATCTTTGGTCTAGGTGACTTACTGATGGCTTCCTGATTCTTTTTCCGTGTTTCTGAAATTGTCAAAAAAACATTGCCTGAGTATTGTTTTCACTTAAAATATTGTTGCCTACAGCCAATTCAAATCTAGTTATAAATTATTGTAAGTTAGACTTCTGTTTATTTTTACATTCTTTTTTTAAAGTATGTTTTTTAAAAAATTAGACTTTAAGTCTTTCTTAAGCTATGATTAAGAAAGCAAATAATAGTGTCTGCTAAGCAACGTGGAGATACGAATAAATGGTGGAGCAACTAACTTACTGCCTGTGTCAGTACATATCTGGATAAAACTTGCTTGACTTATTCATCATTATTTGTGTAACTCTTAATGGAGGTATAAGGAAAAAACAGAAATGAGCATAGTGACCTCAATAAAGGCAACTTTTGATTCTTGCCAGTGCCGTATTCCTTGTGAACGTGTGTGACTGCAGTTTTTAAGTTCACAAGTCTATATTTTAGTTGTTTTGAATGACAGCTGTTCATAATCTTCTAGGTTGCTCTGAATAAATGTTATAGATGTTAAAAAAAAAAATGAAATGCTGCCATTAGAAAAATAATGGTTGGCTCTAAATCAAGGTGGTAGAACTTCTGTAACTCCATGGCTTACTTTATTTAGGCTTGCTGGCAGTCCCCAGACCATAAAGTCAGCCTAGCAGAGAGCATTATCTGGAAAACCATCTGGGGTTTGATTACAGTTACTAATGCATTTTATAGACATTTTTTTCATTCTTGTTAGTAAGTCTGGAAATACAAGACGTATTCAAGCAGTTCTCTTGTGTTAAATAAAAGATTCAAAAGCAGCTTTTCACTTAGTGTGCAGAATGCATTCTTATGCTGAAAAGTTTTGGTAAAACTGTGTTCCTCCTGCCTTGTCTTTAGCTAACTTCCATCTGCCTTCAGTTTTGAAGCCTCCAAGATGGCTTTTCTTAGCAACTGGAGGGTGCTGTTTGGTGCCTGATACTGATCAGTACTCAGTAATTTCTTCTTTCAAGTATAGAGGAAGAACAGAATCTTGCCCATCACTAAAGTATATAGCCTTTTGTTTTTCTTTGTGGTTTTAATATTTTTTTTCCAAGTTAGAGGAAAGGGCAAAAACACTAACTGAATCTTCAGTTTCAGATCCTTTTACAAAACCCTTATGTAGGGGAATATGTAAGAGTAAGTGAAGAGAAGAGCATATTATGTCTGTCTTCTGACATCTGCAAGATCATCTTAACTTTTCTGGTATGTTGTAACACTAGACTGCCAGCAGTTTTTTTAAAAAATACCACATAGATATATCAACCTTTCTTGGGTGGTTAAAAAATGTAATTCTTTGGTTTCTTTCAGGTAGCCTAATACTTCTTTTTCATGTGCTTGCTTTCTTGTACTCACTTTATTACATTTTTCTTCTTTCTACCAGACTTGTAAAGACTCAGCTCTGCTACTGTGGCAACTATAGGGATTTTCTCCCATTGCCAAGGCCATAGTGAACTGGGAAGATAGTCAGGAATACATCCCAAGCTGATACAAATACCAGCCTGTGTAAGAAACTTGGGTTAGTCTCAAAGTACAGAACACAAAGAGCATAAATCAGAGCCTGTGGTTTACCCCGTAATGATCCTTCCTCCTAAATGAAGCACCTGCCTTTAACTTGTTGCTCTTGTAAACAAGTACTCTTTAAAGCATTGTTTTGTCTTAGTATAACAGTTTTTAAGCTCATAAGTTTATCTATTGATGTACAAGTAAAAATTGTGTAATCTAACCAAACTAGACAGAAATTAAACTTGTGTTTGTAAGTGAAGAGATTTTCATTAGTGTAGATGACAGTTCTGAAACCAATGAGTTGTTCCACCTTTAATAAGGCAGAGACAGCTATTTGCTTAAGATGTTGATGCTTTCATCTCATTAATTTTGTCCTCACCTCATTAATTAATACTTGTATGTGGATGTTGAGTTACTGTATAGAATAATATTTGACTATAGAGCTAAGCTGTATGTGTCATTGTACTCCCCCCCCTTCATTTCCCAATTAGAGTTGAACCATTTGCGTATTGGTGGCTTTTAAAAAAAACAAACATCTGATTGGGGGAAAATACTTTTTTTTTCTCACTTTCAATAGTGTGGTACCATTTAATCAATGCTTTTCATGTTCATTCTTAAGCAAGGCTCTCGATTCTGATGTGAAGGTGGGAAAGAGCACATGTAACACATTACTAAATTTGTTTTGCTTGGTTGGTTTCTTTTCCTTCTTGAAAGTAAGGTAAACAGTGCTGTGAAATTAAGAGTCATGTTCCAGACAATAGTTGAAAAATATGGTTGTTTTGAAAACAACAGAAGGGTATTTCTGTGTTTAAACTTTGAAAGCCCTTTTAAGCTATATTAAATTTGAAGAAGGAGAATCTAGCTATGTGGAATGTCTTATTAGACTTGAAAGCAGAGAGGATTTCATACTACTTACGTATCGAGGAAGATTATTAGGTGCTGCTTCTTCTGGAGCTAAAAGTATTACTAGATTTAAGGCCAGGAAAAGTTATTTACTTAGGATATGTTGACAGGAGGTGGCAGTACAGAAACCGATACAGGGAAGTATGTTTCAACATGTGTTAGGGCCATGTCTCTTTTAACAAAACTTCTAAAAGTCCAAAGGGACTTATTAAAATCACTTTCAGTATGAAAAAAACTGAATATACATGAATAGATTTATTTTTAACAAATTCCTTATTCTTCCTTAGGCTATCAGGCAAAAAAATCTACCATCTAGATATTTGATAGACCTTTTAGTAATTTATGATAAATCTTGTAGATTTGAAAGTGGTGTTTTTAGAGGAAATCTCTAAGTTGTGAAGCAAGTTTTGTTTTGTAATAAATGCCTTTAGAATTTTAAATATGACCCCATGTGAGTGATCCTGTTTACAAGCTTTTCATGCGAGTTTTGCTTCTGGTATCTATTTGTAGCTTCTCTCTGCTCTCAAGTGACTTGTGTTTTTTGTCAGTAGGCAAATTGGTATCTTCTGACTTCTGGCATGTATCAAAAAACCACGTTGTAATTGACTGGGTTGTTGTATTTGAAATTCTAAAAAGGATTAAATACAGAGAAACAGATAAGTTCTGGAATTTGTTTCCCCCCAGTGCTTGGAAAAAAAAAATCTCAGCATTTGGGAGATTGCTGTTATATATGCAGAACTTTTCAGTTCAGAACTTGAGCGTTGGAATTTGTGATCTATGGAAATACAACTTCCTCTTTGTACCATGAGAATAGTGGTGGTATGGTCCCCTAACTAATTAATGGTTATTGTTCAGCCTTACTGTTTGTTCAGCCTAGACTGTTTTCTGCACTCTTTGGATAGCCTTTGCATCACTGAGGACAGGCTCCGTGCTTTCGGTGGACAACTAGGTCTTTCAAAATTCCCAGTAACTGGTGGTTTACTGACACCTGGCTTTGGTGTATTATAAATCTTATTTTGGATGTTTGCTCATCTTATTAAGGGAAGACACCAATACCAGTTATATTTTTTTCCTTGTGTTTTTCTTTCTAATAGATCTTTTTTCTTTCTTTCCCCTTTTTTAATGGAGTCATGCTAGTAATTCTTCCTTTATGAAGACTTCCAATACTGACTTATCCTTAAGCTGTAGTCTTACGAGAAGATGAGGCTTTGTGGATATTTTTTTTTCCTAGAAGCCATCACTAACTATTCTGTGTAGCATATTGAATTCAGACAAACAAGCTGTTGCTTTCTTAAATAAGAAAAAGTAATTAAGAATTGCAATTATTGCTGTTTCTACTAGTTTATTTTTGTCTTTTTTCTGTGTATACAGAGCACAAAGTAATCATAGTGGGACTTGATAATGCTGGAAAGACTACAATTCTTTACCAGTTGTAAGTATACAAACAACTGTTTCTTTGTTTTAGTATTTGTCATTGATTTAACCATTTAAAATTCAGGTTTGGAACCTGTCAGAATCTCTAGGGGAGTGCTAGATTGTAGTTCGTAAGTGAATGGTGTTAGTCGTTCTAAACATATTTAGATTTAGTATTGAAATGCTAATTAGAAGACCTGAAGTATTTTAAACCTCAATTGTAAATCGATTGAATAATAAAATTGCACATAAAACTCATAGTAACGTGAAAATACCTTTGCTATCAAAGCCTATTTATGTTGGTAAACATTGAAAAAATAATTTGACCAAGAACTACAGAGAATAAAGTGATTTTTATATTAATGGGAGTTCTAGCCACTGCTAAATCCATAAATGTTTCCAAATGTTTCCTAATTCCAGGGGCTAAAATCTGTGATGGAAGTTTTCCTCAGAATAATATTTCAGCTTGCCTAGGTCCAACCATAAACTTCTTCTGTAGCATTATTGCACTGTATCATATCACCCTCAAATCTTGCCAGCATTGCAGGAATATCTGTGATAAATCCAAGCATATTGTAGGAACATAGTTAATATCATGATTGTGGAGGAGTACATAATGAAATGACTGTCTGTATATTTAGATATGAAGGTAGCATAGGGTATTTTAAAAAAAAAAAACATACTTTTTCTTAAGTTCTTTGTCAAAACTTAAAGATAGAACTGAGAAATTTTCAGCTAAGTAAACAAGCAGTCCTTCAGAATTGATTCTGTTATCAAATTGCTAAGTTGAATGCTCCTCTAAAACTCTGATTTATATTTTGTACAGTTAATTGTTCTCCTTATTTGTGATCTTCAGAAAGGTGACTTGTCCTTTGAAATAAGAGCATTTTAAGAATCTAATTTGTCTACGAAGTCATCTTAAAATGTCTTTTAATAAGAACACTGTTAAAATGCAGATGCTTATCTGTATTTGTTATAAACCTTTTACATGCTTATTTTTCATTGCTGCTGTCTACAGTCTGCTACAAAAACGAGTACATTTGGAAATTGTGGTTGACAAAACTCAGACTAAGTTCACACTAGTGAAAAAAGTTAAAGAACAGCTCTTAAATATTTTCTCTATTTCTGTAGAAAATCATATATAGCTTCTTGAGAAATGCCTTTTTTAAGTTTTTCTCAGAGCTAGAAATACTACTTTCTGCAACAGATTTGTAGTTGAGCTGTGACAAGCCTTGTGAATTTTATTGGCTGGTCTTTATGATGTTATGTTATTTCCTTTAGCTTAATGAATGAAGTGGTTCATACATCTCCAACCATAGGAAGCAATGTAGAAGAAATAGTGGTTAAAAACACCCATTTCTTAATGTGGGATATTGGAGGACAAGAATCATTACGGTCATCATGGAATACCTATTATTCGAACACAGAGGTATGAGAAGCTACTTCGAAGTATGCAAATTCAATGTTTAATTTTTTTTACTAGGAACATTAGTAGATTTTTATGAAGTCTGTAGTTCTATTAAGTCTTTTTAAGAAGGAACAAACACCAAAAGTGTAATATGTCTGGTATGCAGTCAATTTCCTGGTAATATTTTAAGTATTTTTCATGTTTACTTTAAAGTAATGTTGTTTGATCTGTGCCATAAATTGTGAAGTTAGACTTTTTTCCTAGACAATTGAGTGATGTTAAAATAAGTTAAATTGAGTTATTTCATTTTTTGAGTGGATTTTAAAGCAAATTTTGCCATGTACTTGGCAAGTTCAGTGAGGATACAGAGTGGTTAACCTATCTTCTGTACATCCATCTGAAATGGTTCTGAAGTAATGATAACTAAGGATGAAGAACAAAATTTTATCTAGGCAGCAGTATTTAAAAGTTCATCAGCTTGTGGCTTTTATCCAAAGGATAAAGGAAAACTTAACAGTGCAGTACTCCTGAGGTACTGATAAAGCTGCTATTGCTTGAAAGATTGGAGTAGGATGTGTCAACTGCTGTTTCTTTGCCAAAAGGTTATGAACACAACGTGCACTTAAAATCTCTGTAGCCTCACTTTACACCTTGATGTAAAGGGCTTAAAATTTCTTACCATTTCTACTAAAATTAAAGATGTCTTGTAGATAATGTTAATTATATAAGCCTTAGGTGAAAATAAGTTTGTTTTTTTTCCTGCACTTTCCTCCTCTTTGAGAGAGGGGAGGTTAGACCAGATCCAACCCAGATGTTCTGAAACTTTTAATGTGTTAAAAGCCTGGTGATAACATCTCAATCTTCAGCTCTAGTATTTTAAGCTTTCTTTTAATTTTATCTGGAAAATTATGGGTGGGTATATGTGATACAAATACACAAGAGGGTGAAGAACATCTGCGAGCAATATCTGGCAGATAAGTTCTTGCCATTTGTTCATTGAATATTTTTTGATTTTTGGAATTTGAGTAGATGTGTCTCGGTTCTTTTTTGATCCTTTTGGAGATGTTCTCCATCATATTCCACCTAGTAAGCATGTGAAATCCAACGCTTTGTAGCATTTGGAAAGAACTTAGAAGCTTTGCCTGCTGGAAACAGCTGAAGAAAAAGGTCTGTTTGGTATGCTAGTCCTAGCATCCCTGTTTTGAATAATTTCTATACCGTTCCTTCTCATCTGCTAGAAATCTCAAAGCCACAGTAGCATTAAATTGACTTAGTATTTCATAGTTCGTGGTCATTTTCAATGAGCAATGAATCTTAATTCTTTTTAAGGCAAGTGACTTGGAGCATATGTTGGAGAACTGTAGTGGTGATTACTAGTCCTCCTTTTTTGTTACTGACCATGTGCAGCTTTTATGTCTTTTCTCTTTCCTTATTTAGACATTGAAGCAATCTAAAAAAATATTTGGAATGGTGGAAAAAACAATTTTGTAGAGCATACCTATTATATTTATTTTCAACTTAACTCAGATGATTCTGCAATTGTTAAAGGATTCACAGTGTTTAGGGATTCACAAGTGCCTGGTCATGAGAATAATGTCACTTGGAAGAACATCAAGGGTAAAATCAGCGCCATAGCTGTCTCAAAGTGCCTAGGTAGAAGGGTGCAAAGTTGTGAGAGGCCAACTTGGCATTACAAAGGTTAAGGGGTTGCACCATAATGTTAAGCCCTACAGGTACATAGCTTTCTGATGTCTGATGTAGGACTTAGAAATATGTTCTTTTAAGCCTTGTGAGGATACTGATGGTAGATTGTTTTTTTTGTTGTTGTTTTTTAAATAGGGAGTTAAAACTTTGGCTTTGTTTCCCTGAGTATGCAAGTAGTAGCAAACAGTAGCAGTAGTAGTAGCAGACAGTAGCAGACCTGTTTTTACTGATAATTTTGTAGCAATTTCATCATCCATGTTTTAAGTGTGATCCATGATCTGTAGGTGCTTTCAGTACCTACATCACTATTTTGTGTATGATATGGGGGCTGAAAATCAAGCCTGGTTATTTAAGTGTAGTACATAAATGTAGAGCTTAATAGTAGTGCTGAAATGTACAAACACTATATATTTTTAAAAACTAATCTTTATGTGGGATTCCTAGGGCACTAATGAAAGACAGTAACAATAAACTTCTTGCTCTATTTTTTAATGTGCTCTGAAAATTTGTCTGTCTTACATACAAAGACCTGTGATAGTAATCACTTGAAAATGTACTTTCTATAATTTACACTTTGTACTTACATATTATACTATTGTTTTTTCCCTAGTTCATCATTCTGGTTGTTGACAGCATTGATAGGGAGCGACTTTCTATTACAAAAGAGGAACTTTATAGAATGCTGGCTCATGAGGTAAAGTAGGGGGTTGGGATAATAGTTTTCCTTTGTTGTGATCAGTCAAATAGCACTATGTGTTTCCTATATTTACAAAGTTACACTGTCACAGAAAATGTGAGCCTAATATGCATGCATGTTGACTATTGTGAAACCATATAAAAAAATAAACAGGGAAAGCTATCATGAAGCATTCTTGTAGTAGGGCTTGCTTGATTGTAATCAGAAATCTGAGTGATTTACAGTGTTTCAAATGAATGTGTTTTTACTTTAAAGTTTACTAATCTAGTTTGAATTTGGTAGGAAGGAGCAAATATATTAACAAAAAAGGAGGAAATTTGACTTTTTGTGGTGAAATTGCCTTTTGTAATTAATTTCCAGTGTTGAAAGATCAGAAGATTGTGATCTATTATCTCTTCAAAATAATCAGTAGGCCTCAGCTGTAATAGGTGCTACTTATGAGTTTTCATCTTTGGATTCTAAAGGTTTATTGTTTTTCTCTTAATGGAGAAATTGTCTCCAAATTTAATACTTAAACATTAACATATTAACATTTAAATATGTTAAACACTTTTAATTAAACCTGACAGCTGCCTGCATTTTGCATTTGTTTTCCCTTTTCCACGCCTAAAACAATGCAGCCCAGTTGGTTTCATTGCGTTGTGGAATCCTAATTTCCGTACAGAAATTTTTTATTAGCTTCTGTTTTTCCTAAAGCTGCTGAAGCACTATTAGAGCTCCCTTTTTGGAACAGCAGTATAATTTTTTTTTCAATGGTTACTGTTTTAATCACTACAGAATTGGCTTAATGAAGTGCAAAATAATTTCAAGGGAACAATATATAGCTGGGTTTTCCATTTGAATAGCATATAATACAGATTGAGGAACGTTTATCCAGTAATAATTCCACTGTCTGCATGGTTTAGAGGTCTGTGAAATGTATGTTAACAAGACTTTTAGTTAACATTCAAACATATGCACAAAACCAAAAGTGTAGTATATTACAATATAATTTGATTCCCTGTGGTGAACACTTCTAAATAAATTGGTCTTTTCAGTATTAATTGTTTTTCAATGCAGTAAGGCTGTTGAAACTACCTGTTACTGTGTAAATGCATGCAAGCTAATGTACATTTTTTTGAGACATTCAGTTAATAGCCTGTTCTATATAATTTTTATGAATACTTTGAACTACTTCTAGGACTTAAGGAAAGCTGCAGTTCTCATATTTGCAAACAAGCAGGACATGAAAGGTTGCATGACAGCTGCCGAAATATCTACATACCTCACCTTAAGCTCCATAAAGGATCACCCATGGCACATTCAGTCCTGTTGTGCTTTGACAGGAGAAGGGTAAATGTTTACTGTTTAAGTACAATAATATATGGTAAATGGAAACAGTGATTTTTTTCATCTTGTCTCTTAAAACACTATGCTAGAGTTTTTTAGCGCTATTCCAGTGTTCTTGTAGTGTTTTTTCAGAATTCTTTTCAGCTGTGCTATATGTACAGTCTCTGCAATAATGTACAGTAAGACCATCACAGAGTGGCAAAGAACTGTAGGGTGGCATCACGGGGGGTGGCGTAGGGTGGCATCACGAATTGTGTTTTTTGAAATGGAAGGCCTTTAAATGAGATGCCAAATGAGTGAGTAAGCAGATTAGAGCCCATGCAATCCTGTTGTTCGTTATAGGCGTGCTTACACTTTTTAATGGTATTGTGGAATTGATACAGTGCCTTTTTATCTTGAACCAATTCAGTCTGGGTAACTGAGCCTTTGCCTTTTAGTCTTGGAAATGAAAAGATCTAGTGTTCAGTTAGGTTTCTCATGATTTGGTTCTATGTACTTCTGAGTAAGCAAATTAAAAGTAGCATGTTTTAGGTTTAGAACAAAAATTCAAAGTTGCAAAGTTTCAATAAAATAGTATGTTTGACCAGCTTCTTCTGGCTAAAGCCTAAGTGGACTTAGTTTAAAATGCTGTGTATTTTGTCCATGTTTCATTCCCCATTCCATATGATTTTTGTTAATTCTAAGCGGATGATTCTAACTGCAAGAGAAGTAGAAAACTCTCTTAAAATGTTGCAATAGATCTAGTACCGATATAACATCTCTTTATTTTTCAGATTATGCCAAGGCTTGGAGTGGATGACATCCCGTATTGGAGTGAGATAGCTTTTTTTTCCTAAAGAAGAGACTTCTATTTATCCTGTGAACATGTACATTTTTCTGTACTTCTGGCTCCTGAGCCAGTGACCATGTTTAATTTATATCAGCCAATCTCCAAGCTGTACTTGAATCAAGTGCAGTTGAACTTGAAACACAAAGTATTTTCTTAACCTTTTTTTAATACACTAATCTTCAACTGGATGGACATATATGAATCTGTTTTTAAGCATTTAAATTCCTCTGACTGTGTATTCTAACTTTTTCAATGATAGCTTTATAAAATCTGTTTTGTCATTGTCAATATTTCATACTTCCTCTTTCTAAAAAGTTTCTACAGCTTACTAACATAATAAACATAGTTTGTTTAATAATGAAAAAGTAGTGAGTGAGTAGTTTGACTTTACTCTGGCATAGTTTTTAGTCTCCAAGGATAATCATGGGGGACTAAAAAACATTCAGTTGGGCTTCCTGGAACATCAGCAGAGTTCTAGCCAGCACTAGCTATGAATGCAGAATTTTTTATGCTGAATGAGTTATAGTTAAGTATTAAAGTAGCTTTTAATCTAGTATATAATTGAATTTCTGCCTTAAAAGAAATCTGTCCTTCTCATTTTGTCTGATAAAAAATTCTAGGTTATGACTCTCTTCCTTTCACCTGAAAATAGATCTCTGCACAGTGGTTAAAAAAAATTAAGTGTTGGTTTATTCATTTAAATTTGAATACCATTTTTAAAAATAAACCTCTTGGTAATTAAATTTGGAATCATGACAGACAGTGTTATGTGTGATCTGTAATCTGTTAAAATTTTAAATGCTGTATGTACATGAGCCTTCCGTACCTTTTTATTGAGAGTGCTGTTTTCTAAATGAATGTAAAATCAAAAGGGAAGCCAGACTTATAAACAGAACAGAATCATGGTGCTGTATCTGTATGTATCTGTGGATTTGAGAATGAAGCTAACCTTGACCTTATTTACATACTATCAAATGTAAAGGTTTTTAGATTCCATTGCATGGAAAATATTTTGCCTTATAATTGTTTTTACTGTTATTTGCAGGAGTAGAGACCTTCTGATTTTGTGGTTTGCATTAGTCATTCACCTGAACTTTATGAACTGGAAGCAGAAAAAGTAGAGAACTTCCAGTTAAAGAAAAACAGGTGGTAAAAGATTGGACCTAGTAACTCTTAATTCAATTTGAAGATGTTAGATCTGAAAATAGATTCTAAACCAACAGATTCTGTGTTAATTGAGTACATTGGACACACACACAATGCAAATCCAGAAGTGGGAAAAATCAACACTAGGCATCCAATTCAGAGTGAAATCCCGCTAGCAATGAGATACCTAACGTACGTAAATGCTTAAACTACACAAAAGCACCATTCTTTACTTCTGTATGCCTGAACTACATGGAGCATGGTCACTAGAGAAAAAAATTAATTGACTAGAATCCTTTAATGACAATGTTTTTGAATTTTGTTTTAATAATTCAAGCACATTGATTTTTTAATAAAATTTTTAAGTTTTGTAAATTTTCAATATGATTCAATTTTTATTTGAACAAAGCTTAATGAAATGTTAACAATGCCATCAAATATAAGTGTTAAAGACTTCAACTACAAGTCATATCAATGATTGGTTACTACATATTAATGTTGGCTAGCAAAAGTCAACTTTTAAGAGACTGAGTGTCAAGTCAAAATGCTCAGAAAATAATGCAAACCAAAACTAATACTTAAAGAGAATGCAAAACAAGATTCAAGTCTGATACTAAAGTTTATTGCTGTGATGTTCATGCTAACAACTGTTCTAATTTGTGAAAATAAGTTTTGTTCTTTGGGAAGTAAATTATAAATGAAAAAATAAATGATACTGTGAATGAGGTCTCTTGTGTGGTGACTAATTTCTGTTTGTAATTTAAATTTATTTTCAAGTTTATGTAATTTAAGATGTGATCCTGAATATGTTTATATACATATGTGTGTGTACATATATAAAGCTTCATCAGGATTTACAGCCCTTGAACTGCTGGAGCTTTTTTTAAACAGAGGTTTTTATATCAGAATAGTAATTTAAAAAAAAAAGTTTTAATTCCTTATCACTTCCTTTACAGAAAAGTGATTCTTGACAATAGCAATCATTTTGATGAGCTTACTACTTAATTTACTACAACAGTTTGTCATTTATGACATCCATGTGTTAACAGCACAGCCGGTGTGTTGTGGTTTTTGAAAAAGGCTTGGTGTGGAATCTTCAGGTTCATATTCTTCATCACCTTCAGAATCTATTAAAGGAAGAGTGGTTCAGTGAAAATCAGTGGTTCAGTGAAAATCAGTTTTACATTGGGGTGCTTTAGAGCATTATAGCTTTTTTTTACTGCCAAACTTTTTTTTTTCTCAAACTTTTTTGTTATTGCTAATTGCTGTGAAGAAGGCCAACGCTATTCTTGGCTACGTTATGGAAAGTATCGCTAGCTGGTCAAGAGAGGGGATGTCTACTCTGCTCAGCAATGGTCAGGCTGCATCTGGAGAACTGTCTGGATCTGGGCCTCCTAGTACAAGAGATGTAAACATAGGGGAGAGAGCCCAGCAGAGGGCTACCAAAGGTGGTCAAGGGACTGGAACACCTCTCCTCTGAGGAGAGGCTGAGAGAGTTGGGACCGGAGAAGAGGCTCAAGGGGATCTTGTTAATTATGTGTACAAACACCTGAAAGAAAGATGGAGCCAGGCCCTTTTCAGGGACACAGAGCCAGGACAAGAGGTACTGAGTGTAAAAAGAAACATAGGAGGTTCTATCTAAATATGAGGAAGCATTTTTTTTGCTTTGCAGGTGACCTTGTAGCCCTGCTTGAGGAGGGAGCTTACACCAGATGGCCTCCCCTGCTTTCTTCCAACCTCAACCACTCTGGTGTTCTGTGATACTGAAAATACTTTAGCTCATATTGAGCCTCTCATCGACGAACACCCCCAGGTCCTTCTCAGGGCTGCTCCCAATCCATTCTCCACCCAGCCTGTATTTGAGCTGGGGATTGCCCCAGCCCTGATGCAGGAGCTTGAGCTTGGCCTCATGAGGTTTGCACAGGCCCACCTCTCAGGCCTCTGCAGGTCCCTCTGCATGGCATCCCTTCCCTCCTGCGTGTCAACCATACCACACAGCTTGGTGTCATTGGCAAACTTGCTGAGGGTGCACTCGATTCCCCTGTCTGTGTCACTGACGAAGATGTTAAACAGTGCCAGTCCCAATCCCAAACCATGAGGAACACCATTCGTTACTGATTTCCAGTTGGACATTGAGACATTGACCATAACACTTTGAGTGCAACCATCCAGCCAATTCCTTACCCACTGAGCGTTCCATCCATCAAATCCATGTCTCTCCAATTTAGAGAGAAGGATATCATGGTCGACAGTGTCAAAATGTTTTGCACAAGTCCAGGTAGATAACGTCAGTTTCTCATACAAACTGTTTTAATAAAAACAGCTGGCTCGCAGAGGGAACACATCAGGGCAGGCATTTTAAAATTTTATTCCATTTCAAATAAACAAAGTAAATTCAATTAAGTAAAAGAAACTTCAAAGTCTTCAAAGACTACTTTCAAAAAGCTGATCCTTCTAACCTCAACCAAGTACGATGAATATTGCTCAAAGGTGCTTGCTCATAGAAGCTGCTAAACAAATCAAAACTGCTTCTCTCATAATGAAATATTGTTTTAGCACAATAGGTATAATCTTACAAACTATAACATATTTATCATTTGCTATATTGCAACATCCTGTATTTTGAGCAAAATGGATTTAGGAAAAAGTCCTCACAGTATTCTGAGAATGTTTCTAATGTTTCCTTACATCTGTAATTTTTAACAAGATGACTAACAGCTTTCTCAACGGTACATTAAGTGCGGAGTATTTTCAAAGTGCAAAACATCCTCTCATATATTTACTATCTATGTATACATAGAAACAAAAATCATGCAGTGTTTCACAGAATAACAGAAGGGTTGAAGTTGGAAGAAACTGCTGGAGGACATCTGGTCCAACACCCGCCTCAAGCAGGGCCACCCAGAATAGCTTGCCCAGGACCAAGTAAAGGTTGCTTCTGAGTATCTACAAGGAGGAGAGTCCACCACCTTTCTGAGCAACCTGTGCCAGTGCTTCATCACCTCACAGTAAAGAATTGCTTTCTGCTGTTTTGGCAGAACCTCCTGTGTTTATATTTGCACTCATTATCTCTTGTCCTAGCACTGTACCACTGAAGAGAGAATGGCTCCATCTTCCTTGTACCCTCCCTTCAGACATTTACAAGATGGGAGCATTCCGTAGGAGGGAAGGGATGGCATCCAGAGGGACCTGGACAGGCCTGAGAGTTGGAACTGTGTGAACCTCATGAGGTTCAACAAGGCAAAGTGCAAGGCCAAATGCACTTGTGGTAATGAAAAAAAAAAAAAAAAAAAAAAAAAAGTCTTTCCAAGTGTACCAAGTAAGTTGCATTTTCCTTATACATTTCATACATACAGCTGTCTTACTAAGTCCAGTTTTTTTTCACTGTCCTTCCCCTCCCCCCCCCCCCCCTTTTTTTTAATATACCTTAAGTAAGTACTTTCTGGTACTTTGTGTTCATATTTATCCTCCAGTCCTTCACAGTCTTCATTTTCAAAAGAAGTGGTCTACTTGATGTCATCGGGATCTCATCTGTTGACCTAAAGAGTTCCCTAACTGGATATTCTACAAAAACTGAACAGCAGTTTCTAGTACAGGGACATATTTCCCAAAGCATAGTCTGCGTGGCTGAACTAACACTCAGGATCCATGTCACAGCTTATTTTGATACCTGTGGGCGTTAGCAGTTTCTAGTTTAAATCCTTCCAATTTTTCTGTATCAAATTTAAAAATTGCTGTTCACCACTGAGATTCTTCTACTGAAATGTGCACTGTTCAAGAAATAACAATGACTTAAACAGATTTATATTATACTGCTATAAATTGTTTGACACCATGCCTTTTATAAATACACAGTTGTGATCCTTGTCAGTTTGCTTCTCATTCTTTTCTTACAACTTGTTTATTTTTTGAAATTTCTTGCCTAGTTGGGGAAGTGTTTCAATATTCCTAAACCAGTGATGTTTTTTTTCCTTCATCTGTTTAAACATACTGCATACAGTAATAGGAAGAGAACTTAGGCAGAGATACTCACAATATTTTTATCAAAAGAAAATTAATTGAAGAGTTCTGTACATTTTTAGGGAAAATGTTCCATCCTTACTCTGGGTCAGAATTGAAGCCTACATTTTTCCCAATGTAGCTAGTTCACAAAACATCTTGGTTGGACACCTGCTTCCTTTCATCCCAGGAAAAGCCCCAGCTTTGATCCTAAGGAGACTTTCACATCACTTCAGCCATGGGAAGTAAGGGTCTTTGTTTATTTTCATGAAGGGTGTTTGTTTTCCTGTTGCCTTTCAAAGTAAGAGGAAAACAAATCAAAATCGAAAAGCAGGAGAAAAAAAAAATAGTTTTGATTCTTGTGTGTGCACTTGACTGCGCCGACAATTCCTCTGAGTTTGCTCTTTCCTTTTGTATAGTCTGCCATGTGAAACAGACAAGCAGACTAAGCAGACTACAGCAGATAATGATAAATGTGATCATGATGCCTACACTAGCAATAAGAACCTGCATCTTAGAATGACCTTTAAATTCCTTTATTTTTATTTTTAATTAACTTGATGATATTATTATGTTGAAAATTATTATATTTTGTTTTTGTTAAGAAAGGTGCATAGGGTGCATGGTGTGTGCAGGGGGTCTCTGCCTTGCCTGCCATGAGGCAGGAGCACGAGGCTCTGAAAAAGCACTAAAAAGCATATAAATGATATTTGGAAAGCAAGTTCTGGCACTGAACTGAGTTTTTATAATATCAGGGGTAGTACAAGTATGTTTTTAGTTTGTTTGTTTGTTTGTTTTGTTTTTCTAACTTTCTCAGTTTCTGGGAACACAGATACCTTGATCCTCTCTTTTTACTCTATACCAGGTGTTGATAATTGCACACTGTTTATTGCAGCATAGGTCTTGCTCCTGTTCTTCCATATGTGCACGGCACATCCTCTAGATGTCAGGAAAGGATTGCTTTAGCCATGCCAGACCTGCAAAACTCATGTGCTTCAGTGTGGGCATAAGGGATTTTAAAAATACCTCATTAGAAAAGAGTGGTTGCGTGTATCAGCTAAATCGTGGGAACCACACTTAGATATAAAGGAGAAAGCACAGAAGAGAGGACAGGAGGGTTGAATCCCTTCTGTTGCAAAGCTTTCTGTGAGTTCTGAAGAATTCTGAATCTCATTCCTATAACTTTAAAGCATTTTGACTCTCATTTATAGTTAAAATTATTGCATTCTAGACCTTCTATTGTAGCTCCACCTGAGAATAAAGACAATAAAAAATGAATACAGTTCTTAAGATGGTATTTCATTTTTATAATAACATCTGCCTGCTGTCCATGACATGCACTATTTTTCTGAATTTTGGCTATTTGCTCCTCTATGGCTCTCCCAATTTACACAACTACTCAGAAATTGCAAGGCAAATGTGGTAGTCTATAACGTTTTAGATCTATAACATTTGAACCTTCAGTTCTGCTTCTAAAATTATGAAGACACTTTGCTGTGTGTTTAACCATGATGATGGTTTTATAGTTTTTCCTATAAACTGAATGCATATAAAGGCTATAATGAAGGAACATAACAGTTTTGTTGTCATTGTTAATAATGAGCAGTGCTCAAAATAACAACAGTTCCAATGTGCAGTACCACTAAGTCTTTCATTGCCCATTTCATTTCTGTTGCAGTGGATGTAATGCATGTCTCCTGTGAATTGGCAGTAATTCTTGCTATTCTGTACTATTGGTTGTAAGTGATTCAGTATTTATCAAAACATCTGAAATGAGGGAGGTAAGGAATGTGGATTTGTACCAAATGTTACAAGGGTCATGAAAATAAATGAAGCATCTGAGACACATTTGTGCCTGCAAGAATTTTCTTTCTTTGAAATTCAGGTAGGGGTGAGAGGAGAGACTAGAACAAAGCTTGAAGTGTAGTGCTGAAATACTGCTTCTGGCTGAAGGAAGGTTGGAATGGAGCGAGAAAGCACAGTATGGTGACGTCACGCTATTAGTTCTCCAGTACTTATGCCACTTGGAAAGCTGTATGCATTTGCGTTAGATTTGATAATTCATAATAAGAAAAAAAAAAATGCTGTCTTTAACAAAACAGGATGCCAACTTCTACCAATGAATGTCCTACTGATGACTGATGAAAACAGTAGAATTTAGCCAATCTGAATTTTACCTGAGGCATCGTTGCCAGTATGAATTATTGATATATGCATTCACAACCATGTCCTTATGGTGGTGAAATTAGGATCTTTGATCTTGCTTCTTGTATAAAGCAGAATTTGAAATGAAAAAAGTAATTTTTTTAACCAGCAGGACACTTCAGGCACAGAAATATGCTTTTCCCTGACTAACCCAGAATAGGTAATATTACATTACATCTGCCCCTCTAGCATCCCCCTACTTGGCACTTAAGGCTGGACAGCAAAATAACTCTCCTTCTGTCCCTGCTAAATCTTTAGTTCGTGACTTTGCAAAGCCTGGTGTCATCATATTTAATCATAGAACTGAATTCAATCCTCATCTGTGCAGCACATTTACAGAATTTTAAATCATTTCCTGTAAAATACTTTGAAATATGCACAAGAGGAAAACACAGTGTTATAGAAAAGTAAATGTGAATGTATAATTCTTCCTTTTATATTTAATGGCCTCATAATTTATGTATTTCTCTTTATACAGTTGTGGTTTTGAAAACTACTTATATTATTACTACTGACAAGAGTATTGCCTAGCACTTGGCACTTGAACTGATGTCCACCACCAATGTTACTGCTGGCCAATCTTCATTACAGGTGGAATTGACTTGTATGGTCTCAAAGTCTTAACCTCCTTACTGAGAAAAAAATGAAGTGGTTAATAGCATGGAGCACTTGGGGATTCAAGTCTAAAAATACCATAATTTACTGAAGTTTTTCTCTAAGGATATTCTTTAATAAAGTAGTCAGCAAAAATTTCTTGAAACTCACTTTCTACGTGTTTCTTGAAATTCACATTCTATGTGTTTCTGCAGCATGCCTTTTTGCTAATTGTGAAAGTGTTTCATGCATAAAACTTGAGACAAATCTATAGGGGTGATTGTAAGCTGTCATGACCCATCCTCGCTGTGCTATGAGTCTGTAGAATGAGATACAACTGTTCACAAATCTGCTCAGATAAATGTACTAGCACAAGCATGGGATTGTGTTAGAAGCACACACGCTTCAAGAACTGAAGATGATTTCTAGGAAAGTTGAGATCTCCACACCTTGATTGCACCTCTTCTGTGGCTGGGTTTTCCAGCCCTCAGAAGCTGTCTCCAAAGCCTATGTAGAGGCTTCTGTGCTGCACAGTGGTGCATGAAGGTGCATGTGGACACTGCATCCACAAACAAAGCTCTACCTCCAGAGATGGCTTTGATTTCACTGCCCTGTTCTCCAGAAACGGTCATGATTGCCAGTGAAGACACTGACAGCTGAAATGAAAGGTGCAAAGAGATAAAACGTAGTGAAGTATTAGTTAAAATTTTGAGATGTATTCCACTGATCTTTTGGGATCAAAGACCAAAAGGATCCTGTTGGTCAGGAAAAAGTCTACTGAATTCTCTTAAAGAATCTCAGAATACATGTTCCAAAAACAGAGGTGATAAAACTGATAATTACTTCAAAAAGTCTTGGTAACTTGCTAACACTGGTCAAAATCTTTTACAACAATAAAAAACAAAAATATAGCCATTTTCTTTGCAAACAAACAAAACTCCAAACTCTGGTTTTGGGCCTCCTTTATTTTTCAAGATTGTGTTCTGTAAGAAATGTTTTCACTGAATAATTTGAATGCTTGTAATTTTTACGTCAGCTACTCCCAAATCTCCTTGCATTTTTTATTTTTTTAAATTTATTTTTTGTTATTCTGTAGACAACAGAACTAAAGCTGAAAATTCAAAAATTTGCCCACTTTATTGAAGTGATAAAGGAAGCTGCTGTCTGAAGACATTATTTTTGGACATTTGCTATCTTAATCTTGTGTTGAGAAAAAATTTTTTGGTCAAGCTTTAAAATTTGATAACAAAAATCTTCAACCACCAACAACGCTCAAATTCCAGTGTTGGGGTAAAAAATATATTTATATATATTGTATAATATATATAATATATTATGTAATGTATAATATATAATATTTAATATAATATATATATGATATATGTATTCTAACTATATATATAGTTAGAAATTTGCTCTAGATTTCAGCTGAGTATACGACAATTAGACAAAGACTGGCTGAAGATTTCAAACTTGTAGGAGAATAATGACTAACTTTTAAAGATTTATTATGTTTTCCTCTTGTATGTAAAAAAAAAAGAAAAAAAAAGAAAATATTCCCATTCTTATCCTTTTTAGTTGCAATGACAAGGGGCTCTTACTTTAACATCATTTGTGTATATATGGGTAATAACCAATTCAATTCAGTACCTTCTCAATTCAGCTGTTGGTCTGATTATCTCATCTGTGCAGTCAATACTGAACAATTAATATTTCATTTATAAATAAATAAATAAATAAATAAATAGGTCTTGACCTGTTTTTTACCTTATCGGAATCTGTGTCTACATTCTGCTGTGTGACTAATTTAGAAGCTTCTTTGGGAGTAAAATGAACTTGAGTTCTTGTTTTGTTTTGTTTTAATTGTACTGAACAAGTAATAAACAAGGGGTTCATGTGCAAGCCATTGACTTTATATTCCAATCTTTATCTTTTCAACTCTTGTTCTATTGACTTCTTGTCAGCTGGGATTTTTCAGCACCAAACACAAAATCTGTAGCATTCTTGGCAGAGACTATGCTGGTGACAGAATACTTAACCATGGCATACTGCTGTGCCCTGTTTTTCCTCTGCCAGGATTTCTGGTTTAAGCCAAAGACCCATAGACTCTCCCCACGAATTAGAGGCATGGATTTATGCTAAAAGTTGTCCAAGACACTTATATAACATGTCAAGTAAAAATTAGCCATTGAACCTATAAATCTACTTTAACATACACACTAATGAATTCAGGGTTATGAAAAATTGACTTACAAGATTCATGAATAATTGATTGCTTTGAAACACAGATGTCAGTTGCCTTTATTTTTAAAGCCTAATATTAAAATACTAAATTACTGAAATTATGTTAAACACCATTGAAACTTCAGGCAAAACAGATCCAACTTAGGCAAATAAATCTATTTTGTTTCAAAGGAACAAAGCAATAAAACCCCTGAAGCAGGCATTACCTGAAGGTAATTGACTGCATCTATGAGTTAAATGTACCAAGGAAAAAAGACTACTTCTAGCTGACAAGGTCAATTATCCCGTTGCTGTGTCCTTTCTGGGTGGTACTGGTATTCTGAACACATCTGAAATTTTTAAACAAAACTTTTGAGAGCAGGACGATGTATGTTTTAAAATAAAAGATCTACTTTTTATTTTAAAATATACAGCCAATTAAGAAATTTCCAGTGGAGTAATGCATAGAAATTGTATTAATGCTATGGTTATATAGTAGCTAAATACCTGTCATCACTTGTGGTTGGGTGCAATGCTAATGATTTTTTTTATTTATTTTTTATTTTTAAACATTGACTTTAAAATGACATTGTGTGATAAACTCAGCAGTTAAATGTTTGTGTACATTTTCTGTAATTGAACATCCCTGTAACCACTATTTCTACTGTGGATGGAATCCTGATGAAGAAGAAAAATTAAATATATTGGTGCCCAACTGGGCACTGATGAATGAAAGAGAAGCTTGGTAAGAGATCTGTCTACTGGTTCTGAAACCATTAGGTAGTGAGAGATTGGACAAATATCCACTTTGTTTCAGTTGTCCAAATGCAGCTGGTGAGTCCTACACACCAGAAAACCTTACCCATTTGTTGAGCCTCAGGATCATGAAATAGATGGGCTTTCTCAAGCCTTCACCTTAAGAAACATCCTCAAACTCTTTCTGTAGCTATTTTGGTTTGATGCCTCTCATATCAGCACTCCCTAGTGGAGGAGCAGAGCTCATGACACATCTTTTATGCTATTTGACAATTTTTTTTCTCATTCTGGTAATACTGTATACAGATTGTACCTTTTGTATTGCTTTAGTTTACAGTTCATTAAATTAAGAAGCTTCATCAACTAAGAATTAAATCTTTACTATAACATTTGAGTTTCTTACCTGTAGATTTTCTCTCAAGAGCAACAATTACCATGTCCTGATAATGCCAGATTTTCTCCTGCATCCAATTTGAAATTAACACTCTGCTTTCCTGAAAACTGATGGCCCATTCTCTTTTTACAGCAATGTTGTTCATTTCTTCTGATATGGTAATACTTAGTTTTGCTCATGTTGCTTATGGTTTGCTAACACTTGCATTTTCTGGTAAAATCATGGGATCCACTTTATTGTTTCAGTTATATTTCCAAGTGATGGGCATATTCTTGGTTTGTGACTCTGCCACACTTTATTGTTCTGTGTGCCTATTTTTTTTTTTTTTTTTTTTTTCTTTTTTTTTTTCCCCTTTTTAAAATTTTTTTTTCTTTTTGGCTCTTTTTTTTTTTTTTTTTTTTTTGCCTTGTTTTGACTCCATTGTTAACGTCTGAATGTCCTTCTGCTTCATTTCTCTCACTTTTTTTGTTTGTTTGTTTTTTGGTAACATTTTGTTTTGCTTTGACATGTTGGTGGTGTTATATGTTGTTCTGTATGTAATAAATATAATTTCTACTTGAGTGATATTTGTCTGGAAAATTTGTTATTATTTACTTAAAAAATAATCCTGGCTGTATTTACTTAATATTTTTCCTACTTTCTGTTCTTTATCTGATCCTTTTTAGATAATCTCTGAAAATCACAAGTTTATCTTTTCAGCGTTTAGTTGCAGATTCTTTCTGCCTTCACTTATTCCCCATATTTTCTATTTAAAAGTGTCCCTCAGCTATTTCAGAACTAGTTTCTGTCTGCAGAAACAGAGAATCCTATGGCTGTCTTCCTTCCTTGAACTGACTCATAGTAACCAGAAATTGAAATTGCTTTAAACATTCTTCATTGTCCTTCATGTCCTTCGGTCCAGCTGCTAACAGATATTCAGAGTTATTTTCTTCGTTTCATGTACTCCTTGATAACATACCTTGTTCAGTAATTGTTCGAAAATTGATGTTTTATTCACTGGTCTTCTTGAAGAGTATTTGTGTAGTACAGAACGATGCTGATTATGTGGCAAGACAAGTAGAGGAAGAAGAAGAGGGCAAGGACCTTGATCGTGAAAGTGCCTGAGGTCAAACAGGTGTGGGAAGATGAGAGCCTCCTTGGGTTGAGTCATTGATTGGTTTAGACTGGAAGATATCTTTGGAGCTCATTTTGTTTGGTGCTCAGCCAAACACAGGGCCAACATCAAACTTTGCCTTAGAGCCTTGTCCAGTCATCCTGGACTAAACTTCTTTGGGCAGCAAGTATCTGTGTCTATCCACATTAGCCACTTAAACTGCAGTCACGTCTCCATGCCTAGGGCATGCTTTTGAATATCCACGTGAGTATCCATGTGAACACACTGTGGAGCTGTGTGTTCACATCAATTATGGAGCTGTTTTGGCTAAAAGTCAACCTTTAAATGACTTCAAGAGAAATAATAACATCGGTGTTAACAGGGCCCTCTCCTGGCTCTTCTTCCTGAAGACAGTGAAGTAGAGGAATGTGGAAAAAAAGGATGACTTCTCAGTAAATGCAAAAACTGTCCCTTCCCACCCCACCTCTCAACACACACACAGGCGAATGACTTCTTACACTTCAGCACATGAGAAATTTTGTCAATGTAAATCATGTTTTGGAATATCAGGGAACACAACCAGGATTCATTAACTTACTTCTACTTCCCAAAATAAAATTAAAAAATGCATAAATACTCTTCTCAGCAATGTCTCAAATACAGGATCGGATCCATTCAAAAAAAAAAAAAAAAAAAAAAAAAAAAAAAAAAGGCCTTTGCTACAATTTTATCAAAGATCAGTGAAAGTTATAAAAGCTGCAGCACTATTCCAAGTCTGGAACTGGTGTGGGAAATGCATGAAAAATCAAAACCCTGGTGCTTACTAAACAAACAAAAACCTCACAGAAACTTCCTGTCCCAGATCTTGCTCTTTTTTTTTTTTTTCCCTAACATGAAGTTAAGCTCAATAACAAAAAAAAAAGTATTCACTTTGTTTATTTCCCTGTTATAGTAAAATAACTTTAATTTAGCCTCTGGGAGATCTGAACTTGTAATGGAAAGCTGTCACATTTCCTCTGATTCTACACGCAAATCTGCTAACTCTAACAGCCATTCAGTGCTTTATACTGTTTACAAATAATCTTAAGATGTTTTTTGTTGTACAGCATCAGGTTTTTGAAACACATAGCATGATAATAAGACAACCAAATTTCATGGAGATCAAATTTTAGTATAGTAATTTGAATTCAAAAACAGCTCTAGGTCAGAGATTTATGCCTGTTATTTGAATCCATGTTCTTTTTCCTCTCAAGAAAGACAATGCAGCCAAAGAAAATGGGATTTGGCAAAAGGGAAAGCTTAGGTACAGCTGAGCTATACAAGGCGATATTCTAGAGATAGCATGTAAAAAAAGAAATAATAATAATAAAATAAAATAAATGAATATTTTATCTATGGTTTCTTTGTTTCTATCTTTTCCTTCCCTGGCTTCTAAGTGAAGCTTCACTTCAGAAAGTTTTGAGTTTTCTTTTCCAGATTTGTATATTACAGTGGAGCTAAAGATAAAGTTAATAAATTGGGCTATCCAAATAACATTCAGAGTATTATAACTGTGAATGACATTCTTATATAGCTAACTAATATTTTGTACGTACTACATGCCTTTTTCACTCAAATAGTTTCATATAAACATAAAATACCACTTAATAACTTGAGATGAGTGCAAGTGCAGACAATATGTTGTTTAAATTCTTCCTGCATATGACAGTCCTACCAGCAAATACTGGATGACATCTAAACAAGATTGACATGTGATGTAAAAGGCCTTTTTTATTTATTTTTTTTCCTAAGATTTAAACTTGTTTATTCAGTAATGTTAGCCATGATCTTATTTGATCTTGCTTGCTTCCTCTAGAGATCAAAGAAACATAATTCCTTTTCATCACCTTATTTCCTCCAATATACTATAATATGCAATGCTGCCCAGCTTCATTGTGATTTTAAAGTTTAACATCTTAAAGATATTTCATAATTTCCCTATATTTTAATTTAACATCACCAGCCTGCTTTTTCCAGCTCAGTTTTCCTTCATTTTCCATCAAAATATAGGAAGTGTATTTAACATTATTATAAACTAGTTTCCTGGAAGAAGAGATATCTATGTAGTCATAACACAATTGTCCTCTAATGTAGATTGGTTCAGACCACATTCTGTACAGAAATGTGTAGTTGCAAATGACAACAGTAAAAAAATAAAAAATTATCTCAGACTTGTCAAATATTATATTGATTATATCACATAGCAATTGTGTGATTTCTATTTTCTTAAAGAAAATGACTTGAAGAAAATGAAAAATATTAATGTAATTGGAAATGCAACTGAAAATTATGTTAATAGTAGACATCCATTTTTTCAATGAATTTATGACAACAAAATGTTCTTTGAACACATAGGAAACAATATATGTGCTACAAAGCTATAAAAGAAAGACCCTTAAGATGCCCACTGATTTAGACTCAATACAGATTCAAACCTTCAAGATAGAAGTTGGAAAATTCTGGGATTGAGTATCTTGGAGGCAGTAAAAGTTAAATCTAGAAGAACAATATATTAACTGCTACAAACCATGAAAATTACAGATATCAATTGCCTGTAAAAGATATTCACACCACTGTAGAACAAGGATTGCATGCATGAGTGACTGATGTGCAGAGTCAGCTCCTCTTTCAGCTGAGGATGAATTAATCATTCAACACATACCCTGACAACATCTGCAGTTGTGTAATGAGATTTCTGACAGAATTTGCATGGTTTATTCTGTGTGCATGCAATATTTCAAATTAATTATCTAAAATTCCTTCTATTCTGATAAACCTTCCACTGAAGCATTAGATTTCTACCCAAGATACCGATCAGTGATCTTCCATGGTACTCAATGCATCACTTGTTAGCTAATCACATCTTGTGCTCTAAACTGGATTATTCAAACTGCAGAGGTCTCACATAAGACAGTCTGTTTATCACCATCCATTTAAAGAAACTTCTATGAGGAGGAAATGCAATTACACCAAACCCATGAGGACAGCACAATGTAGTTTTCCATCACTTGTTGAAAAAATTTGGTCATGTTAATGTGATCACATGTGAAAAGTAAATATGCTATATTACTTCTAATACCCTAAATATGCTTTACTGAGTTTATCAGAAGTTATCAATCCTCTTAAAATTCTCAAGGTTCTACTAAACATAGAATAGAGACAAGAAACTTTGATTGTGTATTTTGACATTGAGAGTTAGCAAAAGTACAGCATCAGACTTAGAAGCATGAAACTTGAGAGCCATTTAAACTGTCTAAACATTGAACATGTATTTTTAAACACTAAGTAGAGGTTAAATAATAAAACGTTGTATTTTCATTGTATATGTCACCTAATGTATAACAAATGGCTTTAATGCTCTCTAGTCAGTCTGCTTAATGGGGCTGCATCCTATAAAAAGAGCTTCATCTGAAATGTGTATTGGCTTGAACTATGTGCAGCTGTGCTGAGCTTCTTGGGACTGTAGATTTTGCTATCTGTAGGGATAATATCTTATTAAATATACATTATGCATAAAATTTAAATTGTAATTAAAAATGAAAAAATCACGAACAAACACAGCTGTGTTTGTGTGTGTATTCTTTGTCACTATCTCTCACTGTAACTTTATTTTTTTAATTCACTCCAGTAAAAGTAAGTTTATTTTTTTTTACTTCACTCCAGGAGAAAAAAAAAAAAAAAGAGGAGTAAATACAGTTATAAAGAAATCATTTGTTTGTTTAAAATACCTTAAAATTCCTCTACTTTCTGCTAGCAAATTAAGACTTTTTGTCTGTATTTAAATTTAAATCCCAATCTGTATTTAAATTCTGTATTTAAATCCCCTCTGTATTTAAATTTAAATCCCAATTTTTAAAATGTGACTTAGGCAAAAACAAATAAACAACAACAACAAAAAAACTAAAATATTAGATCTAGTGATGGTGAAAGTACTGCACTGGAATGTCTCTAAAACTACTTGGATAGTTCCTAAATATTTAAGCTAGAGCCAGCACATCATTGCTACTTACGTTTGGAGTCTGTGTATTTCATAAAGACATAAAGCAGGTAATCCCTACTCCGAGAAGAGAACCATCTCAATGTAACCATTACCTGCTAAGTGAGAGTTAAGACAAGGAGAAGTAGACTAGAATGATGATGTTGTCATTCTTACTCAGGAATTCATGAATGAATATCAATACCTCAGTTCATTTTCTTTTTCCAGTTTAGCCATTTACTCTTCCATTCACTTGTTACTGTGAAGTGTTTATTCAAACATTCCCCTACACTAGAGAATGTTATATGAAAGAATGTGGAGCAAATGCCATGTGAAAGGCCTGAAGATATGACTTATGCATCAGAAAGCTTTAGAGCATTTAGGAGCTATTTGCAGACACAGCTAGCCAAGGCTTAAAAGACCTCACTCATATGACTGTAATTAGCTGCTCGGAGGAGTATGGGGAAGAATTGCATATGAAGAGAGCCCCACAAAAGCTTTCCTATTTTTTTATATTCAGGTACCAACTTGGATTGAGATCTGTCTTGGGTCACAAGTTAAAGTGTGTTTGCACACTTGTTCCCCTGGGACATTTATTTTTATACCAATGCCACCCTATAGTTTGGCACTACAGGAGCATGAAAAAGATTTCCCAGTGGCTGCGTTCCTTTTATGTACTTCTGCCATAAAACCAGTGTTATTCACCATTAGTATGAAATATTAAGAAATAAAAAAGTAAATAAAAGAACTTTAAATCATAGCTTTTTGTCCAATGGTGCAATTATTTAAATATGGAGGTGATTATGTTAACTTTTTTACCTTTATTATTAAGCAAATAACTTGGAAAACCATTCAAGAAGGAACAGCAAGATAGAAGTGTTCTATCTGTCTCTCATCTTACTATTTTGTATATTAATTTTTACATTGAAATATAAATTTCAAAAGTTATGTAAAATAAGAAGTAGAAATCAGATTTATCCCAAGAGTTTACTTTTATTTCAGATGTAATCCAAAGCCAACTGGTTTCATAGATTGCATAGCTAATACAGGTATTTGAAAGGCATAATTTAAAATACACCTTTAACCAGATCTACAGCACTTTAAAATTTTGTTCAAATATTATTTAGACTGTTGTCTTTGCCAACCAGATGAATTTGAGAAGCAAAGTAATGTGTCAGACAATAACAGCATCTTGTGCTGTATTATGTAGTAGTAGCTGTTGGGCCTGGAGCATGTCCCATTGCCAATGTTCATAGTATGGATGGAATCTCACCCCTTTCCCATTTACAGTTGTGTCAGACCAGAAAATTCCTCTCTTTCACCCAGCCAAGTGAGATGTGTTCTAGCCATCTAGCCCTGAGAGATTCAGGCATGCCAATATGTTTGCAACATGCTCATAAAATCTACATAATTCAGTATCTCACTACCAATACTTCATCTTTTTTCCACTCCTGGTTTCAGACTTCCTCTCAGAGGTACCCATCTTGCCTCTGAAATAGCCATTATCTTTCTGCTTAGGAGCGTCAGAAAAAAAGCAAATGCAACTAGAAGTGAAGATTGCATGCCAAAAACATCCTTTGAGCACTGGCCAGCAAAGAAAGAGATGCGTGAATTACAAGTGCAGTAGAGCAGAACACCTGTAGATACATTCCTGCAATACAAATTTTCATCATTTTGAGTCTTCCCACGACTTATTTTTTTTTTTTTTTAAGATTATGTTGCTTTTCATCATTCTCTTGTTTCAAAAAAAAAATCTGTTTTTTTTTTTTTTTTCTTCAGCATCTCCATGCTGTTGTATTCTACAAAACATAACATAACTCATAGCCCAAAGTCCATCTGTTTTACATTTAATTATTATTATTATTTTTTTCCCAATTATCTTGAATGAGTGAAAACAGGAGAATGGAGGCAGGTTTCCAAGACATGTTTCCAAAAGATGGAGTTCACTGGCACTTTCTGAGCTGCCTTTATTACTGCTGGGGAAACATTGCCTCAATATTTTCTAAAATTACTGTTATTTATTTCCTGAAAGTCACTTGTCATAGAGATAACTGCTATAAATTGAAGCACACTGGGATTTTATTTTTTTTCACTGTTACTTGTTATAGATTACAGAGGTGCTGAAAATGGAGATGCTAAATAAAAAGTCTCTCAGCTGACTAACTTTTCTCTTACAAGCAAGTGACAAATGTTTCTGAAAATGAGACATAAGTAATTAATACAAGAAAATATAATTATATGGGGAACTAAGAATAGGAAAAAATTACCAATAAATGAATTATTTACATCTTCTTTCTAAAAAGAAAAGCACCAGCAAGCTCCTTATTTACTCAAAGGAAAAAAGGGACCCATTAAGTGGACTTGGCACAGTTTAAGATGCAAACATTTTATTATGATATAGCCTTTCTGATATTTTTATTTGCTTATTTGAAACCATTTTGGTCAAAGCTCCATTCAACTTTTTTTTTTTTTTTTTTTTTTTTTTTTTTAATTGGATTCACTGGCTCCTGAGGAGGGAGTGGTGCATTATTTTGTAAGCCTTCTGCTAAACAGGATGGGATACGTGCCTAGGAGACATGCATTGCTGCCACCATTTAATGTAGCTCTGGTCAAGTACAGCAGAGTTTCATGCTGCAAGAGAGCTACAGCAGAGTGCTCAGAAAGCTTTCAAACATGAAACTGGAAATGTATATTGTCATTGTGGGGTCTTGCAAGACAACTTTTTAAAATCAGAGATGTAGAAGAAGGAGCTGATGATTGGGTCTTTGTGAGTTGTCTGAAGGAGTTTTTAGCAGATGTCTGAATGATGGAGAAAGGGGAGAAGTCTGTCACTTGAGGAACAGGCTGAAGAAGTGAACATGAAGAGGCTGCTCAGCACTTTGTAACAGACTTAACCTGTGGACCTCATAACAGAGTTTTGGCTTTGCTGTCTCCGAGTTTCCTTCCTGGAATGGACCTACTGCATAGTTATTCTGTCAAGGCTGTTGAGATACCCTAGAAACTCTGGAACACTGTAAGCAATCATAGTAGACCTGACAGAACTGTGGGACAAATTTAATAACACTGGGACATTTGGAAGTTCTATTCTCACAAGCTACAGAAGAGGCTTAATGTCCAGATCCTGCGTGCTGATGTAGTTTCTATATTGCTGTTTGTTTCCACTTGCTTGGATCAGCATTTCCTGCCAATGATCCTTCCCAACAGCCCTTTCCTCAAGATCACACTAGAAAAAGTATGTCACCATCGATCACCACGTAGAATTAACTTATGTCGTGTTTTGGTCTTCGTATAGGTACAAAGTGGTTTTAAATTACCTTGTATAAGTACTGATCCATTCCAGAATCAGTGATCTGTCCAAATCAAGTTGTTAACATTAAAAGAGTGGTTGTCATATTCTCTAATGGAGAGCAAGCTCACTCCTCTTATTGGCTCAGGTCTGTAGTGGAAGACATTTTCTGGGAAAAATAATTATTATGCTTACACATCCAGTCTTCCCCAGGCAACAATTTATTTCCCCCCACCTTCTCTCACCCCCTCCTGCCCCATCTCCCCCTAACACCCCCCCCCCCCCGAATCAATTACTGAAAGATCTACCTCACCACTGCTATTAATAAAACTCAGTCATCATTTTCATGGGCAGTGAATAGTCTTTTAATTTTCATTTTATTCATTTATAATTAAATTGATTTTTTAACTGTTCTCAATCCTTCTCTTTGCACTCCAAGATGTAACATTGGTCAAATATCAAAGTTTAGATACATCCTTTTGTCATGGAGGAGTTTGCCAAAGGTTGTTGTGGCAGCTTTTACAAACTTGGGTGTATCTTTTGCCAAGTTTTATTCCTGGACATTTAATAACCAAAGGGAAAAATGCTCAGAAGCAGGAACCTGATACAAAGAATTTATAAACAGCCTTTTCCTTCTGACAGCTGTTAGATCATGGGTACTCTTCCACACAGCTCTTCAGAGGGACATGTTGACAGCAGTACTAATTGCAGAACTGTAAACATCCTTCAGATCTTTACAAGTGCAGTATGATATGGGAAGTTTGGTACCTCAGAGAAAATCTTATTGACTGTCACTAAAGTCAGCCCCAAAGGCTTCCTTTTAAGATGTATTGTCTAAGGAACATCCAAGAAATCTTGTAGAAGTTTGCAGCACTAGTGCCTATTGGCCTTTCTGCTTGTAGCAGGAGAATCAGGGTCAGAGGAGCACTGGAAAGAAGGCTTATACTCAAAATGAAGGTAAAAGAAATTGTATAAATGTATATAGATTTTTAAAGGCTTTGAAATCTATTACTTGTCTTTGTGACCCTGAGGCACTTGCAAGTTGTTTTTTTTTGTTTTTTGTTTTTTTTTTTTTTCAGCTTTTGGTGAAAAAAAAGATAGCAACTTCTTTTGCTGTTTATCTCTTTCTTCCCCTGTCTTGATATGAACAGGTTTATTTTACTAGAAAGCAAGTCACTGGATAAGAGACCAAATTATAACTCCCATTCCCTATCTTCACTGTCTTTCATGCTGGCTTAGCTCTCCTGCTGGACCATGCTGGGGAGCAGTGCAAGGTCTTCTCCCTTCTGTACCAAAGTACTGCTTGGGGTTAGGATGCAACAGCCTGAATGAGACTGATGAAAGCTCCAGCCACACATCCTTCTCCTCCCAGAGCTGAAGGAAGAGGTGGCATGTGCAACAGGAACAGCCCTCGTCTTTGCATGTTGGATGTGTCCTCAGAAGTTCTGTTCGTTCAGTATCATAATTCAGTTGCCTAACGCCTCTCTCTCTTCAGTCTTCAGATTGTGACTCATAATCAATGAGAGGATTGATTGCAAGTCTAGTGCTGTTAGAAGTTACTTTTTTTTGTTTCTTTTATCATGAAGAGAGACAGGTGTAAGTGAGAATTCTTATTGGCTTAACAGACTACTGAATAGCTTTGACCAATATAACACTAAAATTACTTTTTGTTCATGATGATAGGAAAAAATAATTCTGAATAGCATGTTGTTATAAATGCCTGCCTATAGAGCTTACTCTACAGGTATTTCTCCAAAACTAACATCAGCTATGTATGTGAAAAAGACAAATTCAATTCAGTTTGGCTTAACAAAGAATTTTCACGTACCTTATCATGTTTCAGCTTTCTTGCCTACTTTTAACAGACACTACTGTGTTAAATCATTCAAAGACATCACAGGAAGACACAAAGAACTGACAGAAGTTTCAGGTATCCTTATTATACTGTGCTGCAGGTTTTATATCTTAATCTCTGTAGCATGCAATAAGAAAAAATCAAAGTTTTAGAACCTTTCTAAAAACATAGAGAATAAATAAAGAAAAAAGTAAATGTGGATTATTTATTTTCTGTATTAATGCCTAATGCTAATGTATGTTATCTAGATGACAGGAAATGTCAACAAAAGTTAAGTAGACCTGATATTTTCTTCCATTTTACAGTTCCAATTGGATTAAAATTCTTGTTTCTTCAATTAGGAGGAAAGAACACAAAGAGAATAATTATAATTCTCCACTGTGGACTTACTCAGGAAAATCATGTCAGCAGCTGCTCTTTGTCTAGAGTTCTTTGGCTAACATCTACCCTGTTATTTTTTAAACTGCTAAATTACGGGAGAAGGAATGTGTACTTGGTACCTCTCTTGTTGGAATAAAAACGTCTCATTTGGAAACAATGGAGTTGGGCTTTCTTCTCATGATGCACAGAATGATGCACAGAACTATGCACAGAATTAAAATTATATATATTTATTCTGATATTTGATTAAATCATACCTAAAATAGACAGATTTAGCTTTACCCTGTTTTGTATCATTTAGTGGGGAGTAACAAGCAACATCTTTGAGAACTAAAGCTCTCATCTTATTTTGCTGAACTTATATTTATCAGACACTTCTGGAAATTTTTAGTTTTAGTTTTAGTTTTAATTTTTTATATGCCTAAAAGGAAATAATTTGTTTTTACTTGAAATTATTATTTATTATGATTGTAACTACTTCCTTCGTTTGGCTGGAATACTCCTTTGAACTAAGTGCAGCTCAGGGTGTGAGAGGAGGTGAAGCCCTACTCAGAGAGGACTCACCCATCTTTTTCACTGCTTCCTGTCCGCAGCATGACTGCCTCAGAGGGTCTCTGTCCTCTGGGGAAAAGGAGGAAAAATTATTTTTAGTAGTCATGGACTGCTTTTGTGAAGTTAAGTTTAAATTGCCTCTTAATTTTTTTTTATTTTTTTTTATTTTTTTTTTCCTAAAGGAAATACCCCAAACCACTTCCAGTGGTAACAGCGGTACTTTGCAACAGGGAACTAGTGGAGCACTGGAAATATGAAGTACTTTCTGCAGGAAATAGCTATGTGCTATTTGAAATCCAGAGGGCAAACTCTGTGCTGTTTTATCTGTCATTCATCCCACGCTTTCAAAGTTAAAGATCCAGGCATGAGGCAGTAGCAAAATTCTGCAGAAATGGGAAATGCCAAGCACTGATGATCTGTGGCAAGCATGAATTTTAATGCAACTGAAATTTTCACATTGAGTCCATCAATCCTTAACTGCAACCACACATTTGGACATTGAGACCTCTGCAAAAAACTGGATAAATTAATCAACCAAAACAAACAAAAATGCCTGGTAGACATTGTGGATGAGATTCATAGCTCCTAAATTTAGACAATTAAATATACAAATTTCCTTTATATATATATAATTAATATATATATATATTTCCTTAAATATATATATTTTGTTAAGGTAAATCAGGGCTGTTGGGACATTTTGTATTTAAAACCATTGGCTCATAATGTATTGGTAAGTACCATGAAAAATTCAGGAAATTAAATTAATGTAATAGGTCATGATTTGAAATTGAAAGCTTATAAACCTGCAAATTTAAATCAATGCACAGTGTGTTTCTGTTATCTGATTTTAAAACATAGGTTTTATTGAGACAGAGAACTACCTTATAAATATTTTATTAGTACTGTCAATATTCTATTGTTTAGTACCAGGATAGGGTACTAAACCCCAAAATTTGATAACTGCTCTGCAAATCTGCTTTGGTACCACTAAGGGATATATTTAGCAGGCGTGCTTTTATAATTAAAATGAAAATTAAAGAAAAACTAATTAAAGTGTAATTTTCTCCTTCCTTCCTTTCTTCCTTCCTTCCTTCCTTCCTTCCTTCCTATCTGCCTTTAGCATGACAGGTATCAATGATATTTTGTTAGGTAATTTATTAGGCAATTCAGAACATTACAATCTGTCTCTAAATCTTCAGTGATAGCTTTTTATTATCTTTGAAATTTTGTGACATATTAACAATAATGATTAAATCAAACAGTTGTTAATGCTATACACCAATACTTCAGCTTATCTGCTTGTATTAATGAAAGATAGAATTTGATTTAATGTGGAACTCATTTTTTTTCCCCTCCTTCCTTCATACCATTGAAATAAACATCCTGAAATAAATTCTGAGATCTATACTTCACCAAATTTATTATCTATCTTTTAAATATGCCTGAAATACAGGCTGCATAGAAATAACATGATAAGATGCAAGCGTTAAAAGATGCACATCTTTGGATTGTTTCTAATACAAGCAAATGGTTACTTATAAAAGCATGAAGATAGTAGTGAAGAAAAAATATCTCCTGATGGCTTTCCTAGGTACTAAACCAAAAGGCTCCTAAATCCAGTCTAGCAAAACTTCACTGAAAAATATGAAATCTGAAAAGAAGAGAAAAAGGTCAGAACTTCAGGTATAAAACATCAGTGTGATATAAATACCATTTTTTTGATACATTGGTCCAGCTAATTTGTCGTCAGTGTATGAATAAGATGTAGTAATAAAATGCTAAACTTAAATTTTGAGTATCTAAAGCTGAAAGAAGCCCTCAATATTAATTTAATCTACTGGTATCACAAAAATCAGAGAATGGATGAGGTTGGAAGGCACCCCTGAAGATCATCTAGTCCAACCCCCCTGCCAAGTAGGATTACCTGTGCACGATGGCATCCAGGTGGGTTTTGGATATCTCCAGAGAAGGAAACTCCACAACCTCTTTGGCAACCTGTTCCAGTGCTCTGTCACCCTCATAGTAAAGAAGTGCCCTCTAACATTCAGCTGGAATTTCCTGTGCTTCAGTTTGTGCTTGTTGCCTCTCACCCTGTCACTGGGAACAACTGAAAAGAGACCAGCTTCATCCTCTTGACACCCTCCCCTCAGATATTTACGTACATAAATGAGGTCTCCACTTAGTCTTCTCTTTTCCAGGCTAAACAGGCCCAGCTCTCTCAGCCTGTCTTTCTACAACAGGTATTCCAGTCCTCTTATCGTCTTCATATCCCTGTCTGGACTTGCTCCAGTAGTTTGATGTCCCTCTTGTACTGGGGAGCCCAGAAAAGGACACAACACTCCAGGTGTGGTCTTGCCAGGGCTGAGTAGAGGGAGAGGGTCACCTCCCTTGACCTGCTGGCAACACTCTTACAAATGTACTCCAGGATACCATTGGCATTCTTGGCCACAAAGGCCCATTGCTGACTTATGATCAGCTTGCTGTCCACCAGGACTCCTAGGTCTCTCTGTAGATATGCTATACAGCAGATCAGCCTCCAGCCTGTACTGGTGTTTGGAGTTATTTCTCCCTAGGTGCAGAGCCCTGCACTTGCCTTTGTTGAACTTCATGATGTTCCTCTCAGCCCAGCTCTCCAGCCTCTTGAGGTCCTGCTGAATGGCCGCACAGCCCTCTGATGTATCAGTCAGTCCTCCAAGCTTTGCGTCATCAGCAAACTTGCTGAAGGTACACTCCATTCCATCATCCAGGTCATTGATGAAAACGCTAAACAACACTGGACCCACTACTGACCCCTGGGGGACACCGCTAGCTAGAGACCTCCGATTAGACTGCACCACTGAGCACAACCCTCTGAGCTCTGCCATCCAGCCAATTATCAATTCACCTCATTGTCCACTCATCTAGCTCATACCTCCTGAGCTTGTCTATGAGGATATTATGGGAGATAGTGTCAAATGTCTTGCTGTGGTAGACCACATCTACTGCTCTTTCCTTGTCTACCCATCTAGTCACCTCATCATAGAAGGCTATTAGATTGGTGAAGCATGATTTCCCCTTGGTGAATCCATGCTGACAGCTCCTGATAAACTTCATATCCTCCACATGCTTGGAGATAACCTCCAGGATGAGGTGCTCCATCACCTTTCAAGGGATAAAGGTGAGGCTGTCTGGCATCTTGTTCTTTTCGTTTCTTGCTCTTTTTGAAGACTGCTGTGACATTGGCCTTCTTCCAGTCCTCAAGCACCTCTCCTGTTCTCAGTAACCTTTCAAAGATGAAGGAGGGTGGCCTAGCAATAACATTGGCCAGCTCCCTCAGCACCTGTGGGCATGTGGCTCACTAAACCTCTGAAAAGCCACAATATTGAGAAAATCCATTGGTGCAGTGTTCTGTTGCAGAAGGGACTGTGTCATTTGAGTGTTTGAGTGTTCAAGTTCTGCTCTGAAGACATAGGACCTGCTGCTCACTCTTTCATCCAATATAAAGAAGAGCCAGAAGCCCACAGAGATGGTAGAGTAACAGAATGCAAGCTATATTTCATGCTTATCACAACTTTTTGATAAATAAATGCCCCACTCCTTAAAAGACTGTACTAGATACAAATTTATGGCTCATCTGTGGCTAAAAGAATTTTCCTTGAGTTCTAGATAACTAATTGGCACTTAACTAGCTATGCTGATCTTTATATTTGCCTAGCAATTGTCTTCTAATTCTGTTGTTTTCTTCTGCAGTAATTTACAGCTGACTGTATTTTTTCATCCTTTCTTTTACTATTTCTTTCTTATAAATAATTTATCTCTACTTCTCATGGTCGTAGAAGAGATAAGTTAGTCACTTTTTTTTTTTCCTTACACTAAGGGGTAGAATAATCTCACTGATTATTTTTGTTCATGGAGACTTCTGCTCACAGCAGATTTTAATATTTCTTTTGAAGCCCCTGAATTTCCATGTACTATAAAGTCTAGTCATTATATTTTTTTATCTTCATGCCATCGTACTTAATCTTTTTACAGCTAATTTTTTTTTTCCACTTTGGTAATGGGCACGCCAGTCTTCATTCATGACAATATGTGTTATTAGCTCTCCTCTCCTGTGCTCATGATTGACTCATCATGGTTTCTTCTTTTATCTTATAAGCAATCTCCCTTTTCCACTTTTTATAATATGTAAAGCCATTTAGCTATTTTTACCTTGCATTTAATCACTGAATGGGATAGCTGGCAGATCACAATAGATTAGTTTTTCATTTGATGGTGTTGCATTTAGAAGACTGAAGAACTAAAAATAATTGTTCTTCTTTATAGAAAATACTCATATAAAAAGAGAAAGTGAGCTGAAACTCAATAGAGCAATGCTAGTTGGCTAGAAATATGAAACAACTCTGTAATATAAAAATGATTGTTCTGCTATTTCTCTAGCTTGCATCTAATATATATATATATTATATATAGCTTGCATCTAATAT
>CM021732.1:20790899-20839199 GCA_011075105.1 Heteronetta atricapilla | reverse complement strand
ATATATATCTGATGTGCCATAAAAAGAATTCTTAGTTGTCCTCTCATTCAGATGGGAAATGTTTAGGGCTCCTCGGATATTTTTTTCTTCTTTGACATAATATATATTTCTTCTTTTTTAAGCCTGGTTTTGTAGAGAAACAAGAGACATACATTCACACTGCCAGTTGCCAAAATAAGTGGTGTCATTTTTGGTACCTTAACACTTCTCATTCAGCTTCTAGTTGCCAGTACAAATGTCCAGTAGGTCCTGGGTGACATCTGCTATTCCTGTGTCTTGAGTGCTCAGGGTGTAATAACAGCACTAAAAAGAATGTTTAGGTGGTTGAATCCACTGCTGTCTGTTAACCTGTCATTTCTTGCCAAATTGCATTGAAGCCTATCCCTTTCCCACAATTTGGCAGAGTGATGAAAACCTTATACATACCATCTTTTCTGTGACTCCTGTGAAAGCTGCCATCCACCTAGAGGCTGACATCCAGGTAGAGAAGAGAGACCCAGAACTATCTCCTGACCAAAGGAAAGACCATTGGACCTCAAGGGGTAGCTTTGGTCAGCACCCAGGTGTTTCTCATCAGCTGAAGCTGACAGATGGTGGGGACACAGGCAGGATCTGAAGGGTGTTTTCAAAATTTTAAGACGACCTTCTGCAGAAGTGAGCAGGAGATCAGTTTGGCTCCAAAAATCTTAATGAAATCAAGGAGTGTATTTTGCTTGAACATGAATAGAGTTTTTCTTAAAGAAATCTTCCTTGAGATAAGTTGTTAGAATTGATTTCCTGTATTTATTATTATTTTTATTTTTTTTTCCACTTCAAATGTTGTATGAAAGGATAACTGCAGCATGCAAAGTATGTCCAAATCTGCTCTGAAATTGCAAATTGCAACTTGTTCACAATATGTACACTATGACCTTTCTTTTCATACATTTTATGTTTACATATAAACTTATAATATACTTTTAATTCATTTTCCTATGTTTTTTTTTTTTTTTCCTTTTTCTTTTCCTCTAGTACATTTTCAAGTTCTCTGTTCCTCTTATGCTTAATAGAACACATAAATCTGTCTGCTGTAATTTACATAATAGTCTGAGGCATCAGAACATTATTTTTCAGCTATGTATCTGTTGTCTCATTTTTTCTGCCCTCTACTTTGGACTTGATTTGAACTTCTATTCTTTGTGATTTAATTTCTATGAAGCCGCTTCTTGTGATATAATCTGTCAGCAAACTGTTCTTAAATTTTAGGTAGCATGCAAGTGTTGCTTTTACCCTTTGTGGACAGAACAGTTTCAATGTCCACAGACTTAAATTCAATGTCTTACTATTGTTAAGACACTGTATAGTGGGAAACTCGTAATTGTCTTGTATGCATCAAATACTTATGCATGTATATGAAATATTTTGTTGTTAATGTGCCTTGATTACAGACAGATAATTGTATTCAACATGTTGGTGAATTGATATACTTCAATATTTATCCTGGAACTTATATCAGTCACACAAATTCTAAACCTCAAGCCCACTGCAAAACATGACATAAAATGTTGATCTGAATGGCATGCTTGCACATAACTACTGCAAAATTCAGTAGTGAAATCTCTTGTTTGATCCTTTTTCCACTTTAACTTGATCCTTTATTATGTTTCACTGGCTGCTGGCAAAACAGAAGATTAATTTTACATGTTTGACTGCAAGATTTCTACAGGTTTTAAATTCCTGAATGGTTCTCTTTAAGTCTCTTATAGGAACTATAAACCTTTTCACTGGATTTAAGTGATTGTGATTCAGTGATTCACTGGATTTCACTAGCTTTATTACATCTTCCTTTATTACAGGAGAAATTATTTGCTTTATAAATTGGAGAAGGTAAGTAGTTTCCTTCTGACACTGTCTCTATGTGCATGTTTTGCAAATACTTATATTCCTCTTGGAATACAAGTTGGAAAACATTCTAAATACATTAATTCCTCAAATAGTTTAGAATCATAGAATCATAGAATATCCTGAGTTGGAAGGGACCCTTAAGGATCATCAAGTCCAACTCTTGACACCGCACAGGTCTACCCAGAAGTTCAGACCATGTGACTAAGTGCACAGTCCAATCGCTTCTTAAACTCAGTCAGGCTCGGTGCAGTGACCACTTCCCTGGGGAGTCTGTTCCAGTGTGCAACCACTCTCTCTGTGAAGAACCCCCTCCTGATGTCAAGCCTAAACTTCCCCTGCCTCAGCTTAACCCCGTTCCTGCGGGTCCTGTCGCTGGTGTTAATGGAGAAAAGGTCTCCTGCCTCTCGACCCCCCCTTACGAGGAAGTTGTAGACTGCGATGAGGTCTCCCCTCAGCCTCCTCTTCTCCAGGCTGAACAGGCCCAGTGCCCTCAGCCGTTCCTCGTACGTCTTCCCCTCCAGGCCTTTCACCATCTTCGTAGCCCTCCTCTGGACACTCTCCAACAGTTTCACGTCCTTTTTATACTGTGGTGCCCAGAACTGCACACAGTACTCGAGGTGAGGCCGCACCAGCGCAGAGTAGAGCGGGAAGTTTCTCTTTAACAATATATATACACTGTCTTAGATGTGACAGAAGTTACTGCACAAGTAAATATAACTAAATTCTTTAATGGAAGTAATACTGGAAAGACCAGTATTAAGGACCCAGCTTGATCATCCAGCTAAAGTTTCTTGCATGATTTGCTGGAAGTCAACGCTTACATGGCTATCAGTGGGTAAATTAATTTGGCCTGTATTTTTTGGTTTATTTTTAAACTTAGTGCAGGCAATCATGCTTAAAAATAATAATAATAAAATCAGTAGCTACTTGGGCTACGTTCCAAGAAAAGTTATTATATAGAATCATATTGCAAAAAGACATTGCATTTTTCAGCTTTGGCACATTTGGATGTTTTAATGTTTCAACGTAGAAGTTATTAGCCAAAATACTTTTTGCTAATTAAGTAATGAGACAGTGAGTGATTTGTTTGAACTTTTCCCAGAGAAAAATGGTAACTTTCTGCCACTAATCCTGATTACATATTGCCCCATGTGTCTGTCATTTGAGATAAGGGCTTCTCATTATCACATAAGGATCTCACACTATTACCTTTAACACTGAAGACAAAGTAGGAGCTGGATTTTAAAAGTGCTTATTTATTTAATTAATTATTTTTCAGAATCCAAGTTTCCACACAGATGTTTATAACTTGAAACAAACAAAAAATAATTTTATTTTAATAAATTCTCACATTTTCTTTTTAGAAGAGCATTTTCTGCTAGAAAAAAAAAAAAAAAAAGAAAAGTTGCTCATACTGTAATTAATATTATCAGTTGTCTAACAACTCCTTTACTGCCAATGGTGCCATGGTGGAATTTTTGGGTACAGAATGTCAGCGGCTTTTCTCCTGTTAGTACACAATTTTTTACAAAAATAAAACATTTTCTACCAGCTGTTATGCCTCTGGTTTCTTTGCTTATTGTGGACTGGACTCTTAGAGTACTACAGGATCTTGCTTATTATTGCTAAGGTAAGTTTTGGCACCAGCAACATATATGCTTTGCTTCTGTATTTGATGATGCATATTAATCTACTTTTTTCAAAGAAAGAAAATGAAAAGGGAAACATGTGAATGCATTACTTAAACAGGATGTTTCTTTTGCTGTGTAGATATATCTTCTGATGTTCTGCATGGATTTTCTATTAATATTTGATGCCAGTGCTTTTGATCTAAAAGCATACTATCTGTATGAAAAAGAGGTTGGAATGTTCTTTTTCTCACTTTGAAAACAATCAATAAAGTAAGTTTCAAATTCAGTGTTGATGCTGCTCAAATCAGAGGTTATGCTAAGTGACAAACTTATGCTCATATGATGCTATCTCTACCAAAGGTAAGTTGTCATAGAAAAGAAATATTTTGGTTTTGTTATAAAGCAAGTCCTAAGTGGCAGGATCTACTCTTCATCCATGCTCTCCTTTCTCTTCAGGTTTAGGTGGCGGTGAGTAAAATCTCCTGCTGTATGAAGTTGTCAGTCCTATCAATTTGGTAAATTAATCTTGTAACTTGAAGCTTAATACTAGCTTTATTACATCTTCCTTTATTACAGGAGAAATTATCTGCTTTATAAATTGGAGAAGGTAAGTAGTTTCCTTCTGACACTGTCCCTATGTGCGTGTTTTGCAAATACTTATATTCCTCTCTATGGGCTTTACTAGTGGGATCATTTTCTAGCACTTCATTGCTAGAATGCTGGCAGATACGTAATTGTCTACCTGCTATTTAAAATGATACAAAAATATGACTAGACCAATTTCATAATAATTTTCACAGAATCACAGAATACTCTAGTTTGGAAGAGACCTCCAAGATCACCGAGTCCAACCTCTGACCTAATGCTAACAAGTCCTCCACTAATACATATCCCTAAGCTCTATATCTAAGCGTCTTTTAAAGACCTTCAGGGATGGTGACTCAACCACTTCCCTGGGCATCCTATTCCAGTGACTAACAACCCTTTCAGAAAAGAAGTTTTTCCTAATATCCAACCTAAACCTCCCCTGGTGCAATTTTAGCCCATTCCCCCTCGTCCTGTCGCCTGACATGTGGGAGAATAGACCAACCACCACCTCGCTACATCCTCCTTTAAGGTACCTGTAGAGGTACCTGCAATAAGGTCACCCCTGAGCCTCCTCTTCTGCAGGCTAAATAGTCCCAGCTTCCTCAGCCTTTTTTTAGAAAAAAAAATTTAGAATTGTTTGAGGTCAAGATTGTCAATTCTTTTGTTTTTAGTTAAATCAGTTTTTATTCTTAAATCTAAAAAATACTTTATAAGATGACATTTCATTGAAAAGTTATGAGGACTCCATCTTTACACAAAGAGACAGTTATCTGAAAAACAAACAAACAAAAATAGGAACAGCTCTTGAAGTACTTTAAGACATTTTAAAATGCTGTCTAGAACGCAGAAGTGGGAAAGGTCAGGAAAATGTAAATTAAGGTAGAAACAGAAGGATCATAGAACAGAAGGATCATCAACAACCTAATTTTTAGTTCATTAGTCTTAAAATTTGAAAAATTCCCCCAACACCCCAAATCAGCTCAGTTAATCTCAGATGCATTGATCATATTTATCTGCTCAATAAGAGAGGAATTACACTTATGTCATTAACTTATGCCTTCATCTTCTAACTGTAATAAGCATCATTGTAAAGCTCAAGCTTCAGTACTTTAAAATTAACATCAATAGACTTAACACCATGAGGTTTAAAATAAAAGAATATATGTAATAAATAGATATAATTCTCTTTGCCCTCAATGTTTTGATTCTTCTTGACTTACTCAATTTTGTCACCTTTCACGTAGGAAAAGAAGCATAAGTGTTTATTTTTGATATATGTATTTTTAATAGAGACTGGATTCATACGATTCTCTAAAATAACCTTAAGAATTGTCAGAGTAATGACAAAATCTGGAAGTTGATAAAGGAAGAAATATTAACTTATTTTGTTTTGTTTTGTTTTGTTTGTTTTGCTTTATTTACTTCAAGAAGCTGTAAGAAAAAATCTTTCAAGGATCAGTCCCTAGGCCATTAATATTCTGTTATGTCTGACAACGGTGTGGGATAATGGTTTCTGAAATCAGTCTGCCTTTTGAAAATAAGTATTAGAAAACTGTTGATGGAGCAAAAACACTTCAAGTATTCTAAAGGAAGTTATATATGCTTATGAGTAATTGTTTCATTGCTCACATATAAAATTAGCTTTAAAAAATACCACTGTAACCTCAGAATAATCCTAAAAGCTGAGTTATAAAGTGTCTTGTGCCAAAGGACTCTAGGCATTTCCTACAGTGGTGTTCACAGCAACAAGACTTCTGAGAAGCAAGAACAAATTTTCTACCATGACTTTCACATATTCCACTCAGTTAAGTGTGAAGTTCAGAATTACACGTTTTTCATAAAGGCAGGCTCATCTGACTGTGAAGAGATGAAAAAGAGACGACTAGGCACAACTCGCATGTTCTCTTTTGTGTAACTACTTAACCATAGTGGCACAAAAATACTTCTTTGCCTCATGAGAATCAATGTTGGTTCTCAAGTGTGTGCAGTCATTATGCATGAACTTATCTTGATATTTAACAAGAGCCAAAAGGGAAAATAATATATTAAACAAAAAGAAATTATGGCCAAATTGGCGGAGTGCACGTACTGAATCACTATTCCTTTATTTCCAAGTGAAAATGATTGATATAGTGTGATGTGGACTCAGCCCAGCTGCTGTAGCTTGGCCTACATCAGCTCCTTCTGAAGGGAGCAAAAGCTGGTTCACTTTAGCCATAGGCGGCACAGTTCTTTGAAGTGAGTACTCATTAAAGCACATGTAAAGTATGGAATTGAGTATTAAGCATGTGAGAGAAAACACAGCCAAAGAAACTGGTGAGAAATGTCTAAGTCAAGTAGAAGCAGAAATATCTATGCATTTTATCTTAATTTCTGTCCCCTTCTTTATTTTTTATTTTCCTTGATCCTACCTCCAATCTACTGTATGGAATTAGATCAAAAATATACCCAGCCAAGTATCCTGTTTGTCATAAGGAACTGATGCCTAGCAATGAGAAAGAGAGCTGAACAGTGCATTTCCTTCCTATGCTCCTCCACTTTCCAGTGATCTTCAGGTCTCAGAAAATTATCTTGCTTTCCAGAATGTTTCCACCCAGATCTTTCCATAAAGTGACATACAAAAAGCAGATGTTGACCGGTAACACACTTAATTTTCTGGACTTCAATCTTCTGTCTAATCCCCTTCTTTTCTACCATTCTGATTGTCTTTGGTGCTCATCAGGTACAGCAGAAGAGCTGGAATGAGCTTCAGGCCCCACACTGGGCTGATAAAATACAAGGAAAAAATATCTGAATAAGTAGGAGAAAGATAAGCTTTTTGGAAAGAGAAGCTGGGAAACTGCAGGAAGATCAGAGGGAAGAAAGGATAAAAGTTCTGTGTCTTGTGTTATGTGGAGAATCTTGAACTGTCCATATCTAGACCAAATAGGTTAGATTAGTGATTTAAGTGTAATTTAAGAAAAGATGAAGACTTATGAATACTGCAGATAAGCAATTTTATTCCCTCTTGGTCCAAATATTAGGATTATTTTATTATGAGAGGCAGAAGTTTAATATCAAATTAATTTAATATTAATTTGTAATTCTATATTAGCATATTAAGGCAAATAATCTATCTCTCATCTTTCCCCTTCTACTAAACTTCTACTGCACTCTCCTCTCCCCCTCTTCTTTCCTTTTTTTTTTTTTTTATTTTTTTAGTAGACTAAGGCTATGTTCTCTGACATGCTTATCTTCTCAGTTGACTTTTTTTCTTTTTTTTCCATTGGACCAAACCAGAAAGCTTTCTTCTGTTTAATATCTTCTAATTAGATAGGTTACTCTGGTCTATAGCTTTCTTTAAGTTGCATTAAACAGACTTTTTTTTTTTTTAAGTCTATGTCTAAAATAGTTTCCCAAACTACTGGAGTAGTTCTTGTAGCTCTTTTCTGATTGTTTTCCAGTTTGCCAAGTTCTGCTTTAAAGCATCAGCAGAAATGGGATGTGCTATCTCCAGGGCAAGGCTCATTAGTGTTTCAGATAGTAATTTAAACTTTCTTCTCTCTCTAGTCTTCCCAATTTACAGTATAAATATATAGCGAATAGCATAATGGGACAAGACTACAGCATGGCTGCAGGTGCTACTATAGAATAATAATAATAATAATAATAATAATAAAAAACACAAGGAAATTTTAAAGCATCTTTTGTGATAAAATTCTCTGAGGCTCCCTGAAAAGTAGGAGAAAAATGCTTTAGCTTTAGGTTTTGATGTAGGCTGCTCTTCACTAGATGAAGTGTCCATCCTGTACTTAAAAACAAACAAACAAACAAACAAAAACAAACAAACAAAAAAACAATTAGTTTTATGATTTGGAGCCTTTAAAAAGGACCTTTTTTCTCTATGGATTTTTAAAAATACTTTAAGCAGAAATGTCAGAACATAATTTGCTGTACAGTAGAAACAGAGTATCATCTTTACACATTATCTAAACACTTGTGTGGACAGATAAGCACTTCTTATTAATACATCCATCAACCAAATATGCTGAGGACCTTCTTTTCACATCTGGTAGTAGCTGATCTTTCTACTGAAATGTTGTGAAAACACCAGGACTTTTTTTTTCCTCTTAGCAGTTACTTTGTTCCTATAGACAAGAGGAAAACTAATCCTATCTGACACCTCTACAGATTTGTGTTTTATTTTTCAGTGTGTGTTTTTATGTCCATTGTTACCTGTACCTGTATTACCTTCAGTAGGAAGTCTCCAGATGATGCTAGAGAACAGAGATGTTTCTGGTCATGGGCTGTGAATGGAGCAGTGTGATGTCTCAGGGATGTAAATGATGGCAGAGAAGAGGAAAAATTCATGAATTCCACAGACACTAACTTGTTTGGATGAAAAATGTCTATCCATAGTAAATTTATGCATGTGGCACTGTTTTCACCCCAGCTATCTTGTAGAATATCTACACAGAATCTACTCACCTACACAGATACGTGACATGCTCTAGGGCTGTAAACATCAGCTCTTAGCAGTGGAACATGAAGTATTATATCTAATTGACATAAGAAGGGGAATTCATTTCCCCTTCATAAATTTGTAATTCCATAAATTACATTTAGAATATAATTTAAAGCTGTTTTAATTTTCTTTTGGTTAAGTTAGACAATGTCCTGTCTGCAAAAGCAAGATCACAGCAGATAAAATAGAGGTGATAGACTGCTTACATTACAGAAAATGTTTCTTTGGATATCTTCAATCAGATTGTATCAGAAAAAGTCACTGAGTTCTTTCAGCTATGCTGTTTATATTAGTTTGCCTGTACCATTGAATCTTGATGATTTTAATACATAGCAAGGTAAAGTTTCTTTCTAGCAATTGATAAGTGTTATTTTATTCTAATACTAAATTAGATTAAAAATAAAACAAAAAATCTTTGGAAAAAATCAAGAAATATTTGGAAAATCAGAGCAAAAATTTTCTTGGAGACCACTGAATTTAAGGTTTTGTCATTTCACTGGTTGTATATTAGCTTTTCATAAGCTTCAGTAATTCTGTAAATGTGTTTTTTCAGGTGAAGTTAAGAGGTTTAATAAAGGTTATAATATGAATGATCGGTTACTAAATGCTTAATTCTTTTTTTTTCCCTCATTATCTCTGAGAGTAAATTTTTATGGCAAAAATATAAAGTTTATCAAAAGTCATTAATATCACTTAGCATAAGGCAAAAAAAATATATTGAGCTGATCATGCTGACTGCAAAGCCTTGTCTGAATACTGATTTGTATATTACCTTATAGTTTTGTCCAAGTATTGGAAATCTGAGAAGCTTTAATCACAAACAGATCATATGACGTTCTATTTGTCTCTGTTATAAATGTCCTCAACATATTTTTCGTATGAGATTTCTGGCATAAACATAGTGTTAAAAATGAAACTAGCTGTTGGTGGCTATTCTCCTAATTTTCAGTTAATGTTTCAGTGTCCATTTGGGGGGATCAAGCAAGCGTTTCTAAAACCCGTGAAGGCTGTGCATATCAGAAAAGGACTTTTGAATAGCTCTATTTGTTGTACAGTCAGTATAGACAATGAAGTAGTAGTAATCTGATGCAGTTATGGTGACCTCCGACACTTAGTAGACAGCCACAGTATTTAAGAACAGCTACTGCTATTTCTGGACTTTCTTAGCTATGAGCTATAGTCATCAGCTCTGAAGATCGTGACTGTCTGAAACACAATTGTATGTATATAAAATACTGGGGACAACTTTCTATCCAGAGGAAGGTGACCACGACTATAATGGGAATGAAAAGTAGTAACGATTCAGAATGACTACTGAATGACTTCTGAAGTTTTACTTTGTGTGACATTAATAAAAAAATAAAAAGAAAAAAGAAGAAGAAGAAAAAAATACCCTTTTTTCTTTTTTTTCTTTTTCTTTTTTTTTTTCTGCCTGTCTGTTTTGGTGTTTCATCTTCAACTAGACGTTAAACATCAAGGCCTGGTGGAGGGGTGGGGGTAGGGAATGGGCTGGAATATGCTGTCCCTCTCATTTAATATAACAATATATTTGGATGAGTTTCCCTGATGACTTAGTGGTTTCCCTACATAAGATCTTGAAAATGAAATACAAATAAGCCAAGCTTTGGATTTAGTTTGCAAAGGTTATTCACTATTTCTCTTTACCTCTAAACCAAGTTTAACCTGTTGGCTGCTATTAACACTAATTGCAATTCTGGTCTGGTGTTCCACCATAAGGAACAATTCCAAGAACAAATTCAAGAACAATTCCACCATACTTTCTCTCCATAAGGAGAGATTATCTGTGAGTGCAATACAGTACTGTCTGCATCTTATTTGATCTGAGCCCAACAGGGTACTTGAGAAAAATGGATGTCCAGGTACTGTAGCAGACTTCTTATAGACTTCTCACATTTGTATTATTCTGTAAATGAATCTAGGAAGTGAGAAGGTAGCTAGTGGCTACCTATGATGCTTTCTTTAGAGGTGTTTGTCAGTGTTTATGTGTTTAATAATAGATTTTTCCTTTTTAAAAACAGATATTTTGTTTGATAAAGGCCCTAACTGTGATAAGAGGTGGAACACTTGCAAACATTCAGTCTGCCTGCAAACTCACGTTTCCCAATATGTGAAGTTCCGATCTAGTCTGCAAATAGAAGTCTGCAAATAGAAGACTCTTGCCATGGAAGGAACTGTGTGGGTGAGGGACTTCTTGATCATCTTACCCTGATAGGGAGTTGGTATATTGTTAGAACACACTGCAAAGAACCTGAAAACATTCTTGAGTCCGATAATGTAGACAGGACTCCAATAATACAGATGTAGCCTGATATGTTCCCACAAAAGATATCTTGAAAAATAAACTAAATTATTTTTGGCATCTGCTACCCCTGATATTCACTACAGCGTTTTGTGGAGTTGAAACAAAAGTTCTTGAAGGAAAATGGTGACTTCTCATGAAACTAAAAGACTGAAAAAATTAGAACCTACAAAGAACAGTATATCTTTGAGCCTTTCAGGGTAGCAAACTACATATATGAGTTTGAGGGCAGTTCAGTTTCCATTGTCTACCTATTATTGATTTTTTTTTCTAAGACTTTTCAGAACTCTGTTTGTCTGTTCACATGAATGACACAAAGAGATGATTTTGGTACTGTGTGACTGTTCGGTTTTACTAGTCTTTTGACTTTCCAATTACTTGGAGAGATTCAGCATTAGAATATGATATTGATAATATCTATGTAATTTTAAGGGGTTCCAGCTTTTTCTTTAGAATGAAGAACAAGGACAGTTTTGTAAAAGAACCAGAGAATTGCTTGACTATTGATTTTCTTTATATTCATGTGTACATCAGAGAAAGATGAGTGTATCTCTGGGAAATTAATGTGACACCACGTATTTTTTCTTTCAGCATAGGTTCTAGTTTTGGAAGGCTGCAGTATTTTGAGTAAGTATTAGAGTTTTTGATCAGTAAAGACTTACATGAAAGGTGAGATTACCTAGTCCAGTGATTCCATTTTAAGTTATTTTCTATCAAAATATGTAATAATTTCTATCAAGATATGTAATAATTTATATTTTTAATATTTCAGGAATATTATTTTATTGTTAATGTTTTTTGTGAGATATTTTTTTTTGTTTTGATGGAGAAAAGCACTAGTGCAAATCAGGGATTTCTAATAGCAATTACTTCCTATCATCACATACAGATATGCAGATGTTCATGCTCTAATTCCGGGAAAAGATTTCTATTTTACATTTTCAGTCTTAACTGATTTTATAAAAACTTGTTTTTAAGTGTATTTCTGTTAACAGAAAATGTAATGATCTACCACCAGATGGAGTATTGACTCTGGATTTCACATATGCCTTTAATAACAAGAGACATAGCTCAAGCTTATAAAATGTTAGAGTGAAAATGACAAGACACAATCTAAATTATTTATTTCCATGTTCAAGTAGGTGGGCAACATGGGACACTAGAAACTGAAGACAGTCAAAGGTGATATTGCTTTACATTGGAATCATTTTTTTTATCTGGTCTATTAAATTTGTGATTAGTTTCAAGCAGAAATGAGTTGTTAATTTGTTTTTTTATTATTATTATTTTTTAATAGATTATAATGCAGTACAAAACACTTTCATAGTGTTGTAGTTTACCCTGTCAGGCAGCTCTGCACCACACAGCCATTTGCTAAATCTCACCAGGTGGGATGGGGGAGAGAATCAGGAAAGTAAAAGAACAAGAACTTGTGGATTGAGATTAAGACAGTTTACCAGGTAAAGTGAAAGCTGTGTGTGCAAGCAAGGCAAAGCAAGGAATTCACTCTCTGCTTATCATTGGCAGGCAGGTGTCATCCACTCTCAGGAAAGCAGGGACAATCATACTTACCGGTTTCTTAGGAAGACAAATGACATCATAGAATCATTAAGATTGGAAAAGACCTCCAAGATCATCTGGTCCAACTGTACCCCTACCACCAATATTACACACTAAACCATGTCCCTGAGAACCACATCCAACCTTTCCTTAAACACCCCAGAGACAGACTCCACCACACCTCTGGACAAGCCATTACAAATGTTGCCTCTCCTTTCTCCCAGCTGTTATTTCTGATCATGACACCACATGATGTGGGACATCCTTTTGACCAGCCTGGGCCAGTCCTGGCTGTGTCCCCTCCCAGCTCCCGCTGCACCCCCAGCCCCTTGCTGGCTGGGCAGTGCACAGAGCAGGAGAGTCCTTGGTGAGTACTGCCCAGCAACAATTATGTCAGTGTGTTACCAACATTATTTTCACCAAAAATCTAAAACACAGCATCATATGAGCCTCTACAGAGAAAATTAACTGTCCCAGACAAAAACATGACACTTAGTAATTGGCAACTTGGTAAAGACTCTAAAACAGTTCATATTGTCAGTTTGGGTAACACCATAGCCTCCACAACATGTGTTAACAGGAGGAATGACGTCTTATTCGACCATCCTCAGTAAAACCCTACCAGATTCCTCAACTGCATATACATTGTAATAGTCGATGCAGAGGATGCCATGGATTTTGGTCCTCATTTGAAAAAAGAAACCTGCAGTCTTTGCAAAGAATTTTTCTCACTCTATATTGATGGAGATATGTGACCATCTACTAAGATGCATCCTGGAGCACTGGTCTGTCTGCCCATAACTGTTAGTAATAAAGAAGAACTGAGAAGAACTCAGCATCCACTAAGACAGATCTGTCAGAAGATATACTTTAGCTTGGAAATGGAGCAGACATTGGAAAGAGACCATGGCAATCTTCAAGTGCCGTCTGGGCCTCCACAGGTTGCAGCTGAAGCTCCCTATATCTGCAAATCTGTCTCTTTCAGCCTTTTCTCTTTTGCTTCGCTGCTCCATACCGCTGAGGGCAAATGAACTTGCCGGAACCAACACAACAGAAACTAACACAAATTTTTGGTTCTCTCTTCTCATTTATTTCTAGATGGGAAGTGTACAGGCCATAAACAATACATTTGTATGTTGGACAGATTCCTCTGCAGTTGTTTAGCTAGTAACTCAGCCAACTCAATGTATGTCCTGGTAAAAATCACACCATTATTTTTTTTTTTTCATAATGAACTATTATGTATAGTTCTTCATATGCTATACATAATGTACTACTATGTATATGTACTGCCAAAAATTCAGCACCTACCTTTCTCATCAGAAAGTGCACGTTATAGTTTTGCAGTGCAATGATCAGATGTTCTGTCTTGCACTGTATATTAGTATAAATGGAAATAGGGCTCTTACAGTGACCTATTGTTTGTCTCTAGTCCCTTCCACCACCATTGATTTAATATTAATACTTCTTGCTAGGAATCACTCATGTTCACAAGTTTTTTTTTTGTTTGTTTGTTTGTTTGTTTGTTTGTTTTTTTCTGATAGAAATAATAGAAATTCTTCCTTGGCGAAATTCAGTCCTGTAGGTTTGTTCTGATGAGATTTGTACAATGCTTCTCCAAGGGCAAATTCAAAACTGCATTTTAAAACAGTCATTTTTCTATGAGTGTATTGAATAAAATGGTTTAAATAATGGTAAAGGGAATAAAAGAGAAAATAATTTCCTGGTATGGCATGATAGTGCCCCAATTTGTATCATCTCTTCAGTATATAATTGGAACTTTAATTCTTATTTTACAAGATTTTACACCTCTGGTTCCACCTACAGTTTTTTGTTTGCTTTATTTTATTTTATTTTGCTTTTGTTTTGATATATCTCTGCCTTTGCTGTCACACTTTTTGTTTTTGCCAAAGAACTGTACTCAAGGCTGTGGTACTTTGGACTCTTTGATGATTTATGTATTACAGAATCTTTCATGATTTTTGATATGGAATACAGCAAAATTTTATACTATAATCATCTAGCTTTCCTGATGTGTTTGTAACAACTCATAAACATTTCAGGTTTATGGTTCAAATACCTGAGATGTCTCATGGGTTCTAATATCTGCCAGTTCTTAAAATTCAGTTGTGATTTCTACTTAGCCTGTCCATAAGAAAACCCTGGTCTTTCGTGTTTAAGGACTTTCATGTTATCTTGTAAAGATGGAAGCAGCTACTGTGTTTGTTTTATTTTCTTACTTGTCTCAGCAGTAGAGATCCAAATCTTGTTAAGTATTAGAAAAGCTGGTAGTTTAACACTGTATTACCCAGTTTTCCACTCCATCTAATTTTGATTTTTAAAGTGTTAAGTGAGATTTAGCATGGTAATTAAAAAGACATAATTTGCAATTACAAAGAACTTGATAAAACTAGCACAGTAAGCTTAGCTTCATAAAAATTGACTTTTTTTTTTTTTTTTTAACGTATTTATTTTTCTGCATCATCACATCTTGCTATTTTCCGTGTTCCATTTTTTTCTAGAATTTAAAGAAGTCTGATGGTACCACCTCTGTAGCACAGGCATATTGTTTTATTTATTTATTTATTTATTATTATTGTATTCTTTCCTCTTTGGACAATAGTTTGCTGCAGTGGTTACCAGTTTCCTTTGGCTGGAGTTGTGTTCCAAATAACTTTTACCTTGATTTTTCATCTGGATAATCACAAACTGAGCCATGAATCTTTTTATTTTATTTTATTTTATTTTATTTTATTTTATTTTATTTTATTTTATTTTATTTTATTTTATTTTATTATTTTATTTTATTTTATTTTATTTATTTTGTGCATTTATTTACTTTTCTGATGTCTAGAAGAAACTATGGAAAATGATACAAAATGGCTTCCACTTTGTGTTATGTGGTGTTAGGATCTAGTTGTGCCATCAGTAGCACAAGTACTGGATTTTCAAATAACTGGATAAAATTTGGATGGCTCTCAAATCTGGGACTCCTGTTAGCTTCAGTCAAAGTTCTAGGTACTAATTACTTTTTAAAAATGTCTTTGATAATTGTGCTTTTGAAAGCTATATTCCACCTATTGTATAAATCTATGAGAGTCTGCTTTTTTCTTTTTGTTTTTCTGGGGGAAAAGTTTCCTATGGTTGACCTTTGGTAATTGTGAAGACATATGAAGCAAAAATTCACACCTTTTTATGTCCTGCAAAGTGCTAGCTTAGTTCTAAGGGTTAATAGCACCAGTCAAAAAGTAAATGTGAAATGGAGTGGTCTAATTTCTGCAGAAGCAAATTTGCACCCTTCAGTTCCCCATTGTGTTGTATATTTCTTTCTCTTATAGTGTGATTGTTTCTGATACATGGAGGAAGGATGATATAGCTAAAAGTACATACTTTTAAAAGTACATTTAAGAATTTTCATATATGGTATATAACATATATATTATTCCCATGTATATATAATACATTACATTATTATATAGTATTTTATATACACAAAAATCTAATTGTTTAGAGTAAATAGCTGATCATATCAAAACTTTAACGAATAGATAGTATCCTGTGACAGGGAAAAGTAAGAATAGGTACCAACTTGCTCTAAGGCTGTCTCTCAAACTTTGTCTTCTTGAGCATTAAGGTTTTCCAGACTAAAAACTGTCAGTTATTGCTGAATGTTGTCCCTTAGACACACCAGCTGAAAGGGAGAAATAGCCATGATATCTAAGGTAAAAACATTGTTCTCGTGACAAATATTCTACATATTAATTGTATATGTTTTACCAGTATAATCACAAATTTGGTGAACTGGCCATCCCTGACAATTTGAGAATTTACTTATCCTAACAAGTAGTCTCCCTGGGCATGACCTGGAAGTACTGACATTTAGACCAGGTGAGAACGGGGAACTTTGTAAGAAATATAATTTCATAAGATCCACTATAAGATGGATTTCCAATTTGATGTACCAAATCAAATTCTATTTCAGATTTGTGTTGGAAGAGCAGACAGTTGCCTGAATTTTAAGAGTAGGTACTGATGGGCTTCAGTGGTAGCTGCAGCCCCTCTTCAGGACAGTTTATATCTTCTGGTCTAGACCAAGACAACCACAGCTTTTGGCTAGCAAATGAAATATCTATTAGAAGAAAAAAATCTTTTGAGATGAATGAACACTCATTATCATGCAGTGCAGATTGCTTAACTCCTAAAGGTTTAAGATTTTGATGGGGAGCTACAGCTTCTTCTCTGAAGCTTCTGCAGGATCCCCACTTGTGTTTAAGTAATGAGAGAAAAATAATGAAAAGAAACTTGACTATATGATTTTCAGGAGGAACAAAATTATTTAGAAAAGTGATCTTCAAGTCTAGAACTAGTGAGAATCATGTCTCCAATGATGTCTGCCCTGCCTGTGGCCTGCAGGAGAAAGAATGATCATACAGCATACATGCAGGGCTGCACACCATGGTGCACATGATGTACCAGTAATTTCTTTCTGCAATTTCTGTTGAAAAATCCATATATATAACTGGGTGGTTATGAAACAAAGCAATCAGTCTGATCATGTAAGCTGTAAAGAACTTGTAGTTAGAAATACATGTGGTTTCTTCTGCCTGTAAATAAAGCTACCAAAAACATCAAACAATTCAGTAAATTGGTTTGTTTCAGTGGGGACAATACCATTTAGTGCTAGACATTGTTGGAGCCTGCAAAGTCTGGCTGTTGCCACTTGTGCAGTAGAAGGAGATTTTCAAGCCAAGAATTAGAAACAATGCACTAAGTCAAGTGGAAATTTTTATTATAACTCTGCACGCTTCTGAATGCTGATATCTTCTAATTTAAAGGATTTCTATTCCCAAATCTTTTTGTGTCAGGCTGATAGAGGGCTACTTGACTGGTTGCTTAGAGGCTAATCTTGGGAACTGTAAACAGAGGCTTGTTAAAAACAGAAGACTTTAGAAAACTTTAAGAAGACTTTAAAAACAGAAGACTTTAGAAAACAGAAGATTTTAGAGCATATGAAAAACAATCTAGGAAAATGTTTGTTCTCTTTTCAGTGTCTCTGTCCACTTTGTAGATTGCTTTTTTTTTCTTTATTAACCTGTTTCAAACAAAGATTTTATTTAGATAAGCAGCATAAAACTGTCAAAATGTGGTCACAAACATTTTCTTTTTTATTCAGTCAGTTCTTCCATGCACACTGATGACCAGAATGAAAATCTGTACCCTACAATCTATGCTGGCCTGCTGATAAATCGGCTGGAAAGATTCTGAGGTTTGCTTTGCTTAATTCTGCCTGTAGAGACATAATGATAGCCCTTTTTCATACCCTGTATCTCTGACAGACCTAAGAGTTATTGCAAACTTTAGATTTTTCCAGTCCTCAAACACAGCCATTGACCTGTGAAAAATTGTAGCTTCATGTATATATGTGGTATTTAGTCTGATATACTGATGTTTCTTCCTACAAACACTTTTAGAACGTTGCTTGTAAGGAACCAACCCATAAATAAATAATAATAGCAAAGAAACCAAACCACCCCAAAAAAGCATCAGACAAACATCTTCTGCTGATCAAACTGCTGATATGTGTTCTCTAAAGGAGCAGATTGGTGTGGTCACAGAACTGGAAACACTACTGGGAGTCATACACAGGAAAAGTCCAAAAATAAGTATGCTTCCACACTTGTTTAGCTTAGCCTGGTTACATGCTATGAATGTAAAATTGAAGTATTGTCTTCTTCTACAGCAGCTCTACTTTCATTTCTATTCTTCATGAATACAGAAAGCAATTCATGGAAGTGCTATTACCAGTAAAGCTGAGCAAGTGTCATTTGGTTAAAACAGCCCTTACTAGTAGGACTGATGTGGAAAAACAGCACAGAGAAACTTTGGCTATTGGTTATTAGAACATTTTTCTTCTTGATTGAAAGTTCCTCAAGCATGAGAGTAATTGAAATACAAGCAAAAGGGGATCCCCTGAAGACACATTGACCGTTGAATCACAAAGCAACAATCTCCTTCTGGATTTTTTGTCACCCTACAGTTCAGTTTGCAAGCATTATCCCTTTAGGGATTTTGGTATCCTAATCCTATTAGGACACCTTATCCAAGGTATCCTAAACATCTGGATAGATTAAGCATGGCTTTCAGAGGATGAGGGCTTTTACTTTTCTTTTCTGCATCTGTCCTTGCAGTCTTCATTTTCCCAGTATTGTATTTAATATGTTTTAGACCTCCTTTAGCATCCAAGAATTTTTTTTTTTTTTCTTATCATGTTATTTATACTCTTTGAGAACAGCCTGGGAGGGTAGCTATTTTAATTTCTCGTTGTTATCTTTGCTTCTTGGATGCTAACTTATCTTTAATTTAATTATCTGATGAGTAGTTAAAATACTTTTATTAGAGTATTAATTTAGCTGAGCTTGAACCTCTCTTACTCTAAGAGAAATACACTCAAAATTTCCAACTTTATTTGCTCGTGGTTATGAAGACATAAACCAGCTGAATCACTCTGAGCTGGGCTCAGCATAACTTACTGGAAATTAATGAAGTTCTATTCGCAAAAAATACCCACCTGACAGCTGTGGAGTGGTAAATCTGTGCTGTCTATGAAAGATAGCTACTAAGGTATTTCTAAAATTTAATATTTCAGTAACAGCTGCAAAATGAAAGTTTCATTGAACAACAAGATAACCTAGTGAAGCATATTAAAATTGTCTAGGTATGCAGCTTGATATGATAGACTTAGTAGTACTTGAATAAAGAGCCACAATAGATTTCATTCAGGAAAACTACAATTAAATGCTATGCAAATCTCAATGCATTTTTTTTTTTTTAATATCATATGAAAGGTTGATCAAAGTCTAGATGCCTACCACTGAAATAATCTCTGTTAATAAGTGGAATTAGAGAAATCTTTCAAAGCATTAATGAAGCAATTTTTGATGTGACCCTAATATGATATGACAATCATGTACTTAGCAAAATTACTCCTGGGAGTCTGAGCTCTTGCTGTGGAGGAAACTTTCTTTAGTACTTTCCAGAGTATTAATGAGTTCTGAGACCTTTACAGTAAATAAGGTAGAGAAGATGTCAAATGTAGCCTGAACAGCTTCCTTGTGTTTTTCCTATTTCATTCCCAATTTGTTTGGCATTCAGTTTGAAGTGGCTACCTTACTCCTAGGCAATTTTTTCCTATTCTCTAATTATTCCTGCTAAATGTTTTTCACTTTGTGAAATCCAAATTTCCATTTCCTTTTTCTTATCTTTTCCACACATTTATTTTTCCACCTTACTTGGCTTTCTATGCTTTTGTTTTTCTTTCAGTCTTGTTTGTTTTTTTTTTTTTTTTTTTTTTTTTTTTTTGTAATTATTATTTTCCCTTTTTATTTCTGTTCTGTTGTCTTCCTCCTCTCATGCACTTATAATTGTCTTCCTTGCCTCATGCACTTATAATTTCCATTGCTGTCTTTTATGGACTTCCCTAAGTCTCTAGACTCTTAACCTAGACTCTTCTAGGTTAAGAGGGACCAGACTCAGCTAAACCTAATTCTAACTTCCATCTGGAAATGCCACTTTTTAATTTCACAATGCAGAGCACATAGCTCCATCTGTCAACTGAGGATGATGACTCTCATCACAAATTGTGTGGTTCAATCATTAATGTTTAATATACATGCAGACTTCTCTTTCAGACTATAAAACTGAGCTTGCAGTTTCAATTTTACTGTATCATTTCATTTAGAATTGTTAAATAATTTATTTTCCCACTTTAGTCAGGATAACTGTTGTGTCAGATAGTCTCCTCTGCCTAATTCTGAGTGTTTTTATTTTTTATTTTTATTTTAATTTTATTTTATTTTTTGACACAGAAGCTACTAGAGTCACTGATTTCTTTCATCTACTCTTTGGCACCTCTTTAGCTGTGAATTTTCTTGTTTTGTGTATAAGATTAGTGCTATAGAAGGCAAAAACTATATCTACCTTTTACACTTACTGGCCCCAAAATAGCAGCTGGTCACAACAACATTTCAACTGCAGCATTGTTAGGTGTCATCCAAAGAAACAGGTGAATCAGGATTGTGTTGCTTAACTGTCAGGTCATGCATACTTTGCTTAACTCTCTCATTAATTTGTCATTAATATTCTGAACTTTTAAAACTGGTAGCAGCAGAAATAAGTCACTCCACTAATATAATGTTGGAATTTATAAGAACTTTGTTCAAAGTGCTCATAAATGCCAATAATGACATAGAGTCCCTTTGAATCTATAAGTGTGTAGGTGAAGCTTTTGAAAATGCTGTTACTGAAATCCCCATATCACCTGTGAAGTCTCCTTAACAGTCACAGTTAAAGTATTATTTGCAAAGATATGTATGATGTCTCACCATCTTAATGATCTCAAAAAGCCAGTCAATGCAATCATACACGAAACAATTGATTATATGAGACCTGTAAATGTGAACAACTCAAACAAAATGTGAGCCTACCACCATACAGTTTTTCCTCCAGCTGTGATTTCAATAGTTTTTAGTATATGTGTTTTAAATTGTCCTTCCCGTCCTCCCTCCCTCCTTCCTTTCCTCCTTCCTCAATATATTTATTTCTGTAAATGAATTCAATCACATATTTGCATATAGCATAATTCCACTAATAAATTGGTGACAGTGACACAAAATAAGGTTCTACTGTAACAGAATCTTCCTTACCATCAAGGATTTGAATAAAAGATTACCCATCCAAATATTTTTGATGCTAGGCTAGCAAAACAAGTTTCTGTTAGTAATTTGACAAAGATATATCTTTCTCTCAGTCTAGTTTATTTGTCTATGTCTAAAAATCATGATAAGATACATACAAACATTTAAACTACAAACTCCCTTGTATATGTTATAAAACTAGATTTATAAAAAAAAATGTTTCATATATTCATTGGAAAAGACTTGAAATCACCTTATGAATATGATTGATATGAAGCTGTCTTCCAAGGTAGGAATTATTAAATCCTCTAAGGGTTAGAAAGTTCTCAGCCTGGTGCAAACTGCTTTCCAAGAGACAATCACCTAACAAGTTGCATTCTGACTGTCATAGTTTTTGATTTTCTAACTACACAACAGCAGCTTGAAGTCTTTCTAATAATCCTCCTGTGTATATAATTTTCAGGGGACTGCAGTGATATAAAATATTTTGCTTTCTGGATTAGTGCAGATACTTTGCAGTGGTGCTGCTTAAGACTACTTTTTGCATAACCATTGAGACATGAAGAAGAAAATACAGGGAACATTGTATTAAGGAATTTAAGTTAATGTAGTCACAGACTCTAATCCAGTGGTCAATTTTATTTTATTTTATTTTATTTTATTTTATTTTATTTTATTTTATTTTATTTTATTTTATTTCATTTTATTTCATTTTATTTTATTATTTTATTTTATTTTATTTTATTTTATTTATTATTTATTTTTTGTAAAGTTTTATATCAGCCTTCTTTTCTGTATTGACAGTCCCTCTTTTTTACATATGACTGGTTCTGTTTTCAAAGTGTTACCTTGTTTGAGAATAATCAAATGTACCAGAAAGCTTCTTATCTCAGAAGAAAATTGTTTTTCAGTGAGAAAAATGAAACTATATGATAATGGCAAGAAAAAAACACTATGAAAGTGATGAGAAGAAAATGCTAAGCTGTAAATTGGTACTTCTCTCAAAGTCTACAGAATTATGCCAATTACAGACCCACAAATTCAGCAGATCAGCAAGGTAAAATAGTTTTTAAATGAAAACATACATTATTTGCTAGCATCTTGTTTTAAGACTGATTTTATTTTAAAAATAAACTTGTATTTCAAATAAAAGCAATATATTCTAATATACGTGATAAGCCACATTTTCTTTTCCTAACCTCAGTTATTCATTTATTTTTTTTTCTCTTCTTCTGTCTCCTTTTTTAAAAGAGAAATGTGCAAGTTATGGTCTCCTTCCTTCTCCCTGCCTTCCCTCCCTTTCCTCCCCTCACCCCAACTGAAATCCTGACAGCTGATTTTTATGAATACACACACGCACAAAAAGATGTGTTTATCTTAACTAATGGAATATTTTAAAAATTGATTTAATTAAAGCAAATCAAAAAGGATGATTTTACATTAATTTAGGGTACAGACAAACAAGTTAACTTGAAATGCATCAACTCATCCTTGATAAATTGATAATTTATGCACTCTTTAAAAGTGACAAGTATTGAGATAAGTCTACTTAAGTCACAGTTCAACAAAATTAAAGTGAGTGGCATGACTTCTTTTTGCTGTAGGATTTGAGTGGACAGATTACCTTAGTCTTGTTAAGCTGTATCAACTTGATTAGCTGTCTGAGTCTTTGGCAGTTTGAGACATATTTTAAACTAAACTTAAATATTCTTTGTGTATACTTCATCAAACTAAAATAGAATACAGATTCCATAATATCATTTTGACTGATTTAACTTAATAGGAACTTAAATCAAATTAAAATTAAAACAGTTTAAGAAGACCTAATTTGGCCATCCAGACAACAGATAAGGTCAGATTCACCCCACTGCTAGGGGTGAATCATTTGAGGGGGAAATGCTGCACATACTTTAAGCTTCAGAAGATGGGACTGGACCAACATGAGCTTAAAGGAACCTAAAATCATAAACCAATCCTATAACGGAAGCCTCAATTGAAATTCAAATCAAAAGCAATTGAAAAATGCAATTTGATTATCAAAACACGAAACAACAGTCACTAAAACATTTGTGTCTGGTCTTAACAATTATTTTATTTGTTTACATCTAAATGTATTCTAAGTGTTCTGAGTGTTCCTGTAAGTGCCTTAATATGGAATTTGAACACTAATTTAATAAATAGCAATATATTGGAAAAATAAATTAATTACATACTTTCTATTTTTAGGAGCTACATGTTAGACTTGCAGGAAATTAGTTAGCTAACTCCATGAAATAAAAAGATTTTTTTTTTTTTTTTTTTTTTTCTCTTATAAAGTTTGGAGTGGTATGTTTGTTTTTTGCTAGTTGAAATAATGATAAACTTCAAGTCAAGAATATCAGGTTAGCTGTTACAGTAAGTTAGTCTTCATCCATTTAATAGAGGCAAGTATTTTCTAGGTAAAGCAATATCATGCACATTTTAAAAATATTCCTTTTTTTGTGAATAAGTATCCGTAGCTGGTCATAACTTTAAAGCATAATTGTAAGTTTTCTATCCACAAAGGGATTCAAATCTCATTGTAATAAGATAAATGTTTACACTGATCTTTATTAGAAGGGTTCTCTGTTGGTTTTAAGTGAATTTGTTTTGCCACTTCAAAGTTTACTATGGTCTTAAAATTGACCTAAAGCTGAACTATAAGAACTACAACCAGAATGAGTTTTTAAATTCAGGAAGGAAGGAGTTCAGAATGGCTGTGTCCAGGGTGGAAGTTCAGATGTGCCTGTTTGCTTCATTGAATACTTTAAAGACACAGACATACCTATGAGGCCTGTTAATCGACTTCATCCTCCTTTTCATTGATTGATTCAATTTTTCATTATGTTTAATCAAATCAACAAGAACAAGATAATTTAATTTGTAATTAATATAGCCTTCTATTTAATATTGATGAGCTTCCTATTTGGACAATTCAATCACTGATGCTTAAAAAAATAAAATAAAAATCTTTTTGTCTACCACCAGACTGATATTGATGGGTTGTAAAACGTCCAGGAAATTCCACATAATGTTTATAACTTCAGTTATGCAAAAGTTTAGACCAGATAAACCTAACGGCCCATTTTGTGCCTAAAACCTATGAAATAATAAATATTTTTTCCTGCACATTGCCAAGTTACCTTGTAGTGTAACCTCAAACATTCTTTTCAGTGACCTTAATGTTTTTTTTATCTTTTGATTTTCGTATCTATCATTCAACTACTGCTTCATACATAGTCACTATAATCTTTATTAATGTGCTTGGGTGCATATATATAAGGGTGTATATGTGTTATTATTGATTAAAAAGTAATATATTGCAAAAAAAGAAGATATGAAAAGTGTACAAAGGAAGCCAGTGCATCAGAAATTACCTGAACATGTAGAAAGCTAAATTATGAACCCAAGCCCATGGCCTTGTGGAGAACCAGATTAGATTGTCTTTTTACAACTCTACCAGGTGCTGTTCCAAGGTGCTTCATGTCCCACTCATCCTTTCCAGGAAGAAGGGGAAATGTATTGAGGTCTCCCATAGACAGCAAGCCCCAGGTCTTTGGCCTCAGACATTGTTTTGTGGACTTTCAGGCATTCATCTCTGGTCACCTGGAAACAGTGAAAATTATGCACTTGGGCCTGCGGACTCTCAAATGTCTGGGCTTCCAAGAAAGCTGCTTGGCTCTATGATATGTAGCATGAAAGTAAATGCTGGAAGTCATAAAGTCCTGACTAAATCAAGACAGAATTTTTAACTGGAGATTTTTCTTCTCACAAACAGAATCAAAATTATTCTTATGCATACTGATTTTGATTAAACTTCCTTCAGAACATCTCTAGGCTTTAAAAATGGGAACCTAATCTCCCTGTAGCCAGTATAGGAAATCAGGTGCTAAGCCTGCCATGTAGAGGAGAACACAATTGAGCAGTTCTGCACAAGTAAAGGCTGTAGCCAATCCTCTGTATATCCTAACTCTCTTTCAAACAAGATTTTCATTAAAAATAGTCATGAAAAAATGTTTTCCCCTTGTGTATAACGTAAGCAAAATAGTTCCACCTTTACAAGCAAAGTGACGCATTTTGATAAGAAACAAATATCATCACTGAAAATTTTAAATGAATTCCATTTCATTCTGTTCCCAGAATCTTCCCTTTTCTTTGGAAGAAGTGGGAATTATTTGCTCTGGCATCAGTAACACTCTGAACAGCAGAAAGGCTCCTTTTCTGCCTCTTCCTGCTATAACACCCAACTGAAGGAGGCTGGAGAGGTGATGAGCAAGTGTGCTGCTTGCATCTGTGTAGTCCAGCCGAGCCCTGAGTTGCCCCAGTATCACTTCCTTGTTATGCAGAAAGTAGGGATTTTGAAGCAGAAATTTACATCCCAGAGCTGTAACTTGGAGAAAAGCAGGAAAATTTACTTCAGACAGTTTAATTAATATGCCACTAATATTACTGCAGTTAGTGGCATATTAATAGTGAGTAATTTTCACAGCACAATCACATATATATATAATATATATACAACAACCGGCATTAGTGCTTTTTTGTTTGTTCTGTTGGGGCTGCTGATACCATCCAATGTCTGTATTCTCTTGGCCTCTGCTTTCTTCCCATGCTAGTCTTCTGCACTGCAGTAATCATGTTTTTCTCCAGCAGCCTTCAGGATGTGTCTTCCCGGTAGGTAATGCTATATCATCAAGGCCTAGTCATGCACACATCCTTGTTTTAGGGACATTGAGTGGTTCACTCCACAAAAATAATGATTCATTAGAAAATATTTAAATACATGTATGGCTGCAGAAGAACACCGCTGTTTCAGAGGCACCTTTATGTCAGTCAGACAAGCAGAAGTTGGCACACTTTTCCTACTTGTTGCCTTTCCTACGTTTTATTTCTGTCAAAGGGAAGCATATTTTCAGTGCTTGCATTTGATCTGGTTTTCTGTTTGTTTATTTATGTTGACCTCAAGGCTTGGTTATAATGTGGACACAACAAACATCATAGGAAACAGGACAGAAATATTGACACTCACATACTGTATTTTAGCTCCCCTTTACAAACTCTGTTCTTTAGCTGGTTTGTGTGCACACTAACTTTATTTGGGAAGCATGCAACATACTGTAGGTGCTGTTATTTGAGAGTTTTGCATCTTTCTTTTTTTACAATGTCAGGCTTTCTGCCTCTGGTGCTCTCTGACAAACTTGCACTTAAACTCTATTGTAACAATTGATACCAAGTATAAAGATACCCCCTCCCTTCAAAAGGAGGAGCTTGTAATTGTAGTAAATTACTCTAAACTTACTCTTTGTGTCAAAACAATAGGTGATTATCCCCCTTTTTCCTATACTGTGTCTCTTCTGCTGCCATATCCAGCTTCTTTACGGAAACTGATTTTCCTGTGTAGTTGTGCTCACTAGTGAAAGAAATACCTTAAACTTAACTCCTGCTGAAGGCTTGCCACATTTGCACTGCCTAGGGTCCCCCAGATGGATCCTTATGAACTAGTGTCTCTAGGGCACCAATTGCTTCATGTATCTGCCTTTTATTTATTTATTTATTTATTTTTCCCAAAGCAATACAACAGCCATTAATAATTTAGCACAGAGGTAAAAAATAACTCAGTAAAGTAATTCCCATTGGTAGGAGACAGACACCACAACCACAAATGCAGTGCAGTATTTAGTGTTCCACTCTCATAATTTCTGAGTGTATCACAGCTTATTCCATCATTGCTGTGACTGAGGATGGAGTAAGTTCCCGTTCAGCCTCAGCCTCCAGATCTGTAACAGATTTCATTTATGCCATTAGCTATCTGAAACCTTCAGTTGTCCCATACTTCCTTCCCACTATGGCTTTTCGTTGTCCACTATACTGATGCAGTTACTGAGTACTTATTTATTTAACTTCCTAGCTCTCATACAAAATGGGGCAGAAACATTAATCAAAGCTCCATAGTATTCAGCAGATAAGTTTCCATTTAAAAACAAACAAACAAACAAACAAACAAAAAACCTATCCTTTTACATCAGTGTAAGTGGCTCATAATTTATGTCAAGGGATAAGTAATGGAAGCAGCAGACAGCAATTTCCTTCCAGTGGTCCATGCAAAGGGAAGACACATTATTTGTTTAGAGGTCTAGTGACAGGTGCTGTTGCCTCACTTACCATTTCTACAAAATGCAACAAAACAGAAAGGGATTGTGGAGAGCTATAAAGCATGGAGTTGTTTTTGGAATCTTTAGCTTGATTTTACACTTTGTAACTAATAGTACCAACTAGATTAGATTTTTGTTTGTTTGTTTTTCTTTCAAGCCCCTTGATGTGTAAAATGGTCTTGATTATGAAATTTATTCTTTAATTCCAACAAGAAACGAGGGAGGTTTACTTTGCTAACACTTTTCAACTCTTTTTTTTTTTTGTTTACAACTTTCTTCCATATTTAATGTTACTGCTGAAGATGTCTGCTGAAGCAACATTTTCAATTCTTTAATGTAAATAAAAGGGCAGCTCTGCAATAGTTAAGATTCAATATTTTTTCCACATTTGCTTTCCATGTCATGAAGAGTTGCCTCTGAGAAACAGCCAAGAGCAGGTTGAGAGCCTGTGTGTAAAAATTGAAGACTAGACCAACAAAGGACACCTAGTGGTTGGGGTCTACTACAGGCTGCCTAAATAACGGGAGCCTGTGGAAGAAAGAGGTCTTCTTGCTTCAACTGCAAGAAGCATTGCGCTCACAGGCTCTCATCCTCCTGGGGGATTTCAGCCACCTGGATGTCTGCTGGGAAAGACATCATGTAGCAGGCAGCAAGCCATCTAAGAGACTCCTGGAGTGCACTGTGGACAATGTCCTGGTCATGGTATCAGACAAACCAGTCAGAGGAGAAGTGTTACTGGACTTGGTGCTCACCAATGCAGAAGTGCTCCTTAAAGAGGTTAAGACTGGAGGAAGCCTGTGTTGCAGTTATCATGCCATGGTTGAGTTTGTGATCTCGAGGGATATGGGCCTGGCTAAGAGCAAAGTGAGGACCCTGAACTTTAGAAGAGTGAACTTGTGGCTATTCAAAGAATTAGGGGATCAGATGCTGTGGGACACTGTCCTTAGGGACAGAGGATGTGATCAGAGCTGTCAACTCATTAAGGATATTTTCCTTAGAGCACAAGAGCTGTCTATTCCCATATGCAATAAATCATGCAGGGAAGTTAGGAAACTTGGATGGCTGAACAAGGACCTGCTGGTCAAACTGGACAAAAGAAGAAAATGCACAGACAGTTGAAAGAGGCCCACCTGCCCTGGGAATAGTAGAGGAACGCTGTCCAGCTGTGCAGGGATGGGATCAGGAAAGGCAAGGCAATGACAGAACTAAGCTTTGTGAGGCGTGCTAAGAATAAAAGAAGGGGTTCTATAGATACATCACCTTCAAAAGAAAGACTAAGAGGAGCGTACTACCTCTGACAAATGAAGAAGAACTGGTAATGACAGACATAGAGAAGGCTGAGGTACTTAACAACTTCTTTGCCTCAGTCTTCACCTGTGGTCAGACTTCCCACTTCTCTTGAGTCCCCAGACCTCCAGGAAAGAGCTGGGGGAACAAAATTCCTCCTACTGTAAGTAAATTTTTTTTTTTCAAAAAATTGAAACATTGCTCCCATTTTTAAAAAGGTTAGAAAGGAAAATCCAGGGAACTACACATTTGTGAGCCTCACCTCTGTACCTGGTAAGATCATGGAATGGATCCTCCTGGAAGCAATGTTAAGGCACATGCAGGACAAGAAGGTGACCTGGGACAGCCAGTACAGCTTTACCAGGGACAAATCCTGCCTGACTAACCTAGTGGCCTTCTATCATGGAACGACTGCATCGGTTGACAAAGACTGACCAACATTATCTACCTGTACTACTGTAAGGCTTTTGACATAGTCCCACATGATGTCTTAACCTCTAAATTGGATGTGAACCATCCACTGGATAAGGAATTTATTCAATGGCTGCACCCAGAGAGTAGTGGTCAACATCTCTATGTCCAAGTGGAGGCCAGTGACAAGTAGTGTCCCTCAAAGGTATGGTGCTTTTCAATATCTTCATCAATGACATAGACAATGGGATCGAGAGCACACTTGCTGTTGACACCAAGCTGAATGGTGGAGCTGAAAACAACGAGGGAAGGGATAACATCCAAAGTGACTTGAACAAGCTTGAGAAGTGGATCCATGTGAACCACATGAGGTTCAACAAATTCAAGTGCAAGGGGCTGCACTTGAGTCAGGGCAGTCTCAGACAGGAGTACAGACTGGGAGAAGAACACATTGAGAGCAGCCCTGCAGAGAAAGGCTTGAGGGTTCTGGTGGATGAAAGGCTCGACATGAGCCAGCAGTATGTGCTTGCAGACCAGAAGGCCACCTGTGTCCTAGGCTGCATCAAAAGAGGGGTGACCAGCAAGTCATGGGATGTGGAGGTAATTGTCCCCTTCTACTCTGCCCTTGTGAGGTCCCACCTGGACCTACTGCATCCAGATTAGGGCCCCCATCACAAGAAAGATGTGGAGCTGTCCAGAGGAGGGCCACATAGATGATCAGAGGGCTAGAGCACCTTTCCTATGAAAAAAGGCTAAGAGAGATGGGGATGAAGAATAGAAGGCTCCAGGAAGACCTCATTGTGGTCTTTCAGTACTTAAAAGGGGCTTATAAAAAGGATGGAGAGGGACTCTTTATTTGGACAGATAATGATAAGACAAGAGAGAATGGTCTTAAACCAGAAGAGGATAGATTTAGAGCAGACATTAGGAAAAAAATCTTCACTATAAGGGTATTAAGGCACTGGAAAAGGTTTCCCAGAGAGGCTGTGGATGCCCCATCTATGGAGTTGTTCAAGGCCAGGAGAACCTGATCTAGTGGGTGGCATCCTTGCTTGTGGAAGTGGGATTGGAACTGGATGATATTTATGGTCCCTTTCAACCTAAGCCATTCTATGGTTCTATGATCATTCTTTCAGATAAGTTATAGATTGTTCTTTCAAAACCAATACTCTAGACATTTTGATTTAATTCTATAATCTTACAACTTGCTGGTAGTTCTCGGTAATAGTAGTATCTTCATATCATTGTCAATTAGAGCAGGAGTACAGGGAGAGCTTTGCCAACTGTTGTTTTGTAATTAAAGAAAACAATTACTTTGCTATATAGATGGAGATCTGTGTTAGGTAAACAAAAGTGGTTATTATAAAGCAATATTCACTATGCTTCCAAGACTAGGAATAGATTTTTAAAAATCTAACGAATATCAAAAAATGCATTTTCCAGGAAAAAGAAAAACAAAACAAATAAAAAACAAAACAAACAAAATAAAAACCTTCCACAGAACTCCAGGAATCTTAAATTCAGTATCTGAAACAAATCCTCCTTTGTCCTATTAAAAATAACAGTTTGATATCCATGCTCAGACAGACAAACAATAGGAAGGAATGGATTCTTTTTCCTTGCTTGTTTGGACCAAACATTTACTCACATTGACTGATGTGTTTTTTCCAATGAAAAGTTTTGGTCTTGAGTGATCAAAATTTTCTAATGAAAACAATGCCTGAAATGTTCTCATCATAAAATGCTCTTTATATATTGTTCTCAATTATCATTTAGATTAGGAGACATATCCTCTGCCCTTTTCTACTCCCATATTTGGTGACAGGAAGAGAAAAGTCTCCAGCTTGTACCTGTGAGATCAGCAGGGCTTCTGTGATGGCTGGCACTTGTACAGCCTTGGTGAAAGACCTGAGCTGGATGTGAAGAGCAGAAGAGAGATGGTAAAGCTGAAAGGCAAACCATAGTCCTCCCGTTTGTATTGGGTAGATAATTAGGAAGGTAGTAATTTCTCTGATTTCATACCTGGATCCTTCCTCATCATGTTTCACCTTACCATAGATATTACAAAATATTTCTTCAGCTATGGGGCTGTAATAGTGCTGGTTCACTAAAGCTGCAGCTTTCTGGACTTGAGAGAGGATTGGCACCCCACATCATGTACAGCAAAACTTTCTGGAGGAGATGTGTGTATGGTTTGCTCTAGCATATCAGTAATACAGGAGTATTTCACATATTCCTGGGGTTCTGCATTCCTTTTGCATTCCTTAGGTTCTGTCAATAGATCAGCATTTCTTTGGCTGACCTTTCTGCTTCTCTCTTGTTTAGCCTCATTAACCTTTGAGGAATGAAGTAGATAGGACAGCAGGTAATCAAAACACTGAAAACACAAGAAGGTCACTGTAATGCCGTATGTAGATGGACTTCACATAATAAGAAGGTTCACATTTCCTTTCCTTGCTGTCACACTCTTCTCTTTAATATTTCTTAAGGGAGGAAGCACATCACATCGATGATGTCTATGCTGGTCTCTCAGGAGCACTGCCCATCTCCTTAGCCCATAAGGGCTTTTGTCGTGATTTGACTATATCGCTTGACATCTAAACATTCACCATATTCTTGTACCAGTGGGAAGGCATTTTGGGCACACAAGCCAGAAAGGAGATGTAGTTTGCTCTGACAGACCCTCCATTCTGGACAATATTGTGAACCAGAGCTACACAATATTGTATGTGCTCACCCCTCCACACAGACATCATTGCTGCTAATCTCTCCTGTGCAAGGAACACCCACAGTCTTGTCCCTGATACTGTTGTCTGGGTCTCACAGGCTGAAGAACACTAAGTATTCTCTCCCTGGGGTGCTGTAAAGCTGTGAAAGCCAAGTCTGGCCCACTCTGACAATCTGGTTAGTGCAAAATAAATGCAGGGGACAAGTTAAGAACATGGGTGTGAGGACAATGGTGATGTGAAGGTGTTTTTTTATTATTATTATTATTTATTTTTTATTAATGTGCTGCTTCCTTAGGGGCACCACACATCTCCTGAGCAGTGTGTTCTGGATAACACTGGGCCACATAACTGCTGTAATTGAAGTTGTTGCACCAAAGTCGGGATGAGTGAAACAAAACTAACTGCTGATGAGGTGGGGAAGATGCAGAAATTGCCACAATAAGATTTTGTGCATATGGTTGTTTTTAACACCTGTAGACAGAATTTTTATATTGAACAATCTAAATCAAAGCAAAAAGAAAACAAACAAAAGAAAACAAACAAACAAACAAAGCCTACAGACCTTTGTTGTTGATTTTAATCCCAACAGATGTAATTTTTTTAAAGAGGAGAAAATGATTTGAAAATATAGTTTTTGTGAAATATCAGGTTAACAGTTAGAAATTGGAGCTTGTCCAAGGGAAATTTACACCAGTTAAAAAAAAAAAAAGAAAAATGTTTTGTTTAACTGGAGCAACCTGTCCACTGTTGTGGATACTCTAGCTTCTCTTCCAAATACCTTACTTTGTAAAATTAAAAGTAAAAAACATGTCCCTCGATGCACAGAGAGATGAAGGCAGCAGCACCCAGTCAGCCACCAACGACAAGAAGCTGAGAGTGGTAATGTCTTCATTGCACATCTGGATCTGGGGAAGATACTTTTCCTGGCCAACAAAGAAATGAGGACAAAAGAGCCCTGAAATCTTATATTTACCCAGAGTATATGGCTATTCTAGAAATTTGCAGCAGCTTGAACTAATGGATAGTCAATATGTTATCGTGTTATCTTGCACAACTGAAACATCTTATATGGATTCTCCATTAATGCTTGTTTCTGGGCACATCTGGTGAGCATCTATGCAATACCTAATTTTAAGTACATTCATAGTGGATATAGACTGGTTTAAGAAGTCTAGCAGCTAATTTATCAAAACCTAATATAAGTGAAAAAGTGAACAATGATTAAGACTGCATTTTGAAGAACAGGAACAGGTTTAATATGAAAAGCAGAAAACTCCCATTTTATTATTGCTAAAAACAAAACAAAACAAAACAAACAAAAAACCAAACACCTAGAAACCTTAATGATTTCTTATTACCCTGTGTAGGTGTTTGCCTATGACAGGGTAGTCACAGACTTGGATGAGACCCAGTGTCTTACTGAAGTTTTAAAATATAGCAAAAGATAAACAAAGCATACTTAGCAGGTAGTCATGATTTTGTAAACATCTTTGAAATGTTTATTCTTTTGTAACAAAGAGATTAAAAAAAAAGAATTATTTTTATATTAAAAGAGGAAAAATACTGTTAATAATGTTACTTCTACAGGGCTTGTACAAAGCTTGTAGTTTTAAAAGCTTTGTACATACATGAAGTCATATTATTTATCCAGTTAAAGTACATATGTTAGTTTGGAAAGATAAGCCATGAAAAGTCTATTCTTGTATTTAGTTTGAGCATTTTCTCTGATATTAGTAACACTGCTTTTACGGACAAGATATGCAGGAATTGGTGCTCTGATGTGTGCTCTGGCTGTATTATATTGGATATTGTTCTATCTCCCATTTCCTGCTTATACAGAATTATATAGCAGGGCAAAAATACACTATAATGGTGTCAGTCCAGAGTCTTAGAACTCACTGGCATTACTGATGTGCTGTGAGTTAAGCATATGCTTTCCTAGATCCAGGCTGGAACCTGAGAGTCTTGGCAAGAGGTAACATCATTCTGATTGAAAATCTTAATTTCTTTAAGGAAAAAAAATCCCCACAACTCTATTCAAGAAATTAAAAAAAAAAAAAAGATATAGGATGAGTTGGTCATTTCAAAACCATCATGTCTGAGCTTTATAGAGCCAGAAAGTGTTTTTTCATAATGTGTGTAATTTAGTGCTGCCAAGACTGTAGCAGGCTGTCAGGCAGGAGATGAAACAAACGTGAGCTATGGAGCCCTGTTCTTAAAGCAGCTCTGTCATAGCTGATGGTGGCATCTGTACCAGCAGCACTGAAGTGTGTGAATAAGGAGGTGACCCAAAGAAAATTAGCCATTTATGCTGCAGTAAATACAAAGTGGAATAATGGTCTGCTGAGTAAGGAAAACAGTCTTCTGTTGTTGTTGTTTGTTTTTTCATTGCTTTATTTTCTAGTTTATCTTTATGTGTGTATGGCATGTCTGAGAGAGCTCTAAGCCCTAGAAAGCAACAAAACAGCTTCCTCCAAACTGAAGTAGGAAAAGAAGTGTGAGAGAGGAATGAGAAAACCTTGTTCTATCTGCATTTGGACTTAGCTAAATGAAGAAGGTTTAAGCAGTAATGATAATATTTGTGTCACTGGCTTTATAGTTTCTCTATTGTGTTTGGATTTTTCATTTAGTGATGGCATTCTATGACTTCAGCTGAAACACTTTTATGCTACCATTGTGGACTTAAATAATTTGCAGAATTGAATGTCTCAGAATGCACATTGTGCCCACTCTGGCACTGTTGTGCCTGTGGCTGACCCAGCTGATAGGGTTAGGACTGCTGCCCTCCCTGTGACTGCCCCATGCTAGACAGCAGATAGGGTACAGCCTCTTTAAGTCTCCTGGCAGGGCTATGGCTGGACCATTTAAGTGTGGCTTAATGTTTTTAAGGGCATTCTGGTTTGCTTACTTGCACAGAGAACATACTATTCTGAAATGTTAGTATTCTGTCAAATAGCAAAACAGTGTTTGAAAAAATAAAGAGTATGTTTCTCAGGCTCAAACAGATCTGTTTGGATGTCTGGTTCATGGGAGTCCATCATACCCTGTGAATTACTTTTTTTTTTTTTTTTTTTTTTTTTTTTTTTCCATGTGCTAAAAAGGAACATGAATTTCACATACAAGGCATGTTTTAAATAACTTTCTTAAGTGGTTCATCTTTTCCTGTCTATGTTCTTCCCTTTGTTGGGAAGAAAGTGTCCTCCAGGTTCATGGAACAGTTCATGCTGGCAGAGGAGTGCAAAAGGCAAAGATTATGCCATCTTCTGTAAGACAAAGAGAGATGTGAGTTTACTTACTGATGGAGATGAACAGGTAGTCGGATCTTCAAAGCTGAAGAAGACGAGAGAAAAAGGAGAAAAAGTGTATAACGCTGCTCCTCACTGCTATTTGAGGACTCTGTAGACTTTATCAAAAGATTTCAGATTCAGATGTACAAGGTAGATCAGAGGCAAGAGGAACACATGGAACTTTAGCTGAAAAGAAGCAAAAATGCAAGTGGTATTCTTCTAAAAAAAAAAAAAAAAGAAAAAAGAAAAAAAAAGAAAGAAAAAAAAGGGAAAAAAAAAAGTAAAATATCTGTAGTACTATCTACCAGTAACTTTACTTGAACATTTGCATCTTCAGTGCTCATTTTTCAAGTTATTTTTTCACTGCAGAAAGTGGCCTTTCTCCTTTTTACTGTTCATTACCTCACAACCTTACAGCTCATGTCATCTTTGCAGGATGAAAACATAGGGTGTGCAGCAGCCTCAGACATAATGACATGAATTCTGCCTGTCCTTTAGCCCTGCCTCTTTATTTCCCTTTTATCTCCTTTGCTCCCATAGATATATAAGATACCCAGTAAAGCAGCAGATAATACAGGGCATTTGGATATATATATATATATATATATATTCAGTACCACTCTTTTTCCTGAAGCATTCCTGGGTTAAATCTGTGCATCTTCTATGCAGCATGCTGGGACCATCTAATTTCAAGATGTATCTCTAAATATTGTCTAGAAATATTCTGTGGTGGTTTTGTGTGTGTGTTTGGTTCTATTTCCACTGAAAAAGAATTGAACATACATCATAAAATAAAATAGTTTGAGCTTAGAAAGCCAGATGATGTTATTCTTATTGTCCTCATTTGAATAATTTTGTAGGGAGAGCATTGCAATGATGCCATCTTTGAATTTGAAAGCTAGCACTGTGGGGGAATGGATACATGGTGGGTGATCAGCTTCTCCTGCTCAGACAAGAATACCTGCTCTCTGTTTTCACAGTAAAAAAGGCAGAGACAATAAAAACATCATATTGAGAAATTGTTTTCATTTTAAAAGCTCAGGGCAAGATGAATATTCAACCAGCTGAATTGATGCCTGCCATTGAGCTGTCTGTTCATGAAACCTAGCTTCAGGCACCTAATTAAAGGGAATCATTTTTCTCTGACTCCTAAAAAATTGCTGGGGAGAATATAAGGGGATTTTAAGTGCCCTCTGAAGGAATTTACCTATCCTGTGTATTCACACTGACTAGCTTCCATAGTAGAGTATCTAAATTATATGTCTTAGGTTAGGTAAAGTGAGTATCTCTGATGCAATTTAAATCATATCTGGTGAGAATAAGGGAGTAAATGCTGCTAAGTGAGATGATGACAGGATGCCATAAAGTGTACAATGGAGATATACACAGTTACAAAACATTGTGTATTTTGCTAGGCTGCCATAAATAAATAAATAAATAGATTAATAAATAAAGGTATGGGAACTGGCTTACATTGTGTGTGCAATTTTATTGAGAGCATAAGCTCTTCACCTTAAAAAAAAAGCTTACAGGAAATTGTTTCAGATGTACTGATAGTATACCCCTCAACTAGGAAAATCAGTCACAGACATATGTACAGTTCTAACTTTTTGAGTGTACTGAGGCTTTGGAGATCTGGTTGATTATGTTTCCCATATGAACAAGACAATCATATGGTCTTGTACAACTTCATGAAAATTTAGGGTATAGAAAAATATCATGGTAGGACTTCAGAAAATACTTGCCGTACTATCTGCTTTCGTATTTTGATATCCTTAATACATATTTTTTGCTTTAATTCTCAGGCCACATGAATTTGAGATTTTTCTTTCATTTATGATTTTCCAGTCCAAACATTTAATTTGTTTCCTTTTTCAGTGGAGAACTATTTTCATTGTGGCAAAAAATCATTTATAGTATATAACGAAGGAGCAATGTAGGAACATGGTCAGGAACAAGACAAGGTTGAGGAGGTAGTTCCCCAATACACTGTACCACTTTCAAACAACAGCTCAGAGGTTATTTCAGTTGTCATTAGTACATGTGTTTAGTAGGCCTTAAAGGATTTTTTGTTTCAATAAATGGATCTAGTTAATTCTGAAGTCAAGTAAACTTTTAACATCCTCAGAAACTTGGGACAATGAGTCATACAGTTTACCACCTATTTATATGAAGCAAGTATACTATTTTTTATTTGGAATTGCCACCTGCTACTTGCATTTGATGTCTTCAGCAAAGATGGCAAGAGGCCTGCATGATTGAACAAAATGTTCCTAACTAAAAATCAGATGTGTAAAGGAAATAATCAAGACATAGAAGCAGGGACAGTTGTCCTCAAAAGAGTATACAGACACTGACTGAGCATGCAGAAATGGGGCTAGAGAAGCCAAAGTACATCCGAATTGAGTCTGATGAAGGGAGTAAAGAAAAAAAAAAGATGGCCTTCTACAAGCATATCAGATGCAAAGGAAGACTATTGAAAATGTGACCCACTGATAAATGGGGCAGAGAACCGGAGTGTAAAGGATGAAGAAATGGCTGAAATACTCAACATTTTCCTCACATCTGTCTTTACTGATAAGACTGGCTTTCAGGAGTCCCAGGTTCCTGAAACCAGTTTGAGAGTTTGGAGCAAGTGAGATTTTCCCTTGATGGAGATGGATCTGTCTAGCGGATGTTTAAACAAACTTGACATATATAAATGCATGGGACCTGATGGGATGTCCCCAGAAGTGCTGAGTCAGCTGGCTGAGTCAACAGTGAGGCCACTGTTGATCATCTTTGAAAGTTGATGGTGACTGCAGAGGTTGTGTGAGGACTGGAAGAAAGCATTCTCAGCAATTTGTTTCTGTTGTCCTACTTTGAACAGGGCGTTGGATTATCTCTGGACAATTTCTAGAGAATCACTTCCAGCCTCAGTGATTCTGTGTTTCATTGTTTCTGTAATTGTTCCAGTTTCTACCAGTGTTCTTAGTGCAGAGTTCTGAAACAGTTTTCAATATTCTACCATTAGAGTCTTTCAAAAATTGATTTATTTTTTTTTTGGCTACATTTCATTCACATGGTACTAACACAGTTTAAAAGCACACTGTTTAGCAGCATGGTTAATAGTAATGACATTTTATATTTAAAATTTTCAGAACTTTTTCTGATATAAGAATTGTGTCTTTTCATTCTCAGTAATTTTCTAAAGCTTCTGATAGTGGCACTCTTATCTGAGACAGATTCTTCAGTCTATTCCAAGTAAAGAAAGTTTCAGTTATGAGAACTTTTCTATATCTGTATAGTAACTAAAGTCATAAATGGATTGAAGACTTCTCTACTTTAAGATGTACTTTTATACTTTCATTTTTTACTGACCTCACAACATCTTCACCTCTAATTTTGGAATATTTAAAGAAAAAACATTTATTATTATCTCTTACATCATTAGTTCTTATGTGTTTGATTAGGTATTTCAGTCCACAAACTATTTTGTGTACAAAAGTATACATCAACCATGCATCATATTTATTTATACTTGGGAAAAAAAATACTCTTTATCCAAAACTATGATTTGGGGATATGAAGAAGTTGTACCCTTTTTTTCCATCTCACTTTATAGTGTTCAGAATTTATAGATAATGACTTTGACCCCATCAGGACCTCTTCAGGTAATAGATAACCAGAATGATGTGTATGCCTGAAGAAGACTGTGTCAGGTCAAGAAGTTCAATTTCCAAAAGGTCTTTAGGGGATAAAGCTAAAGATTTTAAAGGAAATCGCTAGACAGCAGTGCAGTGATATTGAATTTTAATGAATATAGCTGTATCTGTTGGATAATCCCTGCTCTAGTTTATGGCTATGAATTATGTTTTAAGTAATGTTTGGTTTATCTTCTCTAGGTTATTAGTACATCTCTGTGCACACTGCTATTTTTAGTAGCTACTCATTTTCACTTAATCAGAGTTCTAATTTTTTGAATTATTTGCATTATTGGATGTGTTTGTATTGGATGCCTACATAGGTATTACTTATTGGTCTAATAAGTAATGGTCATAATGGTTATTACATTATGGTCTGCATATATCAAAGGTGAGAATGCTCACTGAATTCCTTAATTTCTTCCTTAAGAAACTGAATTTTGAGATTATATATTTTAAAATATATCTTCCCCTCAATACAGTGACCAAGGAAGGAGTAAGAAAAGATGAAATAATGAAAGACAGCACTTTTTTTTTTTTTTTTTTTTTTTTTTTTTTTTGTCAGTATCAGAGCAAACTGGAATAAAAAACTCTACAAATTACCTCTGTAGAGAAATGTTTGGCAATTATAAATTCATTTCTGTGGGTGTTAAATAAATATACAGTCTGCCAGAAGTTACAGAACAGATATATTAATGCCAGTATTCCTCTGAAAAACACAGTTCATAAAGTGTTTGACAATCTGTTCATAAACTCTGCTCAAAGATGAGTACAAAGATGAGAATGTTAGTTCCTGTGGGATATTATCTTATTTTAAAGAAATATATTTAATTTACTTCATTTCATGCAGAATATTATGTGAATTCAGACTGATTGCCTGTAAAATAAATCTGGCGCGGAAGAATGGTATAACTCTTTTGTTCTCCAAGAAAGAGAACATGATTTGCTCCATATGCTACCCAAAATCAAGGAGTGTGGTAAATGGACTGTTTGGAAAATCATGTGGAGTCATATATGCTGCTGGAAAACACTATGTCTGTGTTAGACCTTCTGTCATTTTATCTTGTGATAAATGCAGAGAGTCACTGCAAACTATGGCCAATCTTTGACACAGTAGAGTTTATGGATCAGTATCCAGATGTAGTTTCACCTTATCTTCAGACAGCAAGAACTCTGAAGTCATCTTAAGAAGCTATTTCATCTTCTAGGAAGTAGACCAATTGCACATTATGCTGCATTACTGGTACAATTCTAACCAAAACAATGCTTTAAGTTAAAATCTAAAATCAATTTATTTCTGAGAATAAGAATGGGTCTTGAAATAGGAGACAGTTCACAAGGGATGGCTATGTTGTCCCCTTGCATTAGCATATGGGAAAAGAGTTCTATGAAAAATTGCTTTTAAGTGTACAGACTTAAGTGTATAGATTAGAATACACTAAATTCTAAAGGAAAAAGACTACAAGAAATAGCATAGACAGAGAACAGCTGAAATATGTTCTTGACAACATAACACACTAAGCAGACTGTATTCTGAAGACTTTCTTCTGCATTGTTTAAGGAGAGTAACTACTTGTACCCATCATTGATCCCTCCGTACTTATTATCAGAGCTGCTCTCATTGAATATGCACTGTCACTCAAATCTGGATTAGTATGAACAGGTATACAGACAGTAGTCTTGTCTATAAATGAAAAGAAATGGTGTCAGAATCAAATAATCCAATAAAAACAGAAGTGCTCCTACTGAGCAGAAGTGAAAAGACATACACAAAATTACTGATATAACTGGAATTATTATAGATAGGATCAAAATTCAAAATCATCTGCAAATCAGATGATTGGTTGCTTTATTATTGATTTAAAAATCTAATTGTATATTTTTCAAGAATGTAAGAGTGTCTTGTCTGCTTGTATGGGAAGCTGTTCTCAGAATGCAATTTGATCTGTAATAGACTTTTTTTTTTTTTTTTTTTTAATATTTCCCACCTTATGTGAAGGTTATGTTTCTATTTACATAGAATCTGCTAATTAAATTCATTAAAATTGCTTAAAAAAATCCAGATTGAATTTGACCAACAGTTCACCTTTTATATAAAGAATAGTATTTGATGAATACAGCTTTAGGCACGGTGATTTTTTATATTCCCATATATTCCAGTTCATATTCCAGCCCATATTCCAGTTCATAAAGCTTCATTATTTTTCTGTTCCTAATAATTGCAAGGAAAAATAACATTTTAATTTAAGATGTCGAGGAAACAATATATCCAGTTTATATGCTTCTTAACACCTTACAGTGGTGTTGATGTGCTGTGCTGCAACTCTCTTCACATCATGTCTGACAAGATATTAGATCCAACTTTTGCAACATAAATAATCAGTAATTGAAAACATAATCCTATTGTCTTTGTCAGATGTGTTCACGCTGTGTCACAGTGGAGAACCCTCTCAGGTTCCTGGGGCTGTGGCATCTGCCCCCTTTGTGGTTGTTCATTGGTGTTGAGGGATATAGAACAAAGTCTTGGAAAGTGTGCTTTGTATCATCTGAGGGGGAGAATCACCTCCCACAACCCAGAGGCCATGCCTCTGTTGTTGCAGCTCAGGATACTGTTGGCTTTCTGGGCAGTAACTATACACTTCTGATTCATGTCGAGATTGTCATTCACCCCTAAGTCCTGCTCAGCAGGGCTGCTCTCAGTGACTTTTCCACCCAGTGTGTACTCATGTCCGGTATTGCCCTAACCCAGGTGCAGCACCTTGCACTTAGAGTTGTTGAACATCATTAGGTTCACATGGGTCCACTTCTCTAGCTCATCCCGGTCGCTTTGGATGGATGGTATCCCTCCCTTCTGTTGTATCAACTGCACCACTCAGCTTGGTGTCAGCAAACTTGCTGAGTGTGCACTTGATCCTATTGTCTGTTATTGATGAATATATTAAACAACACCAGTCCCAGGACAGACCCCTGAGGGACACCAGTTGTCACTGGCCTCCACCTGAACATAGAGACAACCATTCTCTGGGTGCGGGCTGCAAGTCAGTTCCTTATCTGACCTTCAAATGACTGAGAGTCAGCTCTGGAGAAGTCAACAACTGGAAAACTCAGCACTTCTAATTGGAAGACATTAAGAACTGAACTGCAGAGTCTGTTACTGTATTGTGGAAACACTCTCCAATGGTTAATTACTCTGATTACAAAAAATCATTATTCCCTTTTTCACTGTTGTTTAGCTGTAGTTATCAGCTTCTTTCACTGACCTAAGTTGCTCTTTCTTATCTGGTGCTTTCTCTTACAGCAAGGTGTATTTGACTATTTTTGTGGAGCTTTGTTTTGATTCTTTTAAAATTTCCATAGTTTTAAAATATTTACTCCAAAACTCCAGATATAGGTGAAAAAAATGGAAAAAGCATTTATTTTTGTAACACTAAAACTTTCCACAAAAATATTTTAAAATAAAATGAATCACACTACAGAAAAAATCATGATAGCTCATGATAGCTACTGATGACTCAGATTCTTGTGTCTGTCATGAACCCAAGTGAGAAGGTGTTTTATCATATTTTTATTTTGGTTTGTTTTATTCTTTGTGAGACAGATTTGTCTTGAAATTTTTTCTCTGTAATTTCTGTAGTTTTTGTTTCCAAGGCCTCCATTCCTCATTCCTCTCTTTAAATGCTTACTTTTACTGTGTGAAAACAAAGGTTTCGTAAAGACCTCTTTAACCAATAAATTTATACTAGTGTGTGTGTTATTTTATTTTTTATTAACAATACCTTTATGTTCCTTTCTGGTCACTTATAGGTGAATACTATTAAATCTAGATACTCCTAGAAAATCCCAATTTTTTTGATGAGTCTGACAGACAATGCTTTCAAGCTTGGCTAATGGGCCAATTTGTTATCTTTTTCATTTAATACTTGCAGTGTTAATTCAGATGCCTGTATTATTCTTACAGTCTTATGGCTCTACAGTAAGTAAAAACAACCTAATCAAATAATTGTCATTTTTGCTTGACAAGATCAATTCTCTGTAAAACAATTAAAACTGAAATTATTTGCTTCCTCCAAGAGGTTTTCCAAGAGTTTCTCTAGTTTGATGAAAGTTAGTTAGTTTGTAACAGTTAGTAGTAGTTATTCCTGTTGTCCTCTTTGATTTATGATATTAGTCTAATGTTAAATCTCTACCAATATTTTAGCATTTCATTGGAATCCCAGATTTATCTGAAGGAATATACATAGACTAGAGATTGTCCACTGATTTGAAAAAAATATCACAGAATCACAGATTGGTTTAGCAGATTATCTGTTCCAACCCTCCTGCAAAAGCAAGGCCACCTAGAGTCTCAGGGCCATGTTCAGACAACTTTTGAGATTTCCAAGGAGGGAGACTCCATAACCTCTCTGGCCTACCTGTGCCAGTGTTCTGTCACTTGCAGAGAAATAAGTGTTTCTGGATGTTTACACAGAACCTTTCGTGTTTCAGTTTGTGCCCATTGCCTCTGTCCTGGCACTGGGCACCACTGAAAAGGGCATGGCTGCATCCTCTTTGCACTCCCTCTTCAGGTATTTATACACATTGATAAGATCCCCTTGATCCTCTTCTCTAGGCTGAACAGTCTCAGACTCACCGCATAGGAGAGATCAGCCCTTTCATCATCTTGGTGGCCCTCTGTTGCATTCTTTCCAGTATGTCCAAGTTTTTCTTGTACTGGGAGACCCAGAACTGGACATGGTACTCCAGGTGTGGTCTCACCAATGTTGAGTAGATGGAAAAGATCCCCTCTCTTGACTTGCTGGCAATATTTTCCTAATGCAGCCAAGAATACTGTTAGCCTTCTTAGTGGCAAGGGCACATTGCTGACTTGTGTTCAATTTGGTGTCTACCAGGATCCCCTGTTCCTTTTCTGCAGAGCTGCTTTCCTGCTTGGTGGCCCTCAGCACCCTGGTACCTGAGGTTGTTCCTTCCCAGGCACAGAATTCTGCAGTTCTCTTTGTAGAACTTCATGAGATTCCTGTCAGCCTATTTCTCCAGCCTGTTGAGGTCTTTCTGGATGGCAACACTACTCACTGCTGTACCCACTACTCTTCACAGTTTTGTATTGCCTACATAATTTTTGTGTTGTCTACAGCAACAAGTGTTGGTTGACAGCTTCCCTAGTTGTTGCTAGTTGTGAAGTCATCCATATTTTTAATTTTTTTACATGATTCTACTTCTTCCCAAATTTAAAATAGAAATTTTTATTGAACATTTCACACTGATTTTGACTTGTTTCTGGTGTTTCTATCATTACTATCTCCACCTGATAATGATAAAAATATTGCTAGATTTTGTTCGAATATGGTTGAAAGATTTTTTTTTTCTCTCTAACAATAATAGGTTTTCCAAAACATATTTATTATCCCTTGTCACTTCTATATGCCTCATAACTTCTAATCTACTTTAATTTCCATTTTATCTTTTCCTCGGTCTTTTATTTCTAATTGCTTTCTTATTGCTGCCATAGCTTTTCCATTGAAAAGAGAATGGGCTTCTAGCCAAAGATGATTAGTATATACATGGCAGTGAAAAAATTAAGGCAACTTAGAGACTAGGAGGAAAACTGACATGAATAAATTAAATTCAGGAGTTTCATCTGTACAATAATAATTTGAATAGCCTGAAATGGGTAAAGAAATATTTTTTTGTCAAGATTGGAGAAAAGGGAACACCTGAAAGGGAGATGTGTGTGTATGAATCTCAAGGAAAGCCCATGCCTATTTTGAATAAAAGGAGACAAATCTGGTGGCAATAAAAGATCTGAAATTCCTAGCAGAGTGGTGATTGCTGAAGCTGTGGTTGCAGTGGACATCATAAATAAAAAAGGTGGAGAGAAGACTGGGGAAGAATATGGATTTGTGGATTCAAATAAACTGTCTTTATGATTCACTATTTTGCCAGGTCTATTCTGTCCCTGTTTTTAGAAACTGGAACTGTGTGGGTGAGTGGATATGTGATGTTATCATTTCATATCTTGCTACCTTTAGAAGATATCTAGGATAAGTTTCTGAGACTTTCACTATTTTGTGAAGAAACAGCATCTGAAACAGCTGGCGAACAGTTACAGGCTGAGAATTTGGGAAGCATTACAACTAGAATTTTGTTCTTTTTTCCAAGAATTTGTCTATGATATTATTTTTATCTCGATCACAGTTTATGATGAAGTTTATCAAACTATACTTCACCATCAAAATTACATAATTTTCAGTCTATGTAGAACTGAGAGAGATGCAGTCAGATTCTGTTCTAACATCTTACATCACAGTCCCAGGGGTGAAATCTGTAAGTTCTGCCATTTATTGCATTCAGCGCTGTGGCCCCAGCACAAGAAGGTCATGGAAGTATTAGAATAAGTTCAGAGAGAGGCCACAAAGATAATCACAGAGGTGGAACACCTCTCCTATGAAGACAGGCTGAGGGAGTTGGGGTTGTTCAGTCTGAAGAAGAGCAGGGTCCAGAGGGACCTAGTGGCCTTCCAGGACCTAAAGGGGGGGCTACAGGAAAGCTGGCGAGGGACTCTGTCAGGGAGTGTAGTGACAGGACAAGGAGTAATGGCTTTAAACTAAAGGAGGGTATGTTTAGATTAGATATAAGGAAGAAATTCTTTATTCAGAGGGTGGTGAGGAATTCAGGCTGCCCAGAGAAGCTGTGGATGCCCCATCACTGGAAGTGTTCAAGGCCAGGCTGGATGAGGTGACCTGATCTAGTGGGAGGTGTCCCTGCTCATGGCTGAGGGGTTGTAACTTTCATGATCTTTAAGGTCCCTTCCAACCCAAGTCATTCCATGATTCTATGATTCCTAATAATAATAATAATAATAATAATAATAATAATAATAATAATAATATAGTCTGTGCCCTTGTCCATGTCAATTGAACATAGCTCAGTAATTCAGTTTATTTCTTATTCTGTATGGCAGCAACATTTTGTTGTACATTGGATCAATTTCTTTCTACTTCCTGGTGCAGCATATTTAAATTGGATACTTCCTGAATTATTTTGAAAATTATTATTTACTAATCATGACAACAAAAATGCCATCACACTAGCACATCTTGGAGTTAAAAACAGAAGTGATGGAAAGAAAAAAAAGGGGGGAGTTTTTTAAGAGGTATTAATTGCTGTAAACTTTGAGCCCTTTTAGAAGTTATATTGGAGAACATCAGGGTAAAATGACTTGGTCTTCATTTGTCATGATAATGAAATTTTGGAACATTGCTTTAATTTTGCCTCATTTTATATGCACATTATAGAATGATAATGTATCCTGATAGGCAACTATTCTTCATGCAATCAAGTTGCTATTAAGGTGACTATTTGATTTGAAAATATGAAGATAAATCTTCATAGTGATATTATGTCATGAAAGCAAATGACATTTGTTTTAGGTGAAGTGTGTGAAGGAATGAAAATAAAACACGTTTTTAGAACAGGATGGGTTTTGTTCATGAGAAATATTCCACAGAAAAATGATGTGACTTGATAAGTATGGGCTTGCAATTCAGCTGAGGATATATCATTTAGGTTTTACAATAAATCCATCCAGAGAAAGTAAATTTGTATCATCTTATCAGTATTTCTTTGTGTCAAGTGAGGTTAAAAATGCTTTGAGTTGATGCAGCAACTGATTATGGGAGAAGTTCTTGGTATGAAAATAATTACTATTTTTATTCTATTTTTATATGCAGATAAGTCTTGATTTTTATTGTTGTCTGATAATTACTTATGTGAATAATTCAACCAGTGTTAAGTTTTTTAAGCTTTTTTTTAAAAATCTGAATTTTTCATAAGGAACAACGTTAATGGATTCATTAACAGTTAATGACAAACATTTATTTATTTATTTAACAGTTTTAGCTACTTAAATTATATCCATATGTGATCTCTGATATTAGGACCTTTCTGATTTCTCTACCCTGTTTAAGTGATACTATGAATAGGAAAAGGGGCATGGATCTCAGCTGTTATATTTCCCAAACATCCCATTTTTTTTTTCTTAACATCTAATAAATTCAAAGTTAAAATTAAGATTGGATAGATACTTTTTCCATGATTCCTACACACATACATGCACACATATATTTGTCTTGTAGGACATGGCTATAATCACAGCAAGATTCATAATGAGTTCAGACAAACATTTTGGCATTTTCACTGTGTAAGACACAATGAATGCTAGCAAAATAAAAGCAGGCAATTCAAAGGCAATTAATGTTTTAGCCATTTCTCACCCTACATTCAATTATGCTGTTTCATTTAATGCTCCCTACAGTGCCTATCATCCCTATATAAATAAGCTGTTATGCCACAGAATAGCAGGCCACAGACAAGGACATGTACCACCTTTAATCTAAAGAAAGTAATTCTGGCTGTTTAAAATGCTATTCCATTGGTCCTTGACATGCCATGCACAATTTGTAGCACAGATTTGAAAGAACATGTTGCTTGAGGGAAGGAGATCCATTAAATAATTAAAATATATATTAATAAAACATCTCTTTGTTTCATGGTAATGTAAAAAGTAGGGGCCAGATTGAAGAATGCTTAGATTTTGAAAAAAAGATGGTAATACTGACACCTAGAAGCTTCTATTTTTTCACTGATACTATAATAATTCACCTTACTTCCCTATTAAAAAGAAGCTACTACACCTGTAAACTCATTGTGGGCATTAATATCAAATCATTTATTTTTTTTATATAGATAAAAAATCCAATTAAGACATATCAGACTGTGATGTCTCATTAAAAAATGTTCCAATTTTACCTTGGATAACCACAAATGGTTATTTGTTTAAGACACCAGAAAGCAAAAAGGAAAGATTAAAATAAATTATATATACCTTATGTGTGTATATATATATATATATATATATATACACATATTAATATATATATATATAAGGAAATATAACTAGAGTGAAGTTTCAATGTGTATTTTGAATTCATGTTCACTTCATTCTGCTCGTAGTTTTCATGGATCTTATTTACATTAATTATTTTCCTGTTGCTATTTTCTTGGACAAATAAGTAAGTCTATTCTAAGGTATGTACTGAGAAAACTTAGGATCTTGGGATCTTTGTGCTTGTCCTATAAGACACCTGTGATTTATTTATTTATTCTAAGAAGAGTAATATCTACAAAAGAATTATACGGTATCCTTTAGATATTACAGAGAATGTTAACTTGACATTAGTCTGACAGATTACTTTGGCGTTTTTATTAACTAGGTGATTGGACCGGAATTGATTTTGAATTAGTGACAAAGGTGAGAATAAAAATGGTAGTCCTGGCTTGGAGATAGAGCCATTAAGCATTTGGCTATGTGGTCTTGTGGGTATATAAATTTATGAGAAGAAAATCTCCAGTGGTTGGTGTCATTTTGATTATACCACTAGTGAGTGGAAGTTTCACCATTTCTTCCTTTCTTCCTTCCTTCCTTCCTTTCTTTTCTTTCTTTCTTTCTTTCTTTCTTTCTTTCTTTCTTTCTTTCTTTCTTTCTTTCTTTCTTTCT
>CM021732.1:20724155-20790889 GCA_011075105.1 Heteronetta atricapilla | reverse complement strand
TCTTTCTTTCTTTCTTTCTTTCTTTCTTTCTTTCTTTCTTTCTTTCTCTTTCTCTTTCTTTCTTTCTTTCTTTCTTTCTTTCTTTCTTTCTTTCTTTCTTTCTTTCTATTTTAGCGACTATTGAGGGTACACTCTCCATACATCTCTCTCGATATGCTGGAACACATTGATTTTCAACAATTATTGATTGCCTTTCTTACAAAAAGTTAAGGAATTCCCCTGTAAAGCACTAAGGATATTGTCTCTTCACTACAGCATGTTAACATTAAGCATCAGCATAGTCCCCCTCTTCAGTGGGAATATATGAAAGCCTAAAATAAAGCCAGTATTTTAATGCTGTGCTGATGCACAACACTTGGCAGAATTTGCACAACACTGCGATCTATTTCTTAATGTGACTCTTTACAAAATTCACATCCAACAGACAACCACAAAATAAACACACCAGTGTTACTGTGTATCTCTTAAGGGATATCAATTAATCTAGGTATCGTTTAGCATTTGGTATTAGTTTTATTCAATATGGAGATTTATTAATATTTCACTGCATCATTTAGTTGAATGCTTAAAAAAAGATTTTATGAATCTATTATTTAAATGAGATAAAGGATTATATGGTTCTTTATGCAGAAAATATATCTCATCTCTCTTACTTTATTATCTCATTTGGTTTTAGATGAAGGATGTCGGATTGCATAATGAGGGAACGAGATCTCATTTTCACCAAGGCTGCTCAAACTTAATGCATGGTCTTCAAGCTTCACTGTTCTTCTAAAGTAATAAGACTCTATATGTCATACTTTTTTTTGCTTGCAAAATGTGGAGTAGCCCATTGTGAAGTTTCTAATTCTTTGGTGATCAACTGCCTGTGACATTATTAATTGAAAAGGCTACAGTATATTATGGCTTTCTGGGTTACTGTTTCTTCATCCTTTTAATATGCATGGCTTTGTTCCTTTAGGGCTTTCTGAAGACAGAAAAGAAGAGTGTGGTCAAAGAATATCTAGCAATTATGCATCAGTGATGCTCTCTTATGTACATGTTGTACATTTCAGATGCTTTCTGAAAACATAAAAACAAGCATGAATGCATTTCAGAGGTAAAGGAGAGTCAGCAGCCAAACCACTTTTTAACATTATTTGGTTTAAAATTGACTGCAGAACAACTCTGGTGATCATCTTCCATTATTATAATCCTTGGATTCTCCAAGGTTCTTATTAGAGGACCCAATAATTTTTGTTACTCTGAGATGCCCAGGCTAGGTCTGATGATTCAAAAATCATCATAAATCATAAATCAAATGGAACAAGATTCATTTGTTTGTCTAAGTCTAATTGTATATTATGAAATAGTCTAAGTCTAATGAAATCTTAGCTATTAGCTGAAATCTGGAAGAGAGACAAGAAAAATGTTCTAATTTTCTTGCTTTACTCTCTGAGTCAAGACCAGCAATGTTCAATCTTACACACAGAGGTAAGTCAAAATGAAAAGAGTTTGCAATAAACTTTGATGACATGTTTAAAAATTTTACTTTGCCACAGGAATTTGAAGCCAAGATATTTAAACTAGCCAGCCACAATTCATGGAATTATAATTTGAGTATAAGCTATGACAATTTGTGAGGGTTCGTAAACATAGAAAAATAATTTCTAAAATGTAAGATCAGTGTAACAGCACTTGCTAAATACCCACTGGGAAATTAGGCTTTCTGATATCTCTCTTCTCCCATTTTCAAAGGAAGAGGAGCCAGTTAGGCTTTCCTACAGGTATTGCTGAAGACCTGCAGGAGAGAGATGGTATGCAGAACTATCATGTTGTTGGAGAAACATGATCAAGAGCTAAAGTGAGATCATAATTGCTGTGAGGTTAAATTTGCAGGATTAATATGGGTATATCAAGAAAGTATAATATTGCTTAAAAGAGAAATTGGCAGGCATGGAAAGATGGAACTTTCCGCTTCCTCTCTAATCATTTCATATAATTAATTCAATGCATTCTTAAAATCACTGCTAGGTTTGGTACAAAAAAATCATCATGAATTATCCCTTAATTTTTCACTGTGCTATTATTAATGTAAAGCTGGATGTCATGTATATTGAGGTGGCTGACCACAGAATACTTGGCTTATTTTTTGTTGATTCCAGAGACTTTATTTCATTTCATATCTGTAAAAACATTCTTCCCATATTGTCAACTCATCATTTAGGCTTCTGCACTGCCATCTTTATATTTTTTAAGGTAAAGATACCAAATAGCAGTAAGTTATTCTCAATAGGTCCCTGCTTACTCTGTAAACAAATAAACTTGAATTGCTAGTCTCCTATTCAGCTATGAAACAAGTCCAAGTTCTAGAGTCGGATCAACAGAGATAATTGTCAAATATCATCATTTGTAAGCAATATTGCTAGGCGTTAGCATCATTTTTTTCTCCAAAATTAGTAAAGAAATTACTACTGCAGCCTGCAATCAAAGAGAAGATAAATAATCTAAAGGCATGCCATCATGGCAGATTATTAGGCTATTTATTCTGTCTATGATAGCTCTCCAGATGGTTCCCACAGTTATATTTAATAGCTAAATTAAATGTCAGATAGAAACTTTAAAATGAGCTGCTGAAATCACTAAAGGCAAAATCTCGCTTGGTGATGCATACAGAAATTGTCATTCCGATATGGACCTTTATTGCTACTGTTATATTGTTTCCAAATATTGAATGGCATGAATAGAAACTTCAATGAGCATTACCCAAATAATAATCGAAGACTTATTATTTTATGAATAGCTATTTTGCAGGAAGTATTGTTATCTTAGCGAGTCTGGCATTGAAATACGAATGACTTAACCCTCACAAAACATGCATTTGATGCATGCTCCAAAATTATCTGATCCAACCTTCCATCAGGCCTCTCTAGAAGAGAGAAGTTGAGTGTCATTTTTTAAGATCCTGAAATAGAAAAAAAAAACTAACCTTGAGCTATTAACCCAAATTTTTAGTAAATATGTATGATATAAAATAACCTTTATAACATAGAAATATGAAATTCTGTGAAATGGAATTACCAAATCTGTGATTCTGTGATTCAATTTGAGCTAACAGTTCCAACATCCAAAACTGCATTATAACCCTATCCAGATTTTTCTCCTTGACTTGTATGGAGTATACTCGTACATTCGTTGAAGGAAGAAGCAATAGGAGAAGCAATATGGGTATGAAAATGACTCAACAGAAATGGCTTTGACCACTAGAAAAAAATGTCAAAGTAGGAAATTGAAATAAAAAATATGCATTGTAAATGCCCATAACCTATAGCATACCTATTTAACTAACTTGGTGTCAAATTCTTTTTTTAAAACCCTCCGGATATCTTTATTCCCTTAAAAAAATGTGAAAGTTTTTAGGAAAATAATTTTAATTCAATTATACTTTCTTTCCTCATTTACTTTTTTTTCAGTTGTCCTAGATGCCATTATCCACACTGTTTAGAATTTCACACTGATCATTTATGTTGTATCTTCACATCTACTTTCATAGGCTAGAGATAAAAAACGGACATTCAGGGGGCTCTTAAAATTCAAACTGGTCAGCCTGGATCAATAAAGTAAAGCTAATTCAGACCTGTTCAGGTTCTTCCCCATTGCCAAAAGTGTTGTCTTCTTTTTACCTTTGTCCTATTCTTATTTCTTTATGTATTTTAATTTATACAAAATAAGAACACAACAATCTTTTGAGTGCACAGATGTCATTTTTGTTCTTCAAATTTCAGCCTTGTGGCAAAATGTATTTTGTAAAAATAACCCATAAGACCTTCAATACTGAAATTCAGCTGACATTAACAAATTACCAAAACGTACACTGATATAAAACAAGAAGCATTCTGTTTCAGTGGTTATGCCTGTATTCAAAAAATGTCAAAGGAAAATCCCATTATTGTCTCTCTAAAGCTTTTTCACAACATTCCCTTGTTATAAAATATATATATATCTGCTTTAAAAATTCAGGGTTAGCCATTTTATTGTTTGATTGCTAAGTTGTTCCTGTCCATAATGACTACACGAGCATGTTAGTATGACTCAAAAATAATTTCTAGGAGTTATGAGGAAAAGAGTAACATGCATTTTAGGACTTACTCACTTTTATTACTGAAGAACTTTAAGATCTAGCTTGATTTTCTTCCCTTCCACAATAATTTTTCTTAATGGAAAGGATGAAACACTGTACTTTAGTGGGTTCTATGATAAATTTATCTACAAATTTAGTAGAGTCAGTTTTATCCAATGCAAACAAAAGAATATAATTTAAAAATATGCTAGGGGGGATATTAGAAGTGGGGAGCCCTTGGATTCTGAAAGCATTGTTCTTACATATTAATTAAGTAAAGATTGTAAGAGAACAAGCATTTTTAAGATGAATTTCTAGACCAGCAGACTCAACATGAGATCTTCAGATTCATTGAATGGTTCTTCTCTGTTCTGCATCACATGGAATCTGTTCACATTATTATTTTGGATATAAGACGCATTCTGCATTTAACTACACAAATACAAGTAATTTGAAGTCATAAGTCCTAAGTACCTCAAATTCTGGCTAACTGTAATGAATATGAGGGAGATGGACTTTCACACACAAAAAAAGCATCAGTCTGCTTTGATTTACATATCTGTTCATGAATTCAGGTACAAAGATTTGTTCAAATTTAAAATTCTTCCTGAAAGCTCTCTAAGCTGAAGAGTGCGCAATATTTTAATTGTTCATGTAACAATCTTAGATGTAATAGAAGTGTTTGAAAATTTGTTAGCATTAAAAAGTACATTAAATAAAGATGCAAAAAGACATGGATATTTCTATATATCATTTCTGAAACAAACTCTAGCTCTCCCCACGTTTTCCAACTTGTATCAACCCTTTTTTCTTCCAGAACTCCTATACCCATTTTAAAAAAAGATTATTGTGTGAACTTCCTACTTTCTTTTCCAGTATCAAGCTGATTTAAGTTGTTTCTCTACCTACTTAAGTACCTACCTACTTTCTCTAAGTAGTTTCTCTACTTAGAAGTAGTTTCTCTACTTAGAACTCCATCAAACAGGAGTTCTTTCAATGAGTGTAAGAACACTTACTTTCTCTACATCTCCTCTACGCTTCCCTAGTAAATTAATAATTTAATACTTTCATATTAGTATTCATGTGCGTCCTCATCATTTAGTGACAGTAAATCAAAGCTGAAAATATGTCTGTTTACAGAAAAATTAACATATTTCATATACTGTATGCAAATTCTATGCAACTTTTGTTATTTCCTTGAAGGCAGAATGCACATTCTTCTGACACTGTTAATTGTTTCTGTATCCAAGTTTGACTTGCTGATGAGATATATTTGTTATTTTCTCTACTGTATTTGGAGCTTTATTCCTGTCTATGAATTCGGCATATTGATTCCAAGCTGCATCATCTTTAAAGACCCTGTCATTTTAAGCATGATAAGTTAACACAAAAGGAAAAGATCATTACTGGAACAATTTTGACAACAGTCAAAATTTAAACATAATATCTGCTCTATTGTTCATTGTTTCTTGGTTAAATTATTGCAAGTTCTTTGTTTTGTGCTTTTTAATTAATTATTTCCCCCCTCATGCAAGAAGAAAATATTATTTTATCAGACATTTAATTGCAAACCTACTATGAACGTGAAACTTACTGCTAATAATATTTTCTTTGCTAATAACTCATGTTTTTCCATTATTTCATTCAGTAGTCTTGCACATCATAAAAGTTATGTAATATATGATAATATGTAATATGTAATATATGATAATTAGAAATTTGCTCTTTGCCATAAGTATATACCTTAGCTTACAAACCACTCATTATGAGCATATGTACACACCCAGTTATGTCCTAAGGGATTAGTGGTTTTACCTGGACACATCCATAACAAGTTTTTTCTCTTACAGCTTTCGTTAGCTCATTTTCACGTTACATAAAGAAGTTCTAATTGAACACTTAAGAAATATATGACTAAGATATGCACTTATAAAATTGTTTATCTACCCAAAGTATAGATATAAGAGCAACAATCAGTTCCCCAGAATAATGGTTTTAATGTTGTATGATATTTGTGTTTGTTGTGTACTAATGGCAATTGCTGCCATAATTAGGGTTGTTAGAGAGACAAAGGTAGCACATTCAAATTTCACCGGTAAAGTTCAGCGGTTCTAAAAAGATTTTGAAAAACAACAACAAAAAAATCTAGCTGTTTGCTGAATTAACCAATATGAGCAAGGCTGTCTACAGTATTGATCCGATGATTATTGTTATGTTAGTTCAGATGGTGCATAACAATATGGGTTAATTCCGTCAGCGATGCAAATTCTACTAATCTGTTTACTTAGTTCGATGGAAGTAAAACTGATTTTTTTTTTCTTCCTATTGAGAAAGCATAAGACTACAGCATGTAATCAGAATAAAATTTACCTAGTGCTCCTGTACTCCAACAATGAGGGCATCAAGTGAATGCCAGCTGAGTCTTCATATACAGAATCACAGAATCACCTAGGTTGGAAGAGACCTCCCAGATCACCTAGTCCAACCTCTGACCTAACACTAACAAGTCCTCCACTAAACCGTATCACTAAGCTTCCTCTGCTTCCTCTGAGCTGTATTGTATTTCCAGGATATGTCTGGGAAGTTGAAGTGCCCCACAAAAACAAGTGCTGGCGACTGCACAACTTCTGCCAGCTGCTTGTAGAATGCCTCATCCGTCTCCTCATCCTGGTTTGGCGGTCTATAACAGACCCCCACCAGGATGCTTGCCTTGTTGGCCTTCCCGCTGATCCTAACCCATAGGGACTCAACCTTGTAATTCCCTTCTTCCATTCCTCTTCATCTCCATCGTCCCCTCCCTCTACCTGACAGCAACAGGGCAGGGTGTCCACCACTGTTTGGGGTGTCTCACCCCAGTGCCTTTCCTTCAGGCCTGGCAGGGAGTTGCTCCACCAGTCTATCTCCTGCTCACACTCCCTGATAGCCCTTAACCTCTCCACCTCCTCCTTGAGTTCTGCCACCAGGCTGACCAGGTCATCCACCTGTTCACACCTCACACACATGGTGTCTCTACCACCCTCAAATGGCAGCAACAGGCACAGGCACTGCCTGCAGTCAGAGACCTGAACTGCCATATTTTTGAGTGGGCAGTCAGTCTGGGTCACCACAGACTTTCTGGAAAGGGCTTTCAGCCTAGTAGAGACCATGACGGTTTAGCTTTAGGTAGACAGCTTGTAGATGAGCTGTTCTACTGAGTGGGGAGAGATGCTCTGCCCTCTCCAAGTGCGCCCTGCCTGCGTGCTCTGCTGCGCAAACTGCCATGCCATGCCCTATTTGCCCTTCCTGGTGGCTGCACTCCCAGTTGCTTGTGCACCCTGCGGGCTGCCTTTGAACATCAGGGGAGGGGACACTGCTTGCTCCGCCTACACCTCATCAGTTACTCTTGAGAGGGATGCCAGGTCCTGGTGGCTCTCTTGGCTGCCTCGAGTGGCCTCGATGCTGGGATACAAGCCCTACCCGCCTCAATCCCCTGCTCCGCTGCAGAACATATCTGGCCCAGAGCCAATCGCCTCAGCGAGTCCAAGGCACGATAGTATATACGTGATACTAATAAAATCACAAACCAAAAGTATGAAAGTTTTGGATAGCTGTGTGAATTTCTAAATTCTGTTCAGAAAATTACTTGATGTCTTTCAGAAAAACAAAACAAAAAAAAAGTGAGAATAAAGTTGACCAGGGTTTTAACCATTTTTTAGGAAAAAATCCCATCCTATGCCTTACTATGCCTTAGCTTCTCCTCAGTAATCTGCTCACACAGGATAATTTCTTTCACTGAAACAAAGCAGCAAGAAACTAACAGCTTTTTTTTTTCTCACTGTGTTCATCTTGAGTTAAGTATATGGAGATTCTAGATCAAGAAATAATATGACAATGGTATAAAAATATCCATACAAATGATAGTATGTCTGTTTTTCATCATTTGTTTCCTTTCATCATTTGTTTACCTTTATGTTTCATTAAAGAAAATAAATGAAGGAAAAGGTCTTAAAACCTCAAGGAAATAATATGACACATGCAACATATTTGACATAAATGAATTTATTAAAGATCAAGATACAATAAAGAATCTTTCTATAACAGGAGCAGACAACTAGATAAGGTATTAAATTGAGCAGCTAATAAAGAAAAACATCTGTAATTAAGAGATTATCACTGCATTAATAAGTCTAAAGATATCAATAAAAACTTTATCTTATTTTACATATCATTGTATACTTGCCAAAATCCTGATGACAGATGTAGTCAATAAGATCTCAGAAATCTGAAATTATTTGTATTAAACCTACAATCACATAATTTTCTACATTATGCTTGGAATGAACACAAAGATATATGCCATATATCTTTGTGTTCATTATATGCCACGTGATTGAGCTCTGTCTCCACTGCCACCACCAGTCAAAGCAGATGGGCAAAGTAATTTAAATCCTCTTAACCCTTCTACTTTCATTAATGTTATGAATTATAGGGATTGGATTAAAACTTGGTCATACTGTGAAAGAAAATATTAACTATTTTGTGTAATCAGGTAGGTAAAACAACAGTCTGTGGATAAAGTACTGATACTCAGCAATATTCAAAACTTAGACAAGCTAAACCACACATGTCAAGAGTGCAACAAGCTGTCCCTCTCTGGATGGGTGGGACTAAATGTGACTCTGAATGTGTCTCTGAATGTGTCTGTCTCTGGGAGAAAAAGGAGAAAAACTGAGGATATGACCCTGATAAATCAAGCCCCAGTTAGAAAAAATGTTGCAAACACAGGCCTGAGAGAAACTGGTAGAGAAGTTTTAGATAAAATACTGAATTAAAAATATTTAGCTTTTAGCATTAACTTTTCTTTTGTATTTGAGTCATGGTGCATTCAGAGAAAAAAGGAAAAAAAGTGATTTTTTAAAATTTATTATTTTTATTAGGAATATGAATAATAGGATCAAAAATAGTGTTTTTCAGTGTCATTTGACTGACATCTGTTGGAGTCCTTACGGCAACCCAGAAGACTCTATTTAGTTTATATCAAAGAACTGGTCTGATAAAATCATAAAATCACAGTATATCCTGAGTTGGAAGGGACCAACAAGGATCATCGAGTCCAACTCCAGGTAGCAACAGGACTGCATGAGAATCAGACCATATGTCTGAGAACATTGTCCAAATGCTTCTTGAACTCCAGCAGGCTCGGTGCCAAAACTACTTCCCTGGGGAACCTTTTCCAGTGCTTAGCCACCCTCTCGGTGAAGAACCTTTTCCTGATATCCAGCCTCCACTGTCACTGATCCATGCCATTCCCTTGGGTCCTGTCATTGTCCCCAGAGAGCAGAGCTCGGCGCATGCCCCTCCACTCCCCGTGTGAAGAAGCTGCAGGCTGCCATGAGGCCTCCCCCACAGTCTTCTCTGCCCTAGGCTGAGCAAACCAAGGGACCTCAGCTGCTCCTTATATATCTTCTTCTTCAGACCCTTCACCCTCTTTGTAAGGTGAAGACCCTTCAGCCACTCCCTGACTGTTTTATATCTTTCTTATACTGTGATGTCAGAGTTCATTGAGAGTCTGGAAGAAAGAAGTGTTTTAACTGCCTTCATTGATCATAAAAAAAAGATCTCAATTAACTTAAGCATGTCTGTCTGAAAACTTTATCAGCATCATGTAATGAAAACTGTTAAAGAGACTGGAGAGAGTGTTCAGACTCACACTCCTACAATGGTTGCACAGTTACATTTGCATTATGGAAACATGGGAAAAAAGCAGTTGTGACAGATACTCAAAGAAAATAAATCATTTATATAACTTTAGAAGAAAATACCGAAACTAGGTGCCTAAAAGAGAGACATGAAGAAAAGCACAAAAATAGGAAAAATGTTGTGACCTCCACTTAAATACTGAGGAGGTGTGATTTGAACACCAACATTTTTCACACCATTGCAAAAGCATGTTTAGGATTTAAATTTGGTAGCAAAACAGTACACTGGCTTATCAGGGCAGTTATGCTAGGACTGTGCCATAATACTATACTCATGTAGATTTGCTGACTTCTGAAAGGCTTGACCCAAAGCATTTTGAAATCAATGACAGTATTTCCCTTGACTGTGCAAACATTATAGAATATCTTGAGGAGGTAGAGGATGCTACCAGAATTTTGCTATATTTTTTCATTTTGTGTTTCTTCTTATCCTTAAATATGCCTTAAGTCTACAGAAATTTTAAATTTAATGTTTTTAAAGTCAGACCCAGCCAGGATTTAATTTCATGTTTATATTTTCACTTCAGTTCTCACTAAAATAAAACAAGTTATTTAATATTTAAACCAAATATACTTTTGTACCTGGAGATTAATGAGCCTGGAAAAAGTTATGATTATAATGCTGTGTATGTGATTTTGATGACAGAGTATGTATTTTTGTAGTACTTCTGGCAAGGAAATGGTTCTAACATTCTTAAATGTTTAGAAACATTAAGAAATGAAATGCAAATGTATTTCTCTGTTAAGACAATACATTTCCATCTAAACTGAAGGTAAAAACCCAGTACAGTAGGATCTCTTCAGATTCACACAGTGCATAATATGAAAAACAACATTCTCTGTGCATTTATTCTTTCTTTTCCAGCTCATTTACTTTCCGTCTGTAAGCCTATTTGAAGCTTCTATTACACAGTGAATGGTTTTCCAATTTACACCATATTCATTCATATTTTACTTACTGTCAGTAATAAAAAGAATACTTTTTTTTTTTTTGCCTTTAGAGCTTAATTTTTATTGTCATAATTAAGTTCATATCTTAATTCCTCTTGGTTTCATTGGAATTTTAATTCTGACTATAGGAGAGGAGTCAGTTTAGCCTTCTCAGAATTACAATAGGACAGAACTGAAAGACTTCAGTTTTCTACAGATTCATGAGAACAAGTCTTTAACTGCATGTGTTTCATCCAAATATTCTGTTTTGATCTGCAAGCCTCTCCATGTGACAGGACTTGTTCCACTAGCAGATTTGACTTTAAATAGCGTTTGTGTTCATGAGTAAATCTTGGAACCTGTGTTCCCAGTGCTGCACCGTGTCAACATACACATACACACAGAAACAGTATTATGAGCTAACACCCACTCCACCCACCACAAATCTGGTTTGCCAAATCTTCCCTCCTGCGGGTTACTTGTATGTATTTGCATACACAGTTTTTTTCTTGTTGATATCCCTTTTTGTGGTCAAGGTGGCACAGGAACTGTAGCTATGAGTTATACTGTTCTCTTTTCAAGTTTTCCCTTGTGTTATTTTGTGGTTTTCTGGTACTGGAGCTGGACAAAACCTTGGAGAAAGTATAGTCCTTAGAAGAGATGCCAGCCTGTAAACAGAAAGTGGAAATTCTGGAGACTCATTTTGTTGGCACATGTGAAAAAGGAATAATGCATTTCCTCACCCACCCACTTTTATGAAGAAAACATACAGAAAAGATTGCTTTCCATGGCAGAGGCAGTCTGCCATTCAACAACCTGCTGCCCCTGCTTTTCTCCCTCCAAAACTCCATGGGATTTAAATTTATGAAAGTCCAGCTCAGCACCAATTCTAAAGGCTATCCCTGAGAGAACTTTTGACTGAGTTTGTGACTCAAGGTCTACCCAAAAGTGGTAGACCTTGTCAGCTTCTAATCTGCAACAGCTTGCTGTGCTGATGACTATAACAGTAAGGGGAGAAGGAGATGAAAGATAAACACAGAATGACACAAATTTGATTTTTGATCCGATGTGATGCATTTTTTTAAATTCATTAAACTAAGGTTTAAGCATAAGTTTCTCCAAACTGATAAACAAAAATAAGCAAAAGTGATAAACGAAATCAAAAATATTTTAAATCTAAAATAGTATTAAAATTATTTTGTTAGGTCCATCAAAAAGAGATCCAGTTTATTTATTTTTTTATTTTCTGTGAAATTATATTTTTCAAAAATATTTTTCAAAAACCAAATATTAGCTTAGCGCTGTTGTTCTTGTAAACTATTTGCTCAGAGGCCCATTTCTATTGCTTTGGAGCATATAAGTATAATTATGTCTGGGTGATTGATATGTTCTTATTTTCTTGCACAGTCCTTTTGTTTTCTAAGTGTTTTTATTTGTGAGTGACCATAAGAAGCATGTAACAGTATTATTTAAAATTTCAGAAAGTAATTCTGTTAACAATTAAATTTACTGTACATTACAGCATTGGGAAATCTGACAATGCATGCTACTATCATAGAAGCATTTTCTTCTGTCACCTAAATAACTTGTTTTAATTTACTTGTTTGGACATTGAATGAAACTCAAATATAACAGCTTTTACCCAAGCTGTTTTGTCCATCCTAGCACATTTCTGACTATTGTTTATTTCATGAGGTGTTGTTATAAGGTTGTCTTCCAGTCATTCTTAGCATTATTTTCTGTCATTCTTTCTGATTTTAAAAATCTCCTCTCCTTTCCTTTCTCAAATTCATTCCACTTGTGTATCATTAGGTCTTTGTCAGTATTTTGGTCTCCTGCCACCAGAAAAAAATACTCTATCATTTGTACTTGAATAAAAACAATAATAAAAAAAGCCGTGTAAGTAATGCATTTATAAGAATTTAAAGATCAAAACATTAAATAACCTAGTTTTGCATTTTAACAGTAACTTACAGAAAGACAGAATTTAAGGCAAAAGCAAATTGTTCTGCTAATTTGGTCTGACTATCCACAATAATTTATTTCTGTAGTTGCGTATCATTAATAAATATCATTATACTGCTTTTGTATATGGGGGTACCAAGGACTCTAGTCTCCTAAAAATCAAAAATTAGTTATTAGAAACAGACAACTCAGATTCCAGTCTCCTTCTCCCAGCCACCAAGTCATATTTTCTCAAATAAATAAATAATATATATATATAAAACATGTCTGTTAAACTCCTGGAAGCCAGTTCCATCAAATAAAACTAAAAAAATAAAAGGCTCTAAAATGTCTAAAATGGAGCATTGTCTGATTTTACTGGCAGATTTTGGCCATTTTTCTATTTAAAATTCCAGAGAAAATTCATTTCTAATGTTGATTACAGTGTCACAATAGAAATTATCTTTAGGGAGTAAGGAAAAAGTTTCCACCTCAACTCACATCTTCAAGACCTCCTCAGTTCATATGCACGAGAGATACCATATTGTATTTGATGCAAGCTACCATGGATTTTAGCTTTCTTTAGGATTAATAGCTTTTTGCTCTCTCTTTTTTATCTTTCTAGGACTTAAAATTTAAAATTCATTCAACATTTAATGTTCATTCAACAAAATTAAACAACAAAACTTAACGTGGAGTGAATGACCACATAAAAGAGCTGAGGTGGAAATCTATGTGTTCACCACATTTTATCAGTACCTGGGGAAAATGCAATGCACTGTTAATTTCATCCAGTAAAGCACTAAGATATCTCTGTTTAATAATTTTTTTGGTTTCTATTTCTAATGTATATATATATATATATGTATATGTCTCCTGGAAAGGTAAATACATGATTTGTCATCTGACTCTGATGACTTGTTTCTTGTGCATTTCTCTGCTGAGTTTATGGAGATTATTAAGGGAAACTCTGCTTCAAAGCTCAAATGCCTTGGTTCTAACAGGGAGCTTAGCACTGCCCTTCATCCCTTTCATCTTGCTGGAAGGGCAAGAAGGATTAATGAGCAATTTGGCAGATTGGTTTCCCCTTATGTCCTTTTTTCACCACTCAAGGCCTGAGTTTGTCAGAAAAGGGCTGTGATTTTCCAGGGCTGATGTGAACCAACGGATCCCAGAGCACCAGTGGCTCTGGAGGCCTCTTGTCCAGTACTAGCCATGCTTGCTTGGAAGGCACCTTGTGTAATCAGTTATATGCAAGCTGCAGACAGAGCTGGGGCTGCATATATTCTCTATTAAGAAGCCATTATCTACCCTGGAGGTACATGTATGATGCTGATTTGCCATGGAAATCTGTCTGTGCTGGTTTGTCCAGGTGTGGCTGCACCTGCACAAGCCTGGACACCTTCAGGCAAACAGAAATCACTGTCATGGTCTCTCTGAGTTTTCACTGGAATGCTTTTCCTACTAGGATGTCATAATGGCAAAAAGAAATCAAAGAAAAATTAGGAATTTCTCTAGCACTTGCCAGAATTGTGGTTTTCCAGCATAAAGCTGTGGGCATGTATCTCATGCTGTGGGTTGTAGAGAAGGATACAGAAGATTGAAGATAGCTGGCTAACTCTCTGGTTTGTCTTCTGCCTCTGCACTGTTTTTCCAGATGTTGGTGGGTATTATTACCTCAGCCAGGTCTGTTTTTCCTTCTGGGAAGGGTGTAGGTACCCTGTCAGTGATCCATTTGCCAGAAGGCTTCCTGAAAGAAACAGATTTAAAGAAATGTCTAATCTCTGTCAGTGGTATTTCCTGCACCTCCATCCAGCCAGCTGCAGGACCTATCTTTGTTCAGATATTCATTTTTATTTCCTGCTTATCATTCTGTATTAGGTTCTTAGTTAACCTTTTTGATCTGGAATTATTATTATTATTATTATTTTTAAAATAGTAGGATTCCAAGTAGATGTGAAGTCCCTAATTTTGTCTGAATCATTGGTTGATATTATTGAACACCTTTCAGTCAGCCATTCTTTAGATCTCTGCTCATAAGCTTATGCTATGAGCATTTATACCACCTGTTTTTTTTTCAATATATATCCTCATCCTGTGAGTATTTCATTAGTGTCACCAGGAAGTGAAATTCATTACTATCTGTCAGTTGCTGTTTGCTCATCTCATATGAGATGGGTTATCTATGTTAATCTCATATCATGGTCTAGGCTTCAGAAATGGCTACAGCCAAATCTGGAAAACTTTGCTTTCGACATTCTGAACAGAAGAACAAAGGAGCTAAAGAATGATAAAGTCTGAAGTCAATTGACAAAAATCAAAATAATATTTTAAACCTCTTTAGAAACTAGAGTGGGGACATTGCTAACTCCGTGTTCCACATGTGAAGTACCAATCAGTAGAGTAAATGTTCAGGGTGGTACTCGGGTATATATTCTGTTTCTTTGGAAAGGGATGATACTTTTTGCAACTCTTTCTGTAAATTGAAAATTTCCATTATTAAGCTTAATTTTAAAGAAAAGCTGAGTAAGTTTATTTTTGCAAACCATTCTGAACTTACTGAGTGTTCCACACCAAGTCACAAATTTGTCTGTCTCTGTCATTAGATTTTTAAATTTGAAATGCCATTGGAAATAATTTTTTCTATTCTTAGTAGAATGTTGAAGATAAGCTATAATGTGTGAACTGTATTTACCACATATAGAAAATTATTGACTCTTTGCTATAATTTCTGCCTGTGAAACATTGCACCTGACTTCTGTCTTCCACACCTGTAGCCTTAGCAGATATTAAGCTATTCAAGTATTTGAGTTACTCTATTTCTACATAATTAATGCTAAAAATGTAATTTTCTTACAGTGATGGATGACCAATCATTTATTTATTGTCATGGGCATTTACTTTCCAAAACATAATTTTAATAAGCATTAAATCAATTAATATCCATTTATAGATAGATAAATCTTTGAGGATTAACTGTTTAAGGTAGAGTTCTGACTACTTTCAAGTAGCTATCTTTTGATGTTAATTACTATCTGATTTCTAATCTTGTCTCCTATCTTGTATCCCTAGATTTCCTTGTCTGCAGTCAGTGAAGTTTTTGGCCTCATAAAGATAGGCAGAAAGCTCAGTAATCAGTTGTTTTTTACTGTATCATAGGAAAGTTCTGAGTTTCAGTGTTACATACTACATCTTGAAGCTTTCAGAATTGAAGATTTTGAAATTAATTACCACTGATGGAAAGCACCATTCACTTTTTCTTAAAAATGCTCACAGAATAGTTATGGATGACATATATGGGTGTGAGAATAAAAATGTCAAACTGTTATCTCATTGTTCACCATTCTGTGGCCTATTACATAATATTTTTGTTACTAATAGTAGCACACCATCGCAGATGTATCAATATGGCAGTGTAGGGTCAAAATGAAATGTATTAGGCTAAATCAGATAGATGAAGCTTTGATGCAAATTCACACAGGTTTTTTTGTTTGATTGTTTTGTTTTTATATTTTATTTTCCCTTTTTAGAGAACTTCTTGTTTACTAAATTAACTTTGAAAATATGCCTAGTACCTGGCTCTATTAGTTTGTTCTCCTTTTAATTTTTTGTTTCTCTGCAAAATTTTTCTACTGCTTTTAAACAAAACAAAAAAAACAACTTTGCCCATCCTTCTGCTTTTCTGATATCCTCTGAGTTTTCACAGGTCTATATGTCTTCATTCTCTTTGCTACTCCTCTTTCTATATCTCAATTCTTTTTGCTTTCAGGCTGCTCACACTTGAATTGTTTGTCCTTTTTACTTCCCTGTAAGTCTTTTGCTTCTGAGTTGTCTTTTTATCTCTTCCTATGTTTCTCAGAGTTATGAAAAACTGTTGTTTTGAACTGTTTTGGGGGAACTGTTTTTCTTGCTGTTAATTGATGACTTTAGTTTTGAACTTTTTGTTAAGTCTTCATTGCAACACTATTTTCTGTTTCTTTACTAAAAATAGAATACCAACCTAAATGTGTTTTGAAAATTGGTTACTTTTTCATATATTTTGATTGATTACAGAACTAATAACTGTTCTCACTTGTGTTATGCAATTTGCTTCTCACTACTCTTTTAGAGCATAATAAGAATAGAAATGAGCACTAGCTTCTGCTAAAAATTACCCTCTTATTTGCAGAGTTGGTATGCAGATTTTATGCTACAGATGGAGGAGAATGACTTGGAATAACTAAGCAGAAATTTTAGTAAAATTGGAGAAAGTTAAAATACCAGGAAATCCTGTCATCATGAAGAACAATAGTGTGTGGAATTTTAGAGCATATAGAGAAAAATAAGGAATGAAATTAAATATTCTGTGTTGGAGAAAATATCATGGAAAACATAACAGTTGAATAGTACAAAACCCTTAAGCCTTTACAAAAGTATCCATATGGCATTTTATATGGAGTATATATATTAAATATATAAACACTTAATCTAAGATGTATGCATAGTAGGAAAGAAAACAAATCAATGATACACTTTCTTGATGAGCTCTCTGGTTTATATCTTAATGAACTCTTAATTAATATATTAGTAATTTTGCTTTTCTTCAGCAAATTTTCCAGTCAGCTCTATGTATGGTCTGAAGATATAGCATTAAAATGAAGAACACAGAATGATTTCCACAGAAGGACAGTAATCAAATGGGTGGAGTTGAACCAAATCACCTGGAAAATGCTTTCTAAGTAGATCTGAAACCTTTATTACAATAAAAACGTCTGCCTCTGGTGTTGAAGATAAGAGGAATCTGCATCAGACCTTGGACTCAGCCTTTAGGCAATATTGGAGTAGTAGTCTACATATCCTGATGAGAGATTTCTTGTATTACGTGTTTTTATTTATTTATTTATTTTTTTTCCTGTAGATACAGTACAACCTGTGCTTCCTAATATTTAGTTGCAGATATGTGTTAATTCTGCTCATAGGAGCTAATGGACAAATGAGAAGTATTGCAGTGGTGTATACAGTTATTTGCTCTTGGGAATTTAAGGGTGAAGAAATCTCCAGAGTTGCTGGCATCAGATATTTGTTACAAGCTGTCACTTGGACAACTTTTTGATCTGTTAAGTAATACAACTTTGTCATAAAACTAGTTAGATTTTTTTCCCCATCCCACTATTCCCATTAAAATAGTGCCAGAAGGTTTACATGATTGTCAGCCTAATTTTGTCTAGTTTTCTCAGTTATTTGCCTTGAGCTAACACTGTCCTTTAACTTTTGTAATAATCTTGTCCTTTTCCTCCTATCTCTACTTCCCCTGGGTTTGGGCATCTAAGGCATTTCCCTCCTCTGAATAAACCAAGTTGATTCAATCTCTCATAAGGTTGGTTTTTTAGACTAGATGATTATCTCCACTTTTATCTATTTATTTATTTTTAATTTTATTTTTAAATGTCAGTTTGAACATCTTTGATTCACCTATGTAGAAGCTTTGTTGGAAGTGGTGTTTTGCAGTGAATAGTTATGGTTTCAGCAAGTTAGTGCTTTCCAAATATTTTCAAAAAGAAAACACCCACAGGTAAACACTTGAAGTGGTTAAAGTATTTATCAAGCTTAACAGAAGATATGGTTTAAATGAAGCAAGCTTCTGATTGCATGAGATAATTATTGTTGTAAGGAAATCTGAATCATTTCAAAGGTTCAAATTTACAAAATATAGATACCCTTCAGTTAATGTAGTAGTACATACAGTTCTTAGTTGTGCAGAAATAAAAATATCTGCTACTTATGATATGATTATTATTTTTAACTGTGAATCCTGGTGAGTAGCAAACTGAGGAATATTGAGTTCTCTGGCTTTAGCTATTTAGTGAATAGTAGAGTTTGTGTCCTTGTGGAACTAAAAATTTGCATTGGTGTACTATGCTGTTTACATAGATTTCTAGGTACAGTTGTACTTCTTTACTTTTTTTATTTTTCTTTCTTTTTTTTTTTTTTAAACTTTTGTTAACTAATTCCATGTTTTTTATTCCTGGGACTTCTGTCTCTCCCCAGTTGTCAAAGAAGTACTTTTCAAATCATAAATTGTAAGCCCTTTGATTTCTCTTTGCAGATTACAACATTGGAAGAAAATGATTCATGTGATTGATTTTTCTTCTGCATAATTTTCACCTGATTCTGTTGTTGAAAGTCAGATTATCAAATGAGATATAAACATCGGTACCTAATTCTGCATGTTAGAGCATCATCTGATTTGAATAGCTACAGTTTGTTATAGAAAGATTAGATATCTGCTAATGTATATGTTATGGTCTTCTATGGTCTTGCTCAAAAGAGACTGTACTAAGCGAAACCAGTCTTCCTATTAACTTCCACTGAACAGCAGGATTCCTTTGTCCCCCACATCTCCTAGGCATATCAAAAATAAATAAATAAATAAATAAAAAATTGAAGATTAATTTAAAAAGATTAATTTAAAAAATGATTTTATTAATACAAACCACTATTGTTTCAATTTATCTGCATTTTTTTTAAGTAATTAGTCATTTGTTAAACAGTAGTGCAGCCCATCCCACAAACTGGCAACAGAAATTAGATAAAAGATCAAATCATCTGCCAAGACCTGAACACCAATCTTTTCTTTAAATAGTGATTGACATCACCGCTCAGCTGAGCTACAGTTTTCAAGCTATGGCTAATAGCAGAAAGGTTACCAAGCTGTGGCATGTTGAATGCTGCAGGTGGTCCCTGAGGCCATGCACTTGCAATTCTCCTTATTGTTAGATCAGGTTAAAAACAGTGAAGCAAGCAAATCCAGAAGTGAAATTTCTTATTGCCTTATTTTTCTAGAATAAAGTTACTAAAGGTGATTGGCTTTAGGAAGAAAATGGTGCGTATAGTTAAGTATTGTAAAAGCTGAGCATATGACTGGAAGATCATGCTTTTAATTGGTTTTTATTCAAAAAGGCCTTTAGAGTATTAATTCTCTTAGCTATGTATCTCCATTTGGTGCTCAAGCTCTTCATAGGATTTGTAAGCATTAACCAAATCCCTATGACAAAAGATAATTTTTTATAAATATTGGTTATTTAGTATTTCTACTGTGTTCTCTTGTTATTTTCTTATCTCACGTTTGCAAACTATATGCAATAAATTGTCAGTAAGTTAATGATACACACTTGACTTCAATAGCATACATCAGAACTTTATAGTCATAAAACAATGTTATGAAAACAATGTTATAATTCAGTTAAATATTATCCAAAGACACACCGGGTTGAAAGTCGCTGCTTCATAGAAGCCATGTTTCATTCAACTGTAGATTTGGAAAGTGACGTTCTGAAAAAGTCTTTCAGAGATGAGCGGAAACACTGTTTTTTCAAAGATACTTTATGACAAATAATAGACAGATAGCAGCAAATATTTTTCTGAGGGAAAGCTTGGATAGTAGCATAGCCCATGAACAAATTCATATTTTTTTGTGCGTTATACTGTGTTGCTCTGGCAGATATTCTGTCACCTGAAGGAAGTGAATGCCAATGTGGTGATGGTTCCCCTACTCCATCTGGGGAGCTGTGTGTTTTCACCAACTGGTGTGGAGGCAGCAGTGATGAGGGACAAGGTAAGTCTCAATAGGCTTTAATATAAGTGTGATACAGTTTGATAACTGAACATGTCAGTGGTGGGAACTGGGGGTGGGATTTTTCATGTTAAAAAATATTTGGGAATTCTGTTCCGTCTCTCCTTTTTCTTCTGATTTTATAAGTCTCTGTCTCTTCTTCTTTCAGTTTTTCTTCCTGCTTCAGTTTCATCCTATATACTTACCTCTCATAAAGCTTTATACTGATATTATATAGCAAAGGAAGTGTCTCATTATCCATTTACAATTCAGAAGAAATTTAACAAGAATTACTGTTTTCTTAATTTATGATAAAATTGTTTGCTGAAATGCAGGCTTCATAAATCGTATCTGGATCATGGTATAAAAAAATAAAAGAGAATACTTGTAAATAGAGTCAATAATGTAAAGATTTTTTTATTTTTTTTTCTTCCTAGGTAGAAGGGGAGAAATTTTCTTGAATTTATGAACTGATAGTCCTAGCTTAATCTTGTAACATTAAGAGACACTGAATATGATTGCTGCTGTTTTCCTGAAGGGAATCTAAGCAATGAAAATGCATTTGAACTGATATTGTCTGGTTAAATTTGCTTCAGAAATCTATTTCAGAACACTGTAACACAAAATTGTTTTGCAAATGATTTCATATGATGCATTGGATAGTCCTGCTCTCTGAGGATCCTTGTTCTGGGGCTCAAAGGGCTTTGATTTGTTGAGACTTCTAATTTTAATTAAAAGCTTATCTAAGTTCTCTTATTCACCATGTAACAAATAAAGGTATTTGTTGGATTCTGGGGGACTAGCTTTAAATGTAAAGAAGATGATCTTTAGATGTACCTGTGTTTATCTGTGCACACAGATAAATTAGAACATGATAATTATAAACACAGATAATTAGAACATGTGCATTCAGTGAATTAGTGCATTCAGCTGATATGTGGGAGAAAGAACAGCAATTTAAATCCAGATTCCTCATGATTGTGTGCCCAGATAGCTGGGATTTTTCCTTGACATGACTTTTATCCTAATATAATCCAGATATATCTTAGGAACTGGAATCTAGAATTAACTCCAGGATACTTGGTTTTAGTTCCTTTGCAAATAAGACAATAGTTAACACTGTTTTGTGTATTAATAAATTCTGTGACTTTATTGTGCTGCACCAAAACACTTTAAATCTCATTGGCTGAAAATTAGGCCTGTTGAATCCCCTAATGTGTGACTAACATATCTCAAGTTAGTATATCAATTTCACGAGAGATGGTTTTGTTATATTTGCCCTACATAGCTTGAAGTCCTCATTTGAGTCTTGGTTTCTCTTGGAAAAAGCATTTCCACTAGGCAACACTCAGTATTATGATTGTACAATATGCAGGAAGACATGCATTCTTTTATTAACTTTTATGGAAGCTTTTTACTCATTTGTTGACTGAATACAGTTACAGAAAGATGCTTAAAAGGAAAGTAGAATAGATTGCTCCATAGTTCAGTTTACCAAAGCAGTAGCTTATGGTCTGTGTGCAAGACCTAAATAGCAAATAATGTTGTGTTTAAACTAAGTATGAGGAAGAGCTATGGAACTAGGCTCTGAGTGACTGGCTGTGGATTCTGGCGCTGGTTGAATAATGGTCTGGATTGCACCATGACAGAAGTTAGCTGTGAAATGTGAAGACAGAGATCAGGGTGTCAATTTGAACTCTCACCCTGCTGCTACACTCTCTTCTGATTTGGGGTTTTGCAAAGTTATTTTTCTACTTGAACTTCAGCTCTGCAATCTTATGTTCATGACAGGTCCCTGCTGTTTTCTTTGCGCTGCTCAGTTTTAAAGATGTTTCTGCACTGAAAATGTATCAAAGATGGAATTTCAGATGATGCATTTTTGTTGGCATTTTGGCTTCTGTGTGTGGTTTATTTGTACTTTGCCACAGCATTGGAGAAGAAGTGGAATAAGTCCTATGGTCTCATTTATTTATTTGTTTATGAAAACTGAAATATTTTGCCCTCCCAAGTGATATTTTATATACAGATACAACTGGAATAAAACCTTAAACTATAGCTTGTTTCTGTGAGATTTTTTTTTTTTTTTTCCTTAGACATTATTTTAAACATTTGTTTTATTAACAGGGAATTCTGAAAAAGATAAATAGGTAAAACATCCCATGTGTTTCTTCATTCTGGCTTTTTTCTTTCTAGGCAGTGACTTTATCTTTGTTTATTTATCTTCAAGCTAATTTACATTGTTTTGCTTTCAAGATAGATTTTCTGTAAAAGTGCATATTCTCTTGATATCTTGAAAATTAATCATGAATGATCAAGAAGTTTTTATTGAAAAAGATATTGTTCTTACTATTTTGTACATCTTGATTTTTTAAAATGTTTTTATTTCAGCTATGAGAAAATTCCTAAGAGAATATTGAACAAGATTTTTTGTAATGTGAAGCAGATATGCCTCAGCAGTGTGTGTGCTTTTGATGAACCACGAACGTGCTTCAGCCAGTTAAAGAGATAAAGAATAAAAGCAGCAATAAAATGTTGGTTGGTGAATCAGCCAATCTGTACATTAATTTGAATCTGCAATGCTTATGTGAATTATATCTATTTTCCTCTCTCTCACCTTCTAATTAACTGTTGCTGTAAGCTGATGTGAATATGAAAGCTATGAAAGTGGACATCACAGGGTGACTATAAATGCTGCAGTTGCAACTTCATTTAAAATGATTAGTGAAGTGTGTTAATATTATAGAATAGACCAAACACATTTACAAGGGCCTGGAGTGAGCACTAATTTTCAAGGGAGCGTGAAGGCGCTGTAGCTCTTGTGTCTAACCAGAATCCTGCTTAGAAAGCAGATAATTACCTTAGCTTTCTCTGTTGTGTTCAAGCAAAAGCAAATGAACTTAGGTTTTTTCCTTTTTGTTTAGGGTAAAGTTGCAATAAGCTAGCTCTTTACAGATGCATCTAATTAGACTTTTTTTTTCTTCTTCTTCTTTTTTAAATCTTTCCACCATTACAAGAAGTGCTTCCAGGAACAGGGCAGGGCAGTCCAGCCAGTTGGGCACAATGCAATTTTCCTTCATGTTTGATGCAATGGAAGAAGGACTATCTGAAATCAAAGGAAAAACAAATGTGTCTTTCTCTCCTAGGAATAAATTATGTATTGAGTCTCATAACCACCTCAGAGAGTTGAGTATGAGTAGCAAGCGATGGTAAGAATGCATCTTTCTGTTTCTGGTTCTGAGTTTCAAATTTGCTTGAGTTTAGGTTCCCCCAGTGAAATCTGTGATTTTGAAAATGATCTTTGCAAAGCTCTTCAGGAAGAGAATTTACAGCTTGGATGGATTAGAAGAAATGGTCAATCTAGTGTGGGACCACCATACTCTGACCATAGTGGGAATGACACTGGTAAGTACTCTCATGTTCTTTGAAGGAACCATGGGCTTTTACAAATTATTTACTGCTCTATATTATTTGTTTAAAATTACTGCTTTCTTAGTTGCTGAGTTGAGTTCTGACACGTTTTTTTTTCTGAGATAAAATAGAAATTTCTTGCCCAAAGTTTTAGGTGTTTATAGTCACAATAGCCTAGAATTCCAGGAAAAAGTATATCATAAGTAATCAGTCATCAAGAGTCACGTTTATCTGCTTCAGTGACCTTCTAAAGGTTATGGAAATATCAGGTGATAACATAAATCTTGATAGCTGCAAACTTTAGAAACTAACATTGGGTCCCCTACCTTGAGATGTATTTACATCTCTTCTTGGATTTTTTTTTTTTTTGAATTCCCAGAGTGCATGTATGTATGCATCTGTGATCAGCATTATTTTCCCTAATATTTTGAGGGAAAGTGGGAATGTGGAGGGAATGTGGTTCTGGGAATGGAAAAAGCTTCCACAGCCTGTTTATGCCAGCTCCTCTAAATCCTATTACATTTTCACTTTGTATCAAAGACCATCCCTCTACTAAGTAATTCATTGTCACTGTACACAGAGAAATTTAAAATAATAACAGGTCTTCTCATCAAGAAACAGGTTGAAGATAAACACAATATAATAAAAAAATCTATTAAACTTCTGTATAGAATCAAAAATAATTAACCAGGCAATAATATTGCCCTATTGCTGAAGTTTCTTGGGTGTCTTCTTGCTTGGTAGTATATTGCACCAAGAAGTAGCAAAGACCTGGAAGATATTCTTGTCTATATCCAATAGATGTTTAAACTTATCTTGTGAAGAATTGGTGGGGAGTGGGAAACTTAACTTATTCAGATACCCAAAGTCAGCAAAAGATTGAGAACCACCAGCTTCAAATGTCTGTAAAGGGGCCAGAGCTGTTCAGTCATTTATATATTGCCAGTTACTTGTTCAGGGTGCTCAGTCACCATTGTAGCTGTCAGGTCTAAATTGGCCTGTAACCATATCTGTCTCTTATTTTGATCAGATGACAGAAATCTTCTATACTTGGGCCTACTCGGCTTGATGAGAGGCTGTGCACGCAGACCTTTAGACTGAATGACTATGGAGAATTAAATGTATTAAGTCATTTCAGTTTTCTACTTGGAGAATGGCTAAGCTATACTTACATTTCCTGTGAGTGATGATTCTAATCTCTTTATGACAACTATTCAAGATTTCCCACTGCTGGAGACTTAACAGACTATGTAATCTTGCTGCGTGTTCTTGCTTAAAGACCAGAAAAGATATTGTATGATGACAATTGAGCCCCATGGCAGAGTATTAAAGTGAAGAGTTCCTGCCATCATGATGAGTAATTGCAAACACATTAGCAGAAGAGCAAAGATCTCTTGGTAGTTGTAACTCCTTTGAAAGCTTATGTAATCATTTACTAGAACCCAGTTGGTTCTCTTTAGCTTTGTTTCTGCTCATGGTTCTTAATTGCACTGATAATGTAGTTGAACAGATTAGTGACAACAACTTTCAAAATCAAAAACACTAATTATTCTTTTAATAATTGAAGCTTGTTTTCTGTGCAGAGTTTTAATGTAAAATTACTGTTCAAAGAATTTCTTAAAATTGTTATTTCTAGCCCATCTGTGTAAGATTTAGACTTCCTGTGATAGGTGAAATCTGGTTTTGTTTAAGAGGTTTAAATGCATTTATCTTCAGGAAACAAAAGAAAAAAAATCAAAGTATCATGGAAGTGAAAAATTGATGAATCAGATTGGTGTCAGGGAGAGGGTCCTAGTCCACCAATCCACCATCTGTTGGGAGTAGGAAGAATATCCTTGTGACTGGCAGGCTAAGAAGCTCCAAAAGTGTTGACTGAATAGTCATGAAAGGTCCAAAATCTAGGGGAGTGCAGCCACTGCATTGTTAGCAAGTTGCAAAATGTTTTCCGGGGTGTAGGGTGAGAGTATGGGGGAATTGTTCAGCTGCCTCTGGTACTGAGCTGGTTTTATGGTCCTTTGTCAATGACTTTCTGCTTGCACTCAAGGATGAGAGGTCAAGGTGGGTGGTTTTATAACTGAATTAAACATTCTAGCATAGTCTCTTTGTTTATGTAGATTTCTTTAATACTCTTTTTTTTAAAAAATATATATATTTCCATCCCATTTTTTTTTCTCCTTTCTTCATTTTTATCCTTTCCTTTACATATTAATATTAAAAAGCAACAATTTACCTGACATTTTGGAGTTTGGGAAGGATGAGAGAAGGGAAAGGAGGGAAGAAAAAAAAAAATAGAGGTTAAGTGTTTTCTTTCCTCCCTTCCTTCTACTATAACAGTCCTCCCTTTTTCTTTCCTCCTTTTCTTCAACTATAACATCTAACGTCTCTGAAATCTTCCAGTTAAGGAAGAACAAAATTTTCACTAATAATATCTGGTATCCTAAAATGGCATACTTTCCCTCCATCTCTTAAAAGATCTAAAACAATCATGCCAGGAAGAGGTGTAGTGACAACCACATTTCACTTGATCTTGTTGACCATTACTCATTCAATTAAAGCAGAGACTTAATTTGGACTTGTTTTTTAATGTAAGGATAATGGTACTGTGGAGACTCTGAGAACAACCATTCCTTCATATGAAGGCCATGTATGGATATACCACAACCTCCTCTCCACTGTGAGGAAATTTCCTGAATGGCCAAAAGACATACCCATGTCCTCTGGAAAAGAGGAGTGCAATAGCTTCCTCTCCATCTTTCACCACCTCATTAAATGCACAAACTGCTGTAATAAATATCTTTTATAGGTCACAATGGTTTGTTGTTTAAGCATGAAATAAGTAAACTGTTCAAAGCTTTAAGCTCTTTGATCAGCTTACTGAGTTAGTCCTAGGTTTGTCCTAAAATTTTGCACTTATTGAGAATTCAAGTTGGCAGCTCATAAAATATTTTGGAAGCCTACCTAAAATTTCAGCCAGAAAATAGAGAAGTGTTATGTCAAAATTTAATATGAACAAAAGCTTTGCACACAAAGGCTACAAATGTGTTACGAATCTTTTCTGGGAAAAAAAATCTAGTTAGCTTTTTAATTACTAATTCATACCTGATTGATTTTTTTTCTTGTATATAATGCCTTTTATATACAGTTTTTTTTTTTTTAATATATATACATTAAATATATGTAAATGTTTTTCATGTACTTATAAAGTTTCAATTTTATTCTTTTTAACAGCTTATTTCCTTTCATTGTCCTCTGAAATGCGATCTGCAATTTTAAGGACCATTGTTTTCCTTCCCACTGACCAAGAACATGTTTGCCAGGTATTTTGATACATTGTCTTTGTATTTCATTATCTGTCACAGTACTTCACTGGAATAATCAGAACTTTTTTTGTGCTAGATTACATTTCATTATTGGATCAGTCAGGGTGGAACATTGATGGTGGGACTTCAAAAGCACTCTGAAGATGCTATTGAAAACATCTGGAAAGATTCAGGAGAACTGCAAAATCAGTGGAAAGCGAATACTATCACAATCAATAACACTAAAAAGTTTGAGGTGGGTAACTTGAGTTGACTGTAAATTGAACCTGGTAAATGGTTTATAAGTGTGTTTTCTAATTAGACAAAACTAAATATTTTGTAAATGGAAAGCATACCATAAAGCAGAGAGTACATTTGGAAGCTTAGAATTGGCACTACCACATACTGCTTTTTCTGATACCGTGGTGGTGTTAAAGCTAAATGCCAAATGTAATTTTAAAAATGTCTCATTGCATTATAAATTATCTACATGCCCAAAGAATGATATACTTGGGATCTTAATTTTCAATACACTATGCACTTAGACTCAGTCTATATGTATTGTTATATATGAGATTTAGTTTATAAATGTATTGTCTATGAAATACTGTTCTATACTGCAAGATAATGCTCTATAGAGATACTTAGTTAATAGTTATTCATTGTAGCTTTGGTCCTTTATTACAGAACACATGTACATTTATATTTTGCTCAAAGTTGCTGGAAAAATAATTCATAATAATGGAGCTGCAGCACTAATTTGTTCTGACAGCCATAGAAACAGTGTATTTATGTAGCACTTGTTAATTACTGTTACAAGCAAATGCAAATTAGTAGATATTTTCATCACAGACTTCTGGACTGGAGAGCTCTAGTTTGTTTGAAAATGAAAACTGAACAGTCTTGCTCAAGTGTGGATGGGAAATTGTTTGGTTATTAATAGATGAACACCTGGTTATCTGCTGGTAAAGCCATGGTAATTTTTTATTTATTTATTTTTATTTTTCCCTTTAGACTCAGGAACAGATGGAGGTGTCTAGCATTTCTGTCATTGTGGAAGTGGGAAAGTTAAGACATGATGAGGAAAAAAATAGAAGTGGCACTTCTCTAGTGAGATGGGATCAGAGTTGCAGTGCTGACTTTGTTCCCAATTCAGTCAATAGTCAGCCTTTCACAGAGCCAGGCATCTGGCTCCCCTCCTGTGGTTAATCACTTTTAATAGAAATAGGTACTTCCTTTTATCCTTGGAGAAACTTCCTTGGGCATTCAGAGCATCAGGATGTGTATATACCTCTGGTTGTACAATGCCAGTATAAATTGATTTTGCATGCTGAAAAACCTTTTACACAAGTCAAGTACACATACATTAAAACAACACACACACACATACACAATTCCTTAGCTGAATTGTGTAATCTTTTAGAGTGAAATAGTGTATTGTTGATGACAAAACCTGCATGTTACCTATAAATTCTGGAATAATTCCTTACACTCAAAGGATGCACAAAACTACCCCTGGAGTTAATATTTTTAAAGTTGTTACTTAGATAATGCTGTACATTCACTATTAGAGAAACATTGTTTCTCTAATGTTTCTCTCTGGCTAGATTGTGCCCCTAGGACTCAGGAAAAGCCTAGAGTTGAAATATCCAAAGGGATGGCTAGGGAATAATTTAGAGAATGTTATTTGTATGTTTAATTTTTGGGTTATGTGCGTTTTAGTATTTTACTTGCATCCCTAAACTAGAAAGCTAAGTTTCAGAGACTTCTTTTAGTTGTCAGTGGAGAAAGAAGGTAATTCAGAGCATGAGACTAATTTATTGAATTATCCTGTAGCACAGCCTATCTTCATACTTGCCTCTAACATTAAGCACTATAAATTATTGCTTCTTCCAAGGACTGTGGTTGCTCAATCCTCTTCTAATTCACTACAGAAAAACTTTGATAAATTGTGGTATAGTCACTACATTTACTAAAGTTGATGGAAATCTGTCCTTAAGACAGAAATATTGAATATTTGTAGCTTCATCTATATAGAAGGCTTTGTTAGGAAAAGCATCGCTGTTGTATTATTAGAGCAGAATAACTCTTGAGTTTCGCTTTTCAGAGTACTCCTCAAGGTTTGTTTTGGCTAAAACATTGTTAACGAAAGGTTTCTGACTGAAATAGTGCTTGATGCCCTGACTTTGCTCCAGGTCTCTGATAAATTTTGAAAATAACCAGGAAAGTTTCATGTCTCAGGGGAAGAATGGCTTGATAAAACATAACACTCTTTCAATTTCCTAAATATTATGATCCCTGCTTAGGTTTTAATGTATTTTGTTGTGGTTTCTAGATACTTCCTTTTGATTGCAACTTTATTCTTTATTTAGATGATATATCTGTGCTGACAAGCCACAGATATGTGCAAAAGCCACTAAAGTAATCCTCCAAAATTAAGGCTGTGACTGGAATTCTTGTTTCTAATAGAAACCATATAGACATATAGACTGAAGTGTCTTGGAAGGTGTTTTTTTGTTGTTTTGTTTCTTTGTTTGATTGGTTAGTTTTCAGTTTTGATTTTTTCCCCTTCATCTATTGCACAGGTAAATACTATTTCTTGATGATTTTCTGTTAAATTGTGTAGGTTGTCTTTTGGGCGATGGTGGAAATCCAGAGGCAAGATGAAACTGTTGTGATTGATGATATTTCTTTCAGTGAAGGATGTTCTCCAGCATTTGGTAAGCATACGTTGTCGTCTTCTTTTTCTTTTTCTTTTTTTTTTTTTTTTTTTTTTTTTTTTTTCTGGAAACGGATAATTTTGCTTTGTCTTTCCCTTTGATTAGAAGAGAAACACAAAGGAGAACCACATGTTACTCAAAAGCTTTCTTAACTCCACATTATCACATGGCTTATTTTCATTCCTCTAAACCATTAGCTGTCATATTACATCTAAACAGAATTACAAAGAATGAAAATAAACACCTTAAGACATCTGGTATGTTAGACCATACATATAGACATACATATATACACTAGGAGCTCCCTGCAATGAGGAGAGAACCAGCGTCTCAGTGGGCAGAAAATATCTTTGGCCAGAAACAGGCCAAAGAACTAATGCTTTCAGACAGCTCAGGAAAAGCCTTGGAGCTGACTTTAGGGAGATTCCCAAGAAACTTGTGTGTGTTTTTAAATGTGTAAAAGGTCCTGCTCCTCAGTTGTAGTGGGGATATTTTGTTCTGCTCTGCTACATCCAAGAGCTGTAATGTCAGGCTGGTCAGCTCTGCGGCTGAATCATCTGTACATGTCGGGATTCTTTAGCAAAATATTTCATATTTCTCTTTTTAACCCAACACGCTTTCATGGGAAAAGAATGCAACTCATCCTATTAAAAAATAGATTACTTGTTGCTCTCTAGTACACAAGAAGGTTTCACTGTGGCACCCAGCCTGCAGCCTCAGGTGGGTACAGTCCTGATTCCTGCCTCTGAGTCACAGCACAGGTGATGAGAATTTGGTCTTTAAATTTAACATGAGAACATGAGATATGAAATGCTATATTTAACACATACCCAGCCAGGTCTCATGAAAGAGGCTTGTTGTTGTTGTTGTTGTTATTTTTTACTGCATTCTGAAATAAAGCTCCCTAGAAGTTCCGTTGGGGAAGGAGATGCATGTGGTTATTAACATTTTAGAGTGCTGAGCTACCACAGTCAGAGTGCTGTTGAGACCAAGACACAAATATAAGTGTAATGATTCAAAGGGAGTCTATATTGGAGAACTGAAGTTTAGACTAACTAAGCTTGATTATGCAAGTCTGTCCATGTTTCCACTTTCTTGAAATGGACAACTATATCAATATCTTCATGCCAGGGCCCATTCTACTTTTCTGTTTTGTAGAGATTTTCTAGCAGTAAATTACAACATAAATGAGTAAAAGTGCAGATTTTAAAACCTTGGGCATACTTGCCTATGAACTCAAGTAAAATGTACGATGTACTTTAATTGAAAAAATAATTTGAAACTGACAATGAAAAGAGGACAGGTGTAGGATTCTCCACAACTTCACTCTGTTCCTTGGAGGATTTCTGCAGACAAAATGAAAGGTTAAAAATAGAAAAATAAAAAATAAAAATGCATAATAAATATGCATTAAAATGCATAATAAAAATGCCAAAATATAGTAACATACATAACAATTTAAGCAGTTCCTGTGGGTAGATATAAATCTCTCTTTACAAATATATTGGCTTTTTTCCTAAACAGAGTGCTTCTAAATCAAACAAAAAATGAAAAGAACATCAGCCATGCAGATGAAATACTGTTGTAAAGAGAGGAAAAAGTTAAAAATAGAAACAAAATAGGGTGAGTTTATAAAATAAAAATAAGCAGAGCTTATAAATCTAAGTGCTAAACTTACCTTAGTTACTGGCTGTTGAAGTACATAGTAAGGCATAAGATTGAATTCAAGCATATTCTAATAATAATTCATTCTTATTCTGTGCCTCCACATTAGAAGAAGTGAACTTCACTAGGAGACATCTAAATTTTTCCCAACAGCCAAAAACAGGGTCAAAGGATCTTAATTTTCTCCCTAAAAGAGGAATTTTACTGTTGAACATTTTCCAATAATTAAAACAAAAGGTCAGATTAATGGTAGCTTGAATTTGAAATAACTTTTTATGTAGTCCTTAGAGAATCTCTACATAAACTTTAAATGAAGTCCACTTTAATTGCATAAAATCTGTAGTTAGAATTTACATTTTTAATGTACCCTAACATATCTATGTGAAATGACCTATTCATTTGTATTCATTCGTATGATGTTGTTGCTAGGATCATGAGTAAAGTAGCTTATGTATATGTGTTTTCTTCCCAACACCTGAAAAATTTATTCAGTTATCACTCAATTACTATTTTAGATGTCAATAAAAAATATTAACATTATGTTCTAGAACATATGTAACATAATCTCCTATAATTATACTTCTACTATGCCTTCCATTCAAAAGTTTTATATTCTTATCTGAGTATCTGTAATTGCCTTGCAGAAGTCCCTCTTGAAAACAGGCAAATCATATATACAAATACTTTTATTATTAAGACTGTAATTCTGAGCTTGCCACAGGGATAAGAACAAATAGCCCCAGGACATTAAATTGGAATATTAAAAAGGAGAATGAGGTGTTTGTGTTGTCCTTCTGAAGCTGTTTGTAATGCAAAAGTAGTATACTTTGTCAGCAAAACTAATGTGAATTTTATTGCTATTTTTAGTTGTTGTTGTCATATCTCTCCTGGAAAACTGGAGTAACTGTTATATGTGCTACTTACAATATATACATTTTTACAAATTCCAGTGTGAGTATTTCAACTGGCAACGTGTCAGCTAAATTAAAATCCCTATTTAATTCTGGTAGCATGTAAGGATACAAAGATGTAGACTTTAATATCAAAAGTGCAGAACTAAGTGTGGGGTCATTCAGATGACTATTTAAGACCAGGTTGGATGAGGCCCTTGGCAACCTGATCTAGTGGCATCCCTGCCCATGGCAGGGGGATTGGAACTAGATGATCTTTAAGGTCCCTTCCAACCCAAGCCACTCTATGATTCTATTGCAAGGATGGGTGGCAGAAAATCCAAAATGTTAAACTCACTGTTATCAGTTGCTGTAGAATGAAAATCTAGAAAATTATTAGTTTATTTCAAGAGACTGAGATTACTGTCAAAAGAAAAAAAAATCATAAATATTTACAATGGAATAAAACAATGCAGAATGATTTTTTTTAAAAAAATCCAATAATTAGTGTTTAATGATAAGCTTGGCTCTCCCTTTGAGTTAATTTGTAACTCTGTTTAAGTGTTGAAATTTGAAGAAGTCCATCTTTTTTAGACCATTTAAAAATTTTGAATTTTCCATTGGAAATAAATTGCCAACAGACACTTCCCGTAACTGTGGTTGCATGGTTATACAACATCAAAATAAAGGAGGAAATGTGAGGTTTATAAGACCAGCAGGACAGGACATTTTACTGAGATGTCAGTATTGTGAATAAAACAATAACTTTAAGATGTGGTGGACAGAAATGTGTGTTTATATTCACATAAAATTGATTCCTCCAAACAGTAAAGAATCTTGTTCCCTCTGAGATATTCTTACTGCTATTTAAAAGTCCATCTTAACCAGAAGATTGCCTTTCTCCAGCAATAATATTAAAAAGTGGAACTTCTGTTACCATAGTGTAATTCTGTTTAAAATCATTACTTTCTTCCTCTAGCCATGATTAATTACAACCAATTTTACAGCTACAACCTAACATCTTAAGCTTCAAGAATTTAAAATGAAGATACTACTGAGGTGAACCTCTCAGTTTGAAATGATTTTATGGTAGCATTATATAGAAAAGTACAAAGGTATTTTTTTTCATGAGAAGTAATTTTTGATATTTTCTGGCAACTCTCTATGTGGAAGTGAATTCAGCAAAGTTACAATGATCAGCTAAAGAAAATACTAGTCTGCTTCTATAATAATAATAAAGCATCTGTTTTTTTTTTTTTTTTTTTAATGATATCATTCAGGGCTGTAGCCTGAAATACGAAATCACACTCAATAATAGACTGACCACTTTTTAGTTAACCAGAGTCAGAAAGGCTGCCAAAAAGTTTAATATATATTTCTGATGGGAAATAGTATTATAAACAATAATTTCTTAAGAAGCTGAATGACTGCTTTCCTTTGTCCTTTAGCACTGCAGACTACCAGCTTTGAGCTTGGTATGTGCGAGTGGAATTCGGATCAGCCAGTTGAGTTTGTTTCTTGGGCACGACTACAGGCTGGGCATAGGGTTGCCTCTTGTTTTTCTCTGAAATCTTGCAGCTACAATACTGAAGGTGAGAAACTTAAGTTAATGCATAGTTGCTAGCTGTCATGAAGAACACAGAGCTTTTTGGAAAAAGGTGGTAACCCAGTATGGAAACAGATCAAAACCACGAAAAGTAATTGTATGAATTTGGACTTAATTTAGCCTTTGCTGTTCTATTTAGTAAGGGTGCTGTGAACACATCTACTATCAAGATATGGAAGATTTTAATGTAAGAATTCCAATATAAATTTATATTTGCTTTACTCTACAGTTAATTATTTGTATGTTTTTTGGTGACATTAAATCCAACTAAGTCCTTGCATGTTTTTGTTTCTTTGTTTGTTTTGATGCTTGGCTGTTTTACCTGTGTAGTATTACTCTGAGCACATGATCAGGACATTCATTCTAAACATGTACTTAGGTGAGCCATAGAGAAACACTTATTATACAAAGTAGGTTGTTACTCTTGAAGACAAAACAGAAATATTGAAGTTGCAATTTTCAGAAGTAAGGAGCAGCACCTACATGTGTAGATAACCACTGTGAAGTGCTTATCTACAGGTTTATGGGAAAGGTTTTTGAAAGCTCAGTAGGTACAAATGTGAAAATGTTGCAACATGAAATGGAATCACCATGCCAACTAAAAGTTTAGTTTGTCTATTGAGACTGCCTTCAGAGGGGCTAAGTAAGACTAGTTTGTAATGATGTAATTTGTGATGCACCTTTGAGGAACTGATAGTGTGGAGATTACTGCTTGAACTCTGAGCCCATAGAAATGTGCTCAATCTCACTGATAGCAACAGAATGAGTATTGTTTTAATTTGAGAAATATTTCAATATTTCAGTATTTCAGTAATTGATATAGGTTTCCCTTTTATGGCAATACTGAGATAACAGAAATGATACTGAAATTCTATAAGTAGCTTTTACGAGACTGGTTTACAAGAAACCTCTAGAGAAGCATATCATAATGCCTATTGAATTAGGCTTTATAGCCTATATTTATATAGCCTATAGCTTAAGTATCATATGAATATGAACAGACAGCTGAGTAGGCTGAACACAAAGAACTGTTTGGGGATACTCTTTATCCTTCCATATCATAAAGAAAAAAAGAAAACCCAAGAACAAGTGTCCAAACAACACACAGCAGTTAAGTCTTCATTAACATTGGAAGATATTGAGAAATTCGAAATATAAGAACTCATGTCTCAATACATTCAACATTTCTATTGATGCAGATTTCAAGGCATAAGTTAAAAGGTTAGATATTAACTAAAATTCTAAAACCTAAAGAATTGGTATGCAAACTGAAAAAATGTCATGCTTGAGGGCTTAGAATTGCAGTGCAAATAGAGCTTGACTAAGATTTGGCTTCTGATTTTCACAAAGCTTTCACTGTTATAAATAGAAGAGGGGTAAGAAACTAAATTATGAATCATAGGTCTAGACAATTATATTTATAAAGAAAGGATTGCTTATAGGCTTTGCATAATCCTTCTTTCTTGGTATTCTTAAATTTAATAAAATGCCTTGTCCTTGGCTGACTTTTTTTCTTTGTTCTTTTATTGCTTCTTCTCTCCAGTGTTGTATTATAGGCACTTTAACCATAACTTTTTCTCTTGCAAGTAGCTAAATATATATAGGTTTCGAGCTTTCAGGGTAGCAGGATGTAAGCAGGCTCACTGTTCAATCCCAGCTCTAAGATGACTTTAGACCACCTCAGCAACAAATTGTAAGGTCTGTTTCTACTTGGGTTCCACTGAAGTTGGAATTCTCCAGAAAGATCAGCCACTAAGATTTTGCTTATTAATTTTTTCTTCGAAACTGAAAGAAAAAAAATATAATCTATCTAAAACCCGATTAAGCAGCCACAAGGGAAAATAAAAGGTTTTATGGAAAGACATTAACCTATGAACTTTCTCCTGGCAATGATCCCAGAGTTTCTTGCCAGAAATGCACACATCTCTGCAACTTGATAGCCCTATTACCAAGCTGGCAGGAATGAAATGACTTTTCTGGGACTTCTCTTCTGTTTATAAAAGCTTGGGGAAACTTGGCACTACAGAAAAATATATTCTTGAAAATTTGAGAGAGCAATACATAAAGAAATTCAGAGCATAAACATTAAAATACTTATGCAGTCTATTGAACTGAAGGAAATTCAGACCTTAGAAAAGAGCTGCAAAACTTGTAAATAATGAAATAAAAATGTTCCTAATACCATTAATCTTTAGACAGCTAATCAATAGATGCTGGCTAAAGGTAATAATAGTTAAAGTTTCATTGGAAGAGGAAAACAAAGGTATAGCACAGTATTTTGCCTGTCCAGTTGCGCTGACATGGTCCTACTTACGCAGCCTATAGAGAGGGGAGAAAGAAGTCAGTATTTGTTGGATGAAAGTTTCTGGAATATTGGTTTCTGAAGATAGGCCTCAATTTATCTTAGAAACATTCACTTTAACTTCACTTTGTCTTGTTTTGAAAAGATTCTGAAATTTTAAATGAAAGAAGAAAAAGAATACTCATTATCATTAAGATTAGAAAACAAAATTATTTGGTTTTATAATAGCATCAGAGAACTCTGAATTTAGATAAGTAACAGATATAGATCTAACCTTAATGTATATTTCTCTTCTTCAGAAGTCAATAGCTATATAAATACAGATGCTGTGTTGATCTCTTTCAAATAGAATCCTGGGTTACATCTGTAATAATTCATTTCTATCGAGTGTAACTTCTGTGTCAGTAAATTACAAACCTAATTCCAAATAAATTGCAAGCATGTATTTCAGTGTAAAAAGTTGTATAAAACAGAGCAAACTTCCAACAAAAGGAAAAGAATGGAAAATAATAATAATAATAATAATAAACTGTGAAATGATAGTTTCTCCCTTCAGCTTGAAATAGCCTATGTAGCATCTGCATTTGAGATAACTTGCATTTAGATTTAAGACCTTTGATCAGTCCTTGTTTATTATTTTAATAGATGCTTCTGAAGGCAGTAAAACATTCAGTGATTCATTGCAGAGGGAGGGGGGAACCTGTTATATTTGATTAAAAAATAATTTAGCCTTTTTGTTTCTGAAAGATAAAATACATTGTTGAAGGGATGGAGTACTATTTTAGATCTCTGTAGGAATGCTTTTATAAGGAGCAGTAGGTCAAGAAGAGCACAAATTGCTTTCCTGCCTGCTTCAGATGGAAAGACAATACACTCCTAACATTTTGTTGCAGAAAATCTAGCTGAGAAATAAAAACGTTAATTAAGCATGATGGAGATGCTACTGCCTCCTGTAGCTGTAAGAAAGAAGAACAATTTTCCCCTTATTTTGAAAAGCCTACAGAAGTATTACTGGAGAAGAAAAAAAAAAAAGAGAGAGAGAGAGAGAGAAATCCCTGAAAACATAATAGGAAGGTAGAAAAAGCACTTTCCAAATAAATTTGAGATAGGGATTGAATGGTTGTGAATTTAAGGAGGCTGAGCTGAATGTGGGCCTGCTCACAGCTTTTAACACACAAAGTAAGAACTTCAAGATACTGTCAACTGATGTCATTCTTGGTTGCTGGGACTACTCTGTGAGTCAAATGCAGATAGATATCTATCTTTTTAATAGGAAATGCTTAGGTGACATCCAAGTCACATAATCAGCATGACAATCAGATTGCAGTGTGGGGGGGAATGGGACCATGATTTAATTGCAGCAAAGCAGTCCTTATTTTTGCAGACTGAGATACAAAAGATACATTTTGTGAAAAAGTGCACTTTTTTTTTTTTTTTTCAGGCTGTTTGGTGTGGTTAGAAGCTAATGACAATGCATTATACAAAAGTGCTTATCTTAACAGCTCTATGTGTCATTGCTCCAGCAAGAATTGCCATTTTCAATTTCATTACTCTGTGGCAGATAGCAGCGTTCTCAAGGCAGTACTGTATACTAATCAGGTAAGAAGAAACATGCATTCATTTTCAAATAATCAAGATGAGGCAGCTGAGCTTTTACCAGCAAAACTGCAAGGATATATACCTGCTAGTACATGCAGGCCCCCTAAGTTAATCTGTGCAAGCAGTAACTTTGTATCATTCTACTCATGAATGCAGTTGTAAAACCTGGGTATGTTTGCCTGTCAGCTATAAATTAATTTGATGGGTGAATGTTCTGCAGTAAGACTTCAAGGAGAAGCTCCAGCTACTGTAGAATTAAATGATTTGAAGATTTCAAAGAATCTGCATGCGGTTTTTCTAGCCTCCCTTCTTCACTGGAAATGGGAAAATCAGTGGCAGGAAAGCTTGAACTATGCTTGTTCTCTATGGAGACACAGAATAAAGGAAAGTTGCTGGCTCAGTATGTCTGGAAAGCACTTACTTAGCCACTTGATTAAATTTGCCCACTGTTCCAGAGCAGTAATTTTCTTTTTCTTTTACCTATTAATAGATAAAACAGCCATGTCAAACTGAAACACAAATGCCAATTGAACAGTGAAAAACATTTCCTTCTTACTTCGCTGTGTTGTGGAGACTTTCTATGTGTAGAATGTCCCCTTTTGAAAGCCTTGTTTAATAACTTAATATTGATGCTGTAGTACTTAATGAAAGCAAGAATAGGGAAGCTGGTCTTGCTGAGCTAATGTCTCATATCTTGATGTTGGAGCTAAATTATTTTCACCCATCAACACAGGTATTTAAAAAGGCTGATCCACCTCACACTTATTTCACAAAGCAAAAACAACCAACCAACCAAAAAAAAAAAACAACAACAGTAAAGTATAATACTATTAAGGGGTCTGAATATAGGAACAAGCAACAAACAGCTCTCTGCCTGCATCTTCAAGTATTAATGAAAAATACTTCAAACTCTTACTCATTTTTTTGTCCACAAAGAGGAAATAATTATGTTTTTCTGTGACCCATTACTGTGTCAGGGAACTGTAACGTAATCAGTGTTCAGGTCAGAATAAATGGAGATTTGGGATATAATGCTTGCCAATAAACTCCCAGGTATGATGTTCATGGTAACCTTGAGACAGATTAGCAATATTGATCTCTATGGTTTGTCTAAGCAGCATCAATGGATCCTATTTATGAGTTTTCTTTCCCTGAAAATGCAGCAAAATATATGAGCCAAAAAAAAAAAAGAGAGAGAGAGAGAAAACTGGAGTTCCCTTAGTGTTGGGAACCTACATTCAATTAACTGATAAATAATTCCTGACATATGTATTGGGTGTACATTTATTGGCAGATTTTAAATCAGTTCAGTCTACTCTGTTTCCATGGATTTTTGTCTATTTGATGCTTTACTTGAATTTTTCCTTCAGTCAGAAGTGTGTTTTTTGAATGTAGACTTATTTAGAGATGATGTAAGTTACTCATATTGCAGAATTTGGCAGAAAAATCTTCAAAAATATGTTTCTGCAATAGCTTCAAAAATGACTCACATGTAAAACTTCTTAGTTTTACATGCGCTCTGAGGAGCACTGCAAACAGGATGCACTAACAGGACTGGCTTGGCAGTTAGCGCAGGCATTTCAAGCGGGGCAGTTCAAGCAAGGCAGGGAGGAGAATCTAGACCTCACCATGGTGTGCACCTGTCACAGTGGTCGGTCCAAAGTGGCAACCCAAATGGAGGAGATGCTGCCTCTCTGGGCTCATGTGTGCACCCAGGTGGATCCCCTGAGGGGGGAAGTGGCAGTCCAGACAGGTGACTGTGGGGAGCTCCGGCATCTGGAGGCCCACCTGGGCCATGAGGGAGGAGAGCACTGTCACTGGTGCAGGTGTGCCCTGCTTCAGGATCAACTCGAGCAGGTGGCTGGACTGCAGCAAGAAACAGGCAACCTGAGGGAGACTCTGAGTGTGACATATAGGAGGTGTCACCCTGCCCCTGCTGTTGCTCGGCAGCCCTCTCCTATATCCCAACAAGGGGTAGAGGTTTCCCCCCTTGAACACATGCAGAACAGAGGGCAAGAGAAAAGGGGCTGGACCCTTGTCTCAACTTGGAGCAGAAAGAGACGTCTGCCCCCGACAGCCACGGCACCACCTACCCCCACAGTGTCCGTGGGAAATAGATTTGAGGCTCTCAGGGAGTTTGTAGAAGAGGCTGAGGGTCTGGACAGTAGTCCGAACCTGGGAAGCAACCCCAAGAAGAGAGTCAGGATTGGGGGAAGTACAAAACATAGGGATCAGGGCCGGATGGAGCACCGCATTGTAACCTGTGCCACAAAAAAAGAGCGGAGAGTCCTAGTGATCGAGGACTCCTTGCTGAGGGGCACTGAGGCTCCCATCTGCCGCCCAGATAACCTAGCCAGAGAGGTGTGCTGTCTTCCTGGGGCACATGTCAGAGCTGTCAGGAAGGCTCTGCCACAGCTCATTAAACCGGAGGACTACTATCCTCTTTTAGTCATTCAGGTTGGATCCCGGGAAGCTATTAGAAAAATGAGGAATATTAAAAAGGACTTTGCATCCCTGGGGAGGTTGTTGAAGGGATCGGGGGTGCAGGTAGTGTTCTCCTCTGTCCTCTTGCTGGGTGACTGGGATGCAGATAGAAGGAGTAGAATGGGACAGGTAAATGACTGGCTGAGGGGGTGGTGTCTGGATCAGGGATTTGGGTATTTTGATCTTGGGCCATCCTTTGAGAGGCCAGGTATGTGGGCTGCGAACAGACACCAGCTGAGCAAGTGAGGTGCAACTGTGTTGGGGAGCAAGCTCTCTGGGCTGATTACCAGGGCTTTAAACTAGGTTTGATGGGGGAATGGAGGGGAGCTAAAAGTGACAGAGAAGGGCTGGGGGAAGTCATCACTACTGTCACTGTTGAAGACAGGGAAAAACCTCTGAGCTCTCCCATACAATTGTCTGAGAGCTCCTCAGAGAAGGTAGCATTCCCAATGCCCTGTCTGGTATCTTCTTCTTGCATCCCCCCAGGGGTAACTGCACCTGCTGCTTCCCTAAAGTGCCTGTACACCAATGCATGGAGCATGGGAAATAAACAGGATGAGCTTGAGATATGTGTTCAGTTGCGGGGCCATGATCTCGTTGCGATCACTGGGACTGCTATGGGAGAAAGGATGGTGGGGGTCTACAACAGGTCACCAGGTCAGGAGGAGGAGGTCGATGAGGCCTTCTACGAGCAACTGCTAGTAGCTTCACAATCACGAGCACTGGTCCTCATGGGGGACTTCAATTACCCAGACATCTGCTGGGTAAGGAACTTGGCCAGTCATGCGCAGTCCAAATGGTTCCTACAATGCATTGAAGACAATTTTCTGATGCAGGTGGTGGAGGAGCCAACGAGGTGGGGGATGCTCCTGGACCTTGTTCTTACCAACAGGGATGGCCTTGTTAGGGATGTGAAGGTTGGGGGCAAGTTTGGGATGCAGTGACCATGAGATGGTGGAGTTCCAGACGGAACTAGGCAGATGAAGTAAGGCTAAAAGCAGAATTGCTACCCTGGACTTGCGAAGAACCAACTTTGACCTCTTCCGGGACCTGCCTGGGAGTATCTCATGGGCTAGGTTGCTTGAGGGCAAGGGTGCTTGTGAGAGCTGGGTTACATTTAAGCAGCACTTTTTCCATGCTCAGGATCGGTGCATCCTGCAGAATAGGAAATTGGGGAAGGGGGGCAGGAAACCTGTGTGGATGAGCAAGGAGCTCATCGATAAGATCAAAAGGAAGAGGAAGGTCTATGAAATGTGGAAAAAGGGCCTATCCTCTTGGGAGGAGTATAGATGTGTTTTCAGGCCTGCAGGGACACAACGAGGAAGGCTAAAGCCCACCTAGAGATGAGGCTTGCTAAAGAGATAAAGGATAATAAGAAGGGTTTTTTCAAGTATGTAAACAGCAAAAGGAAGAGTAGGGATAATGTGGGTCCCTTGCTGAACAAGGTGGGGGGGGGTCATGGAAGACACCGAGAAGGCGGAGATACTGGATGCTTTCTTTGCTTCATTCTTTGCTTTAAGGACACTCCCCAGGGATTCCTCACCCCTGGCAAGTGGACAAAGGGTCTGGGAAATGGAGGGCTCCCCCCTGGTAGATGTGAGAGTGGTTCAGGAGCGTCTGAGTGGGCTCAATGTACACAAATCCATGGGTCCTGATGGGATGCATCTGCGTGTGCTAAGGGAGCTGGCAGACGTGGTTGCCAAGCTGCTCTCTATCATCTTTGAAAGGTCCTGGAGAACAGGTGAGGTGCCTGAAGACTGGAGGATATAGCCAGTGTCACTCCGGTCTTCAAGAAGGGCAGGAAGGAGGATTTGGGAAACTACAGGCCAGTCGGTCTCACCTCTGTCCCTGGAAAGGTGTTGGAGCAGCTTGTTCTGGATGCCATCTCCAAGCAATTGGAAGAGAAGAATGTTATGAGGGGTAGTCAGCATGGATTCACCAAGGGGAAGTCATGCTCGACCAATCTCATTGCTTTTTATGATGGCATCACCAGCTGGGTAGATGGGGGGAGAGCGGTGGATGTCATCTACCTTGACTTTAGCAAGGCTTTCGGTACTGTCTCCCATGACATCCTGATAGCAAAGCTGACAAAGTGTGGGATAGATGAGTGGACAGTAAGGTGGGTTGAGAACTGGCTGACTGGCCAAGCTCAGAGGGTGGTGATTGGCGGCACAGAGTCCGGCTGGAGAGCTGTGACTAGTGGTGTTCCCCAGGGGTTGGTGCAGGGTCCAGTCTTGTTCAACATCTTCATCGACGACCTTGATGAGGGAATAGTGTCTGCCCTCAGCAAGTACACTGATGACACAAAGCTGGGAGGAGTGGATGACAGGCCAGAAGGCTGTGCTGCCATTTAGCGAGACCTGGACCAGCTGGAAAGATGGGCAAGAAGAAACCAGATGCAGTTTAATAAGAGCAAGTGTAGAGTCCTGCACCTGGGAAGGAACAACCAGAAGTACAGGCTGGGAGATGACCTGCTGGAGAGGAGCTCTGCGGAGAAGGACCTGGGGGTCCTGGTGGATGACAGGTTGACCATGAGCCAGCAGTGTGCCCTGGTGGCCAAGAGGGCTAATGGGATCCTGGCATGCATTAAAAGGAGTGTGGCCAGCAGGTCAAGGGAGGTGATCCTCCCCCTCTACTCTGCCCTGGTCAGGTCTCACCTGGAGTACTGTGTCCAGTTTTGGGCTCCCTGGTACAAAAAAGACAGGGATCTCCTGGAAAGAGTGCAGCGGAGGGCCACAAAAATGATACGGGGCCTGGAGCATCTTTCCTATGAGGACAGGCTGAGAGACCTGGGTCTGTTCAGCCTGGAGAAGAGGAGACTGAGGGGGGATCTTATCAATGTCTATAAATATCTGAGGGGTGGGAGACAGAAGGATGTAGCTAACCTCTTCGCAGTGGTTTGTGGGGATAGGATAAGGGGCAATGGCTGCAAGATAGAACACAGGAAGTTCTGCACTGACATGCGAAAGAACTTCTTCACGGTGAGGGTGACAGAGCACTGGAACAGGCTGCCTAGAGAGGTTGTGGAGTCTCCTCTGGAGATATTCAAGGCCTGTCTGGACGCCTACCTGGGCAGCCTGCTCTGAGGATCCTGCTTTGCAAGGGGGTTAGACTCGATGATCTTTCGAGGTCCCTTCCAACCCCTACAGTTTTGTGATTCTGTGATTCTTACATGAATGGGGGAGTACCTTTTACACATTTTGCTATTGAATTGTTAAGTTCTTTATAAAGAACAAATGAATTTTCAAAAGAAGCCAAATACTGAGAAATGGAAGTGAGACCCTGGTTCTGATCCCAGAAGACAACAGAGTGGCTATCCCGTGGGCCATCAGTTAAAATAACCTCTCAATTGTATGGTCCAGTACTGTGCAGGTTCCCTACATGCCATTTTGCTGTTTTTAATGGTTAGAACCTATCTCAGAATAACTCTTACTATGTCCCAGTACTGATAAAACTGACACAGAGACTGGATTGCATTTGTACAGTTCTTGGTATGGTTCTCAGAGCACAAAGCGCTGCAGATGTTACAGGTGTATCCCTAAGCTTCCTCAGCCTTTTAACAGAGAATCCATAGAACATAGAATCGTAAAATCATGGAATCATTTATGTTGGAAAAGACCTATAAGTTCGTCTATTCTGACCTTTAAAAAGTGAATGTGTTATCTAATATTGCCATTATGACATTGGATGATATGGAATTTAAATTGCTCTTGGATATGGAGAAGAATAGCGAACACAGACTTTTTTTGTGTGTCTATATATGCACCAAATCTCAATTTGCTCAAAGAATGTCCTACGAGATTGTTAAAAGTTTTACCAAAGTCAAGTCACTTCTGTTTTTTTCAAGGCTGTTTATTATGTCAAAAAGTAGCAGTTTACACTGGCTGAGTGTGAGTTGCTCCTCAACAGAAGCACCAATGTACGTTTTTCATTTTCTAATTCTCTATCTGCTTACAAGATTATTGTTACCAATTTGTTCCAGTGTCTTGTGTGTTGTCACCTTTCAGCTGGTTGGGCTGTAATTGCATAGTCTATACTTTAACCTTACTTTACATTACCTTACCTTACTAGAGAACATGGAGCACAGAGAAAGATCTGTAGTTTCCCACATATTCTCAAAGTTAATTGCTGATAGTAAGATACCCTTCCTGGTCCTCTTCCAGTTTTAGTACTTCTGGCTTACTTATCTTTAATATTCTTCTACTTCAGCCCATGACTGTAGTCACATTTGGCAATATTGTCTTCAGCATTTGATAATTTTTAAACTTGTATTTGAAAACTTAAACCAAAGAAGATATTGTTGAGTTCGATCTATCACATGACCTCTATTACTTGCTCATTTCTCCCATTTAGATGAACATAAAACAATAAAAAAATATTTTGACCTATGCTTATATGTGCAAACATGTTTTTACCCTAATATACTAAAATTTCTGCTAGTGTTCAGCAACGCTTGCAAAGTCCATGCAAGTACACTCTTTGGAAGAAGCAAAAGGTGATACATTAATCATTTTGAGGCAACAAATAAGCATCTGTTCCAAATTACTCTGAAATGAGAAAAAAAGGGGGGTTGAGGGGAGAGAAAATGATGAGTGCAGTTGCACAGCAGTATGTGAATGTATCTGTAGAAAAATGTCAAAAATAAAAAATGTGGTTTAGAAATGGAGTTGATAAGAAAAAGTCATGATTGCCTCTTCCATTCTTCAGCTCTGAGTAGCATTATATATAAAAAAAAAAAAGAAAGAAAGAGGATAGTAAGAGGAATCACATCCCACAATTCTTGCTCATCTTAGCCTTACAAAAAATTGGTTTTAGATAGTATTATATGTCAGTAAGGGAAGTAGAGAGAAGGTATTTTGAACAGCTGCTCTCCTGCATCACCAAAACAAATCTCAGGGGAAAGTACTGTAAAATCAATACATTGAACCTCCTAAAAGATAGCTAGAGTAGCAAGGAATGTGTTAAGCCATTTATATTAAAATGATGGAAGAATTCCACAAGCAAGACAGATACAACAGAGAAAACATTTTGAGGAAGGGAAATAGTATTATTGGCTTATTATAGTTGTAAAAAATCAGAGGGTAATATCTCTTGCATGTTACAATAGCTAATTTTAAAAGTTGTTGCACCTGAAATGATTTACTGCTTTCAGTGTAAAAAGAGCCTATAAAGCCTGGCACACTGAAAAATCAAGAGTTTACTGCCATGAGCTATTTTTATTCAAATAAATTGTAAAGAAAGATGGCTATGGGGTTAGGTACCTAAACTGTTAATCCCAAGTGAACAAAATTATAGTATTCAGATGTATCCAAATAAATAAACAGGAAATATTTATTCCTACAAGATATACAAGTGTGCTTGAAGCATGCCTGTATGTATGTATGGAAGAATGTGTACGTGTTCAGATACATTAACATACATATTCCTAAAAGCAGACACTTAAGCCACAGGCTATCATTTTAACCTGCTATACAGTATGCTTCCTAGTATATCACCCTTGTTTGTGTCTTATATCTGACTATTGTATTAGACTGCTAACATTAACAGATTTTCTTTGGAAGTTGAATTATTTAGCAAAATCAAGCATGTTTTAAGCAGATTGAAATTTCCTTGAAATTTAAAGACTTTTGATGAATATCTACCATGTGAACAAGCTGACAAGTATTAGTAATTCTTATTTTATTACATATAGTAATTCCACATCTTATAATAATGTGGAAACTCACAGCTGACTTTTATTTCTGAAGTCAGTATGGCATGTGTTTTGTCCAAACTTGTGCTTTATGGTATTAGGATATTGGCTCAGCCTTGCACTTTTCCAAAACTGATCTTGAAGACATATTCAACAGAGTCTTTTAACTTTGTTAATACGTCACAACAGTTGAAGACTTTATAGGACAATGAGGGTAAGTAATTCACTACTGGTCACAAATCATACCAGTGTTGTTCTATTGGCTCAGACCTCTCAGTCTATCAAGCAGCAGACAGTGTCTTCTTCCTCTTATATATATATATATATATACAAATATATATATAGGCAGGAAAAAGTTAACTGTCCTTGTCTCTAATATTGATAGGATTCATATATGTATCATATATGATAAGCATATCATATATGATAAGTTATCATATATACTCTTATTCCTCTCATGGAAGGTAAAGGTTTTTACCCTTTCAGTTTCTCTCTGTATGGGAGACTTCGATTTCTCTTACCTGGCTTCACATAGTTTTCTGAACTGCCTCTAATTCTGCAATACCCATTGTAGAAAAGATATGACCAGTACTTTGCATAGTATCATAAAAGGTGTTGCACTTTTAATTCTTGTAATGGTACATCTGTTTGTACGTTTATCCTATAGTAATTTTTCCTCCTTTCCACTCCTCTCCCCTCACCTCCCATTCCCTTCCCTTTTGCCTGACCTTCTTGATTTGCTCTATACTGGAGCTACTTCTTGAAAACATTTTATTTAAGTTCATATTGCCATAATTCTTTCTTTATATGAGCCTCTATATTGACCAAAACAGAATGAGCATGAGTTGGTTTTGTCAGATTCCTTTTCATTAAAAGGTTTCGAGTGCTTGCATAAAGGGAGCGTTAGCATATTTAGTACTCTTGCTATACTACTCTTCGGTAGGTATAGTAAAACTGGGGATTGAGGTAACTCAAAACATGATTAGGACTTACTTGATAGTACTCTGCTTGTTTTACTGATTGAAAACAAATAATATGATTTTAGCATAGTTTATAGGGTAATTTTGATAGATCCCAAAATTTGGTTCTAAGTAAAAAAATATAATTCTAATATTAACACAACTTGGTATAAGTAGTTACTTCTAAAAGAGAAAATAGTGCTGAGAATGCCATGAAAATACATTGTTAAATACAGCCTTAGTATGGCTTAATTTCCATACTAATTTGCTTTCATTTATTAGCAAGCTGGTTTTTGATAATTTTTATTATATATATATATATATGTATATATATATATATATATAAAATTAACCCATTTAATCACAATAAATATATTTTGTTTGTCCTCTTTCACGAAGACTGTGATGCAAAGATTGCAAACAAATATGTGAAATTGTATTGCTTCATATACATAGTGGTGGTCTGGCTAGGGTATGAAAAGATCAATGAGAGTAAGTGGCATAAGAGTCTAAAAAGAACTTCTTAACATCATATTCTGTGTTCCACAGGAGGAACATATCTTATGGGAAAACAGCATGACAACTAACAAGAAATGGGGCAAAGTGGATATACATATACCAACAGGGATAGAAAAATTAAAGGTATGAATGAAAAAAACAAGTGTTTGATTTTGAAAATGCTTTATTGTTTATAAGTCTTCTAGGAAATGTAGGAATTTAAGATATGTATGTATAATGTGAAGGGCTTGCTGTTCTTCATAGCATCACTTGAGTAAAGCTCTGGTCACAGATTAATAAAAGCAATATATACCTGTTCACATCCTAAAGCTCCTGGTCTTAATAACATGCAAGAAAATGCATACACATCTCACATCTCACCATTTTTAGGAGGTCATTTGAGTCAATTTTATTACTATCTCATTAAAATAAAAATGCTATTAAATGAGGTGATGTGAATGTGTTTTTTTTTGTTTTTTTTTTTTTTTTTGTGATTTCAATGGAACGACGTGAATAAGTAACTGTGGGAGAGGTTCTTCCCTTTACCTTTTTTTTTTTTTTTTTTTTAATGTACAGAGAAGAATTGAAGAATTACAGGTTTATATTTTAAGTAATTTTTTGTTTAGATATTTTTTCATAATTCTGTAAATAAGCTTTATGTTTTACTGTTTCAATATCAGCTGGACAAGTGATCTGTGTGAAGGACAAAGATCAATCCCTTTTCCTATAAGGAAAAAGTAAAGAAACTATGCATATAAAATCTTATAAAATAAGATTTTTTTTTTTTTTTAATATCAAAATATCTGTAGTATCCAAAAGTAAATAAACAAAAGACTGCAGAGGTTTTATGCTCTCAGCAGCCCAAACTACGCTTTCTTATGCAAAAACATGATCAGTTGTGCTTAGGGAAGGACAGATACTGTAATTATGTGACTCAGTGACATTTTCAGCACAACATTCTGCCATTTGAACTAGTAGAGAACTGATAGTTCTTTGGGAATTTTGAAGATATTGTCTCTTAACAGAAGACAATGATATATATAATTCTTATTTTTTAGAAAATTTTTCTAGAGCTTATATAGTATGCTAGAGCCTTCTGCTTGTACCTCAAAATGTTTATTCTAGTTTCCTCATGTTTTGTCTGAAAATCTTCCCCAGCTTTCCTTCCACTGTGTTTTCTGCTCCTGCACATGATTGCTTTCTGAGGCTCCTACTCTGGTCATGTCCACACCTGTCAAAATCCACAACTCCATTTTTGATTTGTACCTCCAGTTTCTGCTTGTGTCTCTTGGTGCTTTGCACCATTGCCATTTTAACCTTCTAAATGAATTGAGGCCCAATTCCTTTTGTTAGCTACTTTAGCTCAGGTACAAAAAAAACTTGATGAGCACAGGATAATCTCCTTTCATTGAGACTCAGAAAGGCTGGAATAAACAATGGCTAGGCGCAAGAGATGTTCTCCTAGAACTCCATTGCTCTAAATCAGCTTGTGTAAAAGTGCAAGGGAAGTCGTGTGTAAAAGTGCAAGGGAAGTCGGGAGGGAGAAATGCTCCCTGAATCTGTCTACACCAACAGTGGTATTCAGATACCAAACAGGGCACAGACTCAAGGAATGTCGTGATAGCCAAAATAATTAAAACATTAGCATGCACACAGAAAGGTTTTGACTCAAGCAAATTAGCTGTCTCCCAGACAAAGCCTGGAAGAGTTCAAGGGTTGCCAGGAGCCGATCTCACTACATATCTGGGTGCAGCTTTATTCTCTTGAGAGAGATCAGCGTTGACCTATGCTATAGCAGCTGGTGTCTGATAATGATCTCTAACTTCTTCACCTGTGAGTGCAACCTGAATTTTCTGTCTTGGGCACCAGCAAAATTAGGTTCTGAAGAGACTTCAGAACAGACGTCATGGTCGTTAGGATGTTACAGGTGAACTCACTCTTCTGAAGTACAGTGGCATTACTGTTTTTTAGCCAAATAGTTATGATATTTGGAGCTTTTCCTTAAACTTTTTTTTTTTTTTTTCTTAAATTCATTCTTGGACTTTGTCAAACCATTTTAGCTGAAAATTTTCAGAGAAATCAACTTGAAGTAGTCATTGCAAAATTTCAGCTTCTGATTTGATATTTGGCATGTGTTTTTATTTTTTAAAGGAAGGCACCTAGTGCTTCTTACACATAGGACATTATTCTTTTATGGTAGAAACAAAACAGTTTCTCCCTGTCTGTTAATGCAAGTATTTTAATTGTAACCATCCACAGCTTACTTTAAAAGGAACAATACAGAACAGGGTGGGGTTCATCTGTCTGAATAACATCCAGTTCTTGGATACCACACCATCAGAGCCACCAGATTTCCGCTCCTTAGAAGAATTCACCTGTGCTAATGGCCAATCCATTGAGCCTGGATCACCCTCTGACTCTCACCCAGACTGCTCTGATGGCAGCGACGAGGACCCAGCAGCCTACTGTAAGTTAATTTTAAAAGGGCACAGTGGTGAAGAGTATAGTGAAACCTAAATAGAGCTATCCAAGAAATGCCTAGAAATCTAATTGTTATTATTTATATGCTTTTTTTCCCCCAAGAATATTTAATGATATACAAATTCATGACAATGTTCAATTTGTCATCATGTATAGTTTTTCTTTTTCTGTCAGGTGTCAGCAATATGTTTTGTATTCATATAATATCCAAAATATATTTGGATAGCAAGCTTTTTAAGTGTCTGCAGAAACACAAAATTTTGCACACTTTTGTCTAAATGTGTGCATATAATCTATTCGTCCTTAATTTGAGAGGAACTGAAATCCACCTTGGAATTTGTTTGAACACTTCTCTAATTTATACTGTCAATTAGTTGTTGGGAGAAAACATATCAGGTGACGTTAGCTGTCGATCAGGAGGTTTGTCTTAGTCATATTTTGAATTGAAGGTAACGTTGCTCAGAAGCTATAACTTTTACTCTACAGTCAAGAGAAAAAAATAAAATTACTGGGAGTTGTTTATAATAATTATGAAACATTTTAAATCTCTATGTAAATATAGTTTTAGAGATCCCACAGCTCTTAAAATAAATATTATACAGCATACATCTGTTTGTATGTTTGCCTGTGGCAGCAATGCTTAAATATGTTTTGTAGAAAGCTGTGTACATGTTTCAGGTATTGGTAATGATATATGTTGCTTTGAGGTGCAGATTGAAATATATGTCTCTCAAAGTAGCAGGATGGCAAACATTGATAATGCTTTATTTTCAAATTATTTGAGAAGGCTTTGTGAACAATTTTTGACTGAATTCTCTGTGCCTCACATTTTAAACTTTTTAATCCTTTCAATCCCTTAAAGACCCATGCAGGAGCCATCTCTGAAACAAGTGATATATGTGAACGTTGAAACATTTTCAATAGGAAGGTTTATAGTGTTCTATCTCCAGGTTCTCCTGGAGATTTTAGATATGTTTTCCCTTTTTACAAGACTTGATCCTATTTTGTTAACTCTCTGCACTAGCTGGTAGGTATAATTTTCTCATGCTGTTTAGAAAGAAAAACAGAATGGAAGTGAAGAGTACTTTATAAATCAGATTTAATTGTTTCAGTTATTTAAGGTTCCTGCTTCGGTAACATTATTAGAGAATTGTGGTGAATATTGACTGGGAATCTAGAAGAATAATTTGAAGGCCGAATAGGGGATGAAAAATAATTGTTCTAGTAAAAGAATAGCTGTTAATAATACTACACTAAGTGAAAATAAAGATAACTCAAAACATTGTAGGCAGTTGTATTCTGCACACAATCTATTTGATTTTAACCCTTGTTGTCTCAGACACCAGACTTCGGCATTATATAACTGAAAGACAAATAAATAACCTAGATACAATCCGCATTTTAGTGTACAACACAGAACACTGTGAGACTCAATCTTGGTAATGCTGCTTCCAACATGCTTATGTGGATTGGTCAGAAAAAATGAAGAGCGGGAAGAAGAAAGAAAAGCCAGAACAGCCCAGGAGTCTCAATGCTGTCCTGGTGACACCTTTGGAATTAGGGTGTTGTCCCAGGAACTGACAGAGGCACAGGAATTACACAACCCTCTTCGATAGTGCTCCACTCTCTGCAGCTGACTTTGGTTTAACACATAGCTCAGATTCTCAGTTAACTGCTAGTATATTTTAATTTAAAGAAAATAACACAGTGAGCAGAGATTATATGCCTCATTTTTTGTTTAAATATTCACTGGTAAAATATTCATCATCTTGTTCTATCAGTGCACAAAAGTATGCTCATCCTCTCCAAAAAAAAAAAAAAAAAAAAAAAAGAGAAAACATGATTTTCTAAAATATAAGTAAATCACAGCAGATGCATCATTCTCTGACTACTGGCTGAGAATAAAGAAAGGAAACAATATATAAAATATCCAGATAAACTTTTAAAGTTGGTCTATTTTCATGGTTTATATTGTCTTGGATACTTCATGTAACACTTTTCAGGAAAGAGGACCCAAAAGGTGGAATTTGGCTCTTCAGCAGTTTGGTTGGCTTAGAAAATTCATCTTTCTGACACTTTCTGCAGTCTTGAACAAAAGAGACCTAAAGCAAAAGCTGTCCTTTATTTCTGTCCTTTGTTCTTTTCCCCCCATTATGTACATTTTCCACATAATCTTGAAATTGTCCTCTGTGATATTTTGAGTGTGCTACATCCACTTCACATTTCAGTAAAAATTACTATCTGGTTCAATAGGGCATATTTTAGCCTCTATTCTTTTAGGTATTTTAGCATCTACCCTTGAACACATCCCCAGTAGTTTCCTTTGATGAAGTACTCTCATGATGCAAAGCTGACAGATCTCCATACTGAATGAAAACAAAGGCAGACAGCTGTTACTTAGCAATGTGAAGATTTTTTCTCTTTGAGGATTTAGTTTTGCTTCATTACAATGGGGAAGGAAAATAATGTTTACCTTTGCTCATGTTAACATAACATGAATAGTCATAAAAACACTATTTACTATATGTACTATATGAGCACATATATATTTATTTTACAATACTTAAACTTTCTGTGTAAGCTCTACCTATTTATATAAATAAGATGTAGAATTAAGAAAACTAGAATAATTTTAAAGCAATTCCTGTACAGTAATTTACACTTTCAAATTCTTGAAAACTTCTAGAGCATATGAACATACATACAAATCCCATTATTACTATTCAAGTGTGAAATACAGCATTTTTATTATTCTGAAACATTTAAGTACATATTTATTTGTTTCCTGTGACATTAATTTCCTGGAATTGCCAGTATCTGTCCATCAATCTTGTATGTACAAGTGAAGAAAAAGAAGATACATCATTATTTCACAGACAACTTCATTGCTTATGAACGCACCATCACAGTTTTGACCAGTATGGTGTCTTTTCCCACTATTTTTTTGTTCACATCTTTGGCATAACATGGTGATAGCAATGTGGTTTTATTTTTAGAAGAAGTAAACTTGGGAAGATGTCAGTGTGTTCTAGAATTCCTAAAACATATACATTTTGAAAGATCTTGAGGTATGTTTGGTTCATTCAACCAAATAATTAATTGGCTCCAAAGATGAGAAATTCACAGCTTAGTAATAAAGAAAACTGTACTGGTACAGGGCTGTAGCCACTTAATGATCTGGTTTAATTTTGATAAAATGAAACAACATCTAAGCAAGATAATTTCAGCATGGAAGTTTTCTTCAAGGACCTGTTTACTCATGCAAGCCTACCCTCTTCAGACTCAGTGTTGACATGAGTTTCTCTTAACACTACCAGTATTACGTTATTTATTATTATTATTATTATTATTATTTAGGATGTGGAAAAAATGGTTTGTGTTGATTGAAAAACTTTTCCAATATATTTTATGAATTTAGTAAGCTCCACTTATTTCTTGAAATTCAAATATATGTGTTTGGGGAACAATTTTTTCCTGTTTACTTCTCAGAGTGATTGCTTTTGTAGAACTGCTGTAATAATTTAATCCTTGACTAGTAGAGACCTACTGATACATCCACAAGGCAAAATAGATTACTTTTTCAAATTTGGCTTTTTATTAAAATAAATGCAAGTCATTGTTTCCTTTCTAATTTTCCTTCTCTTTTGCTGAAATATAAATAGATGGATGTCCAAAAATGAGGCCTCTCTGGGTTTGCTATTAGAACATAGAAAATCTTTCTTCAGTTTGAATCTAGTGAAATCTTCCCAGTGAAATAAATAACATAAGCCCTGATGGTAAGAGGTGCAGTAGGAGAGAATTTATATACCTGAAATATGCTTTACCATCTGTTTAAGTTACATAACTGCAGTACAACTCCTCAAAAAATATTGGTTATGTTGTCACTTATTTTCAAAATATGGATGGTGAAACCTTCCCTATAATCACTTGATATTTCAAACAGAAACATATTAAAAGGCTGTGAATAGTAAAAATTATGCACTGTTTTGACAAGAAAGGAGCATTTCTCAGAGCTTATTAACACTGGAGCAATGAAAAAGCACACCAAGAAACCCTCATGTAGATTTGGGTGTCAACATAAGTGTAAAGTTCTATTTATTTATTTATTTACTTGCACACTTGATTAAACATTTACAAGCACTCAAGGTTTTGAGAATTAAGTAGGGATAAAATTAAAGTCAAACTGTTAACCCAGGCAATTAAGCTTCACTTGCTTAGCTGTTCTGTAACAAGTTAGTATTTTTAAAACTTGTTAATTAACATGAAATATCACTTCCAGAAACTACATATGGTAGTACATATTGGACTTAGTGTGTCTTGTCCAAAGTCTTTGATCACAAGATTTGATGATTTTATACAGAATGTCATTTTAAAAACACTCATGTAATTGGGAGAGAGAGAAAAAAAAAAAAAAAAAAAAAAAGGAGAGAAAAAGAGTAGCAGCATCCATTTTCACTTATAGTGAATATATAACATACACTGAACTAGAGCTGGACATTTTTCTTTCTCCGCCCCCCCCCCACACACACAAAAAAAAACACCACCATTAATGTTCTTAATAACTTAATAGTGTTGTTCAGACTTAATCTGAAAAAAAAAAAAAATGATTGGGCTAAATATTTTGATTTGGAGTTGTCCTTTTCTGAATATGCATCATTTGGGTTGAATATGGCAGCAGTGGAAAAAGATGATGCATCCTGGTTTTGGCTAGGATAGAATTAATTTTCCTCCTAGTAGCTGGTAGGGTACTGTGATTTTGGATGTAGTATGAAAATAATGTTGAAAACATGCTGATGTTTTAATTGTTGCAGAATAACAGTGAGCAGCCTGGGGGTGCATCAGGAGCTGGGAGGGGACAGACCCAGGACAGCTGACCCAAACTGGCCAGAGGGGTATTCCACACCATCTGATATCCGGCTGAGCAATTAACGTGGTGTGGTTGGCCAGGATGGGGGGACTGGCTGCTCAGGGATAGGTTGGGCAGTGGTCAGTAAGTTGTGAGCAATTGCATTGTGCATCACTTGTTTCGTACACATTATTAGTAATACTATTATCATTATTATTACTATTTTCCTTTCTTTTCTGTCCTAATAAGCTGTCTTTATCTCAATCCACAAGCTTTCACTTTTTTTGCCCATTTTTCTTCCCCATTCTACTGAGGAGGATAGGGTGTGGGCAGTGTGGTGCTTAGCTGCTGGCCAGGTTAAACCACAACACAATGTTTATACATTTCTTTCTAAATACAATATGTTAGAAGAAATTATACTAGTGCTTAATAATTTCAGAAATAACAATTTCACAAAATTTCCCCTCTTTTCTGTTGACCATCAAGGCCAGTGATGGGTTCTGTTTGACAGCCTTGCTGCTTTGCCAACTCTGCCAGTATATTATTTCCTAATGCAGTTTCATCAGTAACCTTTTCACTATGAGCGAGTGGAAAACCCTGAGCCTGGCACTGAGACACATTAAATAACAACAGATCTGCTGTCATGAGCATGTGGAAGTGTACTGGGTCTGGCTGGGATGTTAACTTTCCCTGCAGCAGCCCATACAGTACTGTGCTCTGCACTTGTAGCTAGAACAGCAGTGGTATCACACCAGTGTTGTCTCTGCTGCTGAGCAGTGCTGGCACAGCATCAGGACTTTCTCTAACCCTCTTAGGGGTGGGCAAAAAAGTGAGAAAGAAACATCACCAGGGCAGCTGACCTAAACCAACCAAAGGGACATTCCATACCATATGATGTCACACTCAGCAATAAAAGGTGGAAAAAGGAAGAAGAGAGGAGGGGTGGGCTCTCGTTGCGAAAACGTCTGTCCTCCTCCCGAACACCACCTATGTGTGTTGAGGCCCTTCTTCAAGGATGTGGTCAAGCATTGCTCATTTGTGGGAAGTAGAGAGTAATTTCTTTCCTCTGCACTTCCACGTACCCTTTATTTGTTTTGTTTTGTTTTTCTCTTTCCCTCTCCCTTTTCCCCTTTCCCTTTTTTCCCTTTAGTTGAATTGTTTAATTAATAATAATCTTTCCTTAATGATTTTTTTTTCCTTTAATTAAATTATCCTTATCTCAACCTGTGAGTTGTTCTTTCCTTTACTTTTTCCCCTCCTCATCTAAGGAGGGGGAGTGAAAGAGCAGTTGTGGTGTTCAGCTGCCTAGCACGGTAAAACCACCACAGGAGGACGCTGTTCGTCATATTGCTGTAATAACTCATTAAAATAATAATAATAATAATAAAAAGAAACAACAAAAAAAGTTAAATGCTCTGTCAGTCTGTAAAATATTAACCATTAGTGCCATCTTGATTTTTCTTTCATATTTAAACCATTATGTTATCTCTGTCCTGGTGCCTCTAATCTAGAAACAAGTTTTTGGTTGCTTAGTATATGATATGAGTCTACATGGTAACTTATTGGTATCTTTTTTGATATTACTGTGCAGTCACTTAAGTCAGCTTCATGTGTTGAAAAACTTATACAAGGTTTAGAAAGTCCAGAGTAAGGAGAGATTTAATCACGTAATTTTTGCTTTTTATATCACACGGGTTATATTAAGACTGCTTAACTAAGCAAAGAAGAATGCCTAGGCATGCTAATTACCATACAGAAAAACAGCTTAGTCTGGGATATCATTTTGCATATTCTACCTTAATGTATTAACAATCAAAGTCTAATTAACAAGAAACCTTGTCAAAAGAATAAGCCTTCTGTAATTAATTAAGTTAAATAAGTTCCATGTTTAACTAATATACTACACCAAACAGAAAAACATACTCCATTGAATTTTAATAAACATTATGAATCCAGTTAAGAGATACTGGTATTTGGGCAGTGAGGAATCTCATGAAGTTCAACAAAGGCAAGTGCAGGGTCCTGCACCAAGGGAGGAATAACCCCAAGAACCACTACAGGCTGGGGTCTTACCTGCTGGAGAGCAGCTTTGCAGAGAGGGACCTGGGGGTCCTGGTGGACAGCAGGCTGAGAATGAGCTGGCAATGGGCCCTTGTGGCCCAGAAGGGCAACAGTATTCTGGGGTACATTTGGAAGAGTGTTGTCAGCAGGTAAAGGGAAGTGATCCTCCCCCTCTACTCAGCCCCGGTGAGGCCACACCTGGAGTGTTGTGTCCAGTTCTGGGCTCCCCAGTACAAGAGGGACATGTCCCTCCTCTGGACTCGCTCCAGTAGTTCTATGAAGATGATTAGGGGACTGGAGCATCTCTCATATAAAGACAGGATGAGAGCTGGGCCTGTTTAGCTTGGAGAAGACTGAGAGGGGATCTTATGAATGTATACAAATATCTGAGGGGATGTATATATCAATGTATATACATCATATATGTATCATATATATATACATATATCATATATGTATATATATATATATACATATATATATAATGTATATATATCAAATATCAAGAAGATGATGCCAGACTTTTCATTGGTGCCCAGTAACAGGACAAGAGTCAACGGGCACAAACTGAAGCACAGGAAGTTTCATCTGAATATAAGAAAACATTTATTTGCTGTAAGCATGACAGAACACTGGAACAGGTTGATCAGAGAGGTTGTGAAGTCTCCTTCCTCGGAGATATTCAAAACCCATCTGGATAAGATCCTGTGCAATGTGTGTTAGGTGACCCTGCTTGGCAGAGGGTTGGACCAGATTATTTCCAGAGGTCCCCTCAACCACTCCGTGATTCCGTGATTTATTTTTACATTAAGATTAGACTGCTCAAATAACCTTCTTATGCCAGGAAGAACTTTATACTGAAATGTAATGCTATGATGCTTCAACAAAGCTGTATTTCATTTTAGTATTGTACAGTCTCAAAATTCGAGTAATATTATGTCTGATGCTTGTAAGATAGAAGAGAATAATTTTGTTGGAAGGAATCTTAGATCATTGAGTCCAACTGCCTGATGTCTTCATGGCTAACCAAAAGTTAAAGCATATTAATGAGGGCATTGTCCAAATGTCTTTTGAACAATGACAGGCACAGGGCATCAAATACCTCTTTACAAAGCTTATTCCAGCGTTTGACCACTCTCAATTTTTTCCTAATGTCCCGTCTGAGCCTCCCCTGGAGCAGCTCTGTGCTGTTCCCATGCATCCCATGATGGAATGAATGTGCCATGAAGGCTGGACAGTGCCAAGTACAATTCCAAAGTAATTTTTACAATTGTGCTAAGTAGCCCAAAGAATTGTGTCCAACAGTTCTGGACTAGGAAAGAAGACTCTCATATCATACTATTCTTTTAGCAAAATAATTAATTTATTTCAAGAAATGAAAGAGTATGTTTAAGTTGGTCTAATCCATATAAACTCAGAAACTCTTATTTTACATTGCAATGCATAATTTCCAGAAGATCTAAATAATTCATAAATTTAAATCTAATTCCAAAAATAAAATAAGCAACAGCTTAATTTATCTTTAATTTCAGCATATTTAAACCACTAAATATGTTTGATTTTTTTCCCCTATACACTCATAATTAAATTTCCAGGAAAATTTATTTTTAAAAAAATGCAATTGCCCATTCATAATCTGATGGCAGTCTATGTACAGGTCTCATCCTTAGTAGGATATAGTTGTCTTTTTTTTTTTTTTTTTTTTTTTTTTTTTTTTAAGGTGCTTTCTTTCACAGTTTTGAATATGATTAAGAATGGAAGGACCTTCCTGATTTGTTATCTGCATTTTATAACTTCTCCAGCTGAACAGTACACATTTCAGCGAAACATATGAGAGATTCTTGGATTAAAACTTCTTTTACATCCAAATACAAATCATGGATAGATCTGGCATTAAACTGCTGCATCAAATTCAACTTAATGATCTCTTGTTGTTCTCTGTACAACAGCTAATTACTCTACATGTAATTTTGAGACTGACTTCTGTGGATGGAAGCCATTGAACACAGGTGATGCTGACTGGCAGATAATGAAAGAAGAAGCTCCCTTGGACAGCAGACTCCCTGACAGAGATCATACAACTAATTCTAGACATGGTGAGAGATTGCATATATATACACTCACACATATATAAATATTAATTATCCTTAATGATGTTAGATTGATGAAACTGAGTTTGAAATGTATGCTATATACCATGTATATAACATAAGTAACATTACAGAAAGGTTTTTCAGGGATACTTTTTCTAAGATGTGATGTGGTTACTATGCCTTTATGCCTTTGTAACTTTATTTTATTTTATTTTATTTTATTTTTTGAGATATTGCCCTTTAAAATGATATAGCTAACTTTGTTCACACATATGGTAAGCACCTTTGTATCCAACACTCACACAGGGTCTGTTTTTTAAAATCTTATTTGGACAAAATATCACTGCAGCTCTTTGTAGAGCACAGGTAAATTCATTGGTTTTCTCTAAGATAAACAGAGTGAGTGTAATATCCTTTGACCAGTATTTTTTCCTTCATCCCATAGTTGCTATAAAATGCACTCAGCTGGAAAAAGTTGATTCCAACAGAGGGCTTGTTTAAAGCCTTTTTCCAAAACGAAAATGTTATTAGTATACTGTTTAAAATTGAAACTGCCTAGTATGCTTTTCATTGTCAAATAATACTGCTAAATATTCTGTGACTTTAATTTTATTAAAATGTATTTGTTATCCTGCTTCCAGGATACATTATCTTACAGCCAGATCTCCACACTTCTCTCATATGTTCACATTAAAGGAAAGCAAAACATTAAGAATTCCATCTTAAACATCTGAAGGCAGATGAATTTTTATTTTATTTTATTTTATTTTAATTTAATTTTATTTTATTTTAGAGCAAGCCTTAGTGGGGTGTAATTATGTGTGTGCATGCTGTATAATACCTCTTGATCACATGATCACATACCCTTTTTCCATTGGTCCCCAAGTGGTGAAGTGCACCAAATGTTCACTTTTGGAGTAGCTATTTAATATTTCATTTCATTGTCACTCTAGAAGACCACTGAATCTGCATTACTGCGTTCTCTGCAACTATTAGTTTCTTATGGCTTCCCAATGCTCACAGCTCCAGAAAAGAACACTAACATGACTGTGTCTTTCCCAGAAGGGTTATTTGAGGTGTTGGTGAGATGTGGTCATAACGAAGGTGGCCTGAAGAAATATCTGCTCAGCAGTTTAAGCAGCATGTTAAACTAGCCATATGGGATATGGCCTGTTGCACTTAAGCTGCCTGATATCTGTATAACTCCATAGTGGGTTTGTATATTTATACAGAGTTGCAGACTGCAGGTTGAAGTCTCTACCTTGGATAGATCTTGACATTACCTCACAGCATCTCTCAAACCAGGAATGGTGCATTACCCTTGTAAATCAGCGCAAAGGTTTTCTTGGGGTGGTTTTGTACCATCTATCACTGTGCTTGCTTCAGACACATCCCAGCTGTGCAATTAGGCTTTCAGAATTTGAGCAAGTTTTTGTTAATGTTAAATCAGAGTTCTTCAGGTTTAAATAGTTGCTTATGATGTCACTGAGTATTCATCTCTCTTTTCTCCTGGGGAGGGCAGCAGCAAATTTCGGTTAACGAGGCTACTGTAGAGCCTCAGCTGCAAATTAAAAGAGGATCCTTTGATGTACCCTTGCATTGCAATGAGGGGAGCTTCCCTCTCGCCACAGCATGCAGCACGCCTGTTTGTACGCAGGGCAGTAACGTTCACCTCTTTGTATTGGCCTTGCTACAGTTATGTGATTATTCACGTGGATTTGGACCTAACCCTCTGCTTCATTATGTATCCATGGGAAATATATGGCTAAGAAGTATGACTGTGGCAGCACAATAGCTGATTTTCCAAGATGTAAGCCAATATGTGTGTTATATCAATGCGCAAACAAGACTGAGACCTTAGCATAGATTTTCATGAAAAAGTCTCAGTATTCAGTGAAGGCAGCACTGACGGCATTCAAAATATGCTGCTTTAGGGCCCCTGGAAGATGTTTATCCTTTCCTACCTTTGTCTGAAGCACATCTGCTGTAGTTCAAATCCAAAGGCTGTTTGTTTGCTAGAGTTCAGATTAGATCTTTAATTAAGCTTTCATCCCCACTAGCACAGACAACAATGTCAAGTCTGTGGACCCCATGAGAAAATATAGCTTATTCCATTGGCTCTCATGGTCTGCAACATTGTTAGCATGCTTAAAACTGTCTGGGCTGTGCTGAGAGTAAATACTGTACCCTAAAGGAAATTAATTTTTATTTCAAATTCTGTTTGTAATATTGTTTAAACCAATTAAAATCTGTCCTTTAGGGATCCCAGCTGACGATTGTTCCGTTTGATCTCCGGTGTGCTCTGCTCTTGTAGAGCTCTCCCCAGAATGTGCTGAGATTGGAGGGGCTCAGTGTAAACAAAGTGATAGGATGTAGTTGTAGCATTTGGAGGACAAGGGTCTGAAGGTTTTACCTGAAGAGGGAAGATGAATGTGCATCCAGTGGGTCTGCCCAATAAAACCCTTGTGGAAGCAGCACGTGAGCTCCCCTTTGCAGGGCTCTGTATTTATTTCCTAAAGTTTAAGTGCTTGCAGGTACCATGATGAGATAGCTTTAGCAATGGCTGCCCAAATACTACTTTTTTTTTTTTTTTCTTTACTTTCTTTCCCCATCTCTAGCCTTTGTTAATTTTACTGCTGAGGAAAGAGCCAGGAGTATTCAGCAATTCTATCTTGTCTTTGCCTATATAGATATTGGTTGTCATAGCCTGGTACATCTCCGTCTTTCTTCTCCACAGGGGCTGAACTGAAGGGAATGCTGTTCCGTTTGTTTACATTTATGAATAATTTTCATGTGCCTCATAGAACACAGTTACCTCTCAGAGGTAATTATTTGCTATTGGAGCATAACATATTTCTCGTATTTCTTTGAATTTTGTTTGCAGGAACATTCATTTACTTCAATGGATCATGTCAGATGTACACAAAGATGGCCATGTCTCATCTGGGGAGCCCCTTCCTTGTCAAGCTGTCCCCTGGGGTTTCCTGCTGTCAGGTAACAGTTTGATATGAACTGTCCCCACCTTTGTAAGCTATCAGTCATGTGCTGATATAGTATTTTTCTTGCTGTTAGTATTGCTGCAAAACTAGTTCCATTTGAATAACAGCAGAAGAAGCAAAACACTAATTCCTTGGGAGGAGGGAGTTGCAGGAGGCTTTTTTACCGCTTTACTGACTTACATTTGTATCTTATTATTCTTTCTAAAGCTTCCACAAGGTGACTAAGATTTAAAGCTATACTTCAGACATTTCTATGCTGTGAAAAACATAGCTGGACATTACTAGGGCTATATTTGCTCATAGTCAAATCTGCCTGCCTTATGAGGAAAAGCTAGCAAAGAATCATCATGCTCTTGTCTGTAAACAGAAAATACTCCTACATCCAACTTTCCGTTCCTGAAGATCTGTGATTGGTATACAGATTAAATAAGTTGGAGTGATTGGAGAGAGTTGGTTACCATGCTCCAAACATAATAAATTTTAATAATAGTTAGAGGGGGATGTTTATTAAGCTGATCTATGCAGTCACTAAAAGCCTACCTTGAAGTGATTTTTTTGGTCAAGTATCTTGTACTTCTGTACAGGAATGCAAAAACAGGGGGTCAGGAGTGCTCAAAAAGGAAAAATAAAAATAGATTTTTTTTGATTAAAATGTTGGAATGTTTGACAAAATTATTTCAAAACTGAAACTGAAAAAAATACAATTAAATAAATACATATATAACATCTTTTAACTGCATTTTGAGTATTCTTTTTGCTCACTGAATAAAGTGAATAGATTCTGTACATCTTTATGTAAGCATTTTCTTTTTTTCCTGAGTCTTTTTTTAGTTTTCCATTACTTAACTTATCAAACCTTCTGACATACTGGGGTTAAGATATGTGATTCCAGAGTTATGCTTTCTGATACTTTATGATGCCTCCTGATTGAAGAAGTCACATAAGAGGAAAGGAAAAGAGTGAAAGCACATCAAAATCATTTTCCTGTGTTAGTGGTTAAAAAGAGGCCTTAGAGAAACAGAATAAAATTAAGACTGGTTGCTTTTTCAAACCCAATGTAGAATAAAAAATGTAATTTCATTTAGGATTTTTTTCTTTTTCCCAGAAATAGAAGTCACTAAACAATATATGGAGGAACAGCACATAGAAAGTCCAACAAATAATCTTAAAAATTTAAGAACACCTTGCTGTCATTGAACACAGTCTCTCACTTCTAATCTTCACATGTCATCGTACTGTTCTAAAGAATCAGAAATAAAATAGATGCAGAATGAAATCAAGCAGAATGGTGCTGCAGGGAACACAGAAGGTCCTCACAGCATCCCATTGGAACCCTGCATGTTGCATGAGACCTGGGAAACCAACAACCTTTATACACAAAGTGCATTCATTCAGGCAGCTTCACATCTCTTTTGCAGACTTTGATACTGGGTAGATAAGCACCTTTCAAGTTCAAATGAACTTATCTTAGAATCCCTTAAGGTTAGCTGGGCACAGTTGGTGTGTGAATCAATGAATCATTCCAGTTAAGACATCTTGCAGAGTTGGCTCTGCATTCCAAATAAATATAAATGCAGTGGGGATGTACATACCCTTCTCTAGTACAAAGTCAGAAAAATAGGTATTTTCAATTTTGAATATGCACATACTGTATGTATTTAGTTCGGAGATCCAGCAAAAACTAGTGCAAGTTCTTTTCCAGCTATACAGGTCTGAAAAAAAGAGTGTTTCTGAAGACTGGAATCTTGGCTTTCTGCCACATTTTCCCTGTGGACTTTTATATCTTAGAAAGAGCAAGAAATAGTGGTTGCTCATTAGGAAGTGTATTGGTGTGTTATGCTCTTTGTGTATAAATGTGAGATGTTGTCCTATGCTGGATGTCCCACTGAGAGGATAGAGGGATCTGCACAAAGAGATATGTTTTTATTAAAAGCTTTAAAAGTTCTTTGGCTCCAGGGCTTAAAAAAAAAATATATATGTATATTTATTTATTTTTTTTTTTTAAAAAAAAAAGGAAAAAGAAAAATCAGAGGACAAAAAAACACTGGAACAGGCTGCCCAGAGAGGTTGTGAGGTCTTCTTCTCTAGAGATACTCAAAACCTGCCTGGATGCCATCCTCCCCAATGTGTCCCCTCTAGGTGTCCCTGGTCATCAGCAGCATTAGACTAGATCTCCATAGGTCCCTTCCAAACTCAGCCATTCTGTGATTCTGTGATCCTGTGAACGAGGTGATCCATGCTTTGAGAGGACATGTTTTTTTTTTTTTTTTTTTTTTCTCCTAATCAGTGATTAGAAACTTGTATTCACAATAAATTCAGTAAAAATTACATGCACGGACACACACTGCACTGTTTTTCATGTTAATAGTCCCAGCAGGTTCTCAAAAAGTATTATGTGTCAGCTGTCCCACCTAAATAAGACCTCAATTGTTTCTTGTGTCTAACTGAAAGCTGGGTAACACAGTGATCTGTGATTGTCCTGAGGCAAAAGACAGGCTTCATCTAAAATGGTTAGTCTAAAATGGTCTGCATTTTTTAAATTTGCTTAAAAGTTGAAGCAATGAGAGGGGGGAATAATAAAAAGGAATTTTAAGGAATTTTTCTCTATATAATGTGACAATCCAAGATGCATGGTGTAAGAACATGTGAAGATGGGCAGAAAACTGCACAGCATCTTGGCTTACCTTCACTAAGATTCAAGAATTATGAAAGAATTTGCAGAGAAGCTGAAAGTCTGCAGCTGATGAAAATTTAGTCCTTCAGTATGTGAAAAAGCAGGAAGGACTCACCTTTGAAAATCTTATTTTTTCGCTGCACTTCTCAGCTGATTTTTTGTCTGGGTTGTATTTAAAATATACATATATATATTTAAATGTATCAGGTTTATTCTGTATTTCAGGGCAGGCATAGTGTGCTAGGATTCTCTTTATTTCCTGTTTGATAAGCAGTTTTTTTATAGCCTCACTGTTGCAGATTTTTTTTTTTTCTTCCAATGTATAGGTCAATCCACTTGTTTCATGTGATCAGAATGTTATTGATCAATAGAGTACCGCCTTCATGTAATTTTCATTTGCATTGACTGTGGAAGAATAGGATCATAAAGCTCCCTACATATAAGTAACTCAAGATTAACATACTCATGAAGCTATCCTATATTCAGCATTCAAAGAGTAAAATAATCTTTGAGAAATTTCCAAGTCTTTACTGAACTGAATAGAGCTTAAGAGAGATCATATCAATTAGTCTGTACGCCTTGACAGATGCAAGTGTAAAGTAAGTTTTAAAGCAAGTTTTACTTTTTATTGTAGTTTTACCTTTGGACATAATATTGCTCCATAATATTGACACACCATAGTTTCATAAAACTCTTTATTTTATGTCAAGGCAGTGTACACACCTGTCATTTTGTGTTACAGTATAATTATCTGAGTTGGTATTAAACTTATTGCAGATTGATGATGTAGTTTTTAAAGAGTTTCATTAAAAACTCTTTCAACAGGTAAAATTTTGGTATCGGCTGTCTCAGGGTTCCCAGCTTTCTGTCTTTAAGAGAACTGCCCTGGATGGAAATTTGGAAAAACTGTGTGACATTTCAGGATTGCCTGAGATGCAGTGGACAAAGGTGACTATGCCAATAGACAGTGCAGCTGGGGGCTTACCTTTTCAGGTAATTAGAAATTATATTTTCATTGTCTTCCTTACATTTACATTGCCTTATTTTTTTTTTTTTTTTTTTTTTTTACTTAATTAGGTATTTAGAATTAAATTACTTTTACAATAAGATATGAAAAGAGAACTTCTATTCTTTAGTGCTCATCAAAAAAATAATTTCATTCATGTTTTTAAGTAGGTGTAGTTACAAAAGAACACCATTGTTCCTATACTTTAGATTTCGGTAAATATTTCATTGTATTTTTATTAAACAAAAATAAGAAACTAGTACAGAGTTTTAAATTAAACTTTTTTTTTTTTTTAAAAAAAAAAGTGAGGGCCAATTTATGTTGGCTAAAGGCAAGAGAAATAGAGATCCTTGGGCTTCAATCTAGAGCACTAATTTCAGAAATAATGAGCAGGTTTTTAATTTAATTTTACTTTTATATAATACCAGGCTGCTAGACTTTTCTAAAGCTCCAAATGTAACTGGTAGGGGAATCAGCAAAATTCCTGGTTTGGTTTCTTCCATTTGTCTATCATCTATAAAACAATCTAAAAGAATGAACACTTGTTTCTCATCACTGATAAATTTTAACTGAACTTCCATTTGTGATCTCCTGAAAAATTTCTTTGTATTTGAAAATGTATATTTATAATCCTTACATTAATGGTACCACATGTAAAAAATAAAAATCAAACCAACCAACCAAAAAAACCCCTACAACCTCTCTTTCCCTTTCTCTAAAATAATATATTGTACCTTTATCTACATGTATAAGCAGAAAACTAGAAATGGGAAGAATGAGTAATGAATTCACTAGCTGGAAGAAAATCTGAAATATGATTTGTTGTTCTAGTTGTTGTTAAGATATATATTTTATAGACATCATTCAAAATAGATTTCTTGCATGGAAATGTCTCATTCATTTCAACAGACATGGCATAGAACTCAGTTAAACAGAGTTGTAAACCACCATGTCTGGTTATCCTGAACAGCTCATATTAAAAGGTGTATAACTTTTAACAGTTCCAGCAGGATGGTGGTTCATGCAAGCAGTGATGGCTATTATCACCTGAGATTGAAGCAAGGTTTCCTGAGTTACATAACTTTCAAGAAGTAAATGTAGTTATGGGTTTGACAGTTGAAGAATAAATTTCTGACTGATTAAATTTCAG
>CM021732.1:20669848-20715997 GCA_011075105.1 Heteronetta atricapilla | reverse complement strand
AAAAGAAAAGAAAAAAAAAAAAGAAAAAAGAAAAAAAGAAGCTTGGGGAGAGAGAGTAATGGAGAAAATGGGATGAGGAATATAGATGATGTAGAGCAGTGATGCTTTGGGAGGGAAGGGCATAAAGCTTTGCTGTAAGTGGCAAATAACTGAGATCTCAGGAGATGTCTAGGAGCAAGGAGCTGTGTGGGGAAATAGATTGACAAAGAGATGAGGACTGCATGAAAAAAGGCAGTGAGGACTTCTGGCTTCCAAGTGGGAGTAGGACTGAGATAAGGGGTCAGAGAAGAGAAGTTGTGGAACAGGGGAAAATGGGAAGTACATCGTGGAAAGGAAGAGCATTGAAGAGCATTGAAGAATGCAAGAGCATTTTTCTGCCTGAGACACTTTCAAAATTGCATATAGAACCTATCTTTTCATGAACCTAACTTTTGTACTTCTACTAGCAAATATATATTCTTGCCCCAAATCATTACATAGGTATCTCATTGTTTTATAGCTATTCTTATCTGGTTTCCTTCATGCATTGTGACAACAAATGCTGCATTAGCTCAAATGCCAGAGTACTACAGTATAAATAAGATGGATTGAATAATGGCCATAAGATCTTATTTTTGTTTAATTTAATAATAACAACAACAAAAAATCCTTTCCCTTTCAGTTACATAGAAGAAACACTCTAATCAAGGTAGAAAACACTTGATTGTTAGAAAATATCTATGTTTCACTTTTTATTTTGCTTGGACCTGAGCATCCTAAATTATCAGGTTATTTCATTGTTTAAGAAATTTCATTTTCTTGAGATTACACTAACATTTTAGAATAGAGAAGAGATTTGGACCTAATTTGCTAAATTTCCAATGAAATCATCAGTTGATTATTTTGGAGGCTCTTACTGTTTGGGGACTATTTTCCATATCAGTACACTAATCACTCACATTCAGAACCTGAGAAGCATTTGCAAATGGTAAATTTTTGCAAAAAATTTTGCAAAAACAATTGCAAATTTGCTTATGAACTGAGGAATTTCCAGAAAATGTCATACCTAGCAAATCAGTGTGTTTGGACACTGCTTCACTCAAAAATGCTGTTAGGAAACTGCCTAGTTGATTACATATCTGCCTCACTGTACAGAAAAGACCTGCCATCAAAATCAGAGTTGCATAGTGAGTGTGATTAATTTTTATATCGTTAATTAGAAAAATAAGTTGTAGCAAATGCAGGAGACTGCATTGTTGTTGTTTTTTTTTGGGGGGGGGGCCCCCCCCCACAATATTTAGATTAGGGTTGATTAGTGTTGCATGTGCATGCCCAGAATATTATATTCCCCCTATAAAAATTTGAATCTTTTAAAGTTCTGTAGCTAAGCTATACAGTGTTAAGGAATGTACTGTGATCAACTTGTTAAAAATATGTGCACAAGGTGCACATACCCTTCCCCATTACATAGGAGATATATTCCTGGTTGTTATCTACAAGTCATGGTTGTCTATTACTAAAAAAGCCCATGTGACTGAAATCACAAGTAGGTCTGCTGCAATTTCTAATTTGAAATAGATGTCCCCACAGAATTTAAGAGTGGAAGAAAATGTTCTGGGCTGTTTTGTTTTCTGTAGGCATCCATAGAGGAGACTACCATATCCATCTGTACCAAATGATTGTTGGATTTAAAGTATGATTTTAAATATATGAGAATATCATCATGCAAATAGGATTTACATTCAATTTTGAGCCTTTATATGGAAGTAGTTTTAAATTATTTCAGAGCTGTAGGCAATAATTGTAGATAGAAAGTGAGGGAAGGGGGAACTCTTCTTGGGATTTTGTAAAGATCAAATTTGTCAACCTTCAAACAGAGTTGAATTTTGTCTTTTGTTTGTTTGTTTGCTTGTTTATTTGTTTATTTCAGTTATTTTCATTTATTACTATTGAATTTTTGCATTTTTGAGTGAACACTATTCATTTTTTTTACTGTAGAAATCATGTTGTTACTCCCACAAAGTTCTGTCATGCACTACCTGAGTGTATATATCATGGAATTAGCAAAAAGTATCAGTGTGAGAAACCATAAACATAGGAAGGCAGATATAAAACTATTCAGTGCGGTTATATCAGAAAGGATATTAAAATAACATTAGGATGTTTACTTCTAAGTAAAGGAGAAAGTTGAAAGTCAGTAATGATGATATCTTCTCACCTGGATTTTTTTCATGTGAGACTTTTCTTAGAATGGTGCAATATGAGTAAATACACTGCATTGCCAAACAGTGAAATATTTTTGGGGGGGGATGTAGAGATTTATGAAACTGCAGTCTTGCAGAAATGCTACCATCTTAAACATTTATTTTTAAGTACTGTTTTCAACAGGAACATTTCTTAAATTCTTGTTAGGCATTGATTCAGCTTACAGAGAAACTATGTATGCGATTTGTGGAGGCTCTTGAGTGAAGTTCCTCAAAACAGAAAAGGGTAAAATCACTTTGTAAGAACCCAGAATCAGTAAGAAATCTGGATTTTTGTGATAACAAATCATCTCAGAGAAGACTAAATCTGTGGACACTGTAAAGGCAGCTCTCTTAAAACATTAATAAAGACCACAATCCTGAAATAGTATGTTCATAGTATCACTCTGGTTCCTTCATGATTACTGAGGGAGCAAGTTAAATGAGAAGCTAAAAGGGACAGCAGAAAAATAAATGCATACGGGTGGCATGGAGACTATTTGAAGCAAAAAGGCATCAAACAAATAGCTGAAGTAATGTCCAGATGAAAAAAAAAAAAAAAAATAGAAGAAGAGATGATTATAAATTGTGGTGGGTTACATGCCAAAACACCATAAGGATGACCAAATATAGTTTAAGGAAAAACTAGCAATAAATTCCTCATACAGACGAAGCAGAAAGTCTGTCAGAGTCTTTAAGATTGCTTGATAGATAGCATTTAAATAGAAGCATAGAATCATTCCGGTAGGAAAAGACGTCTAAGTTCATGTAATCCAACTTTTAACCTAATACAGACAATTCCACCATTAAACCATGCTACTAAGTTCTACATCTACATGTTTCTTGAAAATCTCCAGGGACGGTGACTCAACCATTCCCCGGGCAGCCTATACCAATGCCACACAATCATTTCAATAAAGAGATTTCTCCTAATATCCAACCTAAAACTCCCTGGTGCAACTTGAGGGCGTTTCCCCTCCTCTTATCACTTGATGCCTGCGAGAAGAGCTCGATCCCCACCTCGCTACAATTTCCTTTAAGGTAATTGTAAGGTCTCTCCTAAGCCTTCTTTTCTTCAAGCTAAACAACCCCAGCTGCCTCAGCCTCTCTTCATAAGACATGTTGTCCAGGCACTTCACCAACTTTGTAGCCCTTCTCTGGACATGCTCCAGCACCTCGGTGCTCTTCTTGTAGTGACAGGCCCAAAACTGAACACAGAACTCAAGATGCAGCTTCACCAGACCTGAGTACAGAGGAGCAATCACCTCCCTAGTCCTGCTGGACACACTGTTTCTGGTACCAGCCAGGGTACTGTTGGCCTTCTGAGTGACATGAGTGCTCTGCTGGCTCATATTCAGCTGGCTACTGACCAATACCGCCAGGTCCCTTTCTGTCAAGCAGCTGTCCAGCCACTATTCCCCCAGCCTGTAGCACTGCATAAGGTTCTTGTGCCCCAAGTGCAGGATCCAGCCCTTAGCCTTGTTAACTCTCATACAGTTGGGCTCGGCCCATCGATTCAGCCTACCCAGATACCTCTGCAGAACCCTCTTACCCTTGAGCAGATCAACACTTGGGCCTAACTTGGTGTCTTCTGCAAACTTACCAACGGTGTACTCAATCAAAATAGAGTGTGTAAGAAAACAAGAAATAGGAGAAAGGCAGAAAGTAAGGTATTAGGAGAGATAGTAGATTAATTTGTGTGTGCTCATCATGAGAACTTCAGAGGTACCCAGGTAAACAGCCTTTCTCTCTGGGTAGTCTTTTTGAAATAGAAGTGCCAGTCAAACAGCTTATGAGACAGTTAGATAACTGAATCTCTATCAAACATTCAAAAACAACTGCATTTGACCCAGGCTGTACCAGCTTGCACTATTCTTTTAACTTCCCTAGTTTTTTTAACAAAAGTTGGTTTAAGATTTAGTTGAAAGTTTGAGGGCTATTTTATCTCAAAGTATTCATCTATGCTTAAGTTAAATGCAAATTTTCTTTCATTTTTATCCTTGTTACAAGTTACAGATGCAAGCTTGTGCTCAGAGACTTAACTGTTTTGTCTTTTTTGTTTGTTTGTTTGTTTTTTTCATCTTCTGGTATAACCATCTGTGTCTAAAGTTTGTCATATTCTTTGTTGTTGTTCCCCTGAGGATACGGGACAGTTTCTTGTTTTTCTTTAAGCCTATAGCAAGCAAAGGAAAAGCAGAAATAGATTTCCATATCTCCTTATTGTTATATTCTGCCAGTGGATTATCAGACATTTCCACTGTACCTATATGTGTATATCCATAAATAATTTTATCTTTATTTTATTATAGCAAAGCATTATTTTTTTTTTAAAAAAAATTCCTTTTTATTTTTGTTACACTTGTCAATCATAAAATGATGTAGTTCATTTCTGAACGACATACAAGTATAGAAAGCACATTTCCTTTGATACCTTGAATATCATTTGGCCTTTCATATTTGTGGATTTTTTTTTTTTTTTTTTTTAAAGCAGAATCAATAACTATGCATTTTCATATGCTTTGCTTAATAACCCACAAAAATCTTTTTAGAAGCCCTAACCAACAATTATAATAAGTTTAAATTTATTCATTCTTTCTAGCAAATGATAAAATGTGAAAGATTAAAACAAACAACAAATGCCAATGCCCTTCTCTATCAATAAACATTTATATAATCCTGTTTACTATGAGACATCATTTGGATCTGAAATGTGAATTTTTCTATGACATAATGTTATGGCCATTGCAACTGGTTATAAATCTTTATTTTATAATGGTGGAACTGACAATCATGGCTGTCTGGATATTTGGGGGATTATTCTATATGCATAATTAATGAAGAATTGGTTAAATTTCCTAAAATTAGTTTTCCTTATGCTTTCCATTAAATGTCTGTTCTAATTACAGTAAGCAAACGCATCATTTTGTGACTTAGGAATTTTTTAAGTGCAGAAGAGGAAAATAAGACATTTCATCATTTTAACATCATAAATATTTGTGAAATTATATTCAAATATCTTCCTCTCCTTTTATTTCTTTTCCATTATGTATATTTTCTAAATTATTTCTACTCTTTTAAATGAAGAATTGAAGAATGCGGCTGAATATATTTTTCAAATCTTTATCACCACAGCACTTTGTGTTTCAGAGATGTCTTCCTTTTACCATATCATAGCATCCCAGTAAAGCCTGATGTTCAGCTTGATTTCTATTCCAACTAGAAGAATGATTTTGCTATCATTAGCATACTTGCAGAGATTCGGGAAATAAGGAATTTTATTTCTGGCTCCAGCATCTATTCCTTAAAAGATCTTGCAGAATTCTTGTTATTTCTTTGCATGCTCTGTGTTCTGCTGTGCAGCATGAGGACTGCAAGGTCTGTTTTCAGCTTCTTTCTGCCTGGTTTTTGTACTTTGGTTGCAGTGTCGTTAGAGAGAATGCTTCATTTTATGAATACATTTTGTACAGAGATAGCTTGGTTGTTCCTGTGGGACTGTTGTCTTACACAGCTGTTATAAAACAAATATGCCATCTCATCCCCCTACCCCTTTCCTAGACATTTGTCTAAAATACCAGTGACATTGGAAATGTTTTATTTCGTATGCGTACTGTAAAGCCCCCTCTTTAGTCATGTAAAGCTCCCTTGATCATGTCATGTACAGAGTCAAAGTGAAATGTTTCTTATTTCATTTCAGCTGCTGTGTGTGACTTTGAAAGAGATAACTGTGGTTGGTTTGAAACCGCAAGCGCAGATGGATTTGACTGGGTAAGAAGTTCCAGTAGTGCTCTTGCACCTGCTTTTCAGAAGCAAGCTCCTCTGCGGGATCACACCTACAACAAGTCTGAAGGTAAGACAAGACAAGCCTAGAAATAGAGAACTGGCATAGACATACCTACTCGTATTTAAAGTGGAGACTGTGAACTTTTTCCAAACACTTAAAAATTATTTCTTTGTTCAGCCTGAACAGTTGTTTTCTGTTTTCTTTTGATAGGTCATTTTCTGTTCATTTTGAAAAACAGCAGCAGCATTTCACAAGTTGCTCAGCTACGAAGCCCAAAGTTCAGGCAAACTGGATCCAATTGCACAATGTCTTTTTGGTATGAAAAAAAAAAAAGAGTTTTAAAATTCATAGACCATCTTACATCGTTTCTCTTGGATTGAAATTGTAGTTATAGTTTGCAGTAGTACACACTCTGCAGTATTTATTGTCTCTCTCTATTTCTTTATCATTTAGTCTTATACCAATATGCAGAAAAAAGCTGAAGCTGTAGAACAGCTTCAGAACTGAAATTTGGGACTTCTATGTTATAAGGCTTTTGTCAAAATTATGTTAAAGGATTGTATCTGCATGCACATAGACAAATACCACCATAATTGAGATAATATTTCAACTTAGGTTAAAATTAATTTGAGAAAATTATGGATTTTTTCTCAATAATCAGAAACTTTCCAAAAATCTAGTAGCTCATTAAGTTATCAGTTGGGTTATCAAAAGAATATTCAAAATTGTGTTGTGCCTTCTTTGAATTGAAGCTCCAGTGCAAGAATTCTATCTTCAATTTCAATCCTTTTCTGAAATACACAGGGGAAAAAAAATCCTTTCAACTATTTTCTTATCACAATCTCTGTACAATCTTGTCAAAGAGGGACAGAAAAAATAATCTGTGATAATTTGTGTATTAAGGTCAAAGATGGTGGTGGAGTATAAATAAATGTTTGTATGACTTTTGCATTATGCAGTGTAGTGTTTCATTGCAATGTCAAAACATCTACCAGGGAAAGAGAAAATGTCATTTTATCAAAGACTTGTGACTTGAAGTATAGGCCTGGAAATTACACACTTCTGGTTAAGTTTCCGGTTTTGTTGTATGATTGCTCACTTATGCATTTATCATTTTAAAATGTTGTGAGATTCTCAAAAAATACTGTAAAAAATGCAACATCATAATAGCTAGCATAGATGGAAGGTGTTCTTTTGCATTGAATAAGTGCTCATTTTTTCCTTCTGGAAACTTTACAATTATTTCTTAAATTTATAAAAGTCATATTATACATCTGAATGAACAGTGTTCATTGCTTAATATGAAAGCAATATGTCTCTTCAGTTACGTTTTATAATTTAATGAAGTTTGCTTCTTCTCTCACAGTTTTCAATTCTTGATACAAGCCCTAGACTGTTGTGTCAGTCTCTCTTATACCTACTTACTATCAGTATAGAAAGTGAATTGAATTAGAGGCAACTGGAAATAGGCATAGTGGACGTCCTGTAGAGCTATGACAGAAAAGATAAATGTTCCAGCATACTTGATTCTCATCATTTACACCTCTAACTTTGTTATTATCATTTTAGGTATTACAATTACGGTCAGTCAGTTGGAGCGGCAGAGATGCAATTGCTTGTGGACGGGCTGAAAGAACCTACTGTCCTTTGGAGAGTGTATTACAATCATGGAAATCAATGGTTGAAGACATTCATTCAGCTTGGACGCCTTTCACATCCCTTCCAGTTTTCACTCAATAAGATCAGCCTGGGTTTTTATGACGGCATCTCAGCAATTGATGATATTACATTTGAAAATTGTGCTCTTCCACCACCTGCATCAAGCTGTGATGGTCCTAAGCATTTCTGGTGCAGAAGCACAAAAGCATGTATTGACAGGTTATTGGTGTGTGATCTTGTGGATGACTGTGGGGATGGATCTGATGAAGACAACTGTAGTGAGTACTTTCCATTATTGCTTACTTTATTGCAAAAAAAAAAAAAAAAAAAAAAAAAGCACAATACTAGCAATACTAGTACAGTGTCATAACCAGAGATGATGCAACTGAATATATTTACTGCTGAAACACTCTGAAAATTATTAACTTAAATGCATATAATTTATTACATCTGAGAGTAAATGTCAATCTCCTTTATTCTAATGAGATAAATTTCTTTAATTTTTGTAAAATACACACATTCAAGTGCTTTTTGTTTGTTTGTTTTGTTGCTTTTTTGTTGTTTTGTTTTAAGGAGAGAATTCACAGTCTTATCACCCAGTTAACCCAGTTAACCCAGTCACCCAGTTAAGCTGGGTGAACGTGCTGTTTATGGTTACACTGACAGAAATACAATGCAAGATATATGGACTGAGAGAAGGGCATGTCCTATCTCCATATAACCCTCTCTAACCAGAAAACATTAAAATATCTGTATTACTGTAAGATTCTAGTAATATTGGACCTAATTGTCCCTGTCAGAGAAAGAACTTGTAGGAATTGAGAAAAACTATAGGTCATTCACATTTTTGACTTTCACCTTGCAGTGCTGAAGGGCACTGTTGATGATTTCCTCCCCCAGGCACGCATTCATCAATTTTAAGAACTCATGAACATTAATATAAAAGAAAATTAACTAACTGGTGCTTTATCACATCCCGAGGTAACCAAATTATGTAAATCAGAGTGAGTTTGAGAAGCAATGGATACCTTACATGCTTGAGGGGATACCAGCCTGTGCTGATATCTGCTGAATATCAAATTTAAACATCTGAATTTCAAAGACAGCACAGGCTTTCCATTCTATCTCAGTTTTTCCCTCTTGTAAAATGCTTATCTTCCTTATAACCTATGTTGATATTTATAGTAAGAAAGTACTAGATGTTTGATTTTGCAGTTTTAAACAACATAACAAATAAAGTCTTAACAATAATAATAATAAAATTATTTAATAAAGTAATTATTTCAGTTAATTACTGTTTATGAAAGGTAGATGCAAAGGTGGAACACAAGTTCACCATCTATGATACACTTTTTTTTTTTTTTTGCATTAGAAGTAATTGGTCAAATCACTATATTTTGGCTTCATGTCATGAAATGAAGTGCAGTTGTGTTATAAATGCCTCAAATTTAGCTTTTACAAAGGTATTGAGATTACTTCTGCTTTGCAAAAACATATTATATCACTTATTACATCTATCTACAAAGCTAAATTTTGTGATTTATTTCTTCCAGTTATCTGAAAGACTGAATTGTGTAAAGGAGTTAAAGGACTTCACATGCTTTAAAACACATAAATTTATCTAATACATGAATACATGTTCTTCACAGTTCTGTTTATTCATAAAATTAATTATGTACTGGCTGCCAGATGTATATTGAAAGAGGAAGGAATTAACTAAAGTTTTTTATTTTATTTTTGTTCATGTAAGTGTAAATTTGTTCCTTGGAGGGAAATTTTTGCAAAAAGTAAATGGGTGTTTATCTATATTAGAAATTTTTGTAAGGAGAAAAAGAAAATATTTTATTTTTATACTAGAAAGAAAGTGAATGGGAAGTACATTAAAACAGTACTTTTGTTACTGCCTTCACTTGACTGTCCTGCTTACTTTTCAGACCCTGACCTGCAGTGTAATTTTGAAAATGGTTTATGCAATTGGGAGCAGGACACTGAGGATGACTTTGACTGGATCAGAATACAGGGTCCAACCCCAACGGTTAATACAGGCCCATTAAAGGATCACACGACAGGCACAGGCAGGGGACACTACCTATACATGGAATCCTCTGAGCCACACGAATTTGAAGATAAAGCAGTTTTGCTTAGTCCTCTCTTCAACCCTTCTAGCAATGGAACCTGCATTTTCCGCTTTCATTATCATATGCTTGGAAACCAAGTTTACTTGCTGTCAGTCTTCCAGAGAACTGTCAGTAATACCAAGGGATGGCTGCTGTGGTACAAGTTTGGAAATCAAGGAAACAGATGGTTAAGACAGACACTGTACATCAGCAGCTCTAAGCCATTCCAGGTATGAACCTTCTAGGTTGTGATATGATTATTTGCTGCATTGTATAACAGTGGAAACATAAATTACTAGAATTTAAAGCTCTTAGTAGCTGTTGACTTTGAAATCCATTTGTAGGTAATATCTCTTTGAGGAAATATGGCTGACTTTATTTTTTTGTGGAATTTATTTTTTCCCTTCTAAAAAGATGATTATAATATTTTGAATATGAACAAACTGTATTTAAAGTAGGTGCTGGTGCTTTTGGTTTTTGACTATTGGTCACAACAAATTTCTTTTCCAGACTGTTTGTAACAGATTCACAAAAACTTATTTCAAAGAAAAGGGACAGTTAAAAAGAATATGCTTTTCTGTAAGCGACTTTTCCATAGTTACATATTAATCTTTAATTATATAATGCCAGAAAAAAATGTTTGTTAGTTCAAAATACTTGCAAGGGTAGGTGAACAATCAAATACCATTTAAGGAAAGAAGTTACTATTGTAAGTTACAACTATATTTTTTTTTCCCTTTCTTGCCTTTTAAAGTTGTGTGTGTTATTTACCTTTTGCTATGTGTGGTCTGTTTATTCTGGTTGGGTTAATGTGCTTGCATGTTTATTAGAGTAGACATTGATTCATTTGACTGCCAAATGGTTGTAAAATTGACTTAAAAACGAGCATCCCTCCCTCTGAGATCAAAACAAAACAAACAAGCAAAAACCCCTTAATTTTGTATCTGATATAATGCAATATCTGCTTTAGACTATCCCATATTTGTTTCCCAATGGATTATTTTCAGTAAGAGAAAAGTTCTACTGTCTTTGAAAGAACCCTTATGTTACTTCGACTGCGCAGAGCCCCCTGGAAGGACATCATTTTTGTATGTAAAGGAGTATCATATCGATATAATACTAACAAGGCCATATTAATTTATAGAGTTTTAGCAGGTGTGACCATAAGAAATTTTACTTGTTTATGTGTAAATAGAAAAATCATTATTTTAACTCATCTCTGATGAAAATTTGGCCTAGAGCTGGAACATGCATTATTGTCATAGTGTTGGTGTCAATGAAAACTGCTAGGTTGAAAGTATGACGTCCTGATTTCTTTTCCTTTCCATCCAATGTGCAGCAGATGAACCTTTTTTTTTTTTTTTTCTTTTTCTTTTCTTTTTTCTATCAAACTGATTCTTTTGTCATTTTTGTTAGTCTTCTAGTAATGTAGGATTTGCATACAGTTTCTAATGTTACACAATTGTAAAAATGAAAGAACTAAATCTCAAGTGTGGCAGCATTTCATTTGATTGAACAAAAAATCTTTCAAAATATTTTTTCACTACTTATTTTCAACATTGGGACTTCTATCATGGAAACTTCATAAGTGTGTATCTATGATCAATTTATGCTGAAAGTGGTCAAGGGCATTTGGCAAAAAAGTAATTTTTATATACAATCGTGCAATTCTAGCATAAAATAAGCTGGACATACTTGCTAAATATATATATATGTGTAAGGAAACATATTCTATGTCTGGTAGTTTCTCTAAAGAACTATAAAACCATGTGTCCTACATTTATCCTCTTGAAGGTTAGGAAGGTCTGTTTGGTAACTGAAAATATTTTTTCTTAAGTATTATAGGACTTTCTATTGTACTTGCCTAGTTCTCTGCAGGGAATTCAGAGATTCTATATTCTTTTAATGAATTTTTGCTTTTTTTTTTTTTCTTTTTAATTTTAATTTTTGAGGAACATGAGGTGTAACATCTAGTAGTTTGTCCTGAAGAGAAAGATCAAGATCTGATGTTCATTATTGTGTATTCTATTTCCAATGATGGAGTGTGCTGTGTCACAGCCCATCACCCTTCAATACTCAGAAATTTTAAAGAGAGAGACTTATGCTGTTGTTAATAAGTTATCAAAATCTGACCTCTTTCTGTTCTTCCTTCTAAATGAAGAGTGTCAGGATCCTTCTAGGGCTAAAAATGTGTTTGGGAAAGATCTCCACACACTGCTTTTTCTCTGAAACCATATTCCTATTGAGATGTGTGCTAGAATAGCCTCTCATTTAGTTTTAGGTCATCTTATGGTTGGATAACAGGAATACATTTGTAGTCTTCATGTTTATTATCTTGTTTTCCCTGCATGCTCTCAAATTAGTGTTTTGGTGTTTCCACAATACTTGATTTTGGTGTTTCCACAATGCTTGAAGTGCTTGATGTCCCATAGGCCTCCTTCATGTTGGAAAGGAAATGGCTATTTATTTATTTATTTGTTGTTTCTTTTATTCCTAGAGGGTCCTAGAGAAGAGAAAACTGTAGGCTCTAGACAAAGTAACATGGAGGCATGTTTTACAAAGAGTTAAGTCATCATGAGATGATTATGTGCAAGAGATGAACATATATCTAAGATAGCTGATGCCACATTTTCCTCTTCCCTCCCTGTGCAAGTCTGTTATTTGTTTACCTCATTCCAAGAAACAATAGTCTATTAATAGTAAACCTCCCAAATTCACATTTTAAGTTTATTTACAAGCATGTAAAGCCAATTATGAGACCTTAAAAACAATTGTGCCTATATACTGACTGTTAGTTACAGAAGGGGTTCTCAGCCAAAAATTCAAAGCAGCAGCAAGAAATCTTTGAGGCCATCTAGAGAGACAGATTGCCTTTTGAATATTTGGAAGTCTATAGATATGAAACTGTTATAGAGACTTTCCCCAAAGGGAACAGCACATAAAGAATTTATTTTCTCACATCAGCTCCCTCTCAAGCTTTTTCTCAGAATTTTAAACTTCATAGGAAACCTCTGTTCCAGTGACATCAAACTGTTTCTGAGGTTTGTTGTTGTTCCATCAGATATTTTACATCAGAATGTTAAATGTGATGTCAGTGCGCCAAACAGGACAAGCTGTATAAGTGAAAACGGAAATTTAGAGGTAGGTTATTTAAATGAAAGGAATACATGTCTCGGAGACAAAATTAAGCATCTCTTTCAAATGCTAAAACTGACAAGTAACAAAACTGGTCCAAAACACACACATCTTGCACCTGTAGTGATCCAGACTTTCCCTCTGAATTCAGAAAATTAGTATGACATAGAAGTATGCAAAGAATCTAATAATCTGGTATTTTAATGTAAGCAATTAATGAGCAATTGTATATTCTGGACATTTTTGGGGAGTACTTAAATTTAAATGGAGATTTACAATTCTCACTTTCTTGAGAGCTTAGTGATATTTGTTTAGTGTACTGCCAGAGCTTGTGATTCCCCCTCAGAGAGGTAAGCAAGCAGTGCAATATTCATCTGTAATGTTCCAGCAGCTGTTTTATATACGTAACTCTTTAGATGCATCACAAAAGTAATCAACCCTTGTAATTTTAAAAGTAAAAATTTATATTAATTAACTTATTTTGGTGAAAATTGCAAGTGAACATATATTCATTGTCAAATTTCATTTTTAATATATAGGACACTTGATTTAATATGGAAAATTAAACTAGCTGTTGAGTGTACATATCTCTTCACTTGACCTAAATTAATTTTAATTTCTCTGGGAAATGTACCTACATGTTTTTTTCCTTAAAAGTGCATTTGAAAAAGTAGTAAAATAGCAATCTGTCCATGACAGTCTACTTATATCAATTATGAATAATGTTTGCTTTTATTTTTCTTGAATTATTATAATACCTGACATAGTTTCTGCTCAGAAGAAAGTGCAAATATTCTGTATTTACATCTTGGATAAATATAGCTGGCTGAGTTTGCTCTATTCATTCCATTTTCTCTGGATACATAATAAGGAAATGGTGTTTTTATGTGAACCATGGCAAAATTCTGTATCACTCCTTTTAATCATGATATAAATCACATACCTACAGTATGTTTTTTAGGATATCTAGGGTAAATTTACTATATCATTAAACATTATTATTACTACTTTTAAATATCTTAAACCAGTGCAATGCACTTTTTGTTCTTATGCAATAGGTGTATATGTGTATCTCTTATAAATAAAGATGGTTATAGACCTTTGATAAGGTCTAAAGCATATGGACAACAACAACTTACAGTTTTTGTATGTCTTAAAACTCTAAGGGATTCCAATGTGTCGTCTCCTTTTTAAGTTTCTCAGCTACTGGATCGGATATAAGTGCTGAACTGGGAGACACTCCCCTTTGCTGTCACTGAGTGTAATTTCTAGATGAGCCATTGGGAAACAACTTCAAGAATCACTGGGATTCTGTTTCTTTTGCAGACATGAAGTGATGCAAACCAGCCTTCAGGAAGGCTTTGTTTTACTTTGCTAGAGCACGATATTAACAGAGTGAAATGTTACAAGTGTCATTGGTACCAATTTAGATAGACAGCCATCTTGGAAGTTTCATTTCAAGAAGTGTTGGCTGTCTATTGTAGAGGAAGCCTTGGGTCACTTCCAAAGGTATCCTTTTTACAATTAGCATATTTTACAGTACTTTGGATAAAAGAGAAAAAGATATTATTTTCTAAGTTACATTTAGCAGCAAAATTATTTTAAAGAAAGATTAGAATCAAAAGTAAGATTTATTGTGATTGTCTTGCCTTTTAATACATTAATGTACATCTTCATATTTCACCTTTTTATTTCTGTTACAGAGAGATAACACAAATATACTTTTATTAGGAAGATCTTCAATTTCGAAGGCAAATTAGCTCACTTTGGGGTGAGGGGATGATGTACCTAATTATTATAATAGCCTAAAATTAGTTGTGGAGGTTTGTAGTTATGGTTGAGTTTTTAACCTTGATAATGGGGTTGTGTTATGTTTTCCCTAATTATATCCAGTTACTCCTTATTTTATGGTTATAATAATCTCCATGAGATATGATAAGTTTGGTGTTAAATACGTGTGGAGTAAATGTATATGATTTACATTCAAACTCTAACCATTCATGTAAAAAAAGACAAGGACTAAAACATGTATATGGGGTACTACAAGGTAAATGATCACAATCACATAGGTAATATCTACCTTTTCCTCAACTCACTGCCTTTTCTTAGTGAGATGAAGTAGTGATTCTTGCTTGGAGATTCTGGTAAGCTGCTCAGTAATAAGGAAAACAAGTCTTACTCTGGTTATTTCTGAGAAGAGAGCAGATTGCTTAACCTCCTCCCCGCCCCCCAGTAAAAATCCGTAGTATATATAAAATATAAACAGACAAACAAAACAAACAAACAGAGTTCTAATGGGGACAAAAGGTTTGTTTGTTGTTTTTTGTTTGTTTGTTTGATAACTGCACTTTACAAACAAAATTTAAAGTGCTTCTGAGTTCTGTGTCATATAAAAAGAATGCTATTTCAAATCTTGATTTTTAGAAATAAATGTTTTTATCTCACACATTTCTAGTGGTGAAAATTATATTTTAGACTTAAACAATATAGCAGGAAAAGTTATAATATGATAGAATCATTAAAATATTTATGTTGGAAGGGACCTTAAAGATCATCTAGTTCCCTTTTTAGCAAGAGACAATGGCTTGCTAAGCTTCTTTGTCAATTATATCTTGGAAGAGAGAAAATTTCAATTTTTATTTCCTGCACAAGCATCAAAATTCAAGGTTCTAGGTTTCTTAATTTGCAGTGGCATTTGAAATTTCAATATATTTTTAGTTCTAGATAAATGCAGAGTCTTCTCTAAATTGATAGGTTTCAGATTGAATATCTGGACTTACACTGGTTAAAATGGAGCTGACCAATTTTAACTATATTCTATTTTATTGCATACAGCTTAGCTGGAAGAATTTGCATACCTTTTTATTGTCCCAAAGGCAAGCATTATTTCTTAGTGTGAATAGCAATGTGATGAGACCATGTTTCAGCTTGTTACTGTTGTGTACCTGCGTATGCAGCTATGACTTATCCTCACCACTCACAGAGCTGACTGGTGCTAGAGGAAAAAAACAAAAAGAAAAAAAAAGAAAAAGAAAAAAAAGAAAAAAGAAAGAAAAAAAAAGTGTTTCTTCATCTCTTTATCTGAAAGAAAACAAAACAGTGTAGTTGTATGTTTGCTGGTATGTTAGGAAAACCCATCAAGATAAAAGAAAAAAAGTGGTAAAAAAGTTGGACTCTTTCTATGATACTAGGGTTTAGAGTATTTGTCTTGGGAAGAGGTGGCTTAAAGGTAATAGAGGAAAAACAAATCATTGGCATCATTGAGAAGCTGCCCAGAGAATGGTTATTTATACTACAAAGAATAAGAGGTAGTCTGAATTTATTAGGCAACTCAAAATAACAAGAAAGGAACTACTATTTTGGGATGGTCTGTTGTGCAGTACATTGCAAGGGAATATTTTGCGTACAAGGAAGTATGAATAGAAACAAAAGCAACTTGGCAAATTATTGAAAGAAAAGTCTCTGTCAAGGGCTGCTAGGACAACAATGAGGCTACAGCTTCCGCCTTGTGAATGCTGCCAAGAGCTTGGGAGTCAACACTGCATGCCTGTTTTGTTCTGACCAGGACTGTAGCAGCAGGAGACACACTGCAGTTAGCTGTACAGCTGACCTGATCTCTGGTGTGGCTGTTGTGCATTGAACTATTATGCTGAAAATGGGTTGAGGTTCATTAAGAAGCTCACCCTTTTTGATATACTAACTACAATTCCAGATTTTCTGTAGTAATTTTTCCCTTATGGAGCCAAGTTTATTGCTGTCAGGAACTTCTACCCTTCTGGCTTGATTTGATTATCTGCTTGCTCAGTAAGTTTGCAGATGACACCAAGTTAGGTGCATGTGTCCATCTGCTCGAGGGTAGGAAGGCTCTGCAGGAGGATCTGGATAGGCTGCACCGATGGGCTGAGGTCAACTACATGAAGTTCAACAAGGCCAAGTGCCGGGTCCTCCACCTGGGGTGCAATAAGCCCAAGCAGAGCTACAGGCTGGGAGATGAGTGGTTGGAGAGCTGCCAGGCAGAGAAGGACCTGGGAGTGATGGTGGACAGTCGGCTGAATATGAGCCAGCAGTGTGCCCAGGTGGCCAAGAAGGCCAACGGCATCCTGGCTTGTATCAGAAACAGTGTGACCAGCAGGGCTAGGGAAGTGATCGTCCCCCTGTACTCGGCTCTGGTGAGGCCGCACCTCGAGTATTGTGTTCAGTTTTGGGCCCCTTGCTACAAGAAGGACATCGAGGTGCTTGAGCGGGTCCAGAGAAGGGCGATGAAGCTGGTGAGGGGCCTGGAGAACAAGTCCTAGGAGGAGCGGCTGAGGGAGCTGGGCTTGTTCAGCCTGGAGAAAAGGAGGCTCAGGGGCGACCTTATAGCTCTCTACAGATACTTCAAAGGAGGCTGTAGCGAGGTGGGGGTTGGTCTGTTCTCCCACGTGCCTGGTGACAGGACGAGGGGGAATGGGCTTAAGTTGCGCCAGGGGATTTTTAGGTTAGACGTTAGGAAGAACTTCTTTACTGAAAGGGTTGTTAGGCACTGGAACAGGCTGCCCAGGGAGGTGGTTTTCCCATCCCTGGAAGTCTTTAAAAGATGTTTAGATGTAGAGCTTAGGGATATGGTTTAGTGGGGACTGTTAGTGTTAGGTTAGAGGTTGGACTCGATGATCTTGAGGTCTCTTCCAACCTAGAAATTCTGTGATTCTGTGATTCTGTGATTCTGTGATTGCTTCCTTGTTTGAGGCCTCAATTTCAGTGCTTATGCTGACATAGTAGTTGAAGTTCATTAATGTTTAGTTGGCCAATTTCATTTATTTCATTAAAATCTGGTGTTGAAAGCTGGTCTGAAAATTATCAAGGACTTCTCTGTTTATTAGACTTCTAATACCCACCTGTGATCATTTTTCCATTTTCACTTTGATCCATTTCCTGGTAGTAATCTTCACACAAGGATTTAGTCATAATGGATTTCCACTCTAGCAATAGCATCATTTTCAACTTTCAATTTGTCATTGCTTGGTTTCCTTTTCCTAGTCTTATTCTTTGTACTTTTCCCAATTATTTGCAGAGATTAGTGTTTCGGAATTTATTTATTTAGTGCTGGGTCTTGCACCTGGGACAGGGCAACCCTGGCTATAGATACAGACTGGGTCACGAGACACTAGACAGCAGCCCTGCAGAGAGGGATTTCAAGGTTGTGGTTGATAGCAAGCTGAATATGAGCCTGAATATGTGCCCTGGCAGCCAGGAGGGCCAACCATATCCTGGGGTGCATCAAGCATGGCATTGCTAGTCGGTCGAGGGAAGTGATTGTCCCACTCTGCTCTGTGCTGGTGTGGCCTCACCTCAAGTAATGTGTGCAGTTTTGGTCACCACAGTACAAAAAGAACATGAAACTGTTGGAGTGTCCAGAGAAGGACTACAAAGATGGTGAAGGACTTAGAGGGGAAGACGTATGAGGAGTGGCTGAGGTCACATGGCCTATTCAGCCTGGAAAAGAGGAGGCTGAGACCTCATTGGAGGAGCTGTAGACCTCATTGTGGTCTACAGCTTCCTCACGAGGGGGTATTGGAGGGGCAGGCGCTGATCTATTCTCTTTAGTGACCAGTGATAGGACCCAAGGGAATGGTGTTTTTCTGATTGTTTTCTGATTGTTTTCTTCAACTTTGTTGAAGTTTATTTTTTTTTGTTTGTTTGGTGTGCTTGTGCTTTTCTAAGTTTTTTTTTTTGCAGAGCAGTTGTGGGGGTTTATGTCATCTTGTTTGTTTGGGAGGGGGAGGAAGAGCTGTGGTTTACTTTTTGTGCATGTGTGGTTTTTATTTTTAAGCACTTCATATTTACAAATTTACAATCTGGATTGCTTTTGAAAATAACCTCATTCTGGCTTTTTTTTTTTTTTTAAGTTAGAGGAGTCTTCTCTAAATCCTTGATGACGTCAAAACTAACTTTAAACTTAAATTGGTTTAAATACAGTTTCAGCATTATAATTAGCAGATAGATCTCTCCCAAGTGGGCAGACTAACTATGCTGTTTCATTAAATTAGACTCTCTCAAACTTTTAGGAGCTCACTATATGTATACATATATATATATATATATATATTACATCTGCAGTAATCCTTCCAATGTAAATATTATGGAGTGGAAACAGGATATTTTATCTTGAAGAAAGCTTTGTACAAAGGAAGGAAGCATTAATACAGCAAAGTACTGAGTTCCACAATATATAAACACTTACTATGAAAGTGAGCAGTCCCAATGGCACCAAGGAATGGCCAGTAAAATGATAGAAATGCAATACTTACTTCCCTGTAGTTTAGGGAAATGCTTGGAAAAACATCATAAAGCAGCATGAGGGTTAACAAGCTTATAATGAAGGACGATAATGTGCTGTACTGGATTAGAACTGGTGTTTTTCAGTATCTTGTAAAACCAAGTACTGTAAAGCATCGAATATCTGTCACAAGATTTGTCAAAATATTTGTTGTATATATCCTTAAGATCATTTATAAGAATTTATTTGGACCCTTGCATGAAAAAGACATTGTTTCACCTTTAAAAGTTTTGTAGTATTCACTTCTAATGTGTTTGTCTTGGAATCAAAAGGAAAGGACTGACAGGCTATTGAAGATGGGCAATAGAATCTCAATCTTCTGTACTTGTAATGGTGGAATTTTGTGGTTACCTAAGGTTGACATTTTTTCCAGCAGTTGAGCTTTTTCTACTTGTGCCTGTTTAAGGGGTAGAAGGGCTCCCTTTTATGCCTGTAACCCCGACTGCCTGGTCATTAATCCTCGCAGGGTGAATACAACATACTGTGACACCCTTTCTTGCCAGTGCACCCAAGGTCTTTCAAGGAACACCATGGCATGGAAGGAATAGAAGAGTTCAGTGCCACATAGTCAGGATGCAACTACTGGAAGCCTAGATCAGAGGTTTTGGGAAATGGTCTCGGGTCCCGCGGAGCAGACTCCTTTGATGGCAGATGAAACAGACAAACAAAACTAGAGAGGAAAAAATAAACATGTTCAGAATCTCTTATCAAAGGAACTAATAAACTAATAATTCAAGAATTCAAAATTAAATCTAAATTTCACAGACTTTATCAGAATTATTCTGAGAATTTGTCTTCTCTTGGTAAATAGTTTCCCTTCTCAGTGTACTTGTTGAGATATCATTCTACTTATTCTTGAAAAAATGGTCATAAAATGAAGACTTGTATGTTACATGAAGATATCTTCATTACAAGGGTTTATGAAGGATGAAATTTTGGCACAGATTTCATGCAATGAATGGCTCTACAGTTTCTCCATTACCTGTAATTACAAAAATTCTATCATCTCTTAAGGAATTGTTTACTTTTCTTGATGAATTGAAATGTTTTCCTTTGTATATGCATAGCACTAAATTAGATTAGTTTACTTCAGAGATATGCAATGAAATACCTATGAATTTCTATCCTGCATTTGCTTTCAGTAAGTTATGAGAAAATATTTCTAATTTATTTGTACTATTATACTCTTGTATGGTTGTTCTCTCCTATTCAAAGCAAACCACATTTTTAAAATCAGAAATAATAATAACCCTAATTAAAAGTAGCAAGTTCTAACTCCTAATAAAATCACTAAGTAACACAGTTGACACTTGTGACAACCTGTGACACCTGTGACAAACCTGAGATATTCTTTGGCTCTATGACTGGTTAAGTACATCAGAATTAAGATCAGTATTTCCTACACATTCCGATATCTTTAGAATTTTCAGTACCTCACAGATTTTGCAATGAATTCTATTCTACTTAAAACTATGCTTGCATGGAAATTAAGGTTTAATTTTGCTAACCTTCAGAGGGAATTGCCTAGTGACAGAAATGAGCATTACTGTGGAAATGGAACATTTATATAGAACAATGTCACACGTAATTATTCTATTAACATTTGTCATAATGGTCTTTCACCCTTCAAAAACCTGCTTTATTCAAAATATAAAAAGACTAATCCCTTTTTTTTTTTTTTTTTGTACACAAAGTGTCATTCTAATACATTTTGCTTCTTATGGAGTATTTTCACCTCTTTTATGTAGCATATGTTTTGCCACCTTTTTAGTGGAACAAACTTTCAGACTGGATCTCTAAAATTCTGAAAGCTTGAGAAATTGGGAGCAATTTATCCTCATTCAAATTATAAATGAGATGTGAAATGAGCTTCATGGTAGATGAGTTTCCTGGAGGTTGTTTAATAATAGCTTACGAAGTTTGCAGAATTTCAGCAGGCAAATTAATTTAAGTGGTCAATGTTTAACCACAGTGCAGACAGAAGTTTTATACTGCGTAACTAGATCATAAATTGGTACTATTTTCAATTTTAAGCTATCAAATGCAACACAATATGGTCCTAATTTCTAAAGTCTATAAAGAAACCATAATTTCATATAGATTATGCCTCCCTTATGTTGATTAGAACTGTACTTTTATGCCTGAATGAAATACCTATTTATATTCCTTCATTAAGGAATATGTATTGAACATCCACCTATATGTTGCATTACTAACTGAATTCATGCTATATGCCAAAATGTCAACCTCTACAAGCAAACACATAAATAAATAATAAAGATTAGAAAAGGGGGGGGGGGGGAGAGGGAGGAGGGGCAGACAGCTAAGTAATATCATCATAACAATAAAGAGGTTTTCTAAATTGTGTTACTTCTACAGTAAACAGTGGAATGCCATTTCTGTCACTAAGTATTACTAGGTGCAGGAATTCAGGTGCAGGTACTTCAGGTGCAGGAATGCTACCTCCTCCAGGTAAAGGTTGGTGGAAGATGATAGATAAGCATATCCTCCCAATGTGTGAATGTTGTGGATGGGGAGATGTGCACAGGGAGAAGAAAGGGGAGAGTATCTCAACCTACTGATTCACATTATTCAAAGCACAGCACAATCCTACTGAAAAGGTCCAATTTACAGAGCTTGTTTTTGTTTTAGTAATAACTGTATAAATAAGTTTAACAAACCTTCTGTCTCTAAGACTGCATTTTAGCTCACAGTTAATTTAATTATGAGTGGATAATAACTTATGCCTAAAAATAAAGTCAAGATTTTATTTAAGATACTGTGTGTATGCCAGTCAATATTAAACTGAAGGGAATGTTGTCATTTTGGAATAATAAAGTTTCATGCATGACATTTCAGAATAATAGATATCTTGACTGTTTCTGTTTCTAAGCATTTTTGTGCTACTTATGTTGACAAATAGTTGTAGCTATTTTAAGTTAAACATGAAAAAAGTGGATATTCTGAGGGAAAAGTAAGAATCTCATACTAGATTAAATCAGTAATGAGTCATACAGTCATTTTACATCATTCACTTTAGATGGTTTATGCTAAATTAAATCATCTGCAGCATATCTATAGTAAGGGACATATATCCATTTCTTGTAGTATACCTATTTTGTCTATTGGACATAATTTATAAGTAAAGTATAATCGTTTTTATTTACTCTTGTAATGTCAGCATCAGTAACAAATTTGTTATTCATATGCAACTTCAGAATAGCAGAAACAAATTTATCAGTCTCAACATGCTAAGACTGATATTATCCTTTTTTACAGCTTTTAGGACATCCATTGCACTTTTAATATTTTTTCCTCTTGTCACTTGTTAGTAATTTAAAGTGAGACTTACAAAAGTTCTGTGTATGTATCACAGGAACAATGGTTCTCAGTGTGTAGAAGAATCTTTATTTGCCTCACTTTCAAGTTACTGAGAAGCTTTAATACACAGTGTTAAATTCTGAAACTAGTAATCCATAACATGATTTTCTTTAATATAGAACAAATGAAATTCTGAAATATAAAATTCAAGCATATATTTTTGAAATGACATTTAATGTGAGCACGTTTCCAAAACATCAGTGACATTTGATCAAGAGAATTGAGACATAATCTTGCATTTTTGAATTGGGAGCAGTGCTTTGTTACTTGGTGAAAATTAGCATTCTTTACAAAATACAATATTTAAAAAGTAAATTATGACAAAAATACCAGAAGAAACACTACTCTGAAACACAACTGCAGTAATTTCATTGCTATGTATACTTTCTTTCTTTGTAGGAATTATTTATTGAACTGAGGAAGAAAAAATGAAATTTTATGCAGGTTTCTGGAATGATCTGGAAGCATGAATGTTTATGTGGGTGGAGAAGGTGACACAAAAGCATTTTTCAAAATAAAAGGCAAAGAAACAATTTTAATATTTGAAGTCCAGTGGATCAGCTAAAATATTTTTAAGTGTGTTTTGAGGAGGATGTTTTTCTTCTTTTATGGATTTTATAAATTAGTTACATCGAGGAAATTCTCACTAAATCTTTTAATAATCACCTGCTTGGATTTCTATAGTTCAATACCAGTCAGAAGAAAAGAGGCTTATTCAGTCATTCAGAGAGTAATTCAGAAATACTAACAACTCCTATTCTTCATCAGTAGACAGTAATGAGAAAATAAGCATATATAGCATTGGAAATTCTAATAAATTTGTAGAACATTTTTCTTTAAAGGGTTCCAGAGCACATCTATAACCTGTTCAATTGTTTTCATCACAGTGAGATCTGTATAAGGGTATATAATGTATTCACATGAACATTATTATAATTAATTATGATTAATGTTACTATGATAAGTACCAAAGGAGCTAATCATAATGTGCCACTTATGATAATGTCTTGTCATCATTTTATATCACAATGATGTTTCAGTGGATTTACATGATTGTAAAGCCAGCCAGTGTTATGGTTTACCATGATTAATGTGACCACCAGCAAAAGCTGATAATAGTTAGTGTATTCTGTAAAGTGTCACTAAATAGAATATATCCCCTAGAACAATTTTAATCTCGTTTTAAGTATGAAATATGGCAAATGTTCTATCAATCGATATGAAATATTTAATGAGATGTGGAAGTCTGCTATATACTGAAAAATGTTTCTGTAATTGCTTTTTCCCCAGATCTTGGTGAAAGGTACAGTAGGAGATGGCTTCACTGGAGACATTGGACTTGATGACATGTCCTTTCTAGGCTGTACTCTTTACAATGGTAAGAGCAGATTTAAAGTTACATGTAAATCTCTTACCTGTGCTGACTGTTTTCTGTCATTGGTAAGTATTGCTACTGGAAAAACAAAACCGGATCAAACTGTAACTCACATCTAACAAGGAAATTTAGACTCGTTTCCCTCCTTCCTACCTCATATCCAGGCATCAACAGGAAATTGTTGTTGTTGCTGTCCTGGTAAGGTGCTAAATTAACCAACTTTAACAAGTGCTTAACAGGTCTGGAGCTTCCATACTCTTGGGAATTTTGATTCCTAGAAGGAAAAACAAGCTTAACTGTGTACAAACAAACTGACCTTTCATTTAGCAAAATCAGTTTCATACAGCCTTCCTACTCTCCTGAATAATTTTCAATGTCACAGCATGTTACAGCGTCAATTGCTCTCACAGTACAGCACACAAACACTTCAGATGATAGGGCAGCTTGTTCTCAAGTCATTGCTACCTAGGGTAGTACAATGTCTACTGAATTGTAGAACATTACCTATGTCACAGAAGAGGTTTTAGGAGGAGTATTAGCTGCAGCTACAGTCATAAAAAGGCTTCAGAACAGCAAACAATGGAGAGTATTTTTTTTTTCCTAAGTATCAGTATCTTAGCATTAAGTCTAAAACATCTTGGTGAATATGCATTTTATTCTGCTGTTCTAAAAATTATTTTAGATATATAATTGGGTCTAGTAGGAGTATTTGTGGCACATTTATTTGCAGATAAGGAACTCAAATTAACACGTGTGCAGTGTGCAGTGACACTTCTTATAAAAGTATATTTGAGGAAGAAAACTTTGCAAGGATTAACCAGAAAATCTCTACATGTTTTTAAATGAGCTATAAATATAAAAATAAACAAGAAAATTGCAAAGTACAAAGTGTATCAGAGTTTCAAAGTTCAAAAATAAGAAAAAAATGCTTATTTTTTGTGGAAAAATGAAACTAAATTGCTCAATTGTAATAGTAGACAACTGAATAGGAAACAACCTTTGTGCTTTTTACAATTTAAAAAAGTATATGGAGTAATTTTTGAGACATTTCATGATCCTTCTTCTATTTTACCACATCTACTTTCTCTACACCATAAAAAATCCAAACAAACAAAAAGAATCAAAGAGACTGTGGGAATAGTAAGAAAAGCAGTCAATAGGTATAACACTTTCCACCATATTTAATGAGTTGGACCAGGGACAAAAAACTGGGCAACCACGTCTCATTCCTGCACCCTGGAATTAAGTACTGGCAGCCCAGCTGGTACCGTCCCACTTCTAACTAGATACAGACCATGGAGAGATGGGCTTGATAGCCTGATGGTCATGTTAATCATAAGTAACATCAAAGATGTAGAAACTTGAGCATACAGTTTTGATGAATAATTTGAATTCCTCAACTATAAGCTATTAAATGATGTTTGCTCTAGACAAAGTGGTATTTCATAAATTTTACAAAATGTGTTATTTTAAATGAGGGAAAGAAGTTGACTCCATTCTGAAGGTTATGGTATTTGAAAAAGTCTTCTCTTGTTCCAGTGGAGTGGGAGCAGGAGCAGGGACATGAATGTTGCATCTGTATTTAAAAATTTCTGTCCAATACAGTCCTTGATGCTAGTATGAGTTGTAGATATATTTATTATATCATTTAATTATTCATTCAAAAAGTTTTTCCTCCTCCCTCATTATCAGTCTTGGTGCTCTATGCCTTAAGGGGGAAAAAAGTCTTTGCTGTCCCAGATACATTTTATATCAAAGTCTTCACATGTACTTTTTAATTAACTCAGGTGTATTACTTTATTTTATTACTATTACTGTAGTGCTTTGTGCACTACAGCTAATGATTTCAATAATGATTGAATTTAAACAAGGAAATGTATAATGAAAATTCTTTTTATGGACAATGATATCAAAGGTTTTCAAGAAATGGGAGTTAGCCTGAAGAAAGGTGCATAGTATGCATAGTAAAGAATAAGAGGAAAAGACAAAGACAATGGATTTAAAAGATGTTGTAATGAGTTTGAATGAAACAGAAAAGAAGTAGTAGGACAAGCTGATGACCTCAATTCTTCTACTGGGAAAAACTATTTTTTTCAATTATGAAATTTAAAGTTAAGAACGTTATATAGTAATTTCCACAGTTAGTTGCAGTAATTGATGTGTTGAAAAAAGGCCATTATAATCAAATAATCTGTTAGCTTTGCTTCACAGGGAAATTAAATTTTTTTGATTGCTCTGTCAGTCTCTGTGACAGTTTTTGAAATGACTGACCAATTTCATGTAAATTTGAAAGACATGTAAGAGGCATAAATAAATGCCTCAACAAGTGGTTGGCTAACACAACCAATGTAGTGCTTTCCACTGAGGGAAACCCAGGCATTACACATTCAATTCACTTCCCAATGGGTGGCATTTAAGACATTAAAAATGGCCACCCAGGCTTGTTTCCAGGAGAACTTCATCCTTTAGACAGGATGTGAGTGGTAAGGGAAGAAATTATTAAAAATTTATGTGCCTTGGTTCTGTTTCTCAGAAATTTATTAATTTCTTAAAGGAAACTTGCCAACGATATCTACAACTCTGTCAGGAACTTCAGTTCCTGCCACGCTCCCCATGAACAACTGCAAAGAGAATGAGTTTGTCTGTAGAGCCTCTGGACATTGCATCCAGATGATCCAGAGGTGTGATTTTAGACCTGACTGCTCTGATAAGTCTGATGAATCAGACTGTGGTGAGTATACTAAATCTTTTATTTGTTATCTTATTAGTTTGTGGCTATTCAATATATTGCTTCTTTACCTTTGACATTTGATAATAGTATCTAGGTGTTATTTTTTAACATGATTTTCCAGAAAAAGAGTAACATTTTGCTCTTAATGAGCAAATGTGAGATGTTGTGCACTTCCTGCTTTCTAATGGGCTGGTTTAGACATGGTATTTTTATTCCAACTCAACTTACTACCGAAGTGCAAAAAAAAAATACCCCCCTCCCTTTGCTTTTTAAAGTGAAAATAGTTTCTCAAACTAAATGGCATACTTATTTTTTTTTGAATGTTCAATAGCCAGACTTGAAGAGAGAATAATTTTACAGTCTTATATTTGGGTAACATATCTTGGACTTGGGTCCATTTCTTACTTCAGTGACAACCCCCCCCTTCTCCCCCAAAGTATTTTCAGCTGCAGAGATTGTGAAATTCAGTTAAGGATATAAGGGACATAAGGATGTTTTTGCCATCACCTCTTTGTTTTTTGACAACTCTGATTTTGTTCTGCATCCAAATAAGTTGTAAATCCAAAAAAGTTGTAAATTGGCAGAGGAATGTAGATTTACGCTAGAGTTACCAACTCCTAGGTCAGAAAGATAATAGATGTTAGGCTACAGTATGTGGAGTGGCATACTCACATAAAAGTCAACAAATCCCAGTCTCTAAATTCCCAAAGCTCTGACAGTCAGATGGGAATAGTGAAGCTGGACCAATGAACAGGGTCACCAGACATTGTCTGTTGTGCACAGAGGTCTAAGACATTTCCTGATTGCTGTTAAGTTAAGGCAGTTCCCACTAAAGCAATTTAGGAGAAACTGTGAAAGACTTTGTTTTCCCTTAAAGCACAATAGTTGAAATTACTGTTGTTTGGTAGATGACTAATGAGAAGGAGAGACATCTAGACATTGACCTCATCTGTCTTTGCAAGCTAACCTATTCTCACTGATGATTAAAACTCTGCATTCATTACACATGGTGTAGAAACTCCAATCACTTCTTTCGGGGCTGAAGACTCAACTAGAAAAAGTATCATTAGGCTCCTTTCTGTCTATTTCTTACATTAATTAATCCATGATATAAATGTCAGTTAGGTAATTTCTTATAGAGTGCATAAACACCAACCTTTGAAAAACTGCACTGAAAAATACATGCAAGGCCCTTTGTATTGAAGAATATATATTTTTTTTTTCCTCAGGAATTTACATTGTCTCATAAAACATCTTTTCCTTCTTAGAGAGATAAGTACTGAGGAGAATACACTTTTCATATATTTGCTCTGTCTAAAGTCTCCAATCACTATAGTAATAATGGTAATTTATCACTCAAATGACAATGCTGGAATAGGAGTTAAGTATGTCCTGAGTAAGGGCAGAATTTTGTTCTCAGGAAGGTGTTATCTTTCTCAGAGGCATTTGAAACAATGTTTTTAAAGCAATTTAAAAGGAAAGGAAGAAGGGAAGAAAAAAGGGAGGAAGAAATGAAGGAAGGAAGGAAAGAAGGAAGGAAGAAAGAAACAAAAAGAAAGTATACCATAATACTATGTCACTCATCAGTCTCAAGAAGCATCACATCTTTATTTGAGTAACCACACTGGTTGTGGTTTGCTTCATTGATGGAGGTATAAAAGCTATAAATTAAAACTCACTCACTCCTCAGTCTGTCACCTATAGTCAAAATTTCTGCAGAATACTCAGGAAGTGTGTACTAGAGAATAAATATTCAATAAGTAGCAGAACAAAAATCAGTTTATTGGTTTTTTTTTTGGTTTTTTTTTTTTTTTTTTTTTTTTTTTCATCTTAACATTCTTTTAGGACGATTCATTGGAAGGGACAGTTGGTAGTGAACTTACTTTCCTTGTCCAGTTGCTCAGGAAATCAAAAAACTGAGGCACAAGCAGCTGCATATTTATTTAGTAAGATAACTATTCAGTAGTTGACACCAGTGCCAAATAGCTGCATTATCGTGTAACTTTCAGGTGTTTCACGGATTGCTTGAAACAAAGATTTATTTATTTATTTATTTATTTTTCAGAATTTCTGTGGAGGATATTTTATCCAATGAGCAATGAGTTGCTAATGCCATCAGTATGTTAGCCTCTTACAAAAAAACCATGGAAAATATCATTGCTATTTTATCTGTAGAGGGAACTATTCATGTTTATAGTGAGTAAGCATACACTGTATACTTAAAATTGAATCATTTTTATTGCCAGGTTATTTATTTTATCATAATATAAATTAACGATTCCCTGTTTTTATATAAACATTATTCACTGTTTATCTCTAAAGCCATGGAAGTCTGCAATTTTGAGGATCGTACCCTGTGTGGATGGTATCAACCAGCCTTGGAACAAAATTCAAGAACTGATTCCATCCACGACACCAATATATTTAAGTGGGAACTTGGAAGTGGAGCAAATCTATATCCTGGGGAAGAAGAACACTGCCCATCAACTGATCATACCACGTGAGTAAAGTTTTTCAGGTACTCAACTGTCTCTTGGACAGTTTGAGTTTAGCCATATATGGATAACCACAGGGAAAGTATTGAACTGCTTCAGTATTGAAGCAGTTTACTGATTTATTATTGATGTGTAATTAACTGACAATAAACAGGGTCAGCATTGTCAATACAACAGATGAATCAAGTTATAAGATATTAATAAACAGGTACAAATTTATAAATGCTCTTCTATAAGCAATCCCCAAAGGTTCTAACACTTCCTTTTCTAGAGTAATACATGTGCACCTCCTCTGCCAGAGAACATGAAGGATACAAACATGTTTCCCCTTTTGGGAAGACAATTTTTACACAGTATTCTGGCTGAGAGGCGCTTCTGCTCCAGCTTTATGTGTAGGCATGCCACAGCCTACAATATACTTATACAAAAGCCATGAGAATCAGCCCCCTTGTAGCACCTCAACTGTCAGCTCACCAGTTGGATGTGGACTGCTTGTAATATCCAGTGAGGATGATGCTCTGGTCTGTGCAAGTCTGTTGCTTTACCAGCAAAAAATAGAGAATAACAAAAAATTGAGAATAACAAAATCAAGTTTGGGCTGCTGCTGTTTCCACTCTCTTCGCTATTTAAAAATGTTCATGCTGATTCTTTGCAAGCTGACTCCTCACTTGCTTGAAAGCAGACTTTGCAATTCATTGGTTACTGTTTAATTTGGCTTATGGTGGTCACCATTTTAATTAGTTTGGGAATAATTCCTTCTCAGATGGTATGCACACACTATAGACTTTCTTTACTGTCTTACTAGCTATTGTTATCCATGCAGTTTTGCCAGGGGTGGGCACTACAAGTTTCCCCAAGGAAGGGTGGTGAATTCAGCAGTCAATAATTAACTATTGTAGTATTCAGCTTAATTTATATATATATTTATATATACATATATATATATATGTATTTCTGATAAATGATATCACTGCATTAAAAAAAATATATAAAAATATTACTACTCTGCTAAAACTTTCACAGTGTTGCTTTTCTGTCTGCAGTATTCCAGTTTCCAACAAGATGTGACTAAGTCTTATTCCTTGCCAAAATAATATTTATCAGTTCATTGATGGGAGCTGTTACTTCCTGGTGTTCCAAGTTTAATGAAATTAAATATATATTTAAAAGGACTGATAAAAGTGAACCCAAATGATCCATAAAGATCGCAGTTTGCAGGCAACACTGAAATGAATTGCTGTTCTGATTTTTCACGAGATGTAATTTGGTTATGCTGTTTCCTCGTTCTCTCTCTGTCTCTCTTGCCTTATAGAACACAATGGGAGCATGAGACCTCCAAATTACTGCAGGGAATACTCAGCAGCATTTTGTTGAATTAAAACTGTGAAATGTTTAATTTTCTCATCTTTTTTTCCCCAAATTTCCTTGTATTATATGACGGAAGCTCTAATACTCCATCTTGTGTATTTGCTTTATAAAGTAAAACATATTGATTTTGTATAGAAATTACTAGATTCATCCTGATACAAGAGTGGAGTACAATACAGTTTACAATGAGCTCTTTCAGCAGAATACCTGTGAACTGCTGGAGATCCAAACTACCAGTTTCTTATAGAACACACATCTGGGCCAACCACATGGAGGCCGATGAATTTTAAGGGGGAGGTGTATGCATTTGAACCTGTAATTACGTTAATTAAGTGAAAACAATGACTTGAGAAATGGAGGATAGAACAGCTTATTCCATTTAAAATTTGAGATAAACTGGGTAGTGGTAAATTCTTTAGCATTAATAATGGTATTTGGGTATGGCTGTAATTTGAAAACATTGTAGGCATGCAATTGATATGATAATTCATACCCAAATATGTCATCAAAACTAATGAAGCAAAACAAAAAAGGATGTAGAACAAAAATTCTAAGTTCACATGATAATTATTGCTCTGTAAATAATTACCTTGATCACCATATGTTGAACACATCTGTCTGGATTTTGTCTTTTCAGACAATCATTGTCTGTATTTAGCATAGGAAAAATTTTGAAAAATTAAAGTTTTTAAGTTATATGCTTTAAAACAGTTCTTGACTGCTGAAGAGAGAGTTGAGAGTCTAAGAACGTTAAAATAGATGAAGAAATTATAATCCCATGGTAAACTGCTCATTAAAAAAAAAAAAAAAAAAAAAAAAGAGGAGAGGGGAGGAGAAAGCTGCATTTTACTACTTAAAGGAACTTATATTTTTTTTTCATACTGTGTTTCACTTAGCTGACATTACTAAAAACATATTTATATTGTCTTGTTATATTGTACATGTCTACCTTGTTTTGTGCCATTAACCTTGACAGAGGACTGAAAACAAAAGGAGCATTTAAATGTACACTGAAATATGTCTTTGGGTGCATGGTAAATGCTATGTAGTCTCCAAAACTGTGAAGTCTGGTTAAGGAATAGTTTGTGTGAAAGGGACAAGGACTTCATCAACTATGACCTGGAAAGTGTCAGGGGTGTGGATGGCCAGTAGCAACATGCACAAAAGTTTTTTGGGGGAATATCAGATAGCTGTTGGGACACATTGAACCTAAAGAAGAGTTTTTCTTTTTGTATGAAACAAACAAAACACAAAAGATTAGCGGGAAAAATGACCAGCCAGGAACAGAAGTAATACAGGTTCCCAGATGAACATCCTCTTCAGTACAGCATATTTTCCCCTATAACTTCTACAATAGAAGCTAAGAACTATGTTTCATCAGGATCTCCTTGATCTTCCTACCGTTTTATTATTATTATTATTATTATTATTATTATTATTTCCCTGCTTAAGATCATCTTATTACTATTGGAACACACTGTGGTCAAAGGCAAATATTGAACACTGACCATTTTTTAACTTTGTGTATGCATATCTTTTGCTAATTATTGGATAGTTCAAGTGTTTATTACCATGTTTTATTCACCATGTATTGCAGTTGCTTTTGTTGTTGTATTCCCTTTTTCCCTCTCCCCTTAGTTCGGAGTTATGAACTGAAAGAACTGAAAGTTGTAAAACAAGGAACAGGAAAAAGGAGTAAAGTTGTTTTTTTTTCCTCTCACAAGTGGAAATCACTACCCCATGGGGAAACCTGATTCAGTAGATACAGCACTGTCTCAGGATTCATGGGTGCAAGGGCAGGAGAACAATCCATAAGTATAACAAGAAGAAAATCATTGCTGCAGGAGCCTGCTAGTGCCTGGGTGGAAGAGTGTGAAATTGGAAGTCAAAGGCAAACTGTGGAGTTATAAACTGGAGGGTGAGGTGAACCAAGTGACCTAGAGATGAACAAAGTGACTCTAGAATCACTTTCTATGCAGAAGTCACAGGAAGGTACAGCTTATTTTCTTTTTCTTTTCTTTTTTTTTTTAAAAAAAAAAAAAAAACACAAGTTTTGCCTTTCTATCTGTCCAGTAAGGTCAATAAAATTCCTACTTTTAAATTTATTATTATATTTGTATTATTACTGATAATCAGAGATTTGCCAGAAATCTTGACAAAATCATTTACAAAAAAAGTCTGTAACAATTCATTCTGTAATCCTTTTTGGTTTAATTAGGATTTTTTTCAGAGAAGAAGAACTCTCATATTCAAGATTCAGAAAACTATTTTTTTTCTGAACAAGGTGTAGCTTAGAATATGCTAGTTCTCAATGTGGCTGTGAAACATGGACTAATTTGTGCTAGTACTTCACTAAAGCACTAACAAAGTATCACAGGTAATCAAAATTATCATAGGTAATGTGTACTGTGCACACTGGCAAATATCTGGGGTGACAATAGGGCAAGTAACAAGACTGTAGGTATTAGACATTTGATGCTAAGCAAATATGTAGTTAGTGAGGAGTTTTTACAGTAAAGTACAATTTGATACTATACTGATATGCAGAAAAATGCTAATTAAAACTAATGTCCATAGTGATTAAGGTTGGCTTTTTCACCTCAAGCTTGGTTATTTGAGAAGGAAACTCATTCCTATTGTTTCTTTTTGCCTTCAGCCTCACAGGATTTATGGAGATATGACAGAATGCTAATGAGTTGTGTCAGGTTCAGATGAGCCATGGAAATGCCATGAATTAATCTCAGCTCTGTGTCAGTCAGAAGCCATCAGGCTAAAATCTCCAATGGAGAAAATCTAACAGCCACTGACTGCTGTGTTATGATCAAAACATGGAATCTTTCATCTCTGAGGTCATTTGTTTTGCATAATGGTTGGTATTCTGCAATACTTTTAAGTGCTATTGGTAAATCTTGGGAGAGTTTGAACAGATATACTCTGAGAACAGCGACGATGACAGAACAAACCGAAAAAAAAAAAAAAAAGATTAGACCGGATTAGACCGGTTAGATATGTATTAATCTTTGCTCTACTGTTCAGTTATAAAGGCTTGTTTGTTTGCTGCTAAGTTTATAATGCTTTAGTTTGAAATATCTGCTGGTATGGTCTGTCTTATGCTATTTTAAGGTAGCCTTACACCAATGATACAGTTTCTGCTGTTAAAATACCAAACACTATACAATTTTAAAAGGTGAATACCAAACACTATACAATTTTAAAAGGTGAAATTGTGCAGTCTTAAGAGGCATGTCTAGAGCTCAGTTCAGAGATTTTGAAAATCTGAAAATGCACAATCCATAGAGAAAGCACTGCTGTATTTACAGGAGTGTGCAGAGATCATGCTTTGAGAAAGAAATCTAATGTTTTTTGAAACTATTTTGATATTTTCCAAGATGTTCTGTTCAGCTAGTGTGAGAAAGAGAACAGGATTTGAAGTACTTCATTTCATTTGTAGTTCATTTAGCATTGTGCACCTTGCTCTCTGGCTGTAAGTTGTGTGTCAATGCTGTATTTCAAGTGTACTAATGTGAGTATTCCGATTCCCACTTAATTTTAGATACTGCTGGTTCCTATTGCTGTAATATGGAAGCGTGGCACTCAGCAAAATAAACAAAATTGTGCCAGAGAACTAAGCAAAGACTTAGGTGGTTACACCTTACTAATCTTTCTTCTGCTGTGATTATACACTAATCTCTAACTAATCTAAAGCACCAAATTTATGTTTTTGTGCACTAATTTTCCAGAATATTCTCCAGTCAGGTCTGCCTGGTCACGACACTTTATATTCTTTTCTTCTTATTTGAATAGTGTTGACTTAGGAATCTACAAAAAGTAATTAGCTTTAGAGGAGAAACTGCAATTTTACAAATGAGTACTTTGTTCATAGTATACTCTTGACAGTTTAGATGTGCTTTTTATTTTAAATTTATTTTAAATCTCCTAGAGGAAATTTATGCTTCTTTTGTAATTTTTGCAAATGATACATTCATTAACAATACACACACAGCAATGGAATAATTATTCACCTTTTTTTCTCATGAATTTCTTAAAACAAACAAACAAAAAAGCTCCAACCCTTCCGAATTTTTATCCTGTAATCAGAACCTCTGCTTTATAAAGACAATTCCCAAAGCAGCTCAAATGCATTTAAAATATATGAAACAGATTTGAAAGAACTTAAGAGTATTAAAAATAATTGTCTGTATTCCAACTGAAAGGAGAAAAAAAAAAGCCCCTAAGAAAAAATAACTTCTTGAAGACACAAACCAAACCTCATTGCAATATACCACAAGAAATGCTCGCAATACCAATTCTGTGTTTGTCATTGATGGGTGATGGGTGTTATCTGATTAGATTCTGTTGCAACCTTTGTGGCCAAAAAAGTATGAGATGCTAGTATCTTTTTTAAAGAATTCTAATACAGGCTTTTATGTTTATACCTACTTAATTTTTTACCAGAATTTTCATATCATCTAGTATCTGACACTATAAAAAAGAAATAACAGGAACCAACATAAAATGAAGCCAGAGTGATGGAAAGTTCAAAGTATCACAGTTTACAAACAACTTGGGTCAGACACACAAGGATTAAAATGCCAATACTATACTTTGATGACATAGTACAACAAAAAATGACATCAGAATTTTTTTTTTCTCATAAATATGTTTGTTATGTAGGCAAAATGGAGGATTTTAACTCTCTCTTACTAAATGAAACAATCTCAAAATTTGTGCGGAAGTATTTTGATGAAAAGTTTTCCAACTAGGAAATCTCAGTTTCTAAGACTCAAATTATCCTGCATATAATTTGCATAACCTGCATATAACTTTGGCAAAAGTTTTGTCAGCTGATAATGCACTTGGCAGAAAGTTAAGAGGTGAAGTAACAGCAAACTGTTAACTTCCCCCAACCGCACTACCATCATAAAGAATGCATGGGATGTGATAAATGAAACCTGTAGCCACTGTCTGGTCTGATTCAAACCATCACCTTGAGCTTTGAAGCCCCATATTCTGCTGATATGTCAAGAACGTGCTTATTTTACATAGAGCTCTGCTGTTGTTCTTTTGACTACTAGTTTTAGCAGTCAGTTTTAATTTAGTTTAGACCACTGGACTGACTGGCTCACTGACTAAGCAGATCCTGGACAAATAGTGTTGGAGAGCTGAAGAACAATGCTTTATAATTATATAATAGACATGTCTTTGGGTCTGATTTACTGTATAGATGCTGCACATTGTTTATAGAAATATGTATCTAGGAAAATGGAAAAGAAAGTGGTAGGTGCTGCTTTTTGAATGTCAAATTTTCTATCATGTGCTAATCATTGGCATGCTTACTCCTCTCAGGAAACTGGTATTTCTATTTCTTGTTTGCCTTTTTGTGTTTTCTTGTTATAGCTAAGAATTGGAAGAAGTTGGAAATCATTTACGAAAATGAGTTTTTTGTTCTCCAACCAAATTTAGTTTTCACTCTAAATGAAAAACAGAGAGTAAAGGGTATGTTATGCATCCATCTAAACACTCAATCAGGGATCCAAAATTTGTGGAAGATACATAGATGAATTACCAAAATCTGAGAGATGTCCAACACTAAATTAAGTTAGAATTTAAACTTTCTGACTTTGTGCATAGGAAAGTTCAGCTGATTAATTTTTGATCTACTTTCAAACATCACAACAATAATTATTACTGTGAAACAAGGAAGTCACAACATGAGACTTTACCAGACAATATTACAGATAAATAACACTTCCAGATTTCAGCTAGGTCTAGTTCTTTGGATGGGCTCCAACTTGTTGTTGTTGTTAACACACCTGATCTTTCCCTCTTTATCAATTCCCACTTAGTGCTTTCAGTTCCCACTGTTCTCCTGAATGTCTTGAAAGGGGAAATATAGCAAAGATCTTTTTATATATGCACATTCTTTGCTAACACTTTGTTAAAAGATACTTTCAGTATTAAGTTATTAACAAAATCACAGTATGAAAATATGCAAAGTTGCTTATGTTGAAAATCTTACATCCATTAAAATGTTGGCAATTTCTGCCTGAAACTAATTAGGATAATTACAGTCATAGGAATCTCACTATATAGGAAATGGTTGCAGTACTGAGAAGAGGTAAAATTAATTATTTTCAAAGGGCAAATATCAAGATTTTAATGAAATCTATTGTTGCTGCCAACACTTTAAGAGGCTTTCCATGAAATAATTTTCCAAACAAGCCTGGGATCTTGCAGCTACTGGCAAGGGTGCCTGCACACTTATTATACTGAATTTCAGCACTTGCATAAGATATACAGGCAATGCCAGATTTACTCACCTTCATATCAAGAAGTCGAGATCATTGACAACTAGAGGTCTTGTTTAAAGGATAATAATAATAATAATAATAATAATAATAATAATAATAATAATAAAGTTTTTGGAATAGGAAAGAAAGGAATTTAAGGAGGGGTCAGTTCAGTAAACTGTGCAATCACAGAATCATAGAATGGCTTGGGTTGGAAAGAACCTTACAGATCATCCAGTTCCAACTTCCCTGCCATGGGCAGGGATGCCACCTCCCAGACCAGGTTGCTCAAAGCCCCATCTAGCCTGGCCTTGAACACCTCCAGGGATGGGGCATCCATAGCTTCTCTGGGCAACCTGTTCCAGTGCCTCACTGCCCTCTCAGTGAAGAATTTCCTCCTAATTTCTAATCTAAATCTCTCCTCTTTTAGTTTAAAACCATTCCCCCTTGTCCTGTCATTGTCTGCCTGAGCAAAAAAAAATTGTTTTCTTCCTGAATTTGTCTTCTTGTTTTTTATAAGACCCCCTTTAAGTACTGAAAAGCTGCTATGAGGTCTCCCCAGAGCCTTCTCTTCTCCAGGCTGAACATCCTCACCTATCTTAGCCTGTCTTCACAGGAGAATGAATGAGGAAACTATTACATTTGCTGAAAATCATTCAAAGAATAAAGATGGGGAAGAAGAGAACAACTTTTGTACAGAGTAAGAAAGACTGGTATTTTGGGTTTATGGAATGTTTTGGAATACCAAGTGACTGCATATATATGCCAACTAAGAAACAGCTCACTTTAAAAGTCACAGATTGACAGACTGAACAGGGGATAACATATGTATTAACTATCTCTGCTACAAAGGATATATCCATAGAGGATGCCAGTACTCTAACATGTGAACTATATGCAAATATATGATTTTTTATTGCTTCCTTCAAACTCTTCTCCCTATTGTATGTTTATCTTCCTGTAAATTCTATGTCTCTATACCAGCCATCTTAAAGACAGAGATTCCTTTGCTCTGTGAGCAAACATGCTGCAAGTTAATGTCAGTGACAGACATTAGCAGAAAGCTTTCCTTTTAAACAACAACATAGATAGGTAAGTCATCAGTGGTAAGAGTGAAGATTACATAAACAAGGATGCTCTCCACAGATTTGTCTAGCCCCTTCTGATCTTTCCACTTTTCTTTATTTTCCCACACATCCTTAATATTCTCTTGCAACCACATACTCTCCCTGTGACCTACCCGCTGTGTGGGTAGCACTCAAGTGTATCACCAAAGGGACCTTAATCTGGTTTACTAGTTTTAAATGTAACCTTATAGCGAACACTGAAACAAGGGCAAAAATAATATTGAGTATGCACTATGGGACATGAATTATCTAGACAGATGTAATTTTGGTCTGCTTCAGACTGAATGCACCAAATAAGAGATGGATGTCTGAATTTCATCAGAGCACTGATTGTACCCTACTGCTCTTTCAAACTAATCTCACTGAGAGGTCTGAACTTGATACTGAATATTCTGGGAAGTAAGAGGTTTTTAAGTGTTATTGCTTTTCAGACCTCTTTATCATTCTGGTGAGTTTAAACAGCCCTCTCGAATGTTGTTCTAAATATTGTACTGATAGTCTTACGCCACTGAATGAATTCCCAGCAGCAGAGTAAATTCTGAATTTTTAAATGTTTTTGCAAACCTTAAGAGAAGTGGATATTCTTCTGTCTCTAGGCAAGACTAGTAGAAAACTCAGAGTTGAAGGAAAAAAAATGAAATAAAAATAATATTACTACATTGAAGCAACATCTTTCTCCAGAAGAAAGGAGGGAAATGAATATTTCAAATGCAGACTTGCTTGAAGAAGCTGTAGCTATGTAGGTTTCTACTTCAGTTGTCACAGCAGCTTATTAGAAGTTGTTTTAATAACAACAACAAAAATTACTTTTTATTTTGGATTTATTATTACTGAATTACCCTAAGGCTTGTATATATTTTACTCTATTTTGTGCTTTTTTTCTCCAGTAGTTCCCTTCCAACTTTCTCAATAATGATGTAAATGTATGTAGTAATTATAAAGATGTCTAAATTGCCAGGATCAAAGGAAAGTAATTCAGGAAGTATGGATTTCCATCCTTGAGATACGGTTTTTGACATTTAGTATTATTTTATTTTTAGAAACTCAAAGTATCTAGGCTCCCTCTTCCCATGAAAGGTTGGACCTGATGATCTTTCAAGGTCTCCTAACTCTTCCGTGGTTCTATGATTCTGTGATAAAATAAAAGCTTCAGAGCCAGTCCTCTCTTCTGCTTCTGTATGAAAACAAAAATAAGATTGTGGGAAAGATTCAGATTTTCCCAGATCAATACACTTTCCCCTAAAATACTACCAGAACACTTCTTATCTTTATCAACAATCCCTAGAGGTTTCACCTCTAATGTGTCTGACCTATGCCAAATGAAGTTTTGACCCACATTTTGACATTTATTTCTAAAACATTTTTACTCCTTCAAAAATATGTACTTGTATATGGCTTAGAAACAGTTTTTGTTTGTTTGTTTTTCTAGGAAACTTTGGGCTCTTATTTTATAAGAAAGGAGCATTACAATTCTTCAGAGTAGATAACTATTTTATGTGTGGCAGTAGATGTTAACTCTGATCATGACAATGACTTTCTTGCAAGTATCTGATTTCTGTCTAAAAGTATGTGTATTGGAAACTGTGGTGGTTTTACTCTACCACAACCGCCCTCTCACTCCCCCTCCTCAAAGAGGAGCTGGGAGAAAATACAGTGAAAAGGGCTCAAGGGTTGAGATAAGGACAGGGAGATCGCACAGTAATTATTGTGACGGGCAAAACAGACTCAGCATAGGGAGATTGTAAGATTTATTACCTATTACTAACAAGCTAGAGAAGTGAGAAACAAAGGAAAGAAACCAAAAGCACCTTCCCCCCCATCCATCCTCTTCCACCTCCCCCCGAGTGGCACAGGAGAATTGGGGAATGGGGGTTATGGTCAATAGCCCTTCTTCTCCACCACTCCTTCTCGGTCACTCTCGTCCCCTGTGCTGTGGGTCCCTCCCACAGGATGCAGCCCTTGCTGAACTGATCCGGCGTGGGCTGCCCACAGGCAGCAGCTCTTCAAGAACTGCTCCAGATATGGGTCTGTACCATGGGGTCCATTCCCCGGGAGCAAACTGCTCCAGCACAGGTCCCCCACTTGTGGCAGTTCCCCCCAGACCCCCTGCTCCTGCGTGGGCTCCTCTCCACGGGCTGCAGCTCCGGCCTGGGGCCTGCTCCTGCAAGGGCTCTCCAAGGGCCACAGCCTCCTCTAGGCCACATTCACCTGCTCCACTGGGGGCTCCTCCTCGGGCTGCAGCATGGAGATCTGCTCCGTGTGGGACCCATGGGCTGCAGGGGGACAGCCTTCTTCACCACGGTTCTCACCACAGGCCGCAGGGGACTTCTGCTCCAGCTCCTGGAGCACCTCCTGCTGGTCAGTTCTTCACTGACCTTGGTGCCTGCAAGGCTGTTACTCCTCTCACTCTCACTCTCCAAGCTGCTGTGTGGTGCACTTTTTTTTTTTTTTTTTTTTTTCCCACTATTCCACTTAATATTTAAATAAAACAAATATATTAACAGTTTAGAGAATCATTTTCCCTAGCTAAAAATAAATTATGGGAATAATCCACTTCTTTTCACTAATTTTCACACATCTTTACCAATATCTACAAAAAATTATTCTCTCATTCTTGCATTCTAGATAAGGTTTGGGGAAACCTCCAGAAGGTGCTTAATGACCAAAGAATTGTATTGTGGCTGATTAATTAACTAGTAAAAGTGCTCCCACTCTTCTGATCCATGGAAGTTCTTATAATTACATGTTCTTTCAGCCCTACTGAAGGATGTAGCCTGTAATTTCTGTACTAAAAAGATTTACAGTGTCAGAATTGTCTGCAATTTTCATCTACCAAAATATTTTCTGTACTTTCCCATGTTTAGAGCAGTTGTCTGTTAATCTATATTTTTTTTCCTGATAGGAGACCAGGGGAGGTGGAAGCAGTACTCTACGTAACAGGCAATGAACCAGATGCTGATTTGCAAGGGTTTTTCAAGGGCTGTTTTATGTCAGTGGTTATTACTAGGTTTTAATTTTCCCAATAGGAAAATTTTAGTGGTCTCTTCTGTCAAGAAAGAGGAAGAGATGCAAAAGGATTTTTATTTAAATATAGGCTTATGAGCAACCACTGGTTATAGGAAGGGTAAGAAGATACTGTGCAAAATTCTTTGCCCTGGGCTACCCCAGGAAGATCAAGCTGTTTTCAGACCATCAGTCTGTCACTGGTCATATTAGATATAAGTTACTGCATACTTGATTCTAAGGATGGATGAATGAATGAACAGACTTCAAATCCTCAGAGGAACTTGCTGTGAATATAGAGATAATTTTACCTGTTTCTAGCCTATCCTATAATGGATAGTGCCTCTAGTTAGATTATGCTACTCCTAGAACTACTGAATATAAGGTGCAATTTAGACTCTCCTTGACCTACAAGTTAAGTAATATACCTTGTTATTTTTTATTATTAAATGTAAATTATTAGACACAGAAAAAATAATCTACTAACTTTGTGGTAACTTTACCGTGATAAACCTGTATGTGCTAATTTCATATTTATTTTATCACTTAAATAGTACATGTTGATTTCAATGTAAGCACTGTAATCTTAGAGTTTTGTTTAAATAACTACTATTTAAAAAAATAAATAAATAACACCTTTTAAAGAAAAAAAAATGCTTATTAGATTTTTTCAAAGAGACTTCAGTAGATTATTGGGAAAAAAAAAGGTTTTGCAATATTTGTTTAATATTGCTGGCGCAGCAAAGACAGCTAAGTTACTGCTGAGTCATACTACAGACAACAGTGTTATAGTCCTTTATGTTGTAAGTCTAACTAAGAGCAGGGTTGTGAATTAAAAATATATTCTTGAATCTGTACCTTGTAGTCCTGACCATTGCTGTTTGCAAAAACTTCCAGTCTGGGAACAACCTCTGGGCATACCCCACATTTCTCTTGGCAATGCTTATTGGTACGGTCACTGCCTTCTCACTATTGCAATGATGCTAGTATTTGGAGCTGTAGTTCAGAGCTTGGCCAAACAGGCAAACTGAAAAGCCAGGAAATCCTAATAATGGAATTTCAGGTAAGGACCTTTTAAGAAATGTAGGTCCTGTAGTCAAGTCTGTAAGTCCTTGCTGGAAAGGTTCTTTTCAGCAATGGAGTGTGTAGCATCTCCATTAAAGAGAACAGAATCTTGTATTTGGTCAACAGCCACTTTTTCTTTGAAAGGAAAGTTTTTTTAGGAACCAAATATCAGCTACCCAAAACCCTAAAACTCTGCGTACACTCAGAATCTGATGCATATTGCAAAGGCAACCTTATCTTTCCCAGAAGGAAGAGTTTCACCCAATATCTTGTGATTTCTTGACTTCAAGTAGGACAATATCCATGTTGTGAGTAGGCCTCTGATTTTCTTGATGAAAGAAAATCAAGGTGGGGTGAATGGGGTGGGTGAGGATGGGCTCAAAAGCCCTCTATCTGCTGCAATGTGATATTGTGGGTAAAGGCAGACTGCAGCTCTGTATTTTGTCTAAATGTGATATAAAAGTACTAGATGACTTTTCAAGGGATTCTGTGGAATTCTGGTAATACATTGATTAATTAAAGGGCATCCAGATACTCAGCTAGAAAGTTCTATATCTGTATAAAGAAATATTACCACTTTAATATGACTTTAACTTAATTTTGATTAAATATTTTCTTTTAATAAATAAATACCTTTCTCTCTGAACAGGTATACTGTAGAAGGCTGGTATTTGTTTGCAGACAGCTCGAATGGAGAATTTGGTCACACTGCTGACATCGCTACTCCAGTCATCTCCCTTACGGGGCCCAAGTGCAAAATAATGTTCTGGAACCATATGAATGGTTCAACAGTAGGTTCTCTGGAGGTATGGAGATATTCTTTATTTTGATTTATTCTTACTCTCTGAAATTGCTGGGAAATTAATGCTTTGTTGTTTAGTTTCATTAGAGATTAGGCAGCTAATAAACAAAAATGAATAATTGCTAACACTCTACTGCTCTCAGTATGTTAAGATTTGAAGGAAGCATTAGCTCCTGTAAGCTGTGGAAAATAAAAGTTTCTACAGCAAGCCAAAATGATGACCTTTATACACGTATCATGGTTGGAACTTCCATATAGGCAAAAGTCTTGTACTGTATAATACCCCTTAACACTGAGAAGCATCAGTATGTATTTGGAAATTGAGTTTTTTGGCTGAATGTGGAAGTTAGAAAAAAGTAGTAGTTTCAAAATTCACTGTGAAATTTTGTAGAAACACATTATTGCTATGTTATTCCTTTGAAAGCTTAACATATATTTTTCAATGCTTAATGCTAATGCTAATGTAAGAAACTTTTAGTTATTTCTAGGACTTAACAATAACAAGCTTTCTTAGCAATACAATTTTCTACACTCCATTTAAAATAAAAATACTTCTGTAAAGGAAATCTAACTCTTCAGCAGCTTATAGATCAAATGAGTCACTGAAAAGTGACTGAATAAAACAGCAAAATTGTTCTCAACATTTTTTTTTCCACACATCATATTAAATATAACAGAATTTCCCATGAGTGTTACACAATAACTTACAGCATCATAAATGTTTTTAAAAAATACTCAGTCATGTGCAGTGAGTATCAAATTAGCTGTGGCCACTGAATTTAATTTTATAAATAAATTCTCACTGCCTCAGTTACTCTGAATAAAAAAATATATTGAAAACTGGCAGAATTCAACTGCTTTAAAGATGACATTAAAACATATGTTGACAGTAGAGAACTAGCCAATGCATTTGTCTTGCTAGGTATTCAGAGGAAGCATGTTTCATGTTTCCCTGAATTCTTAAACAATTTTAAAAGTATCACTGAATTTCTCCAAAGAGATAGAGATCTTCCTAGGGCACTTGCAGGTATTTAAATTTTAATTCATCAGAATTAGAGGGAGATCAGAGTATAAAGATGATTTGTCCTCAGTTTAAAGTTTTGGGACAGATCAATTTGTTTTGACCTCTTTTCATTTGCCCCTGTGTCCCAGAGCTTCTGAAGACTGCAGGCATCCATGATACTTGGAAGTAAGTATTTCTGCTTTTGCAGAAATTAACAGCCCAATTAATCACAGGATGAAGGTACCACCAAAAAAGGCAAATATAGTGAGATTTTTTCTTTTCTCTCTCAGTTCCAGCTGCTGCCTCTAGCAGGAGACTATGTCCCTCTACTACTTTCCCCACTCTATAACTTAATTAATTTTAAGATGTACCAAAGGAAAATCACAAAATCATTGCATTTTAAACATTGTAAATAGGTATCTCATTTCAATTGCTTCATTATTGTGGTGGTTTCACCTTAATGGGCAAGTTAAGTCCACCACATTGCTTTCTCACTCCATGTCTTCAAAGGAAAAGAGAGAGAAGATAGCATGGAAAAGGGATTGATGGTTGAGAGAAGGACATGGAGATTGCTTAACAATTACCATCACAGGAGAAACAGGGACAGCATAGGGATATTGATGTAATTAATTGCTTATTACTAACTAGTCTAGAGCAGGAAGAAACTAAAAGCAAACTGAAAACACCTTTCCCTCTCCATCCATCCTATTCTACCATCTCTCCCCAAACAAAGCAGGGGAACAGAGAATGGGGGCTATGGTTAGTCCGTAACGCTTCATCTCTGCTGCTCCTTCACAGTCACTCTCTGCCCCTGCTCCATGTGGGGTCCCTCCCATGGGATGCCGTCATTCGCAAAATGATCCTGCGGTGGCTGCCCACAGGCAGCAGCTCTTCAAGAACTGTTCCCACACGGCTCTGTACTACAGGGTCTATCTGTCAGGAGCAAAATGCTCCAGCATGGGTCCTCCATGGGTGGCAGCTCCCCCCAGACCCCTGCTCCTGCGTGGGCTCCTCTCCATGGGCTGCAGCTCCGGCCCAGGGCCTGCTCCTTTGGGGGCTCTCTCATGGGCCACAGCCTCCTCCAGGCCACATCCACCTGCTCCACTGGGGGCTCCTCCTCGGGCTGCAGCGTGGAGATCTGCTCCATGTGGGACCCATGGGCTGCAGGGGGACAGCCTGCTCCACCAGGAGCCTCACCACAGGCCTCAGGGGAACTGCTGCTGCATGCTTGGAACACCTCCTGCCCTCCTGCTGCACTGACCTTGGGGGCTGCAGGGCTGGTTCTCACTCCTCACTCTTTTTCCTCTTTCTTAAATCTGCTCGCACAGAGGTGCAAACAACATCGCTTATTGGCTTGGCTCTGACCAGGTCCCTTTTGGAGCCAGCTGGAGCTGGATCTGATCTGACATGGGGCAGCTGCTGGGCTCTGCTCAGAGAGAGAAAATATAATTATTTAGATGTCTTTATTTTCTTTTAAAGATTATAAATATTATACAATTATGAATCTTTTCTGTGGCTGAATATCACTGACGTCCTTTTATTAGTCTTCTCCCTCATCACTATCACATTTGTATTTAGTTCACAAGTTTAGATTTTTAAGTCTTAGTCTGTGTCCATACCATCAAATGTAATGTAGGACACGTTAAAGGCTCCTGCTATTTGCATGTGTGTCTGTCTTCCTGTGTTTCTGTGGCTTTCTTAAACACTTAAACAACTAAAGTTGTCACTTTATTGTACAACTTCAGTTTGAATAATTGTTGGAAACATTTTTGTCTGGTTTCTATAGCTAACTCTACCAAAGTATTAGAAGCCATTTTTCAACAACTTACAAAATTTTCAGGTAAGTTAGGGTACAGAGAAGTCATGGATTTTAATAGGATATAAATTTATGGGCATGTTCAACTTTAAAATTGTAATCTTTAGCATGATATGAGAGAAAATACGTATTACTGATGAAGGAATTGGATTTATAATTTAGTAGGTAATATACAGTTTGTGGAAAATTGTACATCTGTCTATATTGTCCCAAACATTTATATTTATATTCATATAAAGGTATAGCATATACCTTTATGGCATATACATGTATGTCAACGTAAGAAAAATCTCTTATTCAGCACCCCCTATTCTCTCAAATAATATCTGTAACCTCTGTTTTTCTCCATTTTTTGTTTTTGTCTTAAAATTCATGTCTTCTGTGAGTAGTTTTTCTTGTCTATAAAGCCAGGTGTCATTCTATTCTATTCTATTCTATTCTATTCTATTCTATTCTATTCTAT
>CM021732.1:20625042-20669838 GCA_011075105.1 Heteronetta atricapilla | reverse complement strand
ATTCTATTCTATTCTATTCTATTCTATTCTATTCTATTCTATTCTATTCTATTCAAGAAACATTGGTTTCTTTTGTTCCTCTGGAGTGAAAGCTCTTCAGATCTGCTATTTGCTTGTCAGAACTTACCTCTTATACAATACCATGCACACACATGGGCCTAAATAAATCTTCAAAACATTTTTTTTCATTAAGATGAAAAATATCCGGGCAACCCTAAGAAGATTACACAAAGTAGCAATAAATCCTTGGAAGCAGAAGTGGTACAGGCAACTGGTGAACTGATGTTTAGCTCCGTGAGTACTGATTGAAGACACAACTTGACACATCATCAAATTCCGATCTGGTTGTTATTAGCTCAGTTGAATTTGGATGGCTGAGAAGATGGAGTAAAGCATATGTAAGACTTTGTGCTAATGTGCTAATGTTGAAGTGTTAGGTTTCTCCAGTTCAATGGCTATTCAAAGGTTTATAGGTATTTGTGAGTCTTCTATTATCCAAACTTCTTAAGAAGGGAAGGAAAGAACAAGTTTTTGTTTGTAGGGAAAAAAAAAAATAAAATCATTCATATGATCATATAAAATCAGGACATTATATCTCTCCTGGAACTATAATGGAGCAATCTAATGCAATGTAGTAAATGCATGAACTATTAACAAGTGTTGTTAATGCTGTTTTCCATGTTTTACAGGTGGATATTGACCCTTTCCTGAGCAATTTTTATTTGTGGTTAACTTTTTACAGCTAAATTAGTGGGTAAATTAACCGAGATAAGACCCAGAGCAGAGTGTGTTCATGAGCAGATCAGAAGGTTTTAAAGCATTATTTTCTTTGAATAGTGGCTTACACTGGCAAATCCCTTTGCACTTAATATTTAATGTTGGTATAGAGATCAATTACACAGGACACTCTGGACAAAATTAAGGAACCTGCAGTTTGTTGGTAGTGGAAAGATTTTTTGTGACCTGTAATTATTTCCTTTTCAGGTACTCTGTAAAACTGGTAACAAGACTTCCAAACTATGGACTCAAAGTGGCAGCCAAGGTCCACAATGGAACAGAGCAGAAGTGTTCTTGGGAATTCGTTCAAATTTTCAGGTGTGTATTCATATTTTATGTTCTCTCTAGACAGCTTGGCTTTAGATACTTTTATGTTTTACATTTACCCTCTTCTTATTTCTCTTTTTGCCTGTCCCCCCTGCTCCCCCCTGCTCTGTCTCCCCTTCTGAATAACAAACAAACAAACAAACAAAGTAATATTTTTGGCTGTCTGATCATTTACCTGAACTGAACACAAGTTCTTGGAAATGTCTCATTTCTGTTCGATTTTAGACAGACAGCCATTTTTAAGACAGAAATCCCCTCTATCCTTGAAACTGACTTGGTTTAGACCTATTCCACTTCCTTCTCCATAATGTGCAGTAGAATTGTATTTTCGCATTTGATTAAGAAATAAAGAGTCTTGAGCATGATATCCACTTTGAAATATGAGCTGATCCTTCAGCATCTTAGAGGTGGTTAGTCATGACTATGCCATGCTTAATCTTATCATTCCATAACAAGCAAACAAACAAACATAACCCCAACAATAACAACAACAAAAAAAACCACAACAACCAACATCAGCAACAAAACAAAACAAAACAACAACAAAAAAAAGAAAACAAATATGGAGACAGTCCGTAACATTTAAAAATGTAATACTGCCCTTCTGTCTTGGACGGCTTTTAATTGAACTTTAACTTGTATCTTTCATGGGAATAACTGATAAAAGATTAATACATTTCATGCTTTGCAGAAGTAAGTGGAACCCTTGCTATTAATTCAGGAAGAGCAGGAGCTAGTATCTATTTGTATTACTCATTTTCTTTCCAATGGTAATGGTCCTTCAATAACTATAGTGACAGATCTGTACACACAGTGGTACAAGCTTACATAGGACTGTGCTACAAGAATAAGAATTGACCAGTTTCTATTCCAAGATTTGGAGGAACAATTGTTTTCTGTTCTATTCATGCATATCTTATCCATGTTTTAGCGTAATATCTGTATAATTTTTATTAGATTATTTTCAGGGCAAAACGTGGTGTCAGTTACATGGGAGATGTGGCAGTGGATGATATTACTTTTGAAGATTGTTCCCCTTTGCTCATCCCAGACAGACCTTGCACATTACAGGAATTCACATGTGCCAACAAGTACTGCATCCCAAAGGATAATCTTTGTGATTTTGTAAATGATTGTGCAGATAACTCAGATGAGAGCCCTGCCATTTGCAGTAAGTATGGTAGTTTTAAAAAATATAATTATCACAAATAACCATGCCTGTTGTGAATTGTTAATACTTGAACACTGCTGGCAGCTCATCACCAAAGACAGCAAACATGAAGGTAATAATTTAATTATATTCTTTGGCTTTTATGGATTTTAAATTACTATTATTTACTTTGAAATAATATAATGAAAAAAAAAAAGTGCTGTTAGTGAATTTCTTAAAATAATTCAGAAAGCATCTGTCTTTAAAAGCACAGTAAAAATCTGCTTTCCATATGAGAAGAATGTATTATAGCCAAAAAAATGCATCAAGTATAATACTTTTGGGATATAGGGACTTACCTTCTTTGATATTACAAGGATTTCCAGATCTCTTAGCAAATTATTTTAGTATGAATACAGTACAATTTTACAAGAGATATCAAGTTTTACAAGAGATATCAAGAAACAGCATCTTGTAGTATCATATACAAAGAATGGTATTTAATAAGAAATGGGTTTTTCTCTGGAGAAAAGGATCACATATATTGTTTAGGAAGTCCTAACACTCTTTTTTTTCTCATAAAATTGTAGAAAATGCTCACACAATCAAATCTTCATTGTTTGCTACAGTATGAAAAGTAGCCTCATTTTTCCTGAGGTTATGAACACAATTTATCAATTTCTTAGTGAATACAATTCTGTGAAGCAAAGTTACACAAATTCACTGATATCATTTGAAGTGGAGGTACGAGACAAAGAAACGGTGGTTTTTGACTTATTTTCATACTAATAAACTTCTAATTGATTTCCAAACCAGGGATAGCATGCCGCTAAGCTATTTAATAGAATTTTCAGTAACATCAGGAACTGGACTTTAATTTTTGCTTTCCTTTTCCTTATTTTTCCTTTTTTCATCCCAAAGTTGAAATAGGTATGCTATTTTAAGTTTTCACTATGTACTGAAGAATTTTGGTTTCCTTTTCTTGGTACTGCCTTACATATGTACTAAAAGGAATGCATAACAGCAGTTGGTAAAAATATTATTTTTGCAAAAATGGTGTACACATTTATCACACAATACATGATGATGTTGTGATGACAAAAAAGATTTAATTGTCATCATAATTAATTAGTTTCATGATGTGTTTGTTCTAGTCAGCCCATTTCAAAGATAATCTAGAAATTTTTTATTTTTAGGTCATAAACCAGGACGAATCATCCCAAGGCTAATATTCCAACTATTAGATGGTGGACTTTATTAATTTCCTACCACTCTGAATGTAAGGCTAGTACCCTGAATGCAAAAAAAAAAAAAAAAAAAAAAAAAAAGGCCAGTTATGTTTTCACAGCTTTTTCATAAGACAGACTGACTCTGAAGAGACCAACTTTAGGAAGCACATTTTTACACTTTTTGTGACATCATTTCATTCCTTGCAGCTAGCAGAGAAGAGCTGTTTTATCATTGCTGACCCATAGAACAATAGCTTGAAAACCTCAAACTTAGAAGACTGGGAAAAGCATTAGTAGGGCAAAGAATGACAGGAAACAGTAAATAGCATGGCAACTGTGTTTAAAAAACATGAAAACTGCGCAGTTTCAAGACTTCTCTAAAAAAATACCTTTTAGCAGTAAGCCTTCATGGGTCACTACCTCTAAGCACAGATGTTGTTTGCTATGTACACAGAGTCATCATAACCTAGTTAATGAAATATTGAAAAGAAACTAGTGCCTAATCTCTCTAATATTCCAGAAACTCTGAACTGTTAATAGGACCGTATCACATGCTGATACTCACAAATCTAATTAGCAATGTCTAGGCATAACCTAGATGCTGAGATATAAACTATGCCTCATAAAGTTGTTAATTTACTATTGAGAGATCTGTACCTTGTTTTTGTTTCCTTTCTTGAGGGCTATTTTTAGCTAGCTGCATGATTTCAATGCTGTAAAATAATTCAAGTATACTTTTTTACAGAGGTACTGAGGACCCCAATGTTTAGAAATTATTCCATTAGACACTGAATGAGTGGTATATGCTCAGAGTTTTCTTTAAATGCAATGCCACTAGTACGGTTTTCTGACTGAAGGTACTTGAGAACATTCAGCCTGTGCATACCTCAGTCCTCTTTCCTGAACTTTTCCCTACTGTCCCAAGTACAATCAGGTCCCCAATACCAGTTTAGCTCTACAAATCTGCTTCTGTAGTTCCATACTGGCTGTTCATCTATACATAGCTGTTTTACCCTGAGATGTGTGAGTTGCAACTCATCTGAAGCAGTAGTTTTCTTCAGATTTTTTTTTTATTTCCATGTGTTTAAGAATAAATTTAATGTTAAGTAAACACTGCCAATATTAATTTATTTCATTAACTACAAAGGGACATATCCACCTAGAACCATGTGCCTACCACATAGAGACTCCTTCCTGTTCATGCACATGTAGCATCTCAACCTTCTAAGTCATGCATAAGAGAGGAAAATATCAAGAGTATGAACTTTCTGTCCCTATGTGAAATAGCTGGATAGGGAATGGAGGTTACCTACTATCTTGTCATGGGGAGAAAAGTCTTTATTGTGTTGTTTAAAGTGGATTTGTATAAAGTCCTAGATTCTTTAAAACATGACTTTAAAGTAAAATAGTCAGTTGCCTGAATAATTTTTTGTTGACTAGAGATTAAATTTGTGAGTAATTGAAGAAATTGCTTTACCTAGGATCCTGAAATATTATGTAACTAAATGGTGAATTAGATATTAATAGTAACAACAAATCCCTAATGCCCTATGGGAGCATTAGGGATTTGTTGTTACTATTAATATCTAAGATAGTGTTGTATTTGAAGACAAAGATAAAAGTGAAGTTATTTTTTTTTTTACTAGTTCATATTTATAAGAAAATGTTTCAGACTTCTCTTCCACCCATGTGATCTTCACAAAGAAAAACAGAAAAAAATAAATATTTCACCAGATTTCACCCTCAAATTTAAGAGGCAGCTGTCTATACTGTTTCGGTCCATGTGTAGACTCCATGGATGTTGACTCCTTGGCCTCATTACTGAGGCTTCTGACCAGCTGCCAATTAAATAAAGTTACTTTTAAGTGGATGAACTTTATTAGACCCTGTAAGAGGTTCAAGTTTTGTTTATATTTTAGGAGAAAGCTTTTGTCATTTCTTACACTGTCAGACCAAATATCTATTCAGTTTCCCAATTTATCTTCAAAGTACTTTCCTTTCCAGCAGTAATAGTAAGAACATTCAGGGCACAGTCAAAAGTCTTTTGAAGGCTCTGGCAAAATTCCAGCTTATTTCAGCAAGTTTAGTTTTGCTTGGTAATCATTATAATGAAGTTATAGATGCATAGTAGAGGAATATATGCAGCTTAAAATTTTGGACCAGTGTAATTGACTTAACCTTAATTTATATGGGCAGTTGGATAACCACATTGGCAGTCTTCACGTTCAAGGCTAGAAAATCAGTGAAGAACATACATGTTGTGGCATATAAAAATCAATCAAAATTATCACAACCTTCCATTTTTCTAGTCATTAAATACAATTCGAGGAGAAATGTAGATAATCATCTATGTTTGCAAATTGTCTAATAAATTACCTGTGAATTCTTCTGGAAATATGTTAAAGTAAACTAATTGTGGGTATGATTTAGCTCAAGTAAGCACTTCTACATTTATGTTTTGCCTGTTTGTGTCAGTATGGAGGATGTGTCTCTCTAGTGCTCTGTACTTTTAATTGGATAGGATTTTGTTCCATAAATATAGGCATTTTTAAATCTTTTTCAGCACTGCAGGGATCTCACCTGGCTTTAAAGTATTCCTCCAAGAAGAGGCTAGTTTTCTGCATATGTCTTGGGTGCCCTATGGAGGGCATGAATTGGCCTATAAAACTAGACCTAGGCAATTTGCCCTAAAATAGATTGCTATATTAAATTAATTTTATTTTTTATACTTACAGCAATGTTAGTTACCCTAAGAGCACAGACATCTACCTTGTATGTATTCAGTTTTATCTTGCCCCACAATTATAGGGCACTAAACTGTATTAATATTATATATTAATATAATTTATATAAAAATTATATTATAGGGCACTGTTTAATAAGACACATGGGTGGTTTTCTCTCTATTGAGACTTTTTAATTTTATTTTATAGGTAATTGTGTACTAGTTTATTATGTATGTAACCAATTAACTTTCTGAAAAAAAAACTGTCTTTTCCTGTGTTTGCAAATATCCTTCAGGTACCTCTATTGGGCATTGTGATTTTGAGTTTGATATTTGTGGATGGAAGCAAGATGAAAATGATGATTTTGACTGGAGCCTCAGAACAAGCAGTACTACAAAATTGGGCACTGGACCAGCTGCTGATCATACACTGCAAGAGCCATCTGGTCATTATATTTTTATAAAGAGTTCATTTCTTCATCTGCCAGGACAGAAAGCCAGGATTGCTAGCCCTGTGCTAAGCAGAAGGAATAAAAACTGCAAGGTATGTGGGGTGTGATACTAGCAGGAATGCAGAATTTGATTTCTAGATTACACCAAGATAATATTCCTAAAAGGAGATGTTTCTTGACAAAAACAAACAGGTTGTGGAAGAAGCAAACTATTTCCACCTTGGAATCATGAGAAAAGATGAATCTCATTGCTAGTTATGGGAGAAGAACGATTTCTGTACCTAAGTACTCCAATGAAGACTGAAATGAAGTCAGCAATGAAAGCACTATGTAATTTAGAATAAGCCTTATGCAACTCCAGCCCTGATTAGCTATGTATGTGTTTTAATGTAGAAAATGTGTACAAATACAGTAACAAGTTGCTTTGAAAGAATACAGCTTCAAAAGGAACACTGCATGACAGAAGGCTTTGTCATTGACTCTTCTCTAAAAAACAAAGAAAAATAAGCTTTTATTTTCTAAGGCATTACAACATACAGTTGTCATTTGATCCTATTCATTTCTTTGCAAATCTGGATTAAAAGGTTTTCTAGTTTTGATATATATTGTACAGTCTGTACTAAAAGGGAGGGGGAGGTATTAACATAATTTAACCATTTTATTTGAGAACAAGGAATTAATTTTTCAATTAGTTAAGATTCTGGACTTTCTCCTAACAAATAAGACACTCCTTCCTTTCTGTGAATTATTAGAGTGTGAAAGGAAGTGTGAAAGGAAGTGTGAACAAGTGAATAGTGGTCTAAGCATTATGCCACACTTGAATCTAAGGTAAAGAATTTTGGAACTACTCTGATTGAAAACAACATTCAAGCTACTTTTTTGCTAATTGTTTTGCTATTCACACATGAAGATCTTTCTAACTTGGCAGCACAAGTGCTTATAAGTGGCTATTTACCTTTACCCAATTACACTTGTTCAACAGCTTTTTTAATGGTCTTAGCATAAGATAACCACTTTGTTCTCCAGCATCTGGAGCATTTCTACTCCTGATGCCACACTTGGAATTCCTACTCTATTAGTTATGAGTGATACTGGTTTTGTATCTCTGTGCTTGCCTAAGAAATATCAATTTCTTTATATTTATAGAAGATGTAAAATTTCTTTTTTTTTTTTTTTTTGGCCAGGATACAGGATGATTACAGAATATGTAATCATTTTATATTAGAATTTTGTCCTTAGTAGTCTCATTTTGGAAGTTCACATTCATATCTACTGTACCTTGCCTTAGTAACTAGCTCTCTCAAGAGGAAAATCTAGATGAAGAGTAGTTATTTAAACAAACAAACAAACAAAAAACAACTTCAGGCTGAACTGGTTATGTGATCACAGTACCATGCTCACTGAATGAGGGCTATCTCAGCTTGATAGTCCTAAAGTGTTTTACAATTGATGACATCTCTGTTAAAAATTACCAATTATTATTTGCTTCTATGTCCATTTATCTCACTTTTAGTCTTATTTATGAGGAAAATCAAAGCCTGTAAAGAGTTTTTCTGAAACTCAGAGTTATGATTGGTTTGAGATTTCTGATCAGGTAATTTTACTGAAATTCTTCTAGTCGTTTGATAATTCCCAAACACCTTTATAGATAAGAATGTAATGAAGTTTCAAACATAAATGGGATGATTTTATGATCCAAACAAAACATTAATAATGTCAGTAGCAAAACTTTATCTAGCTATTTAAAAAAAAAAAAAAAAGTCTTCAAATTTGGGTCAGGGTCTCATATTTTCAAAGTTCATTTTCTAAATTGGCTAAAATGTATTTATAAATTCTAGACAAATTCTGCTCACCTGAGCTTGTAGATGATTGCTTCTTTCTTTAGTTGTGTATTTGAAAACATCTCTTTCTTCACCTTATCTGTTTTTATGGTTAAAAAAAAAAAAAGAAAAAAAAAAGAAAATATTTCCACTATTCGACTTCTCTCTGTGAACAATAAAAAATATATACAAAACAAAGTGGAAGAACTGAGGATGACAGGTTTGTTTCTGAATATTTATAACGTATCACACATTACATATGATGAAGTGCTCAAAAAATAACTATTGGAAACGGTTACTTTTGTCATGCTAAAAAAATCTACAAAAAACATTGTGTCTATGTACTTTCTACAGACAAAACTTCTACGTCCATGATAAAGCCTGAAAATGTAACTAAATGACATTTCATAGGTTTTTTTTGTTTGTTTGTTTTTGATTCTTTGTTTGTTTTAAGTTCTGACAAGTTATGAAGCTTTGATTTATACAGCTAACCAAGGGAAATGATATTTCTTATAACGGAAGACGTATGTAATGAACAACTGTTCTAAGCAACAGCTTCACCCCAGCAGATTAGATGGTCCCAAAATCATTTTGCTGCTTTCTGTGAGTTACTAGACAAGGAAATGCTACATCATACATTATTTCAGAATTTGGAATCTTAGACCCATTCAAGTCAATGGAAGATGAACTTTTATGTCATTGGGACAACAAGAGTTTTGTGCCAATAAAACAAATATATATAAGCAAACATAGAGGGAAGTATACGGGAGGAAAATAAATATATATATATATAAATATATATATATATATATATATATATATATTTAATACAAACCAAGCTTGAAAAAGAATAGAAAGCTGGGGACAATTGTCCAAGTAGAAAGAAAATGAGAATATGCCAAAATAAATCTGGGAAAGAAAAGGGAAAATTCAGTGACAAGTTGTCAGTGACATGTAATTTTACTACTTGGAAATTGAACCTATAAGAAAACCACCAAGCCTATATACTAGAGTGGAATGAGAAAATAACTATGTTGAAAATGTTGCAGGAAAGTTTAAATACCTTATTTGGATTAATATTCACTGCAGGGCATTTTGGAAATACTAGCCTGCGAGCTGCTCCTTTGAACAAACCTTGGAGCAGCATTGCTGGAGACTATGACACCAAAAGAGATGGTGTTGGAAAAAAGTTTTGTTGGAAAAAAGTTTTAATTAATTTAATTAATACTTTAATTGATTTAATTAATTATTTTTTTAAAAAAAAGTTTTTTAAAAAATTTAATTGCATTAAGTTAGAAAAAGCAGGTGTTATACACTGAGAATTCTGAGAGAATTTAAGAATGAAACCAAGAAGTTTTAATAAAAGATATGAAAAATATCAAAAAATCAATTCTGTAAGAGGACTCATGATAGAAAGAACATGGTGGGGGGAGGGCTGTTTGTATTTCCTGAATTTTCTTGCATGTGGTATCTGATATTTAGTTACAAACAAAGCCAGTAGTTATTTAAAAATAAATGCATAAATAAAAAATGTGTGTAAAATTCTTCAGGATAGACCTGAAAAGATTAAGTAGCCAAGACAAATGACCACATCTAGAGAACCAAGGAGAACAAAGGCTAGAGAGCTAGCCTGCATTCTGATGCAAGGGAAATTCTGTATAGGAATTAGCAGTGGGCATAGCTCCAGCCTGGTTCAAGAGTAAGTCACATATGTGCAGTCCCAGTCCTGAAAGGACTTGTATACATGCTTAAAATTATGTGTATAACTGTTTGCAATAGTGACATTACTGCTATATATGATACCTCAAAATGATATGACATTACAGAATACTAGTATGTTATTTCCAAATACAAATCTATTCAGTGTAATTTAGAAAAAAAAAAAAAAAGTTGATGAAAATATATATAGAAAACAGAAGCTGGGAGTTGGCATCTTGCAGATAACTAGTGATAGGACAAGAGGGAATGGCTTCAAGTTGCACCAGGAGTGTGTGTATGTGTGTGTATCATGGCGAGGGAAAGAAAAATTCAATGATCATAAAAGAAAAACATACATAGTACAGTTTGGTAGCTTTGAAAAGAACTGTTGCCATTTAGAAGCAAAGTGGCGTGCAGTTCTACAGAAATATCAGCTCAAAATTTAATGTCAGAAAATCAAACAAAATTTAGCTGTAGTAAAAAGGAATAGAGATTAGTCTTAAAAATGTAAAAAGTATTGTATAATTTAATGATATACACACATACTGAATGCACAAACATAGTTTAAAAAGGATTTCAAGAGAAATAGAATAGTTGTAGGACAGGAAAACAGCAGGTAATTAGGAATAGTTCTATGCAAGAAACCTTATTAATAAAAATTATATTGGACTACTTCATAGCACAGAAGATATTCTGAAAGTGACCATAATAAAATTTTTGTAAGAATTGTAACACAAAGATGTTGACAGCTTTACTAATCAATTGCAGAGAAAATCAATTCAATAAAATTATTACTATTATTATTATTGAAGTATATGTTTTGCAAAAGACTGCGAAAGTTTATGAAATCCTGTAGCACTAGGTAATACAGAGAGTCTTGACTTAACATTTACATGGGTATCATAATATTTGCTATTGTTTTTATAGCTATAATAAATAAGATGGAGTTTTCATTTGTTAGGGTTTGTGCAATGCATTAGACTAGGAAAAAATGAGCTATAGGTGTGTTCTTGCATAACGTAGCATGAATTGCCTTCCATCATTTTTGGAAATATTCTATATTTCTCAGAAACAATGTTGAACTAGCCTAAGTATTAATATAATCAAATACAACTGATAGTTTGCTCTTGAATTGAAAATAGCAGGGAGAAGTCAATGGTGACTACCTTTTGCAGTGTTTTTATTTCTACGTTCTGTATGTACTTGATCTTACTTTAGGACCTACTAATTTGTTTTTCCCATTTTTACTGAAATTCACAGTTTTGTGATCCAAGGACTACTTACTTTTTATTTTATTATTTTGCATTTATGCAGCCCATTTTGCTCCCATAATAGATTATATAAAATTATTTTCTAATTATACACTCCGTAATCTATCACAAAGACTATTAACACCAGAAAACTGAAGTTATTTCCAAAATTGTAAACAGCTCAATTCCTCTATTATTTATTTATTACCAAGTGTTCTCTTTCTTTTACATTTACACATGAAAGTTATTCAAATGAGATTCAAGATCAGCTGTCACAGTATTGTAATGCTGATTTCCCAGCTTGGTTTATGGAATAATTTTAAAAATTTCACTAGTAAGTAATTTTTGTGTGTGTTTTAATTAATTTATCTTTGAATTAGTAAAACACAGAGCTAGTCTAGATGCTGCTAATGCTGCTCCATTTAAAAATTAGGGTAAATACTGTAGCAGAATATGTCTGAATTCACCAATTGTATACTTGAGGATATTGCTCTTGTTTACAGATACTTTTCTATTACCATATGTATGGAGCTCACATTGGATCATTGATTGTCTATCAGAGGACTATGTCAAAACATGAAAGAATCCTCCTTAGTCTTACTGGAAACCAGGGAAATTTCTGGCAGAGCCAGGCACTGAACCTGACTGGAGATGGAGAGGAAGATTTCCAAGTCGTCTTTGAAGGGATAGCTGGAAAAGGTCCCAAAGATGGTGTAGCACTTGATGACATCACATTATCTAAGGAGTGTTTACCATTCCAGGAGTTTTTACCAGCAGAACCCACAACACTGCCTCCAACTGGTATGTTCTTACTAGAGATAAAACAATGCATGAATGTATGTCTCTAAATTCCGAAAGAATACATAACAGTATTGCTTTCATTTCTTTGTCTCTCCTTCAAAATAAATATAGAACATGTATCTTGCTAATGGCATGTTGAAACCAACATGCATTTAGGTAGCTCTTTGAAATGTTGATTAAATTATTTTTATGAAATAACTTTTGCGGTATTAAATTAATACTTATGAATCTGTAGGAAATATGTTCTGCCAAGTATATTTAGACAATATCCTGCTAATTCAGTGGGATTTATTTATCATCAATATTTACTTGTAAAACATAGTTATTATAAAATAAAGAACTAACAGTAGCACAGAGCCAACACACCCATCTTGTAATAAGGTCAGCAGGAATAGGAATCTCTCTAAGGCTTTTTGGCTAGTAGGAATCCATACTCAGAGCTATTTATTTGCATTATCCTCACTTACTGCAAAAAGGAAATAAGACTCATAAAAATGTTACCCAAATTATAAAGTTCTGATAGTAACAGATCCCACTATCCTCAAAGTAATAGCTGCTCCTAATAGCAGCTATGATATTAGTTAACAATATTTGATTGGATGGTAAAGGAGAAACTCTTTCTGACAGAACAGATCTCCTCCCTCCTTCCACATCTACTCTTGCTGAAATTTAAACTCCTAAAGTGGAATTTGGGAGATTTCCTGGGCCTACTACAAATTTCCTGCATAGCTGTAGCAAGTCATTTAGCTTCTCAGTCTTTCTGATGAATAAAACAAAGCTAATATTTCCCAATGTCAAGGAGTACTAGGAGAATGGATCATTAATTTATGTGAGCTGCTTTGCTTTGTTACTGCTGCTAATGAGTAGCCTTCCCCTTTAGGGTATCATTAAGCACTGCTCAGGCACTGGAATATAGCACTAATGAGACTACATCAAACCTAAAAAATTATACTGTGCTTTGTCCATTAGACAAGCAGGAAAGATGTGGGTTATGGTTTCCAGACATACACTGAAAAATTACCAAATCCTTACAGTATACACTATTGGCTCTCTGCTTCTGACAAAAACAGTCATGGATATTTATTGCAAATGAGATTTGTATTTTAAAGTTCAGTTTTATATGAATGTTACCCCAAGAGGAACACTAGCTGAGATTTCTGATTTCTTACTTTTGATGTTTTCAGACTCTATCTGCTTAATGGTAGATGTGAGTCCCTGTGGCAACATAGGAAACTTTAAAAGCTTTAGTTTTGATAGTAAAGGATGTTCCAAAATACTTTTATGATGTATATAATAAAAAAGCTACTAAAATCTCAGGGAAAAGCCACCAGAGACTGATTTCTTGGTGTAGCTCATCTAAGTGTACTTTGTGAACTTTGTACATTCACAACACTTTAAGATAATGGTCTAAAATCATCCTTGTAACATACCATCTTTACTATGTCAACAATTTTTACTTGTCCTGGAAAAGAATTTACATTAACTACTGAGGGTTCCAATTTATAGCAATTAATTAACAGTGACATCTGTTTGGATCACTGCTTGAAATGGGGGCTTAGAAATCCGAGTATGAAATCTAGTCCCGCATACAGAAATGTTCTGTACAGTAGCAAAATGGGGGCTATGCAAAGAGCTCTAACTATATATATCTAACTATATCTATATATCTAACTATATAACTAGAGACAATTAAAACGGATGTGGTGATCAGATGCAAAAATGTAGACTTATAGACTTCTCTGTTTATATGCAGAGACAAAAAGGTTTTTACCAAAAGTGAAACACTTATATCTATTGCTCAAATTTTTTAAAAGTTTCTGAGGATGCATAAGATCTGTTTTCATGTCTTTAGTTGGAGAGAATATTGGCTAAGAAAATTGAAAAGTTTTATCTCAGAGATCCATAGTTCTTGGTGTCTGTTCCCATGATGATCCAGGGCACTTATTTATCCATCTGTTTAATATGCTCTCTCTTCTATATTTGGATATTTGTTTACTTTTTTCAGGTCTGGCAAAGAAAGTTTCCTTCATTTTAGATACTCAAAATAGCACAGTGCATAGCAACTGTCCCTATGCTTTTTATCCCTTCTCTGCACCCAAATGAAGTTTGCTATTCAGCACTTTTTTGTTCTCACTGTTTTAAGAGCTTGCTTTGTATCTTTTTATGAAATACCTGCAATCTGCAATTCATTTTCCACTAACTCAACAAGCCACATGGAAAAACAAAACAAAACAAAACAAAACAAAACTGCAATACTTCGTATTTGTTTGTTTCTTTACTTCGATACTTCTGAAATTACATGTCAAGGGAGAGTCTTCTGAGTTTTATGAGTAGTAACAAGGTGCCCTGTGCTTGTTATTTCTGCACACAGAATGCAATAGCATGCTACGCAATGGGTATGTATAGTGTAAGGAACAGAGTTATTAAATATCCATATCTGTGCACCCAGGGCAGGTATTCTGACTTTTCAGAAGGATTGACCCCTGAATGTATGCCAACTCTTTGAAGTTCTAAACATATCTAATATACATTGAAGGTGGGTTTTTTATTTTTACTTTTTATTTTTTTCTTCTGGACAAAAAAAAAAAGTAATGCTTAAAGGCTGAAAGACTGTGCTGAACAACTAGAAAAAATCGCTTTCAAATTTAGCATTGTTATTTTCTGTAGACTGACAGCATGCTGTAAACTGTCCTCATGATGCTACTTAGCAACAGTGATGCTGAAGTGGCAAGTCAATGAGAGCCACTTAAAACACCGTGCCTGAGAAAAAATAAGCATCATTTTAGGTTGGTGCTTATCAACTCCTTACTCTATAAATAGAGTATGGAAGAATATCAGGTTTTGCTCGTGTCCTGCAGTGGTGCTGTACGTAGCCCATATCACCCTGGCTAACTTCCTATCACTACCAAAGTTTCTTATTTCATTGCTCACGAACTTTTCTGGTTATTCAAGACCAGACATTAAAGAATACAGCCCTCTCTAAAGCTGTGGGTTTGTTTATTTGTTTTTAAACAGGTTAACGAATCATTCTAGCACAAATGTCTAATTCATAAAAAAATATATAGAGAGATTTTGGCAACATAGCTAAAGATGAAAATAAAGGGAAAGGAAAAAAACACGTCATCAAATCACATTTGCCAAATATTTTTGAGATATTACCTTCAAATGCATGTAATCTAAAGACCAAGAGATATTGCTTAAATCACTCGTTTGCAGATAAAAGGTTTGTAAAAACTTACAGACATATAAATAGAAATAACCTTGGCAGTTATTCTAATAAATATATAAGAAAAATCACATTTTATGCTTCTGTGCATGATGTGGTGTCCTATAGAACAGAAGAAAAAAAAATGTCTCCTTATGTACAACAAATTGAATAACAAAGAATTTATATCAGTGTTTGAAGCAACCAGTCTTGACCATTGTCTGAGAGAAGGGGACATTGAACAAATAAAGTAAAATATCTAAAGCACTTTAAAACGAGTGCTGGGGTAGGGGAGATGCTGTAAGCCTATGAAGAATACTCATAACTTCTGATATGCTCCTGAAGTTTTGTAGACAGAATATACCTATATAATATAGAGGTTTACCTATATATATGTATAAGCATCAATGTTCTCAGTTAAACAGACCTTTGATAATTTTACTGTCAACAGCAATTTTATTGTTTTCATTCCTAATGTTGTAAATGTGTTATTAGAAGTTCAGGTTAGGATTCATTTCTGTTTGCAGTTTTCTCTTAGTTATATGTGTACACTTTTTATTACTTAAAAGTGAAGTAAATGCTACTTGTTTTTATTTTACACTGGAGAAGCCTGAGGCAGAATGAGTTACTTGCCTCAGGCTGCGTAGAGAGGCAGTGACAGATTCGGGATTAAGTTATAAGGAATCTATCAGAGTTGTCCCTTGGAAAAGGTATAATCATCACAGATTCTTATTGTAAAGGAAACAATGCATTCCCTGTTTCAGCTAATGGTGGCTCAAGCTAGTCAACCAAAAAATAGCAGTTAGAGTAGATTTTTATGCTGCACTTTTGTAGGTAACTCAACAAAAATGAAAAACTAGATTAAAATTCTCAATCATAATGGTGACATGTTTTTCAATAGAATGTGGCAAAACATGTTATCTGAAACATCAGAGTAGATAAAGGCTTTCCCTGCATTAGGTAGACAGAGATGTGAATTAAATGCAGGGCTGTGAACTCAGCAGTCAGAGCAGAGCCTAGATTTGTCCCATAACTGATTACAACACTGGAAAGTGGACAGAAACCATGATTAATGTCATCTAAGGTCCTTGGATATAGGGCACTGTCAGCACTTGTTTTTCTTTTTCGCAGAACAGTTTAAAATTTCCAGAACTTTCCTTAGCTCTTGGGCCTCCACAGATGTGTTTCTATGAAATGTGTCACAGAACAGTATGGTGGTTTTACGGAGCTGGGCAGATGAGCTCCACAACTGCTGTCTCACTCCTCCCCTGCTCAAAGGGAAAGGGGGAGAAAATAGAATGTAAAGGGCTCAAGGACTGAGATAGGGACAGGTAGATCACTCACCAATTATCATCATGTGCAACACAGACTCACCATAGGGTTATTAATGTAATTAATTGCTTATTACTAACAGACTGGAGCAGTGAGAATCTAAAAGCAAACACCTCCTGCCCCCATCCACCCTCTTCTACCCCGGCCCCCCGCCCCCCCAGCCAGCAGAGGGGAATGGGAAATGGGAGCTGTGGTCAGTCCATAACACTTCACCTCTGTCGCTCCTTCATGGCTTTGTTTCCTCCACTCTTTCACTCTCTGCCCATGCTCCACATGGGGTCCCTCCAACGGGATGCCAAGCTTCACAAACTGAGCCTGTGGGGGCTGCCCACAGGCAGCAGCTCTTCAAGAACTGCTCCCACATGGCTCTGTACCACAGGGTCCATCCCCCAGGAGCAAACTGCTCCAGCATGGGTCCCCCACCGGCGGCAGCTCCCCCCAGGCCCCCTGCTCCTGCGTGGGCTCCTCTCCATGGGCTGCAGCTCCGGCCCAGGGCCTGCTCCTTTGGGGGCTCTCCATGGGCCGCAGCCTCCTCCAGGCCACATCCACCTGCTCTAGCGGGGGCTCCTCCTCGGGCTGCAGCGTGGAGATCTGCTCCATGTGGGACCCATGGGCTGCAGGGGGACAGCCTGCTCCACCAGGGGACTCTCCACAGGCCGCAGAGGAACTGCTGCTGTGTGCCTGAAGCACCTCCTGCCCTCCTGCTGCACTGACCTTGGGGGCTGCAGGGCTGCTTCTCACTCCTCTCTCTCACAGCTATTGTTGCCCAGCAGTTTTTGTTTGTTTGTTTGTTTCCTCTTTCTTAAATCTGCTCTCACAGAGGTGCACACAGCTTCACTTATTGATTCAACTCCGGCCAGTGACAGGTCCCTTTTGGAGACAGATGAAACTGGCCCTAATCACACATGGGGCATCTTCTTAGATTCTTCCTAGCCACCATTCAAAAACCTTGCCATGTAAACCCAACAGAAACAGTTAGAGAAATAAATGTCAGGTCAGGAGAAATGTTTTTTCAAGGCTAGATTGAGTTTCTTAAGCAGCAGGTGACACAGCATGTTGAAAAGGCAAAGTGTAATTCCTGATAGTATATTTATAAAGAAGACTCCATGTTAAAGAACCCCACTCTTATTTTCACCTTACCGGGAAGACTAAGTTAGAAGAGTTTTTTAGTATTTTAAACTTTTTCAGGACTATAAGTGATACTGGCACTATTAGCTCAGGCCTTTCCTTGTGTGTTACATACTCCATCTGCAAAGCCTGCCTCTGCCTGGGTAAACCAATAACATGAAAGCTCTAACCTGTTACATTCCAAAGACTAGCTAAGCAATTCGTCTTACTAGAGGATATTAGATATTATTTTTGTCTTACATACGTACAGGTAGAGAAATAATGCTGTAATATAGGATATTCTTAGAAGTATAAAGAGTATAAAGAGGGTATGGGTTTTTTTGTTTTGTTTTTGTTTTGTTTTTCTGAAAGAAAAGTTAAATTTCACAGGATCTAATCCTAGTGTACTTTTAGTGAAGTACATCTCTGTTGGGCTTTTCAAATATCTAGATATTCTGGAACAAGATTTCCATGTTTGGTTAAGCCTGCAGGCATGTACATATTTTTTTCTCTCCCTTTCTAATTGTAGCAACAATCTGAAGAGGCTATTCAACACATATTATCAATAGTTAATCAAGACTATGTTTTACTTCCCTAGTCAAAGAGAAAACAAAAATGTTATTTTTTTTTTTTCACTAGATATTTGCAAATATTATTTGGAAGCTCAGTTTATATTTTGTGCTTTACATTAAGGAAGAGTAGAGGCATTTCACTGCACAACTTCTTTTTCATTAGGGGATTTATTTTGTTCTTAAACTTTTCAACAGAGTATGTCTCTCAAGTGGAATGATACTGTTGCTCTCAGTAAAGATACCTAACGTGCCTAGTTTGGGTTTTAGTGGTTGGGTAGACAAAGTTAAGTAAGTGGTATAAAGACTGTTAGCAGTCAAAATGCTCAAGGCATTTCTGAGTGTGGAAATACCACGCTCAACTGATCAAAAGTCAGATCACCTAATGTGCTTCACACAGGGAGAAGAGATTGAAGAAATGGAAATTGAGAAAGTGCTTTTTTGATATGTGGAAACTTCCAACTAACCCAGAACATAGACAAAGGATAGGTCACCAATAATCATAGAAGCTGTCCTCCAGAAAAAAAAAGGTGGCAGGTTATTGACTGAGGTCACATGCTCTTCACCAAGCACACACACAAAACAACAACAACAACAAATCTATAGGTTATCCTTTTTTGCCAGACCAGGTAGGAAATATGTTAGTGAAATGGAGAGATGAAAGGTTCATTCTCTGCCTTTCTGTTTTAGTAAATACATATTTGTTTGAGGAAATCCCTCATATCCCTCATTTTTATATCTCTGAGTGAAAATAAAGTTGGGGCAAAGGAGAGATAAATAAAACCAGCTTAATGTGCATAATGAATTTTTACAAAAAGTAAATCAAAATTTTATAGGCTTATATAAGACTTGAAATATTTAGGTTGGGATTCAGCTGCAAGACTTAAATCAGATGTCTACATGTGATTCAATGTGTTATGTATCTAAATTCCAATTATAGACAGTATACTATATTGCTCTTTTGCTGCCCAGCCACTCAGCAGAAATCTCTGTAGTTCTGACAGATATGTAGCACAGAATACATGGAAAGCCTATGCCCTCAGGTGTAGCAGCTGCTAATGAGGAAGAATATTTTACATATTCTGAGATGCTCTATGTGTGGGGAATCAAATAAAACTCCAAGTTTCTATTCTAGCTTGATGTCATCACTCTTTGAAATCCAGTGATTATACCAACTAGATCCCAATCAGTTTTAATGGGAATTTAGACACAGCTTGCCTACACATAAGCATAAATATGTATCTTCCTGTGAGCTGAATGTTATCTAAGGGTTTTTTTTATTATTATTTTAGAACTCGTTTTTCACATATTTAGTTTTGTTTTCATCTCCTATCAGTCTCTTTTTCCAACACTTGTTTATACTTACCAGAAATTATTTCTGATTTGCTTTGCTGCTAGCTTAAGCAGCAATGACTGCCAAGGGATGTGACATTGAGGAGTTAAGTTGACAGCCTCAGAGACTGTTTATCATAACATTGGTGCAGCATCTATCTGGAATATGACACACATTCCTTTAGCTGTAGTTTAAGAAGTTGTGGGGTGGTAGTGCATAAGGTACTCCCTCTGATGTCTGCTTCTGGTCATGTCCAGTGGCTGCAACCTGCTGCTTGGAGTGGCTGTATTAACATTTCCCTTCTTCATACATCTAGCAAAGAGATGAGTTGATTTAAATATATATATATATAATTTTATATTTTCTCATTAGATCCTTCTATTCCAATCTTCTCCCTTTGAAATCCTCTTGCTTTTAATCTGCTTTTACAGGGTGTCACTTCAGGCCTTCAGTCCCTCATTTATTTCTGCTCAGACCAGGTCAAAGACATTTTTTGCATACAGAACTTCAGTAACCTTGCCTCACACCTGGATGCTGCAGTTATTCAAGACAGACATTAAGGAGACACTAATTTAGATTCAAGCCATTAAACTCAGACTGAATGGTCTCTGGCAGGTAATACTCTGGAAAGTAACACCTCCAATATTACTGTGCAAATTACTTGTGGAAATATAAGGCAAATTCAGGGAAGGAAAGATCAAGGTAAAATTTCTTCAGTTGCATTAATCCACTATTACTCAGATGACAAATGACAGGTGTGGTATCCACATGCAGCAAGGTTCATGGCAGAGGCTGAGGATGATGGTTGATACCAGACTAGCTGCAGAGGAAAGTTTAAAAATTCAGAGTACTGGCTTTCAAATAATAGAAATTAGGAGATTAGGGTTAGATTAGGGTTAATTTATAGCTGGTATGGGAGAAGTTCTTCAAACATGTTTTCTTGTTTAATTTACATTTGCTTTGAAGATCTTTCTATTTCTTTTAAAGACTTTAATGTAATTGAAATAATGGTAGACTTTAATATCTTTAATATTCTGTGTGATTTATCCAGCACTGCCATTTTTTTATTATTATTTTTTGCAGATACCTAGTATTGTAGTACTTTTTTTTTTTTTTCTAATCTTGGCAAAGTATTTATGAATTTTCTGCATAAAGTTTCAAATTTATGACACCTTTACCTTAAAGCAATTAAATCTCAGGTATTACATCTCATCTTGAGTATAACTAAAGAATAATTTAAATCTTTTTTCAAATAATAGAAGAGCATTATTTGACAGAAAGGTTTCCAGGGTAATATTTGTAGTAAATGTTATTTTATAAAGCCAAATTAAACTACAAGGCCTGCTGATAGCACAACAACAGCCAAATATCTTTCTTGTAAGAAGTGTCTTTGCAGTTGTGTAAAATATGATATTTTCCCATTCTCCATTTATTATGTGTTTTTTAAGGAGGTGATTATGCAGTGTTGCACAAAAAACTTGTTGTCATCCAATAAATTTAAACTCTACTGCTTTATCTTTATTATTTTTCATTTCAGACCTTTTCACTGGTTGAATGTGTGCTTACACTTGTTGAACAATATAGTTTATAAGCACATATTTTGTTCAGTGTCATACAGAGCACTTTGTGTAACTGGATAGAGAATGAAAAAGCATTAAAAGATGTGATATCACATATTATTTTATTAGACTGATAAAAGCTGACTTGAGAAATGTTTTTCTACAAAAAACAAAGCAATCTATTTTATGTGATGAACATGCGGATGATTTAGTACGACAAGGTGTTGCATTAAGAAAAAGTTTCCATCAATTTCAGTGAATGGGACCCAGAAAGTCTATATATATATATATGTATAAGTCTATATATACATATATATATATATATATATATTTTCCATAAGAGTAGTCCTATCTGTGCTATCCTAAGTGAACATTTTGTCTCCCTCCTTATACAACGAAGAAGAGATCCCTTCTGTATCAGAGATACTGCTGTTCTGTGCCAGGCAGGGACAGAGATGGATTCATGTACATCAGACAATTTACTCCCTCTGGAATCAATTTCTGTGAAAGATTCTTACATGATTCTGTATAGTGACTTTTAGGTGAAATTCAGATGCATCCAAATGTAAATTCCCAGGAGAATAACTTCCAGGTAGATTATACACATCAGTCAAAAAGCTATTTCAGTCATGAAGTTATAGTAAGACTACTTTAACCAAAAGAGAGCATAATTCTTGCCTTCTGTCCTTGAGGAACAACCCGGGACTGAACTCCTGAATTCTGAGAGAGGATTGGCACCTTAGTGGAGATAAAAAGTTCTATGAATTAGAACTGCTAATTTGAGAGCTTGGTTATCGAGTTAGTATTTAGTGTTGTAGTTCTGTACGGTGCAAACAAAGCATCATCTACAGATTTGTCAACTTGGAAAGACTCAGAGATATATTTTGGATGCAAAAAGAATCTTGAATTTGGATTCTTAACTTCAAACTGATGAGACCTAATTCATTGCAAGTTAGAATGCCACAGGATTGTAATCATTGTCACAGCCATAGCTACAAAAATATTCTTCCATATTTTGAAGTTGGCTAGTGTTGGCTAGGCTTCAAAAGAATATTCTAAGAAAGTATTTAGCTTCTGTGGGACTTGCAAGTGAAAGTATGAGTCAGATAAACATGAGTTTCATGAATACTGGTCATTAATTTTCAGATCTATGTATACTTTTTTGTTTGTTTGTTTGTTTGTTTCCCTTACCTTCCTTTGTCAGCAGAGAACAGCTGAATGGCAGAGCTTGCAAAGGAATGAGTGCATCTGAACTGATTATATGCAAATTTAGTCTAGATGCTAAAAGTGGTCCTTATATAAAGACCAAAAAATAGTGTTCTGGTAGCAACAATGGAAGAAGCTAATGGTTATACTGAATGAAGAGGAATTGCTTAGGTGGTTACCTTTCATAACACTGAACTGGACTTTGTGATTTGAGTGATTTCTTTTAAGACCCAGTTTCCCATGAAGTAGGATACCACAATTTCATGAGGGACCTCTTTCCAATCATAAACTTTTTTGCTCTTTCCTTGTTCAGTCACTTGTTAAGCCTGTGTGCCTCAAAAAGTGCCGCTATAGATGAATGCATGCTGAATTGAGGTACAATTAATTGAGCTATTATCGCCCTGGGAAATAAATCATTGTGCTTGGTTGTAGGATATAAATGAGGATAATCAATAAAAATTGCTTTTTTCGTAATGGTTTTAATGATAAAAGATATTGTTCTGAGGAAACATAAGGAGCAGAACTACTTAATCACATTAGGAGGTGTTAGCAGTACCAGTGACATTTGGAATATACAGGTTCCTAATACAACCTTTACTTGCAAAATCTCACCTCAAACTACTTATGCTAACTTCATAAGTATAGTTTTCATCCTCCTCACTTTCATTGTCTAACAACAAACATGACTGTTACACAGAGGAAAGGGAAAAGATGACCATATTAGAAGATACATGTTTTTTTGAGATACTGGGTGATTAGAGTTGGTTGGTATCTTTCCCTTCCACAAAGGATAACACATTTTTCATTTTCCTATTGACCTTTCTAGTGGAGGCTCAGAGGTGTGTGGAAGCCTTGTCAAGGCATCAATAAAATCTTTTAATCATCTTGTTCTCTTCAGCTCACTGTAGCATTCTGTCTGAGATAGATATAAAGTTCTGTAATATCATATGGTGAATGCAGTAATCCCGAAACTTATTCCTTCTGAGCAACGAGAGATGAAGGATTTATAGGTGCCACGAGATTCAGTTTAATCAGTTTTGGACTTTTTTAGTTTAGCCTACACCTGACTCTTAGTCAAGTGTTGCTGAAGAGTTTAAATAGAGCTGGTTTTATATTCTGCAATTGCTTATAGGATTTCTCACCAAATTATATTTACTGCAGTTCTGTACATCCATCTGTACATCACCTTTGTATTTTACATGTTCATATTGTTGAATCTTAGCACAGATTAAAGTGATTAGATTGATATTCATAATTGGTAGTGATCCCAAACTAATAATGTATATACATCATTCAATACCTTCCCCTGTGAATACTGGACAGTCTTATGCCGATTTAAAGACTTTCTGAACCACCTCATAGTGTCTAACTTGTCAAAGAAAATGCCAGTTCCTGGAAGAGACTTCTGAGGTCTTAATATAATCTTGAGGACGCTTAATACTCAGTGACTATTTTGTACTTTACTGCATAAACTGTGTCTTTTTCCATACTGTTATTTACCAGAGAAGGGGTTCCTAAAAGTAGTTTATTCTGCACCTTCTAGCAGAGAAACTAGGGGTGCTCAGATCCTAGGACTCCATGTCCATCACTTTTTGTCACCTAGGTCTGATCTAACCGGAACATCCTCTGGCCTCAGGAGTCCACAATGTGATTATAAATGAAAGCTGTTAGGCCAGTCTTTGTGTGGGATTTGAGGGAAGCATTTTCCACCTGTCACTTTTACTGAGTACAGTCCAGCAGCTCTAGCAAATTGTACAAAACAGATTCATCAATGCACTGCAGGTCCCCTCACATCATATGCTTTGGGCAACAAATTGGAGTGCAGTGGAGAATGTGAAGAGATGACATATTCCAGTTCAGCTAGGTCTCTCCTTTGGCTTGAGTTATAACATCATCAAATATGTTTGGATAACTGAGTCCCAAGCCTTCCTTTTGTGTTACAGAAATTCTCTTCTGACCTATCACAGCTGTGCACAGCTGTGCACAGTTCTCTGCACTAGACACCAGAAATGGAAATCCATTCTTCCTTCAACCCTTTAGCAAGCAAATAGCAATTAGATCATTAAATCTAATCTAATAGTCATAACTAAACCACATTGGGCTCTAAGGCAGAAATGTCATCACCTATGCATCACTCCTGGCTTTGATCCAAACGCTGTAACAATTAGCTTGGGCAAGGTTTCAGTGTACAATTACTATACAGCACAGTTTAGGTGAGCTGTTGAGCTGTACTTCTAAAATGCATGCTTCAAGTTCAAGTCAAGTCTGGAGACCTTCAGAAGGCAACTTTACAGGCTTCATCCTGATAGCTGCTGAACAAGATATCCTGAACACTGGGCAGAGTTTGTTTGTCTGACTTGTATGGTGGAGAGAGCTTGAGCTGCAGAATGAGTTTAAACCTTTTGATATAAGAATGCATATGAAAACCAAAATATTTAAATAGTTAAAGGTCTCAATTAAATAAAATATTTTAAAGTGTTGAACATATTTTAAGTATTTTGGATTTTGTACCTAAGCAACATTTCTTCTGCTTGCGTTCTTCCTAAGTAGTTTAAGCTGGGAATATTTAGGCTTAATGTATTGCAAATCCAAATTTCATTTCATTTTATTTCATTTTATTTTCTAGGAGTTGACTCAAGTAAGTGATTTAAGCTTTTAAGATCAGTATTTAATTTTTCTCAAGGTAGTAAATGCATATGATTAATACATTTTTTTTTTTTTTTCTGGAAAAAAAACCCTTTTGCTTACAAAGTACATGTGGAATGCTTTTTTGTCTTTGTTTCTTTGTCTTTCTTCAGGAAGATAGGTTCTAAATTTCTGCTTGGATTTGTAAAGGGAATATTGTATATAAGAATTGCTAAATTGCTATATTCCTGTTCACATTATCCATAGACAGCAACTTTCCTAGGTTTTCCTTATATATCTATATATTCATATATATATATATATATATATATATATGAGACTTAATCCACCCTATTAGCATTAGAATAATCATTAAAACATGCTAGTGTCTTGTTTTACTTTTCTGGCAAGGAACAAAACAGTCTTAATGTTATTTCAATTGAAAGAGTCTCTCTTAGTGAACCCAGGCATAGGTTTCTTCTGATTTACCAGGAGGAATTTCCATCAGAAGAGGTTCACTGAGAATTTCCTTTTAAGCTGACTTGCAAATATGTTTTATGGACCAAATACATTTAGAATTACTCAAGCAACATGACAAAGTGTGTGCTATTTCTACTGCTTGACAGTATTAGTATACCAATACTGTAATAGTGGAGGAGATTAAAATAGTCAATGAGAACTCCACTAGTCAAAAACTGTTGTTGTTTTTTGAGTGAATGCATATTCACATGCACCTAAACACTTTAGACTGATGCTTTTATTCCCTATAATAGTGCTTTTAGAATTCCCCTGTCCTGTCTGTGGTACATCCAATAAATGGAATATGAAGGGGCTCTGATGCCAATCTTGCCTTAAGCTCCTCTTATCCTTGAGGATTTCTCATAACTTTAAAAACAGCAAAGCACCCTAATGTGTCACAGAATGGATATGTCTTAAAGTGTATAGGGTAGAGTGGCAGTTTAACCCTGCTGGCAGTTGAACTCCACCACAGCTGCATTCTTGCTCCTCCTCCTCAAAGGAAAAGGGAGAGAAAGTATGATGGAAAGAGCTCAATGGTTCAGATAAGGACAGGGAGATCACTCACCAACTATTATCATGGGCAAAACAGACTCAGCATAGGGATATTAATATAATGTGTTGCCTATCACTAGCAGACTAGAGCAGTGAGAAACTAAAATCAAATTAAAACCACTTTCCCCCATCCACCCTCTTCTACGTCCTCCTGCCAAGCGGCATAGGGGAACAGGGAATGAGGAATGCAGTCAGTCCCTAATGCTTCATCTCCCCTTCTCCTTCATGGTCACTCTCTGCCCCTGCTCCATGTGGGGTCCCTCCCACGGGATGCTGTCCTGCCCAAACTGAGCCTGCATGGGCTGCCCACAGGCAGCAGCTCTTAAAGAATTGTTCCCACATGGCTTCATACAACGGGGTCTATCTGTCAGGAGCAAACTGCTCCAGCACGGGTCCCCCACAGGTGGCAGCTCCACCCAGATCCTGCATGGGCTCATCTCCATGGTCTGCAACTAAGTGAATAGCAATCTCTTCGTAGTGAGTAACAATAAAGTACCAGCAAACAGAACAAAGCAAAAATTGTAGATATTTCAGTATTCTGCAATCAGTAGAAGTTATGAGGTGGAATAGTGATAGGCTACCTTCCTGCTGGATTTTTTTGACTGTTAGTGATTCTGAAGATCTGATTATTGGAATGGAATCTTCTTGTGTTTACATGTGGAAGCAGAAAAGTAAGAAATCAACTGAGAAAAACTTAAAATTCAAATTTTTCCACTCAAACCGACAAAAAGCATACTATTTTCTAAGAAAAAGATAATAATGTATAGTAGATTTAAAGTCTTTTTTTATTTCCAGCACTTCAACTTATGAAAGCCTTTAAGAATTCTGGTAAATTCCAGAGCTTTGCTTTTGAAGCAAGATGTATTTTTCACGTTCCTGTGCTGATAAGTCATTAGTACTATGCATCATCAATAGAGCATTTTACTCTGTGTCCCTCGGTTATATTGGAGAGATGTTCTTGTTAACTGTTTTTTGTTTTTGTTTTTGTTTTTGTTTTTTAAAATGACATACAATTCAGCCAATAATGTTAACTCAGAGCAAGAATAATAATACAGTAATTGTTGCAGGGGAAAAAATAAAGCAGAGATCTAAGTTATCCAGATATCCCCTATGCCTGGTATGTCAGACTTAGTCTGCTGATAAATTACTCTGACCTCTCTACAATATTATAGTTCTACATTCGGGGTTAAGCTGAGGCAGGGGAAGTTTAGGCTTGACATCAGGAGGGGGTTCTTCACAGAGAGAGTGGTTGCACACTGGAACAGACTCCCCAGGGAAGTGGTCACTGCACCGAGCCTGACTGAGTTTAAGAAGCGATTGGACTGTGCACTTAGTCACATGGTCTGAACTTCTGGGTAGACCTGTGCGGTGTCAAGAGTTGGACTTGATGATCCTTAAGGGTCCCTTCCAACTCAGGATATTCTATGATTCTATGATTCTATGAATTGTAGCATTGTTTTAAGAACAGGTATATTTCTAGCCATGTGAGTGCAAATAAAATATTTTGAAAATATTTTGAAGTAGATGTAGTTTTTCAAGCCTACTGATATATTATTCTGAGAACTGACTATTCTCATTCATATGAATTGGATTGTAGTGTGGAAAACATAGATAATACAACTAAATACAAGAAGTTTAAGAGGTACCAATTTAAAAAAAAAATGGAATATGCTCATCATCAATCAGTTTCTTGTGGTTCTAGAGCAAGATTTAGTTTTCTGGTGAATTTAAAGCAATGTTGAAATACAAGATCAGAAAAAGAAATACTGATATTATGAAAATTAAGTGTTAAATACTTACTACAAGTGACATTGCTAGTGTTATCCCACACAGAATCAGTTTTGCAATTTTCTGGGCATTCTGATCTTTTATATTTTTATCAGTTTAATTATTATACTTAATTTGTTTCCAGTAAGAAAAGTTCTATAGAAGCCTATTTTCAAGAAGATTGGAATCTCAAAAAGAAATGTGAGATTTTAATCTGTATTTGTAGATACTATAGGCCTGGACTAGCATTTAGTTCATCTCTTATACATTCTTATATTTATATAAGCAAGTTAAGGTATGAAACTGTTCTTTGATTTTTAAGCCTAAAAGCATTACTATTAATATCTAGTTTGACCTCCCCTCCTCTTAAACTAACCAAGTTTTTAACTAGTGAATTTCAGGATTTATTCCATAATTTCTAGTTGAACTAAAGCATGTTTCTTTGGAAAAGTTTCAGTCTTGATTTAAAGACCTTACAATACAATGGAGTATTTATCACAGTCCTTTGTTATCTGTAAATAATTCATCATTTTAGTTTAGTTAGAATTTCACTAACATCAGTTTTTCAACACTGAATCTTGTCAGGTTTTGGTTTTGTTGTTGTTTTCTATGAGATTAGAGCTTTCTGTTACCAAAGTATTTGTCGTGTAGATTATTGCAAAACATGACAAAATTATTTCTTAAGCTTGTCTTTGATAAATTACATTAATTGAGCTCCATTTGGTCACTCAATGTAAGTATGTAATCAGACAAATTCTGTAGGAACCTTTCATGGCCATTCTAAGCAAATATGACACTTTTTTTTTTTTCATTGAGTGAAAATTAAATTATAGAATGGTTTTTTTATTATTATTATTATTATTTAAAAATGAGAAATTAGATACATTAGATACAAATTAGATGCAAACACTTTGTAAGGACTTACAATGGATTTTCATTGTAAAGCTATAAATGGTATCTTAAAGAAAATTAGAAAAGCTGATGCCTGCTTAAAGGGAAAGATGAAGATAAAACCACGGTGAAATAAAAGACAAAGTATATGTTCAACTGGTAGATAATTTGAGTGATTAAAAATATAGTACCTTTGCAAGTAAGGGTTTTTTTTCTAGACATAGATGTAGGATGATCATCAAAAGATCTTATGACCTTTTAAATGAGAATGGAATAAAACAAGTTCACACCAAATATCCCAGTCTTCCAAGGAAAAGCAAAAGAATAAATAAAGGATGGTTTTGCATCAGTTTATAATACGTTTATGGAGTTCACCTGTTTTAGAAGCTTTTTCAGAAAATGCTAAGCACTTTTAGCTGTCCCTCATCTGTACAGCATTTTTATTAGTAATTATATGACTTTTTAAATTGGTCTAATGTTTATATTTCCATTTTATCCATGTGCAGCTGGTTCCACAGTTGTCATGTGATTAATTTTTTCTCCAAACAAGTATCTAAAAGTAGCATTTTATCTTTTTATATATATATATAATTTTAAATTTTGGATTATATCATATTTACATTTAATTTAATTTACTTCTCACAAAGAATAAACTTTCTAAATAGTAATGTATGTTTGGGTGTTTGCTCTCAGGATAAATGCTATGTCCTCTGATCAATCATTGTTTTTCATTTTGACCCACTGGTAGTGAATAGAAAGACCACAAATAGATCTCTAGAATATAAAAACTTCAAATAGATCCCTGGAAGGCCACTTTAGATAGGGCTTTGAGCAACCTGATCTAGTGGGAGATGTCCCTGCCCACAACAGGGGGGTTGGAACTAGATGATCTTTAAGGTCCCTTCCAACCTAAATCATTTTATGATTTTATGATTTCCTAGGACAATTCCTAGCCAATAAATCAGTATATGCATTGACTAACTAGAAAACCTTGGCTATCTGGCTTTTTTTTTTGCTTGAATTTGTCCAACTTACCTTTGGTAATACACCTCAAAGGGAAACAATTGATATGATCTATTGACGTCTTATGAGCAAAAAATTGTGAGCCTTAACTAATGTTCAGTTTCAAAGAAACTTCCTGGACATGACTGTGGTGACCATTACTGGAGAAATATGACTTTTGCTATGAACTATCATCTACTTTATTTATGTTGAGTGTATATTAGCTACAGTCTGGGAAACTATTGAAGTGAAAAAAAATAAAAGATGTGGGGAAACTAAATAAAAGAGTATCTAAATAGTTTTTTTTTTTTTTAATGAATAAATAATTCTTATTACATACAAAGACAGATAACTTTCACATGGCTGAATGTACCTCATGTCCCAAGTACTTGGAAACTGATCCCTTGGGAAAACACGAGCTCTGGATCTTTTCTGATAGAATAGGGTAAAGTACTTTAGGCTATACACATATGTGAATAAAAATGTATTGGGGTTCACCAGTTTTGAAGGTTTTGAAACTTGAGTTTTGATGGTCTCTTAGCATGGTCTTGAAGATGTAAATGATGTCAAAACTTAGAGTTAAGATATAGCTTAAGTCACAATGCAAATATTCCCATATCCCCTTTGTGTGATTTTTACAAGTTCTTTGAACTCCATTGCCAATGAAGTTTAATTCTAGTAATGATTTTCTTTGCCTGGGAAACAAGTATTCTGATGGAGAATTTGTTTTTGCTTCTTCTTGTTGTTGGTAGTGCAAAGGGAACTGTTGAACTGTTCTTATTTAGCAAGGGGTAATGGATCATGTGAGGTATTACAGTAATGTAACATGAAGGAAGTGAAAAATGATTTCACAAAATAAATTATTTCCATGAATTTGTATTAATTTTCTTTACAGAAAATATATATACATTTAAGAAGGATTTGTATGTACTGAAACATGGTAGGTTTGTTTGTTTGGTTGGTTGGTTGGTTTTTATGGACTTACTCAAAAAGGGAGTCTTGTGCTGAGGACAATGCAGAACACAGCTCAGACACAACCTAAACAAGCAGTGAAGTTAGTACTAATGACATAGACTGATATAAAAATTACCCAGCTCATAGAAAAGTCCTGTTATGGCACAACATATGGTTTCAAAGATTATAGAATATTCCCTCCCCCCCACCCGCCTTTGGAATTACTTCTTTGAGGAAACAAACCATTCTTGACAGAGTTAGAAGCTTACATGAATAACACATGCAGATGCTGTTTCTTAATTTAAATGTATTTTCCATAATGTATTGCTGTTCTGCTTCAATGCTACAATGTAAATACCATGTTATCTTTATTACTATTCTAAACCTTTTAAAGTTAATTGATGTAGAAGATTAGCCATACTCTATTTCTGCTAGTAGGATTATTTTCTCTCTTCATGTTTGCAGGAGTAATTTTTTCTCACAATCTAAGAGAAACACCTTTATAATTAAAGGTTATTATTGATTGCCCTTATTAAGTATTTTAAAATATAGATGTTCCATCTATTAATTTTGGTCAGGTGATTTAAAACAAGGGGTTTATTGACCGATGCAGCAGTTTTCCTCTTTTGTATAAATTGTCAATATGGAGATTTTGGATCTCAAAGACACTAAGAGATCCTTTGAGTCCATTACAATCTAGTGTGTTGAAGTAATTAGTACATAGGGGAAAAAGCCTACATGCTAATAATTTTTAAGAAAATTTAAAATTTCTTTTAAAACTTCTTAAGAAGTTTTAAAAACTTTTTCAGATGAAAAGGTTACCGATTCTTAGTTAGAAGTCCCTTTCAATTAATTGTCTCTATTACACCCACAATAATCTATATAATGTTTGCATTCTTTGGGTTGAGAATAAAAGTAGAGAGGAAAGGAAGAGAGCTCCAAAAAACTTTTCTTACAGTTGTTCCCTGCCCAGTTATAAAGTCTTAGAAATATGGCATTTAAACAGAAAACATACAAACATACTGTGGAAGTACATTCAGAAACAAGTCACGTTACAGGCTCAGTTAGACAGTGTAATATCATTCATTACACATGCTTGAATAGAGTCATTCATGCCAGGATTCAAGATAGATTTGTCTTTTGCCTCACATAACAAAGAGTTCCACTTTTCAACTCCAGTTTGTTTTTTTTTTTTTTTTTTTCAACACAAAATTGAAAGCAATGCTATAAAGGGACCTCAAAATGCAATAGGTATTGCAATTATTGATCATGAGGAAGAACAAGGGAAAGGGTTTCCAAGCATGGACTGCATCCTAAAATTTAAATTACTTATTTGAAGAAAACAAATTTAAAAGCTTAAATTCTTAGGGCAATTACATAAAAAGTATGTAATTGATGCCATCTGAATTAGGCAGAGATTTAATAACAAATTTATATCTTTCTTTTGGGGAACAACACACATAATTGAAATTCTGGATATTGCTTCTCTCAAAATGTTTGTGGTATGCACTGCCTTCCAAAGGAATATCAACTGAATAGAGGTGATTGCCAGATATCCCTCCTACTAGCTTTCCTCTGCAGTTTACATTTACTACTACAGATTGTTAGAGAGGATAGGTTTCTGATGGACTTCAACTGTTTTGCAAGTTGCAATAACTAAACCTTGATTACGTATTGATATGATGAATGCATTCTTTCGGATAGGATTATTTTCATATATTTTGTTTAATAAAAACCACATTGATGCTTCCATAAACTTGTAAGAATGAACTCCATACAGGTCTTTTTCTTCTACTCAGAGCCTACCCATTTTCCTTGCCTCCAGCTGCAGAACCCTTGCCTAATCTTCTTCACTCTTCCAAGTACATATCAGAGCTTTATTCTGGCTTCCACCCCTCTGTTAAGGGTTTTTCCTTCCTTCTTAGATAAACTGTTAAAACTCATTTTATTTTTTATAGCATGTCTATTAGGAGAGTTTATTTATTTATTTATTTATTTTAAAAAGTGTGTGTAATCCTTGTTTGTGCATTTGATGATTCAAGTCTTGTTTTTAACTTACCCAAAGCATGCAGCAAAGGGGTGTGACAATTCTCTTTCACTCAGTTTGGGTCATTTGCAATTTACACTCTGGCCTAAAGAGAGTCTTAGAGATGAAGGCTGCCAACACTCCAGCTGAATACACCATGTCTTATTTTCTTTTTTGTTAACAAACCTGTTGCTTTGGACCCATAATAAAGCCCAGCTGTAGCTGAATTTCATTTAGGTCTATCAGATCCTCCTTTATATTAAGATAGTGGTACTGGAAATATATTTTTAACCATGTGATTTCTACCATCAGTTAACTCAAATTCTGCCTTTCATACATGTGCATATTATCTTATTATATCTGTGAGCTAATATAGTCTCAGTTCTATTTGTAAATCAAATTCTATTTATGCATTTATTTCTGGCAGAGAACAATGGAAAATGAGAATGGGGAGTCCTTTTCAGAATTTTGTGTTTGTCTTCATTCCTGGTTAGAGAACATACTGTAGGTGTTGCTTTTTATCCAGAGACCTGCAGAAACTGATCTGAAATGAAACTTAAAGCTTGGAAATGGATCCTGTGAATTTAGTCCTCCAATGTTGAAGCTGTACAATAGCAGAATTATCTTTAAATAAAGCCAGGACTACTGCACAAAAAGGACAACATCACCCCATTGAACTCATTTGCAAAAGAAAAATGCATTAAAAGGCATTTTAATGCCTTTTTAACTTTGTAGTTAAAATATAAAAGCTTTTTCTTCCAAATTGGGGCTGCTAAACTAAGCTCAACTTTGCAGCTAAAATAGAATGGTTTAATCCTACACCACATGAAAGGAGAATGTCAGCAATTAAATCAGACTAGAAAGCTTTGTTAGTGAAGGAATGCCTGGCTGGAACTTGCCCTCAAAGGCTTTACAAGGAAAACAGTCATTTATTTAGGCAATCTTTTGACAAAATATAAAAGAAATAAACTGATAATGGATTGGCACTTCAGGGGAATCAAAGGCTTTTAATAAGACTGCCCTGGACCACCCTCCTCCTCCTAAATATAAAACTCTCTGTGATGTAACCTTCCAGTAACCTTGCTGGGATTCATGGCAGTGTGATTCACCAGGATACCCCCATTCTTCTCCTTTCAGGCACCTGCTCACATGGCTATTGGCAATGTCAGAATGGCAAGTGTTACAGACCAGAACAAAGCTGTGATTTTGAAGACAACTGTGGGGATAATACAGATGAGAGTGAATGCGGCACTTCCTGCACCTTTGAGAATGGCAGATGTGGCTGGCAAAATTCCCTGGCAGACAATTTTGACTGGGTGCTTGGGGTCGGCTCACCTCAAAGTCTAAGACCTCCCAGGGACCACACGCTTGGAAATAGAACTGGTATGTTGTCAGTTCACAAATGAGATGTAATTGTTTTCATGGATCTTCTCATACCTCCTTTCAGAGGCAACAGGGGAGTTCTACATGTCTAATTAGGGTGTCATTTTTAATAAATGGCATGTGTAACAGTATCGAAGTATGAATTACTGTTGTAAAATGACTTTAGGTTAGGAAAAAAAATGATTCTCAATTGTTTCTCCTTTAAGTATTTCTCTATGAGTACCACAAGATAATTTCTTCAGAGAGGCATTTGATCTGGCTGCAGCCTGCAAGGGTGCAGAAGCTCAGATATGAGATCCACTGGGTCCCAGTCCTCCAGAGCTCATTTCCAGGAAGCTCCAGTTCATGTCAGAGTGTGTAATGCTGTTCTGAACATAAGGAAAACAAGCAAACAAACAAACTGGTATACAATATTTTGCATACTGTGTATTAGTACTTCTGAGTGACAACAAAATTACTTATAACAGAGAGGTGTTTTTTAAAGGGTTTTTTATTTTTTAAAGGGTTTTTTATTTTAAAGGGTTTTTTATTTTTTTAAATAATACATTTTAATTTCTCCCTGATAATTAATTAAAGAGAACGCATGTGAATGCTTTTTTATCTTAGGAAAATCCTTTATTCTCCTTAGTCATATCTAGTGTGACCTGATGAGAGATGGATAATGGCTATTTAGGAGTTAAGAAATTGTCTGAAATTTTAAAGTTACCCACAGTGACTATTTATAGTTCAATTTGGGGTAATTTTTTAAAAAATACATTTAAATAAACACATTTCTCTTATAGGCAACAGTGCAGCTCCTTGGCTAGTTCTGGTGAAGCAGCCTCTTCTCATTCTTGCTACAGGCTCCATGCCTTCTTGCTCTGCCTTTGAGGTTCCAATAGCCCAGGCAAAGTTGTTACTGAAGCTGAGCTCAGACTTGATCTTAATATGAAATATGCCACAGCAGGGTTGCATGAAGGTGTAGGGTGTGTATTTAGTAGTTGTTGAATACCTGCATGAATTCCTCTGAAGGACGTAATTAAATAAAACCAAGGATATGTAGGGATTGTCTTTTATTTATCTTTAAAATTATCTGTTTCTGGTACAACACAGATTTATGCATGTCTCCACAGTACAAAAATAACATTAAACTGTTGGAGAGTGTCCAGAGGAGGGTGACGAAGATGGTGAAGGGCCCAGAGGAGAGGACTTATGAGGAGTGGCTGATGTCACTGGGCCTGTTCAGCCTGGAGAAGAGGAGGCTGAGGGGGGACCTCATCGCGGTCTACAACTTCTTCATGAGGGGAAGTGGAGAGGAAGGAGACCTTTTCTCCATAAACACCAGTGAGAGGACCCACGGGAACAGGGTTGAGCTGAGGCAGGGGAAGTTTAGGCTCGACGTCAGGAGGAGGTTCTTCACCGAGAGTGTAGTTGTGCACTGAACAGGCTCCCCAGTGAAGCAGTCACTTCACCGAGCCTGTCTGAATTCAAGAAGAGATTGGACTGTGCACTTAGTCACATGGTCTAAACTTTTGGGTAGACCTGTGCGGTGCGAGGAGTTGGACTTCATGATCCTTATGGGTCCCTTCCAACACGGGATATTCTATGATTCTACTGTGTCTGTGTTGTATATATTGAATTGGCTCTAAAAAATTTTTTTTTTTTTTTTTTTTTTTGTCTTGTTATCATGCTCTTAAATATCACAGAATCTTATCATAGAATGGCTTGGGTTGGAAAGGTCCTTAAAGATCATCTAATTCCAATCCCCTTGCCATGTGCACGAATGCTACCCAGTAAATCAGGTTGCCCAGGGCACCATCCAACCTGGTCTTGAGCATCTCTGGGAATGGGGAATCCACAACATCTCTGGGCAACCTGTTCCAGAGCCTCACCACCCTCTGAGTAAAAAATTTCCTCCTAATCTCTAATCTAAATCTCCCATTTTAGTTTTAAACCATTTCCCCTTGTCATTATCTGCCTGAGCAAAAAGTTGCTCTCCATTTTTTTACAAACCACCCTTAAGTACTAAAAAGCTGCAATAACAACACGCTGAAGCAGAATTCATTTCACTTTTGACAGCTTTACTGTGGCCAAAAGTTTAAAGCTGATGGTTGTATTGTTAGAACTTATAGCTCTTAATAAGTGTGTTCATCATGAGGGAACCAAAACAAAATTCAGTTCAGTCTCTTATGGGATAGAGACTGCATTATTCAGGGATTCTTCTGGTCCTCGCATAAAGAAAGAGGGATTTCAATCCTTACTTCCAATACCACAGTTCTTAGCTTGCACCTAGCAATTGCTTATTTCTGGCTCCCCTAATTGGTGCCTTAGTTTTTGAGATTAAATTGTTGAGAATTTACTTAGAATTAGAATTATCCCACTCTCATTATTAAGGAACTTCCAATTACCTCCTAGCCAAGCTTGGCTAGCCATGACCAGTTGGCAGGACAACCAGCCCACAACTCTGGTCCCAGTCTTCAGATCCCAGGACCTTTCAAAGCATACTACATCTCGAGTCTGCCCCTCACTCAAGTTTCCTTCCAAAGAAGACTGGTAATTTTTAATTTGCTTGCATGTTTCCCTCTAAACAGAAATCATTTTCCTAGTATAAAATAGTATAAAATAGGTGTTAATATAAACATCAACATGTGAAGCACTAGATCCATCCTAGCCAAATCTTCCTAGTAAACATCAACACCATGTTAAGGTGTGATTTTGATATCTCATGGTGTTTATGTATGTGACTGTTTTTAACACACAAAACAGCGGATGTGGAAAAAAGTAAAATTGCATTTGTGTTTTCTAAGTATTTTTAAAATAAAATATTTATCTCAAAGATGTCACTACGCTTGTTAAGACTATGCTTGTCCTCAGGGATGAAGCAATGTTCTCATCCCCTAATATGGCAAACATCTATAGACATAAATGACCTAGAGAAGTGTCAAAGTTAGAATGAACCTTTTTTACTCCATGTGGCTTTTATCTCTAATTCATATACAAAATTCAGTTGATGTGCATTTATAATTTGTCAGTGTACTGTTTATACAATGGTTATATTATGTGAACTATACATTTCCTTTGTTCACACAAAGGAAAAAAAAAAAATAATGTGGAAACTTGCAGTATTTATTATACTTCTGATTAAAATATAAATTATTATATTATATATAATTATATTATATATATTACATTATATTATATATATAATTTATAATATATATAATATATATATTATATAATATATACAATATAATAATATATAATTGTATATATTATTATATCTATAATAATTATTATATTATTATATATCTGATTAAAATTATACTTCTGAAATAAAATAATGGAAAACTCAAGGAGCATATCAGTTTCAGAAAATATTAACTGTAAACATCTGGTTTTGCAACTTCCTCTGACTAAATAATTTAGATCTGAGTTAATATTCAAATAATAACGAGTACAGATGGCCAAAAGTAATGGGAATCCTAAGGGATACCTAATGATTTGTATATGTTTTTTTTTTTTTTTTTCTATGGCTTGACTTGCTATTTTGAAGGTCATCTTTCAGAAAAAATAAATCCTGAAATTTATCACTGTGTGGGCATTATATGATGTACTGTCAAAATAGTAACTAGTGCTGTTGAACAAGGAGATGTGATCAAGGTAGCTGGGAAACATGGAACTATTATCTGTTCCCAGCTTATTCCTGATATAACAAGCATACAAGGAAAATTATTGGGTAATTCTTTAACCAAGGTAGAGGTTCACTAGCACAGGATGTATTTGGGAACCATTTCATATCTCTCTTCATTTGTATTGCTAAATTTTGGTCATGGAATCTAATTTGAATGTCAAAGACATTTTTTCAGGAATACGTAATTTCATTTCAGGAAAATTCCTATATCTTGAGGCCACTGCAATAGGGCTAAAAGATGAAAAAGCCCATGTGAAGAGTTCCAGATTGAAAGAGTCAAGTGGGAGTTGTGTGATGAGCTTCTGGTACTTTAAGTCATCAAAAGCCTCAGGATGTATTCAGGTTCTGATTAAGGTAATAAAAAATATGTCTTCTTTTGAATACCTGGTATCTGTTAAGATGTATGTGCTTCAGCAGAGTAGTTTGGCTCTGTTAGACTGTTTGGCTCTGTTAGTAGTTTGGCTTGTAGACTGAAAGAGCTCACACTGGTTGTGTCTCCCAGGCACCCCTTAGTGCAGCTCTGGTTTTATTTTTATTATTATTTTTATTATTATTATTATTATTATTTTGTTTGTTTGTTGCTATTCCAGTCTCTTAAAAATGCTCTTGCCATTTCTCTTCCAAAATATGTTTCTCTGAAAAGCCACACAAAAACTTTTTAAAACTTCTTTCCATTAGTTCCCATTATTTCCACATATAGTACCTTTCTCTTTGACACTCTCCATGTCAGAGCTGTTTTATTATTTTGCTGTCATATGTATTGGTAGCTATATGTTTGCAACCCTATAATTTTGATAGAACAATAACCACCAAAAAATAGCAACCAACACAAAGTAGGAAGAAAATGCAGAAGTATGCATGTATTAAATTATGTTTCTTTTTATGTAGACAGGCACAGAATACATAATTGGTTTTCTTTAGAAATGTAATTTTCTTCACTAATTGTGGGATGACATAAAACATGAAAGAAAGCAAAAGCTATTTCAAATTATTCAGTTACAAATAAAAACTAGTACCTTTGAAAATTGGCCATGCTGTTTGTTGCATGTTCAAGAAAAAACACTAAATGCTTGTAAAAGTAAGTGTTAAACTATTTTAAACTATTTTATTGTAAAAAAATACAGAAATATATTATCAGTGTAGCAAATGTGTATATTTCAACTCCCTGTGCATGCTATATGACCATGGGGCATTTAAATAGTATTCCAGTACAATGGCCAAATATGCCAATTTTAGATGCAACAGAAACTTTTGCAAATGAATTTGTATATTTGTGCTTACCTGTATCTGTACAGGAAGTGCTCATTATCCAAGTTCAAATCAATGGTGCAATTTATTTGCCACAACCTTCTCTTCAGTTTCTCTAATAGAATCTTGGGATATAAATTGTTTTGGTGAACTGCATTGATTTTTTCTGTTTGATTTCCAATGAACATATTAACTACCTTAACTTTTGTGTGTTATATAGAATTTCCTAGATCACGATCTGTAATATTTCCTTTTTCTCTTGGTTTTGGGAATAATTTTGTTTTCTGTTTCTTTAATGCTTATTATGAAACATTGACCCTAATAATAGTCTTAGTAAGCTTTTCAGACATTATTTTAATATTTAAAATTATCCCTGTGTCCACTGAGCTTAAAGGGATTTAAAAGACAATGTAAATGGAAGATGTTTGAATAAGGATTTATTATAGTTACTTGTTTTATTTATTTATTTATTTTAATGCAGGCAAGAATTCTAAATGGAGTTAGAAGACATTATTCTCATTAGTACTGCATCCTAGACAGTTTCAAAGATCAGCCTAGTTTACCCATTTTGTTGTTTATAAACATTTGCATATCAATACTCTAATCAGAGTTTCTATTTTACAGTGTCTTTAAGACTAAGGTCTAATTGACCAATATGTAGTCATGGTCAGAACTTTCATACTGAAGGTTCTCCTTCTAGTTCAAACTACCATACTAATGTATCTCCATCAAACTTGACTTGAAGTTAAGTTAATGTAAGTGGAAGCAGATCTATTGATCTGCTGTGATTAGCTGAAAAGACAAGGGAGAGGAGATGACCTCCAAAGGAATTTACTATCTCATGTTTCACAGCTTAGCAAACCATCTCTAGCTAGTCATCACTTCAACTATAAGAATCATACCATAAAATTATTGAATTACTCGAGTTGGAAAAGACCTTAAAGATCATCTAGTTCCAACCAGGATCATGTAGTCCAGGTAGATGACTAAAGCTGAAGTGAGAGAGAGCGCCATGCACACCAATGACACAATAATAAACAACATGATTGTACTGAGACAGAATGAGGAAGAAATTTCTCCTCCTTCTGAATATCACTGGAAGAAAAATGGCAACCAATGGGTAAAAAAAACTACTTTGTTTATTTGTTTGAAATCTTAGTTAAGGTATGTAATCGTTGATGACTTCTCTTAATATTACTGTTGATTGATTACTTTCAGGAAGCTTAAGAGTATTATACTACTAAAGTAGTGTCTCAGATTATGGTATAACCAATAAAACTGCAGGATCACAAAGAGGATAGTTAGTATATGCGAGCATACACTTTTCTGTTGAGGCTTGTAATTAGAAAAAATAAATAAATTTCTAAGAGAATTTGTCTGCAGTTAATATATTTTTCCCTCATGTTGTACTATATATTCTTAATACAAACCTCTCTGTATGTGGAATAATAAACCAATCAAAATGATGGGCAGTTGAACTGGTTGAAAAAAATGCAATATGCCTCAAATAAAAACCCTCACCATGTATGCAAATGGGAGATGTTGACATTATAGCTATTTATGGAGGCTGTAAAATCCAGAGACTGCAATATCTATCACCATCCATCTAAACTGAAATTACAAAATGTTTAACAGCAATGCAAAAGCTCACCAGGCAAATAAAATATTAGCAGACCAGATCTGGACATTATTAGTCAAAACTTTTCTACTGCAAGTAATATTCTGAGATATTCCTACTATACTTTGTGGCAGTTGCAAGAGAATACAGTATATTGTAAGAAATATTTTGAAGCAAAAGTACAGTAAAAAAAGTTCATATTCAGTGTGTCTGTTTTAGTGGTGATGGTGGGGTTCTTATTCAGAACTCTTATACTGACTCATAGACAGGAGTAAACTAATTTTGAAACATATTTCTAAAAAGTCAAGCAAAATTTTTTAGGTGAAAGAAAAGACAGATGTTTTATTTTTATGCTGATTTGAAGATTTATTTGCTAATCCCACTTACGTTGTTTCTGTTATTGAAAAAGGAAAAAAAAAAGAAAGCAAAAAAAAGAGGAAATTTTAGCTATCACAACAGGAAAGGAACAACAATCACAGGATAAAAACATTTGTTGAAGATAATTTTTTGAGGATGAATGATAATTCACCCTTTGCATAGAAAAAAATAAAAAGATTATTTAGGTTTTTATACAGCTAGGGAGATCTCTTACAAAGATTTGAAAGAAATGTCTGAATATGCAGATGTATGCAGAAGGTGAAACTAGCCATTAGTAACTTCTTGCACTGAAAGTGACAAGGCCAACATTCACAGGATCTCTTTAGGAAGCTCCAGTGGACCTTACTAAGGCGTTTGTCATTATGAATTAATTCCATCCTGTTACAAATGAGCAAAGACATAATGATATTCAGGGCAAAAGTCCTGGCAAACTCACAGCAAGTGAAGCAGAGCTCCACTGGCATCACCAAGGTGACAGACCAAACAGCTGGAGCTAACAGCCCTTCTCCAGCTGCTCACAGGCTGGTAGAGCACAGACCCCATCATCTGGTTGCTGCAGCTTCTCAGCAAAAGCTGGAAGATGCCACAGTTGTTTCCTTAATATTGTTATTGTATTTAGCTTGTCTAAGGTGGAAAGGAGAGGAGAGAGCTACAGCTGTAGAAATGTATAGCTAGCAGGTGTCACAGCTCATCTATAAGTGACTCAGAGGGTGTTTTTTGTAAGTCCCTGATTATTTTTAGTGAAGCAGCCTACTGTCCTGAGTTTTCAACAGGAGAACATACAGTAGAGATGCTGCAGATGCCCACTAATTTTCTTCTGGACATTTCTATTTCTAGGATAAAGTAGTTTAAAATGATTTTTTTACAAATAAATATCATTGGCTTTACTTACTTCTTTGAGAAGTCACTCAAGAATAAAGTCTGAGGAAACAACTTATTCTGCCTCATAGATCAAATTAGTCTATTTCTGCATTGATTCTTCTCACTGGCTGCGTGAAAAACAATCAACTCCTCACGTTAATATAGAAGTTATAGATTTCATTGGGTTCGTGTTGCCTTCAGAGCAGATTATCTGACTTCTATGTATGTAGGGGAAGAAAATTTCCAGTTTCAAAGATTTGCGTGAAGGTTTTACTCGAGGGACTGCTGAAATCCAAAGCATACTCAGAAAATGTAGAAAATGTACAGATGTTTCACTTACCCTTGTAGACCTAATAAACTTTCTAGAGAAGTTTCTTTATCTTATGCAAAAGATAAGGTTTTCTAGTATTTTTTTAATGTTCAGTAGTTTACATTTATCTTTGTGTCCTAGTATGTTGTTTATTTAAAATAGTTTTTCTTTATTAAATCAAGGAAAATAGGTCGTCAGGAGAATCTGGTTTGTCTTAACATCATGGTGTAGTGGTCTTTATTTAATGATTATCTATACAGCTGCCAAAACCCAACAATTCAAAATTCTTTACTCTCATTGTTGATCTGTTAATTGTTATTAAAAATTATATTTGAGTTGCTAAAATGTGCGATCTGAGGAAGCATTAATAAGTGAGAGTAAGAAAGAACTAACCTAGTCCCAGGAGCTTTAAAGGAAATCAGTGGGGCTACTGTGAAATCCAGTATTACTTGCCAAGAAAAAAAAAAAAAAAAAAAAAAAAAAAAAAAAAAAAAGATTAACTTTTATGGTAGCTTTACTTCCAAGAGTAAGATAATTTTACATTCACATGTGAATGCAGAATCTATTAAAAGCACTATTAACAGCACTTTCCACCTTTTTAGGCTTTGTTTCAGATAGGATTGTTACTGGATTGAATTTGACCCCATGAAATAAGGATATGTCCAAGTAAATTGAGACTGGATCGGTGATTAAATCACTCAGGAATGAGTCAGTTTTCAGTGGAAGCATCATTTCTCAAAAACAGTTAATTTGGAATGGTTAGACAAATATGCACAACCCTAGATAGGGGGTTAGGACATAGGACAGATGCCATTCAGTAAATTTTATATTCTTGGATTATTGTGAAGTCGTTTCAGTCTTCTTACCTGTAAATTATTGAAAATAATATATATGTATATATTATATTGTAATAATATGTAATTCACTGTATTCTTTTACTGAAACCAAATATAAGCATTCTTTACAAAAAGGTTGGTGAGCCAGAATAGTACATTTGGGTATGCTTGAAGAAGAAATATATATGTATTCTGAGGAAAGATTAAATCACCCTTATATTTTGGAATCTTGCTTGTGAATACAAGTGGTTCATCAGAGCATTTGTAATTTAAAATCATAATGTTTCTAGAAAGGCATATAAGAGAAATTGTCTGTATGGGAACTATTTAGTATTTTTTTTGTTTGTTCAAATTCTTTGAGAATTTGACTTTTATCTCCCCTGAGAGGTAATGATGATGAGTAGTAAAGGTTTAGTGTGACTAAGGGCACATCTCCTGTCATGCAGGGCAGTGCTGTACTAGAGAAATTAGCAGTCTGACAGATTTAAACAGCACGATGCATACTGAATAATCAAAGTAACATAACAATATCCTGTGATATTACAGTCAGAATAATAAGCCCTGCCTCTCTGAGTGAAATATGCTGTTTTCTATTCCAGCCTGGTCCTGTATTACCCAATATGACCGAGATGAAAAATGCACTTTCAGGCTCTTCCACACTGCATAGCTCTCTGCTGTTTTTTCATTCAACTGATCCCTTAAATTGGAGATCTCTGCAAGCGGTTTACTTTATTGATTTGTGGGCTCATAATCTTGAAGAGTGGTAGTGGTTACATCGCTACTTTTTTAGTCTATAAGGTTTTAAAGTATATTGGGAATCTCTGCAAGTCACATTTTTGTTCTTTTTCTAACACCTTGCAGTGCAGACATTCAACAGTGAAAGTCGTGATTTAAGCATATCTCGGAAAAAGACTTTTAAGGGTCACAGAGCTGCTATCGAATTATTTTTACTGAAGCAACAGACATCAAAATTAGATCTTTTTAAATAGCAGCTGTGAAAAAAGAATTTTTATGAAGACAAAGGGATCTTTTTTCTAAACGATAACATGTAGCTTTGAGCTCTGAGCTGTTTCTTTCAAATCTCTTCTTCTGAATGGGAATATTTTGAAATTGAGTTAGTATATATTTTCTTTAATATACATACATATAATGCAGCATAACCTGTTGCCTGCTGATACCTTTTAGAAAGCATATAGCATTGTCAGACCTGAAATCCCAAGATAGTATTTCATTTTCCTGATGAACAGCTCTACTTGGAAAAACAACCAACCAAAACCAACACATAAATAAATAAATAATAATAATAATAAAAGCATTTGCAAGAGTTCAATTTAACATCAGAAAAGGTGGAAAATCTTCCTTTTTTCCTTTTTCATTTCTTACCTCTTTTCATACCGTAAGATACCTTGGTCTTCCACTAAGAAAATTATTCCTGTTGTAAAACAAACTGAACTGAACTGTTGTTAAGTTAGCAAAACTTCTGCAAGAACTGAGGTAAAATTAATGCTCATTGCAGAACATTGATTTGTTTCCAGTTTGATCCTCCTTTAATACAACTTCCATTTCTAATCCACTGTTTGTTTTTACTGTCTTGGAGTTAGAGAGGGAAGGGGAGG
>CM021732.1:20538025-20620042 GCA_011075105.1 Heteronetta atricapilla | reverse complement strand
CATTTAAGAGAAAAAGGACAATAACACTAAATTATTGGTGCAGAAGTGTTGTGGTTTAACCCGGCCGGCAGCTAAACACCACACAGCCGTTCGCTCACCCTCCCCCCTCCCTCTCTGGGATGGGGGAGAGAAACGGGAAAGTGAAGCCTGTGGGTTGAGATAAAGACAGTTTATTTAAGAGAGAAAATAATAATAATAATAATAATAATAATAATAATAATAATAATAATAATATGTACAAACAAGTGATGCACAATGCAATTGCTCACCACCCGCTGACCGATGCCCAGCCCAACCCCGAGCAGCCGGCCCCCCACCCAGGCTAGCCACCCCTATATATTGTTCAGCATGACGTCAGATGGTATGGAATACTCCTTTGGCCAGTTTGGGTCAGCTGTCCTGGGTCTGTCCCCTCCCAGCTCTTGCTGCCCCCCCAGCCTGCCCGCTGGCAGGACAGAGCGAGGAGCTGAAAAGTCCTTGGCTTAGTGTAAGCACTGCTCTGCAGCAATTAAAACACCAGCATGTTATCAGCACTCTTCTCATCCTAATCCAAAACATAGCACTCTACCAGCTACTAGGAGGAAAAATAACTCTGTCCTAACTGAAACCAGGACACAAGTTTATCAGATTAAGTCCATAAGTCTGAGTAATAACGTGGAGATTGCTAGTGCCACATCCTGAGTGCCCTCTGTCCAGGCTTCCCGTAAAGCTGTGCTTTATTCTTGCATGTATTTGAATCTCCCTTGAGAGATAGAGTAGTCTCTGGTACACTAGAAAGGACTGAAGAATTAGGCCTATGACAGGGCCAGTGTATCTTTCCTACAGGAGGAAGCCATAGGATATGCACCCTTGAAACAGAAATACCACATGCACCATAGGGCATCCTTGCACCTAAATTCAGACTAATCTTGTGGACCCTTGGCTCATTATGGATAACTAGTGTAAAGACACAAGAAAGATATGTAGTGTCTCACTTTTAAAAGAGAAAATAGTCTTGCAGGTAGAACTAAAAGATCTTATGATGCCGTATACACTAGAAATTTGAATAATGTAGTATTATGAACTTGTGTGAAGTTACTGATGATTTTTTGGAAAGGAGAGAAGCTGAAACATTGAACAAAATTCAGTTACACAATAATTTCACCAACTGTGAAATGTAGTCATTAGTTTTTGTGAAGATATCTTCTTCAAAAGGCAACTTCTTGGGTAATTGGTGTAAGTATAATTTTCGTATCTCAATATATATAAGCATGGTACTTGTTCATTGGGTATAAACTATATGCTGATTTGGAATTTAAGGCTTGTGAACTTGAATTGTTCAAAGACTAGCATCACTAAAATTTAAATTTATTAAATTCAGTTCTGGGATTAGTTTAAGAAGGACAGGGAACTGCTTGAGAGAGTTCAGCACAGAACCGCAAAGATGATTAAGGGTGTGGTGCATCTCTGTTATGAGGAATGACTGAGGGAGCTGGATCTGTTTAGCTTGGAGAAGAGACTGAGGGGTGACCTTATTAATGTTTAAAAATATGTAAAGGATGTGTGTCAGGAGGACAGAGCCAGGCTCTACTCGGTGACATCCAATGGGCAATGACAACGGCCAACGGATGAAAGCTGGAACATAGGAGGTTCCACTTAAATATGAGACAAAACTTTTTCACAAGTGAGGGTGACAGAACAGCGGAACAGGCTGTTCAGGGGGTTGAGGAGTCTCAACCCCCCTGGGGTTGAGATATTCAAAACCCACCTGGATGCATTCCTGTGTGACCTGATCTAGGTGTTCCTGCTCCGGCAGGGGGATTGGACTAGATGATCTTTCAAGGTCCCTTCCAACCCCTAACGTTCTGTGATTCTGTGATTCTGTGAAATTTAAAATAATGTTCCTTTCTAAAATTTTAAAATAAAATTAAATTTCCTATATAATCTGTTATAATAAATAAAGACACTGTCATAAGACATTATGAATATTTTACATTCCAAGGCTCAAGATTTATATTACACAGAGGATATCTTCTGTAGTCATGTCAGTCAGTAATCCTACAACAATCTCTTTCACATATTTTTCTCTCTAGTTATTACAGAAAGATTAGGTGTCACAGCCCATATTTAAGGTTATCCAGTGTTTCCAATTATGAGACCCTTTATTTGGTAGTTTATACTGTAAAAATGTAATATTTTAGCTGAATTATTCCATGATAATATTCCACTTTATAAGACTTAATTTTGGAGAAATTCTCAATCTGATAGAGATCAAGACCCATTCAGAAATTACTATTAGGAATACTGTCTGTGTGAGGTGCATCAAATGACATAGAATGATCTACTACTCTGTTATTGATATATTTTAAACCTTTAGTCTTTTGCATAGAGCTATCTTTTAACAATATTTTAAACAAGTTTATGGGAACAAATAAATTAGAAGTGTACAATTGTGGTAACAGGAATTGGAGATATCAGAATTTATTATTCTACATTTCTCTCCATTAGCTAAAGAGCAATCAACAAAGTATGCTTTTTATAAATTTTTGTTGTTGTTGTTTTGCTTTGTTTTGCTTTGTTTTGGTTTGGTTTATTTTTTTTTTTTGCTTGTTTGTTATTTATGTTTTTCCTTGACTTCAAAGATTGGCAGTCATGCTCTAGACTGTATTAATGCATCCTCCTTCTGAAAAATGAATGGTAATACCATGTAAGCAGGGAAGAAAATGATGATGAAAATGACAAGTGTTGTAAACAGCCTATGTGGTAAGAAAATAGCTCCCAAATGAAGTTCTTGAATTTAAAGTCTGAAAGGAAGAAATTAAGAACATTCTTAGCTCAGTTGCAACTGTGCAATGTATATGCAAAAGGCAGGATATGGGAAATATTTTAAGTTAACTTAGTATTTGTGTCTTTAATGCCTGTTAATGAGATTAGACACATTTTGATGTATCAGTGTGTAAAAGCTGGTTATAAATTGTTACGATCTCCTTTTGCCAGCACCACATTAAAAGATGTTGACTTCTTGCTGCATCAACAGCTCTTCATCCAAGATTGATATTGGCTAAATAAAACTGTTGGCAGACATGAAAATATGATATGATTGTGAGGCATACCATGCAAACTAGTAAACATGATCAGAAGTGTTCTATGTTGCATTTTGTGTTTGATCCCATCATAGCCTCCCTGAGCACTCAAGTTTCTTATTTAGCTTTTCAGACTCAAATTCTTCCTACAGTTCAGCCACACACCTTGGGTTGTCCAGCTATCCTCAACACTTCCAAGCATGCCTCAAAGTTTATCCAGGCTGTTTCTGTATTAAAAAACTGAAGAGTTAATATAATAATTTCAGTACTGTTCTTAACACTGAAGGCTTTCTAACAGAATAAAACATACTAATGTGGTTTTCTGTTTGAATTAATGAAATAATAAAAAATTATACTGTAGTACTGCTGAAATAAGGAATTAAAAACACTTTTGGCATAAATTCCTGGAATATGTGGGTGTAACTGTGTGGTAAAATCTTTGATTTTACCTTTCAGACAGAACAGTAAAAGAAAGAAATACATACTTAAAATTACATTTTTGGCTTCCCACATATCAGAGCAGTTAGTGTTTTTAATCTGTGATACTTATTTTACTTTAGCTCTAGTAATTTTAGACAACATGGAAAGTTTTCAAAGGCTAATGCAACTGAAGAAAGAATGACCTTATATTTATGAACTATATTATAGTTTGGATCTTATAAAAATAGAATTATTATATAGAATAATATAATATAGAATAATATAATTCTATAAAAATAGAATTATATATAGAATAAAAATAGAATTATTTCACATCTAGCTATATCTGGATTCTGCTGTAGACCAGAAATAACTGGATGAGGATGGATTATGAAGTTCCATAAAGAATTAAAAGAACTGGGGTCTTATTTTTGGAAGAGAATTAAGATATGAAAAACAAACAATCAGCAACAACAACAAAACACCAATAACAAAACAACAACCTTGAGACTACAAAGAAAGTGCATTTTCTAAAAAAAAAAAAAAAAAAAAACACATGTGGATACCTTTCAAAATTTCATAATAAATAACTAAGACTAGATTTTTATCTGTTGGCTGGCAATGAATGAATAAAATTACAGTGTAATATTTTAGAGTAGTTTTAATTCTAAAACTCATAAGAAAGAAAAGAAAACAATGAAAAGTGTGGAGAACAAACCATTATTTTTATTTCCTTGCCAAAAAAAAAATCCATTTTCTATAAAACATTAAATGTTACCATGCATTTTTCATTATAATGATAGGGAAAGTTTGATGCCACAGGTGCTTTCTTATGATTAATAATTATAAACAGGTTTTGGATGGCAATTGCTATCCTCATTGAAAAGTAAGAGGAGACAGCTGTTGTGGAAAGGTCTTATGAAGCCATGGTGGAAAATTACACTTATACAACACTACCCATTCATTTTATGTAGCTAAATTATCAATTAGTTTGTTATAAACTATGTTTTGTTGTTTGAAATTACAGTGAAATGGGCCAGGAACACAATGAATATTTGGCTGCATTAATACATCAAGGCACAAATAATTTTGCAACTTTTCAGTAATTTGTTCAGTCATGTATTCTTTACATTTATACCTTCTCATCTGGGCAGCTAAAAATATTATATTATATGAATGTTGGTGTGATAAAGCTGCTCTGCCATTTATCCAATTAAAATCTGCACCCTATCTATCTATACTAGATGTTATTTGTTTTTCACCTCAGCTGCTCACTGCTGCCTTCCACTGACTAGCAGAACCTGTTATCTTGCAGTTTTCTAACTTCATGTGTTTAATCTGTATGGGAGAAGAGGTTCTTTGAATAAGAAATTTTTATGTGATCCAGAGTAGTATTTAAATTTTTATACATGAACCATCTACTTCATTTCATTGATCAGTGAACAGAAGACGACTCTTGTTATTTATGACATGGAAATATTCATTAGATTTGAAGGATTCTGCAGTGCACAACATTACTCTGAGAAGTTTAACAGTGAGATTCAGTTTAGAATTGTGTTCAATGGGAGTTCAGAGGGAGTATGTTATCAAAAAGTTTATTAGCAGTCACAAAATGATTTAAGTGGATTTCCATCTGTGTGTAGACACCAAATGTGTTCTTCAAGTGTTCCTAAAAGAATGACAGTTCTGCATTTTTTTAGTGTTTATTTATTTATTTATTCATTCATTCCTGGCTGTTTTAGGATTTTGTGGGCTATAGCAAGGAAATAAAAATTAATAACAATATAAGTCTCCCCCGATTTACCAGCTGCACTTTTTGGTTTGTTTGTTTGTTTGTTTGTTTTGCCTTAGGGCCTTAGACTTTGCCCAAGTCAGTAGTGTCGTGTGGTAAGTGTGGTAGTGTCTTTAAGTCAGTATTTGTGGAAGTTAATCTCTGTACAAGTTGCTGTCTTCTTCCAAGCTGCACCAAGATACTTTTTTTTTTTTTTTTTGTACAGAGAAATGAGGTGTTTCTTCAGGTATGATTTGAAATCTCTTGATAGTAGTGATGCAGTGAGACTACTCCAAAGAGGTCAGCTATCTTGAAGAGATCTATCTCAGAGTCAGTCTTTTCAGCTTGAAAAGAGGAATTGTACTGTGAGTAGATGAAGATCCTGAAAGGTCTTACAAATGATATCCAAAGAAGGTGTGGTCATATGAAGAAGAAAAGTGTAGGAAACCACATAGTAAGACAAAAGAAGGCACACTGCCATCTCAAAGCATGTTAAGGTAACTTAAAACATACCACTAGTTCACCTGTCTAAATTACCAATCTGATGGCTAAAAGTCTTTGGTGGTACATCTTGTATGCTAACTTCTTACTTCATTGTAATATATCCTCTTTCATACAGACTGAATTTCTGCTGTAGGAGGAGTGGGAAAGGCATGTTCTCCCACAAATCTACTGGAATTCTCTCATTCCAGTTTTTTTGTCACTCAGTGTTTATATTTTCCTTTTTTTTTCCCTAGTGTCACAACGTTTCTTTAGTTCACACAAGGAGATTTATATTTCTGTGATAATTAGTTCTGTGTTTATTTGCTGTAGGGCATGAATCCATTTAGAAAATGCAGACAATGCTTCTGCTTCTGCTTCTGCACTGTCTGTAACATATAGAGAAAAGCTGAAAAAGTGGAAATGCGAAACTACGGTTATCACAGTTACTAAAACCGTTAAACAGAAATGGATTGTGCAACAACTGCTGCATTTGGAAGAAATATCTTAGGGATCCCAGTATGGATCCCTTGCTTTTTCATTGAAGACTAAAAAGTTAATGCCAAATCTTTTTGTGATCCTGTAAGGAGGGAAGAAATGCCACTGCATTTCCTGCTGTTTCTTAGTTCTATTTATATTTGTTTGACAGGTTGAAAGTTATTAAAAGTTCTCTTTTATATGTTTGAAGTCTGGCTGATGCTTGTTTTCAGACCTATAATTTTGCCTCTGTGTCATACAGCCAATTATTTCTATGTTACAACAGGAATGAAATCTTAGAAAGAGATTTCTGCACTTTCTCCAGCAATTAGATTATTTTTTTTATTCCTGTGACTGGAAGTCATAAATGCCTGCTGTGCAGACACTGTGTCAGGCACCCAGGCCTCTCTGTGCTGCTGGTGGAATTTTACTCGCTGTTTACGGGAGACCTGTGTGTGATTTATCTCTGCAAGCATCTCCAAGAGGTCAAATGACAGTGACTATTGCTTTCTGTATAGCTTCCTGTAGACATGTAACTGTATATAGTATATCTTAATACACAGTAATATGTAGCATTCTGTGGGTGAATTTGTGTACGTTCTGGAATGCTATTGGATAAATATTTCAGTTTTAGATATTTCACTAAGTATATTGAATACTTTCATAGATACATTTATGCTAGCAATTTAAACACCAAGATCTCATAAATCTCACAAACTTTTATCTTCTACATCTCTAACTTCAAATATACTTATATACTTATAACTTTATATGTTTTTGAACATGTAAAGTAATTGTAACTGGGGAGAGAATTAGGGAAAGAGAAGGAATCTCATTGAAGTGCTTAAATATAATGAGAAATGTCAGTTATGAGAGCCCTCAATTTGTAGAGAATATATTTTATAACTGCAGTTTAAAGAGTGGTTTTTATTATTATTATTATTATTATTATTATTATTATTATTATTATTATTATTTATTTATTATTTTCAGTGTGGCTTAAAAATATTTAATCAAGTCTTGACTATTTAAAGAGCTTGCCATTCTTTTCAGCCTTAGTGTTTTGATTCCCCTGAGCCTGTTCAGTTCATCTAATACCCTAGAAGATCTGTTCTATAATTCTACAGTCTCAAAAGCTACAAAAGCTTTCACCATGGCTGCTAACAGGTGTTTGGGGTTGAGGATGAATGGGAGGGAGGTCTATGCTTACCAACTCCCTCCACTATGGGTGCTCTGAGGTTAGGATGCAGTCTGGATGTCACCTCAGGTTCTAAAGCTGTTAAGGGCAAGTAGTACTTGGAAAACAAATTTGCAGTCTCTCTCTCATTCAGTATCCCAACTGATAAAAGACACTAATATATACTTCTTTAAGAGAAAAAAATTATCTAAAATATGGTTCTTAAAGTAAAAGAAGTCATTTAAAGAGTTGTCAAGACTGTTTTGAAGATACTTGCTTTTACACTTGAGATTTGGGGAAGATGAGTTAAAGCTGGTAAACAAACCTGAACCTGGAATATGGTTTTGCCTCTCACATATTCCAATATAGTGACTTAACATATGTTCCTGCTTCCTGCTTATAGGAGGAAAATTATGACAGATTTCAAGTTATCTCACATCTGCAAATGTTTTTTATGAGTTTGATTCATAAACTTTTGTGACATCTGTTACTGTACATGTTCTGTATTTTTTTTAGGAAGTCAGTGTAAATAAAGGTTTAACTTTTCTATCATAGTCCAAGGAATTTAGCACTGCATGATGCCTAGCATACTGTCTTTACATTGGCACTACAGGTTCTTGTAATAGTTGCCCCAAATTTTTCTAGTTTTTACAATGTTATTTCCCATATGAGTTTACTTTTCTGGAGAATTATAGTTGCCTCAACACTAAGATGGGAATAAACTGAGGAAACCTGAAAAACATGATTAAAACAAAGGTGTGGCAAAGTTTCAGACAAAGTGAAACTAAATTACTCATTATGTTAATTGTCTTATAAAATGTTTTTGATGCTTTCATTAGTCTTTGCAGTAAAACTAAAGAAAAAAGATGGAAGGGAAGTGAAAGGAAAGGGAAGGAAAGGGAAAGGAAGAGATCACAGTTGTATCCTTTAATCTACCTAAAAAAAAAAAAAAAAAAAAAAAAAAAAAAAAAAAAAAGTGGATTATTCAAGGGAATAAAGAAGAAAATTTTGCACATGAGGATAAAGGAGGGCAGAGAAACTAAGGCACGAGGTAGTAGTACAAGGTTCATAATGAATACTCTTAAAAAAGAGAAGCCATTTTATTGCGCTGTTCTGACTGGTAAGGGAAACATAGAGAATGAAGATGTATTTGGACAACCTAAACATGTAGATATATATGATGTCAAGTGTATCAGGGGAATCTAGAAAGATGCAAACAAGAAATAAATATGTTTGCGTGGTTATAAATGAAAGCTGACTACAATGAAATCTAACAGATGTAACAGTTGTGACAGGATAAATCAAGTTTTTAAGATGATACTGATGGAATATTTCAAAGACAATCAGTAAATTATTATTGTATTCCCAGTATAGATTTCTTTTCCAAAATAATATTTTTTTAGCAATAACTTAATCTTTCCAACTTGTCATTCCTTGAAATAACTACCTGCATGAAACAAAATTACATCTCCAAATGAATTACCAGTCACTTTTTATCAAAGTGTTTTTGATACTGACTTTTCTCAACTCCGCATTTACAGCAACTAAGAAAGAGCAGAGTCTTACCATTTAGCTACTAGAAATATCACAAGTGCTGGCACTCTCAACAGGGTGGGCTGTTAATGCCTTCTGATACTCTGAAGGAATTCACTATGAGATTCCTGAATTCCTCAACTGGTGCAATTGAAAAAAAGGAGGAATGTCATCAGTGGTATATTTTTTTTTCAAAATTGCTCATTATAATTAATATTCTTTTATATTAGTAATGTTAATTTTTAAAATTAAAATTATGGACAAAATATTTCAGAGAGTGAAAATCATCTTACTGCTTTACACAAAGGAGAAAATGAAAGGGATGGATGAATGGGCTTTGTCATTAACTATTATTACGTAAACCTGCTGAGACTAATATATGCAAACTGTCTAATAAAAGGCTCAGAGGCTGAAATATCAGTGTTTCATCTTGCTGTTTTCATCTTTTCTATAATGCACTGTGGAAATGCAATTATATGATTTTGTAAGTTATTCTTTAAAGTGAAGCCAATTTTTCATGCATGTTAATGTATTTATGCAGTATACATTTTGCCTGGATCAAATAATTTCTTAAAGATACCATTTGATCAGTTTGAAGTTTCTTTTTCAATTGTTTTTATAGAAGGCAGAGGAATACTAAATAGCATTTCTGTTTTTTTGTCAAAATATAACTCTGAAAAATTAGAGAGAAACTTATTTTTAATGAACTATTTTCAGTTCTGAGAATCATAAATCTCCATTGAAGTAATTTTGACTTGAGTAAGCTCATCACTCTCCACTGATATATTCCTAAATAAAACTTGTTGTTTCATTACTTATCACTTGCATTTTCCTGTCTTTTGAGACACTAAACTGTAGACTATTAAATTCTGTTTTCTGCTTCTTCCCTCCCCCTTTTTTATTTACTGTATTAGTTTCTCATAATATTTCAGAGTCCCTCAGCTTAGTGATGGAAATTGTAAAGTTCAACTTTTGTGTAAAGTTCAACTTTTGGAATTATATGTTTGATGCAAAAACTTCAATCTTCAGATAATGCACAGTAATTTTTGAAATGTAATAGTTATGTTAACCACAAGTCTCTGCAAGCTTATTTAAAGAGAGGGACAAATTTTCAAAGCAGTAGCTAAAAGAAGAATAGTATGTAGCTATTGTTGTAGTGGATTTTTCTACATGATTAACAACATGTACAAATGATTTTGCCTTCTTTATTTGCCTTCTTTGCATACACTTAGGAACTTACATGTCTTTCTCTAAATAAAGTAGACTGTCAAAACTGAGAAGATTTGTTGTAACTAGGGCTGTTATAAAGTGCCACTGAACTGTTTGTACTGAATTGTTATCATCATGGTGATTTATAGCATGCCAGAGGACACATGCATAACTCACATCTTCATTACCTTATTATCTGCTCTTACCTTTGTTCATGTCACCAGCATCCTGAAAAATCTCCTTTTATTTCCTCATCCTGTATTAAGACATTTTTAATTATTTTTCAGCTTGGGTTTCTCAGACTGTTCTCATACAGTCTAAGAAACCAGCTGAAATCTCCCCGAGGGCTATTCGATCCTGACCCCAGTGGGAGTGTTCTAAATAGGTAGACTTTTCTTTTGAGTTATTCTTGGGCATTGTCCATCATCTCCAACACTGAAAATTTCAAAACATTAGATAGTTCTGTCAGACTTCTGCTGCCACTGAATCAGGGGAAAAATAAATAAATAAATAAATAAAAAGTCTCAGTGACTCAGAGTAACCACAAAAGCCAGGGAAACATACATAAATCAAATGATAAAGCTTTCTGATAGATCTTCTGGGAAAAAAAAAAAAAAAAAAAAAAAAAAAAAAAGAAAAAAAAAAGTGAACATAAATTTCAAATCCTGGATGAAGAAATATTGACTCAGGTTAATACTTTGACTGATTTAAGTTATTGCAATAAGTTGATACTGTATGTGGATTATCTACCTGATGTAGAACTTGTTTTGTTTGAACAAAATACGAGGTAAGTCCTGGCAGGGTATTACTTTTTAAAAAATAATCTGAACAATATTATTTTAGGAAGTTAAGTTTTAAGAGGAAATTGGTGAGAAATGAAGAGTTAGAATCTGTCAAGTACTTTGAAAACTTAAGGTGAAGAAGACAATTCACTTTTCCTTCTTTTTTTTTTTTTTTTTTTTTCTTTTAAGATAGATTCTGCTAGATAGCATCATTCAGTTTTATTGCAGTTGTGTGCATATTTTTTTTTCCAAGAACGTATGAAAGACTTAGTCCTAGGAGCCAATACCGTTAAAAATATACAAGTATTCTGTGCACTGCAGTGTTGAGGTAAAGACTATTTAGAAGTTGCTAAGCACCTTCTGAAAATAGGGCTAACTCTCAAGCAGTGAGAACTAAATAAGTAGATAGATATTACTAAAAATGTCAGAAAAGATATTCACTGATTTGTGATTTAGAGAGCCACTGCTTCACGGAAAATGTCTTTAAAATATGGCAAATGTATTTTCAAAAATGTCTTTAAAATATGGGCAAATTAGGAAATGTTGTGTTTTTTCTTCCTGCTATGTCTTTTTTTATTGGATTTACATTTAAAACTGCAGGACTGTGCTCCACTCCTTGCTGACTAAAAGGGGGAAGCAGAGAATTGTACAATTTGTACAATTGTACATTGCACAATTGTATTTGTGCAATGCCCCCGCTTTAAACTACATGGTCAGCCATCAAAAAGATCTAATCATGACATCACTGCAAAGAAAATAAAACTTTGTTAAAAACATATTTATTAGTAAACTTAACTTTTACATCATGAATATACTTTTGATTCTGAACCAAGAAGACACAGCCAGAAAAATAAACTGCCTTCCTGAAATACTTGTGTGAAACAGAAGGATTAGCATGCATGAAAAAGTAGAGAAATGAACAGTGACAGTTAAACTTGCATCATGTTGTTTCTATAATATGTTTTTGTGCTTTGTGTAGCATATATTCTGCTTAGAAAAATCTGTATGGCAACAGTTTGTCAGGAAGATGCTGTTTTCAAATGAATGTGAAAACAAAGGAGAAAAGCTTCTTCCTAAATGTTTAAAAATAAGTTTAAAAGAGTTAGACTTCTTTCAAAATTCAAAATGGTTCCACAGAAAAATTCCAGGAAGTGTTTTGATACTGTCAATCTGAAAAATCTTTATGTAGTATTAATAATAAACAGTTAATGTTTTTTGATTATTCATTTAAAAATATTCTCTCTCTGATTAAAAAGCCCTCAAGTATATTTGATTTGGAGTCCAGGAATAGTTAGCAAATGTTTTTATTGCCTCTATCCATTTGGTAAGCTCGGCTTCATTTCCTGTGGCTCTACTGAAACAAATATCAATGTAAATGAGCCAGGGAAAGATTCTGAATTCCTCTCAGCTCACAACATGAATAGGAGAGGACTGAGAGCAAAACCTGGGTTTTGTTGCTATATCACTGTAGAATTAACAAAGCAGATATTCTCTTGTTAGAACCTTTATATTCAAGCTGGAATTCTTAGTGTATTTCTCTGGTAGAGAGTGGATTCATAAGACCTTTCTTTCCAATATCTTGTGAGGGAGAATTACATGCTCCTATTGCATGCTCTAGATTCAGTTTCTAATATTGTTCTGACTGCATAAGAAATGTAGCCCTAAGAATAATAGTGGCCTCTGCTGCATAGGGATAATGTTAAACCCAGCCACAAAGTAAAAGGAATTCTATGAGAAGAATAAATTCTTCCCTTTCCTTCATTTTTAGTGTCCTCAAGTGAGTTCATGAGGATATTGAGACCAGTAAGATATGCTATATCCCCATGAGGTTCTCAGAAGAGTGGTTGTAAGCACTTAGATCGTCATTCAGATGAAGGCAAGCATGGAAAAGATTCTGAATTGCCATGTAATGAAATTGTTAAGAAATATTCCCCTCAGAGGGTAGGTAAAAAAAAAAAAAAAAATTCTCTGCATATGAATAGGAATTTTCCAATATGGCAAGACATATAATTGTACAGATCTAAACAGTTCATGGTTTTCTTGGACAGTAATTCTCCCACTCTTTGACAATCTTTATTGATGTGCATGATGGGAAGACCAGGACTTAACTGCTACAAATCAATATAAATATGTCTCTTAAACGTTAAACTTTCCCTAAGGTTGGTTTATCACCTCAGCTTGGCCTTCCACTGTGTTCGACCCATAGAGGGCAGTGACATACAATTAATAACAACTTTTCAGAGAATGAAACCAAAACATCTTCACTTACGGTTTTAGTAGTCTGTGTGTTTTGGGGAAGAAAAATATCAACAAGACAGTTTAGTATGAACAGAAAAAAAAATGTGGTTGTCGTGTATTAGAAGTGATGTGGTAGTGTTAAGGTCTGTTTACTTTCATATACACTGTTTTCTGGATGCTGTTTTTTACACTTCTTTGAAACATCTCCTTAGGCTGAGAATGGTGGGGTGGTAATAGTGCAAGTGATGCAAGTATCTTATCATTGTGCTTAGCTGGAGTGGAAGTGCTGGCAACAATGCACATGGGAAAGTGGATAATGCCCGTGTTTTAGTTATGAAAGGGAGAAGTTAAGGGAAGTTAGAGTGTGAGGTGAACAAAACTGAACTGGAAGGAAGGCCAAGGTGAATGTTGTGATATGTAAGAAAGATACATATACGGCTTTGATACTGGCATGAGGAAAAGAGACTAGCTTGAGCTCAAGCAATTGTAGAAAAGAAGGGAATGTGTTGTGCACGGTATGATGTTTACAATGCAGAAAAGGGCTGAAACCACAGATGTGGATGAGTGGCAGCAAGACAGATCATAGATTTTATATATATATATATATATATATATATATATATATATATATATAAATGTGTGTGTATATATATATACACACACATTTTTACAGGATTACGTGCAGCTAGACTTCTGCAAAGTTACCTACCTTAGTAGGAAAATAGCATTTTCGCCCTGACCAGTAGCCAGCATGATCAACTCCCACACATGGACTGTGTTGATATTATAAGCCAAAGCCACAAATCTTATTTGTCTTTTATCAGTCTAGTGGAGCATAGAGTTAGACTGGACCTGTTGTCATAAGGCCAGGCAGAAGAGCAATCCAGACACTCCGTATATGTATGTGTTAGTAGAACAGCCTCACCAAAACAGAAAGAAATGTGACTCTGTGGCCTCAAGCCTTGTCTATGCTGAGATACATTTCTTCTGATTGTCATATATCTCTTCTACATTAATACATGTAGATTGGAATGAAAAAAAAAAAAAAAAAAAAAAAAGTCATAGGATTTCTGGATGCAATGGGAAGGTCACAGCTCAGATTTCCTCTCACCCCCAGGCCGCATTTATGTTTTTGAAGCAAACACATTCCAAAGATATGAAAGAAATGCCAAAGCACCAGAGAGATTAAATGAATAAAGAAAACAAAATAATAATTCATAACATGGAATCTGCAAAGAGTAAAAACTATGATTCCCGTATGCCAAGTATGTATCCAGAAAAAAATGTGTAGTTTATATCCCTTAGCCAAGCCAGCTACACTGTCTGGACCTGGGGAGGAGATCTGACAGCTTGCCTGTCACTCCTTTTCCTACCTCTTTTTAGTTGTTTCATGCAGACAGTGTGTTTGTATTTTTGAAGGGACTTTGCACTCCAGATTAGAACAGCCTTCATTCAGTTATGTAGGGGATGGTGGGTTTTTTGTTTGTTTGTTTGTTTTTTGGTCATTTTGCTCTATAGAGCTATACCTGAGAAAGTGAAAAATCAGCCTTCTATGCTTTTTGAAATGCTGCTGTTGTATAGGAACTGATACTGTTGAACTCAGAGAAAGAAATGGCTTTCTATTCTGTTTTGTTAGCATACCCATATTTGAGATTTCGTGAAATGCAAGGACATAAACACCTTTGTTTGTTTATTTTGTTTTTATTTTTTGTAAAATTTCTATTTGAAAAATCTTAATTCTAGCAAAAAGTTTTCTACATATTTCAGTGCCTCTCTAGGAGATGTGAAGGGGGGAAGAGAAAAGAAAATAATAAAAAAGCTCTAGTAAGTGCATAAAGACTTGATATTTCAAGGTTATGCCACCATGGCTATCAACACAGCTGAGGCTCATTTTATGGTTAACGATGCTTCATTTAGCATTTTCTGAATTTATATGAATACTTACCTGTGTACATTGAAAGAAGTTCCACTGACTGATATATCTGAACTTGAACATGCAATTTTTTATACATTTGGAGATTAATCCGATACATAAAAGTTTTGAATGTTTCTGTCTCATTAAAATGCATAAATTGAAAGGAATTCCCTTATTAAGTCTTCTAAATTCAGTATAAATATACAGCACTGAACTGCTGTTGTAAAAGTAATGAGGAGTTTCTTATAGATAATGTCTGAGATTTTATTTTTTTCCATTTTCCAAGGGCAGACAAAAGAGTTTCCAGAAACAACAAATGAATAAAATGTTGAAAAGTGTTTTTCTTCTAAGATTTGTTTCTTATTTCATGTTGGAGACCTTAAAGCCAAATATAACTCATCATAACCATGCATTTTATTCTTGTCATGGACAGATGGAAGATGTTTTCAGACTAAACAAATTATCCCAATATATGTAATACTCTTTTGGAGGTTATTCAAAAAGTTTAAAATCAAGAAAACAGAGACTTCAGAGTTACCAGAATAATGAAGTTATTTTGTTGACTGCATATTTGATGAACAAAAATAATGAGTTAATTTCTTAGATTTGTAAAACTGTTTTACTGCTACTAAAATCAGCATCAAGTACAGAACTTACTATTGTTGAGCTCTTTGTTAATATAGATTCCTCTACAATTTGTTTCCAGGTAGAAATTTAAGTGGATTTTTTTTAAAGGGTCTAGTATTCATTCTGGTTTCAATCTACCTACCTTGGATTGATTATCAGCCAACTGATAATATAGGCAGTTATATTGAAACCCTATTGAATTAACAAATCTCTGATATGATGGCACAGAAAAGTCAGGAGTTTCTTTGTGAGAAATACATTGTGAATATCATAACCAGTTGTCATATGTGGACTTAGTGGTGCAAAGCACCAACAATATCCTATTAAGTTATTTTCTCTTTGTTTGAGCTTTAAACCAATGAGACACCACTGAAGAAGCAATGCCTAAGATTGCCTCTGTACTTGTTTGTGTGATCAATCATCATGACTTCCAAAAAGATGTTATTGGTTATGTTACTGGTGCAATATCATTAGGTATACACCAATAGATTTGTTCAGCTGAATATTTATGGAGTAAAAGTTTCAGACAGTCATACACAGTTATGGAGATCATTCCTGGTGTTTTCTTTTCTATTTAACAATTTAATGAATAAATATGTATATAAATTAAATAATTAAATATATTTATTAATGAAGATTTTCCAAAACACGAAAATACCATCATCAAGCTGTAACTCAGTAACTATGCTATGGTAGGTTTGAGAACCTCCTTTCAAAAGATATCAATAATTCTGTGAATTCCCTGGTTCAGAAACAGCTAATATAATATTTTTTGTCCATGCTTCTCTGCACTTTCTTATTCAGCATACAATATCAAAAGCACCCAGCTTCATTTTCTCATCATAAATATGCATAAGACAATCTTATTAACATAAATCTGATCTAGCAGGTTCACTATATAGAAAGAAATGTGTCTTTTACTTCCCTTGCTATTTTTTACTGTTGTAACTGTTTTCCTTAGATCTTGTTTCTTCATGTACTGCTTTCTTAGAGCCTTTGTTATGCATTACATTTACTTGTTTGCTGCATTGCACAATGTTTCTATTAACCCTAGATGGAGTACTAGATGGAGATGGGTTTTGGTTAAAAAAAAAAAAAAAAGAGAGAGAGAGAGAGAGAGAGAGAGAAATGTCTGGTTTATGATTTGGATAATTAGACATATAGTCATAAAGAATTTAAATTGGGACATATAAAAACTTTTGCAAATATTTATTGTCAGTGTCATCATCTATATGGATCATCTTTTCACAGCAATTGAAACTGGTGCATCTGCATTCTAATACCACTATTAAGAAATGATGCATGTTGTTTGCTGCTGACTTGCCAGTTAGGTGATATGATTGAATATTTAAGGATTTTTAAAATATATTAGCACATTTGAAAGTCAGAATGCTCTTATTTAACTTCAGATAAACTATACTAAACATGAATATTTGACATTTGTTAGTTGTTTCCCCTTGTACTACCTTTGTCACAATTATTAAAGATTTTTCTTATCAGATACCCTAATTTTAAAATGGAAAAAAAAAAACCTTGCATTTAGTAATGTATTCTAAACACAAAGCTTCTCAGTATTATATAAATTTAAATACTACTCTACCAAAATGTTTTGTAGTTCAATCATACATACAGTAATTTCTGTATCAAGACTTGATCTATTATTGATGTTTGTGATTTCTATGGTAATCATCTCATTTCACTATTTTTCCTAATATTCCGGCAAAGCGTATGTTTACCATTTCTTGACAAAAATGAAGGGGCATGTTACAGACTTCCTATGTTTTTATACAAAAACTGGTATTTGATAATCCATGCTTATGTGTTTTACTGTATATATTTTATTCAAACTTCAGACTGATGTTGGAACTATGAAAATATGGAGTGAATCAGGAAATCATGGTGATGAATGGAACAAAGTTGAGTTACAGTTGGGGAAGCTGAGAAATTTTGAAGTTATCTTTGAAGGCATTCGTACCAGAGACCTAGGAGGAGGAGCAGCAATAGATGACATAGAGTTCAACAACTGTACCACAGGTAAGTTCAGGAGGGAAGTTTCTAGAGGGATGCTAAAAGGACATGTAAGATGTTCTTGCTCAAGTATGTAATGGTTTTACTGATTTTATCATTGTGTCTTTATCCATAAAATCAGTTATGAATACATTTTTTTCTCTTTTATAACTTTATTAGTGTTCTGTTCATACAGTAAGTCTTGCATTAGTGCTATATTCTCACAGTAAATTATTGCAGATAAATCCAATAAAAGTCTGAATTTATGTTTCATTACTCGATTTTGAGTAAGAACTTTCCTTCTGTTTAACTCATTGCTCAGTTATTGAGTATCTGGTTTTGTACATAATAGTTTCATATAAATTATATCAGATTATATTAAGTGAAACCTGTGGCCTCCCTATTTTATTGGAAAGACTCTTCCCATATAAATGAGTTGAGACTACAGAAAAACCACTGTCATTATTACTTTTCTCAGTTCAGTTCAAATGTTAGGGCCAGCAAAGTAAAACAAAACCTGTGACTCCATCACAGGGTATTCATACTATTAAATGCATCTCTTTGTGGACATAGACAGAGACAGAGTTTGCCTTTAATCAATCAATCAATAAGAAAAGTAGAAAACTGAATGGATTGTGGTTTCCATTAAGGAAGAATGTGGTCTCTGTTCCTGGTAGGAAATAGTGTGACAATAAAAGCAGATTGGTTGAGTAAAAAAATCATTGATAAGACCACATATCAATACTGTATGGATTTGGGGGAGGTTATTTAGCCTGAATTGAAGCTCAACTCAAAAAATGTAGCTTTTCCATTTGGTGTCTGTGGAGTAAAGCAAGACATGGAAAATGGATACAACTTGGGATCTATTTCAAACTGAACTTAAATAAAATACTAAGGCTGATGTACTGTTAAAAGCTCTTTTAGAGCTTGAATGCTTGTGATTCCCTCATATTTTTTCAAAGTGCCGCTTTGTTCCCATAGCTAGGCAAGCAATCATTCTCCAAAGGACATGAATAAATGGGTAAGGATGCCCTAACAAGAGATGGGAGATCATTATTCCCCTATAACTCTTGAATGAAAAAAAAAAGACATTGATCTTTCTTGAAGTTTGTTTCCAAATTATGCTCAGACATATTGTTTCATAAGGTAGGATCTAGTTAAACTCCATTCCTGGGATTTTCTGTCCCATTTGGGGGCTAAAACAATTTAGACAATTCACATTCACGTATACAAACATATTCATCAAATAAAAGTAGCAGGATTACTTCTTTAAGGAAGAAGATGACTGCCCATTAAGTTCATAAGGATGGTATCAACATATTTTGTAAAATGTAGAAATACTGTTGCTTACTTTTAACACCATGTATTTTATGATAATCTGAAAATAGTTGTTATAAGAATATTACTAGAAAAATTCAACAACGTTGTCATTGCGCTTAAGAAAGTTGTTTGAACAGGGAGTTGGAAAGGTGTCATATGAAGGATCTTAAAGCTCTCAAAATGTTAAAATTGTTGAAATTTACACTGGTTTTAATCTATGTCACTGCAAGTCTGAATGTTAATAGTGTATTACATCCAGTGCTGCATGAAAATACCTTGTGTATTTTGCTAGATTCTCAAAAACAACATTTCCCGTCTGACCCAGGCTTGGGGCATTCAGGACAGAGAAAGCATGTCATGTCTAAATTTGTTGTTGTTGTTTTGTTTTGTTTTGTTTTGTTTTCAGCACAGAGTTCACATATTTATTGCAGTTGTTGTAACAAAGCTAAAAAACAGCAACCACAATCTTATTGTGGCCAAACTCAAGGAGAAGAGTAGCATACAGACCAGAAGGGGTCAGCGGTTGACTTGATTTAAAGCACTTATGTACCATGTTTGTAGCTGCAGAATTGCTGACCTAGACACATGGCCAGGGTCCCATATGGGAACTGGAGTCCACATCTGTATTTTGCGCTGAGACTTTTTAGATTAAACTAAAATCTCATACTGTATTATAGATACTCTAGCCAATGTAATTACATAAGCAGAGGAATAGACCATGCACAGAAAAACCTAAAATATAGTTGAAAATTAAAACTTGAATAACAGTTTTGAAATAAACAGCAAGGAATGTAAATAAGAAAGCCTTAAATAGGAAAAAAATCATGGGAAAACACTGAAAGTTTAGCTGCTTCCCAGTGGGCAGCATGTAGTTTTGGGGAAGGATTTCAGATCAGTTCTGAAGCTTTGGGATGTTTTGGGGAAGCCTTCTCCTCCACATAAACTGTCCTTTCAGAAGCTGCTGAATGATATTGCTGGCTCATGGCTTATAGTCAACACAACAAAATAATTGCCTCTTCACAGAAATAATGTACTTCATTGAAAAGAGCAAAGAGGGAAGAGAGGGACAGTCTGTGTTAGTCCAAGGGAATATTAGAATTGTTTTGTGCAGTATGGTAATAATAAGTAGTTATAACAGAGTTTAATAAATCCAAAGGCTTATTTTATTGTGCATGTAAACACATGCACAGCAATGCAAAGCAAACTTTTTGCTTGCTTTCATATAGCATGTTATAGAAAGAAGCTGTACACATCAGAAGGGAATCTGCATGGAGACTGTTTAGCTCTGCAGACTTCATAGAATGATAGAATCATAAAATCATAGAAAGGCTTAGGTGGGAAGGGACCATAAAGATCATCTAGTCCCAACCCCCCTGCCATGGGCAGGGACACCTCCCACCAGACCAGGTTGCCTAAAGCCCTGTCCAGCCTGACCTTGAACACCTCCAGCAATGGGGCATCCACAGCTTCTCTGGGCAGCCTGTGCCAGGGCCTCACCTCCCTCTGAGTAAAGAATTTCTTCGTAATATCTAATCTAAATCTTCTCTTTTTTACTTTTAAATGATTTACCCTTATCCTATCACTATCTGCCTGTGTAAGTCTCTCTCCATCCTTTTTATAAGCTCCCATTAAGTACTAAAAGGCCACGGTGAGGTCTCCCTGGAGAATTCTCTTCTCCAGGCTGAACATCTCCAGCTCTCTCAGTCTTTCTTCACAGAAGAGGTGCTCCAGCCCTTTGATCATGCTCATGGCCCTCCTCTGGACCACTCTAACAAATCCACGTCTTTCTTGTGCTGGGGGCCCCATATCTGGATGCAGTAGGTCCAGGTGATACCTCACAAGGGCAGAACAGAGGAGAACAATCACCTCCTTTGACCTGCTGGCCATGCTTCTGTTGAAGCAGCTCAAGATACTGTTGGCTTTCTGGGCAATAAGCATACACTTCTGACTCATGTAAAGGTCCTCTAGAACCCCCAAGTCTTTCTCTTCAGGGCTTCTCTCAATGAGTTCACTACCCAATCTGTCCTCATGTCTGGTATTGCCCTGACCCAGGTGCAGCACCTTGAACTTAGACTTGTTGAACCTCATTAGGTTCATTTGGCTCCACTTCTCAAGCTTGTCCAGGTCCCTTTTGATAGCATCCCTTCCTTCTCTTGTATCAAGTGCACCATAACTGCAGACTTTGCATTTCAGTTATATAATGTGTTTTACGTAGCTTATGGTATATGAGCATTTTCAACTGACAAAGGAAAATCTTTTCACTTAATTTCCCTTTAAAAAATAATTAAAAGCTTCTGTATCAGTAGAATACTACAGAGAATTTTATTTGTTATGATTTGAGCTGCTGGGGCCCTATCCAGCAAGGCTCATTTCCCTCAGCTCTCATTGATTTCTATAGAAGTGAAGGTCAAGAAGCAACTGTGGATTTATTGGAAATGTCTTGCAAGTATTGTCACAGATAGAAACAAAGATAGTTTAAATGAGTCTTATCAGTTAATTTTGAAGGGGTAAGTTATGTTTTGATTACAAAAATAATATAAGTTCCAAGTCTGATATCTTTTTACTTTGAAGTTTTTATAGAAAGGATGTGAAATGTAATATTGAAGTCATGTGTCAGACAGAGAAAGACTGTTCTTAATATTAATTTATCAATTTATTAATTAATTAAGATTGAAATATTTTATTTTTTTTCTGTTTTTACCTTGTACAAGTTTTTACTGTTTTAGTGCCAGAAGATCTTATGTGATCTGAACGGTGTTTAGAGTGGTTATCTTGTATACTTTTTAATAATTTACTTTGAACATGTATGGGGTTATTTGCAGGCTAAAAGAAAAAAAAAAAAAAAAAAGTAAAGAACAAAAGCTTTAATTTTGCTTTAATAAGATTGTAAAATATCTTTGTGTGTTTCACAGGACAACCTTCACTGATAATTTTATCTTTAAGATTTCTGATACCTGTGCCATGATAACATCTTCTAAAAATCCCACCAGAAATCAGCTGTGGTATGATTCCTGGTAACCTTAAGGAGCACTTTAAGCATTATTGATTTGCTTTTCTGCTGATGGCTTGCTGTCCTGTATTAGTGAATCAAGTGTGCAACTCGTCAGACATTCTGTTGCTGGTAGTCTGGATTTTGCGCATCCATAATTTGAAAGAAAAGGGTACTCCAGATACAGAAAAGAAAGAATACAAACATGAACATACTCCTTACTCATCCATCATACAGTTATTTTGGCATCACAAGGCATCACCTGAAAAATAAACAAGGAAAAATAAATGAAAATGTGGAAAACAAACCAACACCTCTGAATTCAGATTAAACAGAAATTTCTAAAATACTTGGTTACTTCTTTGATTTATATATTTTCCTCACCATCTAACAATTCAGTGTAATAAAATTTCTCGTACTCCTATTAATAAGAGATTGATTTAACAAGTTCAGCTGAAAATAAATTTTATTTGAAACATAACAAAGCTTCCTTTGCCTGGTGGTAAACTTCCTTTCCCTTTCCTCTTGCATATTTGTATTTCCCCTCACCTTCTGTTTATAGCTGACACCATAGGTGAAGGTATAGCAATTCTTCGAACAACTTTACTTCCATGCTCCCATAAATAAGAAGCTTTGAAAATCTCAGTGGTGAAATCCTTTCTCATTAGGATTACATCCAAGCTTTGCAGATCAGAGAAAAAACAACTGAAACTTCCTAGTGTTTGGATGCATAGGCCAACCTTTTTACTTAGAATAAGCCAATGTTTTCTTTGAATCCTTGACTATGTATCATGCAAGGCATTACATTTAGTGAATATTTTAGGTCCAGACACTTAAGAAAAGTTCAAACTTTTATAACAGAAATATTCAGTACAAACTTGGCCCTGAAGTGAGGGGAAAGGGAATTCTGACAAGGGAAGCTTCTGGAGACAACTCAGTCACTCAAAATATATATTTGTATCCAGATAGAATGTATATCCACTTAACTGTTTTTTTTTAGTCATTCTCTTTTTTTTTTTTTTTTTTTTTTTTTTTCCTTGAGAATATTCTTTTTTGCTTTTATATATATAACCACATAATTGTCAGGATATTCTGATGAGGGACACCGGAATTATATAAACTTCTTATTTGATAGGCTAATGTCTGGCTTTTGCTTTAGAAGGCAATTGTTCTTTGAGTTCATGGTGGGCCATCAATTTACAAAAATCCTGCTATTTGCTGGTATCCATTGAATCTGTTTCTTTGTATGGGAAGAAGGTTAACTTTGAGGAGTGTAGTAATTTTTGCTAGCTTTAACTTAGTTTGTGTTACCTTAATATGTGTTAACATGAATGTGTTTTATCTTTTTTGACTGCAAATAGTACTGAACTCAGATATTGCTGTACTCAGCAGAGAGTACAGATGACACAAAGGTTTGGTTTCATCATACCTCTCCATGCAGTATGACACCCAAGAAGAATTTCATATCTAATGATGGCTCTGCAAGAGCAAGGAAGGAAGTGCCTTCTTGTTGCAAATAATGTGATTTGCACCTGTGTGCTGTACTCCATTGGACTGTGGTCCCTGTGGACCACTCTGGGACAAACCCATATATTAAACAAACAAACAAATAACCTCCATAATATTCACATGAGATGTTTCTAAGGAATCCATGATAAGGGTGGGGGGGAGTGGCAAGATACACACCAGCAGCAAGATATTTTACACCATATTTTACAACACAATGAAATGGCATATTGACATTAATTTTGTAGGTTAAATAGTATTAAAAAGGTCTGAAAGTAATATATTCAGATGAACTTTTTGAAATGTAATGTAGTTCTTAGTACTAATCTAATCAGGATGTCAGTGATGCAGAGAGAGGCAGAGTCCACAAGTCAAATGTTTTCAGGAGATCATATTCTCTGTGATTGAACTTGTTCATAGTTATTGGAAGTAGAATTTTCTGCAAAAGAATCACTTGATTTTTTGCCATCCCTTCTTCTGTTACCACTTGTAGGCTTCTAAAGGGTAAAGAACATCACTTATTCCTCATTCCTCAATGCTTCTCCTCAATGTCTGATTTAGAAGTTAGTAAAATATTTCCCCTTTCTACATCAGTGTACTATAAGCATGAGCTCCTTATCTTACTGATACAGCCTACACAGTCTCTCATTCTTAAATAAATTTAAAATATTCTGACCTTGTCTGACATGTGTATCAGTGCAAGAAGTTGAAGAGATTTATTTTTATTTTTTTCTATTGCTTGAACCAGAGCCAGTTGTACATATCCAGAACTATGGATTCAGTTTATATTCTTCCAGTTTATTTTTTTTTCCTTAGCTGGCAAACTCCAGCTTGCCTTGAGCATCTTTAGGAGGCCCATTAGCAGACTTTCATATCTACAGGTGAAATTCTCTCCTAAGAGTAAATATAATTTGTTAGATCCGCTGTTTATATCAGAAACAATGATTTCAGATTAAATCTGGCTTTTCAATGACACATACTGTGATTAGAATTCCCTACAGTTTTTGAATTACAAAAGAACTTTATTTGAAATGATATCTAGCTTGCATCAGTATAAACTTTTAATCTAGCTTTCCCTGCAAAAGATTGCCAAGGTCATTCATGGACAGAAACATTATTGATGAGTATGTTAATGGCGTTGTAATGTTATATAAAAAGTCATATAGAAAATGGTACTAAACGGTTGAGGTAAGCAAATGACGAGCTTGATGCAAATTGTGTTTCATAAATTCTGAACTTCACAGTGCTGAATATAGTTGAGTTGCAGCTCTAATGAAGCCTTCTAGGAGCTTTATATTCATACATTTTAATTTAAGCAGAGTGAAACTTGGAGAGAAATATTCAAGTAATATTTTCAACAGCACTTTTTAACTTTAAAAAAATTTTTTTTTTGATTATTCATATGTTTCAGGTATTTTGAAAGAGGAGAGAGAAATTATATACTCTCACTGTTCAGCACAATTTAAATATCAAATAATAAAAAGTGGTGAATTTTCAGCTGTAATTTGAAAACATTTCTACTCAGAATTTCTAAAAGAGAATAATTAAAAAGTATTATTTACCTTGACATTACATGTTTCCTTTCTTACTGTTGACATGGTGTCATTTTATTGTTAAGTGAGGACATGAGAGAGCAGAGAAAATAAGACTCTTGGTGAGCATCAGTTCAGTGTACTTGTGTTTGAGTTATGCATTGCTTCTCAAAACAGCTTGTTTTCTGTGGTCTTCGCCAATAATTAACTTGAGATTTACCCTTTACCTTTCACAGTCACATAGCACTGGTCAAACATAAACAGTGACAATGTATGCAAATCCTGAGTGTTGTAATACAAAAGACCTTTTTTTTTTTTTTTTGTCAGTTTGTTTCCTTTTTTAATATATTTTTTATTTTTTTAGATGTGATTTATATCACAAGACTACTTTATCTTATACAACTTTGTAAAAGAAAGGTCTTGCATTTATAGTCCTATAGTAGCAAACATAAAGGAAAGAAGACCATTTTCAAGAATTCTTTTATATTTGATCTTTTCCCGGTAATTGTAACAAGGTGTCTGGATTCATGTTCATATATTTATTGATTATCTTCAAATGTATCTCATCACATTTATACATTACAGGAGTACTATATGAACTAGTCTTTCATAAATAACTTATAGACTGGAGATGGAGAAATGTAAATATATATCTGGTGATGAGTCCGGATTAGAATTTCAATTTATTTGTGGTATGTACACATTTGTTCAAGCCTGTCTTTCTTGTTATATGTTTTAACACACATATTAGGAGGGAAAATTTTATCTTTACTGGTACTCTGACTGTACAAAACATTTAGAAAATGAGTGTATGTAAATGTAAGTTCCTGCAGCAACCATCGCTAACACAATTCTTTTGTAGGATTTAGTGATCAATGAGCCAAGTCAATTCTGTTGGTCTCTTAAATGCTACTTAGAAGATTATATGGCTTTTGGTGTATCAATCCAAATTGTACTTAATTGAAATGTGATATCCTGTGTATGCTTTTTTGTTTTTCAAGTACTGTTATTTCATTTGGCTTAAGGATTTGCATAACATGAAGTCACTTTACCTAAAATACGTCCTGTGATAGTTTTTTGTGGTGTCCTGGTTTTCAGGAGATGCTACCATTCCAAGGAGGAAACAACAACAAAAAAAAGAAGAATGATAAATGATTACCATTTTGCTATGCCATATTGCTATGCCACTTTTAATCTTTTAATTTATGAGAATCTAATCTTGGAGTATTCACTGTAAGGGTAAATAAATTGATCTACAAGAATATGTGTGGCAAATTTTATCTAGGAGAAGATCAACAGTTTAACTGCTCAACTGATTCTTGTTAATCGAGTTGTTTCTCTACTGATCTAGTGCTCAGTGGTAAGCTAAGAAAAGTCCTCTATCTTTTTAAATCATTTTTTGATTTTATATTCTCTATTATTTTGGTTTGTGGTTTTGTTATTTTAAATATTCTCTTGTTGTGGGAAAGGAATGGAAGAATACCTCTTTCTAAGAGAAGGGTTTTTTTGACCAAGTTAGGAAAAAATTCCGGAGGAATTTTCATTTTACCAATAGAACCTTTAGTACCTATTGTTTTCTTATCTAGTTTGTGTTGTTGTTCTTTTTCCTCTCCTCTCCTCTCCTCTCCTCTCCTCTCCTCTCCTCTCCTCTCCTCTCCTCTCCTCTCCTCTCCTCTCCTCTTTTCTGGCATCACATCTTTTCTCAGGATAATTTCACTACTAGAGTTATTTGCATGTTAGAAACATGAAAATTAAAATTAGACCTTCATGGTCTTTTGATTTGCTACCTATCTGTATAGTCTTCAGACCCCACAGACTTGTGGACTTGATAATTGTAAGAGAAGGGAGAGAAAAGCATAATGAAGAATGAAATTAACTCATTCACAAAATGTGCAACAGTGCTAGAAATGAATAGATATTTCAATAATAGAATTAGAATAATAGATTTTTGGAGATTGTTCTCATTAAAACAAAAACAAACAAACAAACAAAAAAGCCTTAGCTCTGAGCAATTCCTTTATCGCTTATGCTAGGACAGTAAACCAGCATTCTGTATCTTCATGGACGTTTTTCATTATGTAAAATTCTTTGTATAACAGAGCAAAAAATGTATTGGTCAGTTTAGTGCCTATGTCAAAGATCAGGGAAAAGGGAAGGTATAAAAAAGGGGGGGGGGGGGTTCTTTTTCATTAAATGCAACAGTAAATGAAAGTTTATTTTTAGTCAATGGTTTTCTTAAATTAAAATGAAAGGCTTTATTTTCACAGAATCACACAGAATTTCTAGGTTGGAAGAGACCTCAAGATCATCGAGTCCAACCTCTGACCTAACACTAACAGTCCCCACTAAACCATATCGCTGAACTCTACATCTAAACGTCTTTTAAAGACTTCCAGGGATGGTTACTCCACCACTTCCCTGGGCCAAAGGGTCTAACAACCCTTTCGGTAAAGAAGTTCTTTAAAATTTCTTTAAAATATCTGAGATATTTTGCTTTTAAATATCTCAGATATCAGTTCTGTTAAAACTTTTCATAGCATATTCAGAAATAAGCTCAGTACTTACCAAAAAAATTTCACCTCCTGTAATTTCTCTCCCTTCCATTGTGTGACAAATCCATGTTTTGATATCAGATATTTCACTGTTCTCCACCTCTGACATTTTCTTATGTGGAACCAGCTCATTTCTTTACTTTCCATGGCTCACTGATGCATTTTATTGTTGTAGCTTCCCAAAAATGACTGCAGAATAACACAGTCAGAAAAGCAGAACTAGTGAAAAATTATATATATTTTTTCTTAATTCCTTGGCATGGTAATAACATATCTATGTCATACGTGGTGAAATAAGATGTGAAAATTGTTGTATCCCAATAGTTCTACCTTTAAATATTTTCTGTTGTTAAGCAATTTAAGTCACACTGCTGAAGTTTCTCTGCATTCTTCAAAAACCCAAACATCATACAAAGGTTTTAGAAGTGTATCCATCACACAAGTGTTGTAAAATATTGAATTTTCTCCATTTAAAATGGTCTTATTTTCCATGTGATGTCCTATAATTATGACTAGTATAAAGACTTCGTCTTGTCTACCTTTTAACAGCTCATGGGTCCTATTTTATGGAATGTACACAACAAATAAAGCAGGGAAACAGTCATGCTGATGCTGATCTGGATTTCCTTCCAGGCAAAACACCCTGCCCTGCTAGGCCAATGCAGTTGTCTAGGCACAGATAATGCATCATTAAAAGAGTGTGACGAAATAACGTCAGTTGGAAGTAGTAAATCACTGAAGTAATGGTGTATAATGTCTAAACAAATAAAAAAGAGCATTCTTTGATTTATTTGTAATTTTGATTTTAATGTCCTGTTGTTTTCAGCTGGAGAGGATCCCAAGGAATGCCCTGCTCTCACTGATTTTTTGTGTTGGAATAAGGATTGCATAGAATCTCATTTGGTCTGTGACTATAAACCAGACTGTAAAGACCTATCGGATGAAGCTGACTGCAGTAAGTATCTCTTTGTGTGTTAATGTAATCTCTAGTTAAAATTATAACTTTAAATTCTGTAGTATAGCTCAGGTGAATTCATGCAGCTGCTCAGAAGATAATTACAAGCTGGTTGCCTGTTCCCCCAGCACAGAAGGTCTGACATTTTAAGATACTCAGAGATGTTTGCTGCACAAAAATATTTGTGTTATCTGGGCACAAAAATGTAACCTAGTCATTACAAAGATTATATAGAAAAATAAAATGAACACTTTTATTATATTTTATTATAAATACATAAACATATTTACATATTTATTTAATTGAAAGCATTTTAGTTTGTCAATGTTAAATGAAAAAAAAAAAAAGCAAATCAGTGCACAAGAGCATTTAGGTATGATTCTTTCATTAAAAAAAAAAAAAAAGTGATTATGCATAAACAAGCCCATCTTTCAGATTAATCCTGTTTTTGCAGTCTGAGTCATGTTGCTACCACATATTCATTGTTCTTTGTTCTTGCTGCTACTGCAGAGCCATGACAGTGTATTCTTCCTATTACATTATTCAGAACAGTTGGACAAAATCCAGTCTGTTTATATTTTTGCAGTCCTGGTGTAGACTGAGACAAGATTTGCCTGCAGGAATTCTTTACTAATGATATTTGAGATGGAAGGACACAGCTCAATTTAAAAATCTGGATCAAATTAACAGTCTTTCCAATTCAGATTTGAAATTGAAAAGCAGTAAAACATTGTGCTGTTTTCTTCCTCCAGTTCTTTTTTTATTGACAGTAATTTTCCAAATCAGACGTTTAGAGCAGGAAGTTTAAACAGTCCATATATGTAATTCAGTAATAAATCTAACTCTTAAACTTCAAACTGCAGGACCAAATTCTGCCATATTGTACATATGGTTAAAAGTAATCTTGATAGACAGAGAAAATAACTGAATCACGTACATCAATGTTCATACTGTGTTGAAGCCCAAATACTCCATTGAAATTCACCAACATTTGGCACTCCCTTGAAAATCAAAGGTGTTTCCTCTCACATATTTTTGTTAAATGCTTTGACTGGACAGGGTACAAAAATAATGACCTATTACCTGGTCATGTAAATTACATTGTTTTAGACAGACAATAGATTTTAGTACACATGAAAATGTCACTACATGACATTTAACTTGGACTTTCTTCCTCTTTATTGTTTTTGTAAAAGTAAATGACAGTTCTGAAGTACATATGCTGATGCTGGTGTCTCTGTTTCTGGTTTTGCTTCTACTACAGTGCTTTACATTCCAGTGAATTTTTTTGAACCATGTTGACAGAAATGAAAAGTTGAATGATAACATTCAAAGGGCATCTTTTTCAAATAGGCAAATTTTAACCATATTATGGGTATTCTATATTTCCTGTATGGAGTATGCATACTTTTTCAGTAATTAAACAAATCAAGTACAGCAAAATACACTGTAAACTCATCCTTTTAACATTTTACAGACCTAACAGAGACCCAGTAAGTTGGAATTGCTGTCCAAAGTAAACAGCTCAATAATTATCAGAAAACTATCAAGGAACTTGATTTGTTCTGTAAATATTGTTACAGGATATAGTAGTTTCCTTAAAAAGGCTTGCCTATGTTGTCTGGAGGGGCTGTAATGGCATCAACTTTCTTTTCTTAGATAATAGATGGTGATATTTCAGTCCATAATTTTTATTGAATCACAGTAAAGCAATCTGGTGTGGAATAGTGCAGAAAACTTTTTCCAAGGGAAAAAAACAAACAAACAAACTGATCTTCACTTTAAATAAATAGAGTGAAATATCCTTTCATTGTACATGGAAAAGCTCTAATTACATCAAAACATTTTCATCTCTCTTTGGTTCAGATGTTGCTGCAGAAGTGACAAAATAGCATGGTAAAATAAGAGACAGATGCTGTAATCTCATGTACAGAGTACCCAGATAAGTCTCGAGTATAATATTACCCTACCTGATATATATTAGTTTGAACAAATGAAGTAATGATGAAAAAAATGAACATTTGGAAACATTTGAAAATGAAAAACAAATGAACATTTGGATAAATGCATATTTTTCCCAAGCACATAGACTGAAATAAACATTAATAGGCAAATATATATATTTTTAATCCTATATTTTTAATGCTATTTTTCTTTAGTCTATAGTTGCCTGCTATCAGCTCTGATAACTTTGACCACAGTACATTTATAGTTATGAAGTAGGTTCACCCAAGCAGAACATCAGGATTTACATAAAAACACAATTATTTTACATAACATAAATACATAAAACAAATATTTTACATAGAAGAAATAGTTGTCTAACTATTTCCATCTGGAAATAGAAACCTAATTTTTTAAGGAAAAGCTTTTTAAGGATTTTTTTTAACTGTTTAATCACAAATGAGTGAATACCCATAGAGAAAGCCCTTCATAGTCAAACCTGCCCCATTGCAAGTTGTTATGGCCACATTTGCCTACAATTTTCTTCTTTTCTCAGAGTTCAAAGTTCAGGCTTATTTCACTTTCTACTATAACTTTATAGCAATGTAGTTCCAAAGAAGCCAATGGGTGATAATCTACTCAAGAGCAATTCCCTTGTGCAGGATTTACAACAGGATATGGATAAACTAAATTGTATCCGCATAGCCTGGTGAAGTCTTTTCTAAAAAAAAATAAACTCACAGAGATTACTCTATGCTTCATTCCATTCATTCAGGCAATCTTGCAAAATTTTCATTCTCTTTCAATAACCCATTGGAAGTACTGAGGTGAAAAAAGCACACATGAAAGCAGTTTCAATGTTAATGAACTGCACTCAATTACACACCTAGATTTGATTAATAGCAAACCTCACTGTTGATGAACCAACTAGAGGAGTGCTTGAATTATTGAAATAAAAGCAATTTTTCAGATAAATGGAAGAAATGACTTCTGAAGGCTTCTAAGTAGGTTCTGTTTACCCTGAAAATAAAAAGTACCCAGCAGGTACATATATGTCAGGTGATTCCATCAACCCTGTAAATACTGCTTATAAATATTTATAATAATTACTTTCTGAATGTACTATTAAAATATTAGGTAAAATTCCTGAGGACAGGTAATCTATTATGAATAGTATGCATTCCATATGTAAATTCATTTGACCTTTTATCTTGTTAGAACTGTACCAGAAAATTGTACTTCCTGTTGAGATTAATGGTTCCCTTCTTTGCCCTGCCATCTTCACTGAGTTTCCATGAAGTTTGTAATGCAGCGTCAATGTGAACACTCAGTGTATTTGTGTATTCCTTTCACAGTTTCCAAAGGCCATGCTGCAAATGGCACTAACAGAATGTCTGAGGTTGGAAAGCACCTCTGCAGATCTAGTAAAACCTCCTATTCAAAACAGGATCCACTAAAACAGGTTGCCCAGGGCTGTGACCGATTTAAAATATCTCCAAGAATGGAGACTCTGCAACTTCTCTGGACAACATGGGCAAGTGTTTGGCCAGCACAACAGTAAAATAAAGTGAAGTGAAATAAAATAAAATAGTATAATTTTTTATCTTTCAGTGGGATTTCCTGTATTTAAATTTATGCCCATTGCCTCTTGTCCTGATCTGAGGCATCACTGAGAAGAGTCTGGATTTGTCTTTTTTAAACCCTCAAAGCAATTATTTATGCCCCCTGATACACACTATGTCTGTTCTTTGGGCTGAAAAGTCCCAGCTCTCTTAGCCTCTCCTTATGATAGATGCTTCAGTCTCTTGTAGTAAAGTAAGAGTACAGTATATTACAAAACAGTACAGATCTTTCTTCTAGCATTCAGTGAGATACAGGTTCAATAAAGGTTATTTTTTTAAGATATTTGTCCTAGACGTTTAACTATGGTGAGAAATATTTACAGAAAAGCAGGTCCAAAAGCTTTACAGTCTGTGTGTATACAGATCTTGTTCATACAATACAAGTTGATAGTGATAAGATATAAAAGTTCTAAAAGTCTACAATTTATATGTATTTTTTCTATCTACATCTTTTATACCTGGACAATGTTACATAAATAATTATATTTTAATGTTGCAGAATACTTCTAAATCAAGAAATTAACTCTAATTCCTCAAATCCATTTGAGGTTCTGAAAGAGTCACAGTCAGACCCGCTTCTCAAATGCATGATTGACCATGATGTTTAATAGTTTGGAATCTTTGCCCAGAGTCCTTTTACAGAGGAAGTCTTTGCTGTCACTCAGCAGTCATGTAGCTGCCTCTGCTCAAATTCTAACCTGAAAAAACAGAAAAATTTGCTCTTGGAAAATTCAGGTCTTTGGTCTGGTAATCAAGGAACAATTGTAACTAAGAAGACCTTTAAAAACAAAAGCAATATTTCTGATAGAGATTAAGCAGAATTTGTACATTTTTTTGACTAATTACTTTTTCAAAGTCATTTGAAAAAATCAGAGAAAATATAAAAACAGAAAGTCTAACAAGAATATCCTGAACTCATTCCAATGCCCTAATCACTAGAACTTCTCTCTCTTCATACCTAACACCCAAAAGGGTCATCCAAAATATGTTACTGAAAAATACCACTGGGGAAGTGGAATCCATTTTTACTAGCTAATTTGCTAGAAATCATTCTGTCCATTCACCTTGAATAATAGCTACATTTGATGAAGTTATAGCTTTGTCCTCAAGACTTACATGGCCATATGTCTGCAATACCCTTTAAGGCTGCTTACACCTGTTCAGAGAGCAAAGGATGGTGGGTTTTGTGTGTGTGTGTCTGGGGAGGTGTAGGTTATTTTGTTTGTTTCTCACTCACTACCATATATTATTTATGTCAGTACATAAGAGTGCAAGGAATCATAGTATTATCCAAATAGAATCCTCTCCATTACCAAGTACAATAAGTTCATTACAGTCTTGTAGATATAAGGACTGAGATGATAATTTACTTCCTGTTATATTTTCAGGTTACTACACAAGTATTCCTGGAAGCTGTAACTTTGAAACACAAGAGCAAGAATGGACAACTGTATGTGGATTAATACAAGACTCTAGAGATGATTTTGACTGGAATGTTAGCAAAGGTGGTGACTCTGAACAAAAAGGTCCTGATACTGACCATACACCAGGTATTGCCATGTGTCTTACATCACCGTTGGGAAAATGAGATATTCACTGAATTCCAAAAAAACACTGTCTCATAAATTAGCATCAATTAGTCAACAGTCAGCTGTACATAAGCCAACAGTGTGCCCATGTGATCAGGAAGGTCAATGATATCCTGGCCTGCATCACAAATAGCGTGGCCAGTAAGACTAGGGAAGAAATTGTCCCTTTGTATGTGGAGTGCACCTCAAATATTGTGTTCAGTTTGGGGCCCCTCACTGCAAAAAGGATGTTGGGTTTATAGAGCATGTGTTGAGAAGAGAAATGAAGTTGGTGAAGGGACTAAAAAACAAGATTTATGAGGATTGACTGAGGGAACTGGGGTTGTTTAGTCTGGAGCAAGATGACCTCATCACTCTCTACAACTACCTGAAAGGAGGTTGCAGTGAGGAGGGTGTCAATCTCTTTTCTCAGGTGGCAAATGATAGATTGCAATAAAATGTTCTCAGGTTGCACTAGCCAGAAAGGGAGGTGAAGCATTAGGACAGGCTGCCAAGGGAAGTGTTGAAATCCCCATGCACTGAGGTATTTAAGACATGGGTGGACGTCGCACTAAGGACATAGTTTGGTGATGGTACATGGTAGGTCAGCCAGACTTGATGTTCTTGAAGGTCTTTTCCAATCTAAACATTTCTATGATTCTATGAAATCTCAATGTGATCAGTTGCAGACAAATAATAGTGAACAATTAGCACAGTTCACAAAGGTTATTGCAATATTTATAGTTCCAATGAGTGTTTAAAGCACTCCCTTTTATATTAAAATTACAACTGAGGATACATAAAAAAGCCATGACAAAAATATTAAATGTTTTAACAAACTGAATCTTGTCATTTACACTATCTGATAACTTCTAGTTCCATCTGAACGCAGATTTAAAAACAAACAAACAAACAAACAAAAAAAAAACCACCTCCTTGCATAGTGGCCTGTTGCTCACATTTTTAAATGTGGTTTCAGCAGCACTGTAATTTTAAAGACTGCTATTTTCAAAATGGTCTTTATTATATCATTCTTAATACTCCACTTTAGCTTCATGCATTCATTTAGTCATTTCCAAAACAATGAGCTACTAAATACGATATAAAGTATCTAATTAATCATCTCACCTGGGACATAACAGAACTCTTTCTAAAACAGTACAGCATACAAGTGCAGTTTTTGTTGATAAGTATGCAATGAGATTTTTAATTTTTAATTAAAAGATTTTTAATTAACTTGAAAAAATGTTTAAGAAATATAGATACAAAAATTTTAATACCATAAAAGAGTATATATTTGTCAGTAATCACGCTTTACTAAGTTACTGTACTGGGTCTTGTTCAGAAATGCCATGGCCGTGCATTCATGCACTATTGAATGACTGAACAAATTTGGATAAACAAAGGTAAAAATAGTCCAGCCATCTATTTCTTTTTAGTCACCTAAGCAGGCAATATAGATTTTGTATTGAATCGTACCCTGAATGAGACCATCCTGACTGTGCTGTAGTCAATCTCTGGAAAAGTTTGTGGCATTGTAGGCTTTTTTTTCAAGCAGCTTCAACAAAGTACCAGTTTTCTGTTTCCAATATCAGATTGCACCCTGACAGAATACTTGGACATCCTGAAAACCTTTAGCTAACTCATGTTCAAAAAATAGATCTTCTGAGAATCCAGATTAGTTTATTGTTATACTTCCTTCTCCTGATCATCAGCTCTGTATTTTTTCTCACCTATCACTAGTATTTTTTTCACCCCTCAAAGAAGCTACTGGATTCAAATGAAATCTGTGTATGCAACCTTCTGTGTTAGATCCTGATACTCGTGATGCTCTACTTGTCAATAGTTTGTATAACCTACTTTTCCTGGAGTGTCATACACATAAAGAGCAACCGATGAGCAGTGTGTGTGGATGCATGTGAAATGTTTAAGGTTCATAAGTAAGGTCTTAACTTTTCTCCCTGATATTGGCTTGCCAGAATCTTAATATAGAAATATTTCCTCTATTAACATGTTCCTACAAGATGATACAGCCAGATTCCTAACAGAATGCCTACAGAATGCAATCAGCACAACAAAATGTACTAGTTAGAGTACTGATTAGAGTTAGAGTACTGATTAGAGTACTGATCGAGTACTGTTACAGTTATCTGTGTTATGTAGACAGCAAACTATAATTATATATTAAATAAATATAAAATTATATTATATTACATTCTGTATTTATTATAAACCTGAATGGAAATTTAATTTCTGTCATAAAGGTACCAATTGCTATTTGAGAAGTGCTTAATTTTCCTTTCCAGAAATTGTATTCGTTAGGAATCCTGACCAGTTCTAATTCTCATTTTATTAGCAAAGAATAGTTCAGATTCACTGTACAGGCATCACAATCTTTACTGTTTTAATCTTGAATTTGTATCCAGCATGATCTCCAGGTGCACTGTTTTTTTTGGTGTTTTACATTTCCAAACTCAACAGAGACATCCTATAAGCAGGTGGCTGTAGCCATTTCTCTCTTACTCATCTTCCCTTTTTGTTTAGCAGATCCTGCACCTGCTGCAGGAACTGCACACCTGATCATGAGGGAACTGTTTAACTGCTACACATCACAATTTGTCATTTTATAGGAAGCAGATATCCATACTAGTCTGTGTTGCTGTTGGCTATAATTGTGGAATTTCCCCTCTTGGAAAGGGACAGAACAGACAGGGGAGAGATAAAAAAATAATTCAGCTGTCCCAGGCAAGCTGTTCCTTGTGAATCAGTAGTCTGACTTGCTTTCTTGCTCTTCCTTTGATGCAGTGTGGTGATAAAACAACCTCTAGTCCTTGGCTCTTCAAGGAGATTTTGTATGTTTTGCTATTTCATTTCCTCTTACATTATTGATTCTTCTTTGCATCTTTGAAATTAACCAGCAATTGTAAGAAAAATAAAGTTAATAAAAAGAAAGTAAAAAATAAAATGGAATTACAGCAAATGTGTTTACAAAATTGCCTAGATTTGTAATTTACTTGTAAATTAAGTGGGCAAGAAATATTCACATTAGCTATAATGAAAAAGAATCACTTGTTAGAATTCCCAGCAGTCTAGATACTGACTCCGTAATGTCCAGCAATATCTGTCAGTCCATTCCTGATCCAATCCAATGCCTTCTAGTTCCAAACTCATTTCTTCTAGTTACTAAGCATATAAATTTGTTGTACAGATCACCAGTGCCATCATAGCAATAGAACGAATCCTGTGGTGTTATACCAACCATGTACCATATATATTGGAACAGCATTGTGTGGAGGTTTGGTTGTAAATGTGTCATATTGCCTCATCTAGCAAAATCTAAACTAACATTACAGATTTCAGATATGTAGCAACAATAATTTCTGAAAAATTTGCATTAGTTTAACAGAGCTAATTTACTGCATTACAACAGTCTCAAGGATAAGATAAACCCTGTGATTTGAACAGAAAAACTTTTAGTGAAAACTAATTACTATGTTACAGCTATGTCTAACATTCTGCAATTTGACCAAGATGTGGCTTATTCAGGTCTCACTTTTAAAAATTATCATTTCCATAAATTTCCTTAGCATACTATTCTTTCCTGTCCTAAAACAAGACGCTTCCAGCCTTTAGCCACAGTACCCATGAGCTATTTAAACACTCTGAGGATGTAACTGTTCAAGTCCAGAATGTTTCAACTTCAAAAATATCAAGCAACTGAAAAAGCAAATCTATTTAACTTTTGCTGTATATCATTATGCCACATATATTACATATATTATGTAATATGTAGACAGGCACCCTGGCTTCCCAGTCTGTTGCTTAGTATGTAAATATTTAGCACCATTCTACTTATGAAGAATGTAATACATCCATGTCATTGTAATCTTTCAAATAGCTTTTTCTCACCTGAGAAAATTTACATTTACTGAAAAAGTTTGAGGCATAACATGATACCCAGATAATCCCACTTGAAGACATCATCTCAAATAAGATTGCTTCAAAGGCAACAATAGAAACTAAGAGCAATTCCTTGACAGTTTCTACCATTTACAAATTGTCCAGTTTCTGGGTTTCCTTCCACTGATATCCAAACTGAATAATTCTCACTCTGAACTAATATTCATTTACAGGTCTGTTAGAATAGTATGTCGAAAAGCAGTTGAAAACCCATTACACAGCTCACTTTATGAGTCAAAGGACTAAAATTGCAATCAATTTTAGGTGGAAATAACTGCAACTCACTTCAGATGGGAAATTACTTTTGATATTTTAACTGCAGTCCAAGTGAATCTGACTCTTGAAGTGACACAGCAGTGAACATCTTTCCGTTTTTTCTTTCTTAAAAGCATTATTTGTCACCCTACTAGTAAGTGACTGATTGTGTCTCTTATTGATCTTTCAAACTGAAAGAAAAAAAATATTTTTGTTCTAACAGAATTTTTTAAATGATGGAATAGGTCTTGGAGAAGAAGATCATTTATCTTTTAGGTCTTATAATAAGGCTGCCAGACAGCGGACTACCACTAGTCTGCCTGAAAATTTAGTGATCATGACTTTCCATATAACACTTAAACTGTTTTGATAAGTTGTCGATATAAGGAGAAGCTAGGTTTTAAAAAATGATTTGGATCCATGACTATTTGATTTGTTCCACAAATATTTATTTCCTTTCCAGAATAGCAATTAGCTCATCATATGGTTTTTTTTTGTGTGTGTGTGTGTGTGCACATACCTCAAGACCATCATGATTGCTGCTCTCTTTACAATCACAGTATCTTAAAAATTACATTCACAACAGACACAAAAATCTTATACCATATTCTTCCCAAATCTGCATCCTTGAATTACTGAAGTGTTGTGGTAGCGCAGAACAATATTTGTGAAACTGTAAATTGCTGAGCATATGAAGTTCCTAAATTCAACTGCAGAGTATGAATATGCATGTATGTTTTATACATGAAACATAAACAGAGTGTGAAGTTTATTTTTAAGGATTTCAGAATTCATTGACCTAAGAAAGAAAACATGATGTAGCGAAGATTAGCAATTCACTTAAGTTTATCTGAAACTTAATTTAAAATCCCTTTCCACAGGGACTGCCATCTTCTTTACAAAATGTTTATTAACATTTTGTACCATAAGACAAAGGAAAAGGATTGCAGAGAGTCAATCTTTTTGGATATACCATTTGTCAATCACTCATTTACAGAAAGGTTTATAGGAGCTTATATGAGGCTCGCTGGAATACTGTTATTCTGAATGTTTGGCGTGTCTTATGTCTCTGAAAAGAGCAATTAGGATTCATTCCTTAGATTAAAAATTCTGAACTTTTAACTTTTTCTCCTGAGAAGACTAAGCATGATCTCTCCCCCTATCCCCCCCCCCCCCCCGGCAAAAAAAGTTCTTATTTGAATAACAGGTATTTAAAAATTTTTTAAAATAGATTTTTGAGAAAATTTGCTTAATCAGAAAGTTCTGTATGAGATAAAGTTTTGTAAGCAGGCTTACTAATTCTGTTACTTGTACTTTACCAACATATTCCATCATTTCATACATTTATGTAATTTAAAAATAGAAAGGATTGATTGGCTGACTTTCTGGATCATATTGAAGAAGAGAATAGTGGTTTGGGACAGTAATGTTTGGAGTTCATATGCAGAAGCTTCCTACTTAGTGAGTTTTCAGAATCTCTGTGAGTGTTGGTGCTTGCAACATGATTTAAAGTATTTACACAGGGGAAAAAAGGCACAAGGAGATCTGATGAAGGTTACATTATTTATTACATGTATGTAATAAACAGAAATACACAAAGATTTAACCCAGAACATCTCTGTAATGTATGGGTATATATATATATATATATATATATATATATACATATTATATATATATATACATATATGTATAATATATATATATGTATATTATATGTATATTATATATATATAATACATATATATATGTATACATATATATATGTATATATATATATGTGTATATATATGTATAATGTATGTATATTATATATATATACATATATGTATAATATATATACATATTATATATATATATACATATTTGTAACATATGTAACATAAATATATATATATATTTGTAACAGATGGGTATGTATTGTAACAGATACTAATATCTATGTGGGTAAAAATGCTTTTCCTCTAGAGCATAAAATAGTACTGAAAAACTATAAATTATTTTAATCTTTTTATTGAGGTAAAGGACAACATTTTTTGTATGTAAACTCATCTAACCAGAAGGAAGGAAATAGAGCGAAGATAATTACTACCAAATTCTTCCCAGCCAGCCTTGGGGTCTGCAGAGTTCGGTTCTGGTTCTGGATGTTTGCTTCTAGGCAAACAGGAGTCTTAAAGGTAAGAGAAAAAGCATGTCTACTAAGTCATGCCACAGCACTAATTGCACTAGTAGTATTTGCATTTCTGTGTCTAAAATGATCTAAATCTCAGAGGCTGTTAGCTGTGCTTCTTCACAACTTCGCCATCGTTACACCCATAGACAAAAATTTTCCGTCAACATCAACAGGGACGATTTTGTTCTACTCTTAATTTTACTTGAAGCCCTTTTGCTACATATGTAAGAATTAACACTGCCTATCTATAATTCTCAAACCTACTGAACATCAACACAGTTCTCTGCACAAGTCACTCTTTAGCATCAGATAGTGTTATTTTCCAAAGTTTAGGACAAAAACAGATATTTAAAAGAAAAATTGATTTAAAATTTGATTTAAAAGAAAAATTTTAAACAAATTAATGTCATCATGTATCAAGGGAGTTTGATTGAAATTACTGGTAATAAAGCATTTAATCATATTAACAATTATAGTTAAAATATCTTCTTGCTGTTCCCCAAGCATCCTCAATGGGCCAACTCTTACTTGTTAATTTGCTTTGTAAAATCTCAAGCAGGGATGTGAATCCTTGGCAAATAATTCATTTCACATGGCTCACTGAATAAATATGTTACATAATGCCTTTTTTACAGGCCTGAGCAAGACTCTTATCTGTGCCAGCTTGTTAACCTTTGTTTTCAAACATGTACTTATGTCAGTTTTATTACATGTGATGGAATATAAAAAAATGCGTACATTACCTGGGTTTTATATTGACAATGTTTATCTTTGGTCTTGTTTTCTGCCTTATATTCATCCCCACTGAAAAGGATCATAGCCCAATTCCATAGGAATTCGTCCTGGACTTCAGGAGGTCTCTAGTCCAACTCCTGCTCAAAGCAGGGTCAGCTACAATGTTTTACTAGGTGAAAACCTCCAGAAATTGAAACTACCCAACCCCTCTGGGTAACCCTTGCCAATGCTTGACTGCCCTCAGCATGAAATATTTTCTTATATCCGTTCAAAGAGTGATGTTACCTTTCATTCCACCTTTTGTCTGTCTTTTTTATGTATATTATTATGGGATGGTATTTTTATCTCTGTCACTTAGTTCATGGAAAGTCTGAGTATTGCCATACACATTAAGAGTAAATAGAGAAAAAAAAAATTACATAAAGTTATTATAAGCAGCAGATTCTTCAACATTATTCTTATCCTAAATCCAAAACAAAGCACCATACCAGCTACTAGGAAGAAAATTAACTCAATCCCAGCCAAAATTCAGACTGCTTTTCAAAACTGATTTTTAATGAATTTTCAGGTAATTTTAACATTTCTCACTATCAAGTCAATAAAAATGCTCAAAACCTTATTTTTCACAAAGATATTTCAGATACTCAATATGAAGTTTTAGAAGTGTTTATATCAATATTGTAATTTTAATATTTGAATATAGCTTTTAAAATATTAGGCCATGTCCTCAAATCCATTCTTCCCAGTTTCAGTTATTTATACCTTCACATACTCAAACTTTGCACATTAAGATTAAGAATACAGAACAGTAGGTCGAGAGAAATTCTAGATTAAATTGAAGTAAAAAGCAAACAGTGATTACCTTATGGATCAGTTGGTAACTGAAATACTCCAAGATTATCTATGAAAGATTTGTTTAAAATTACTGTGCAAAAAAGCAAACAAGATTTTTTTTGAAGGAGCTTCTGAACTGAAATTTTTCAAGTATTACAGAACTCTTAGAGTTAGTGAATAAGTAGATGTATATGGCATCTATGTATGTGGAGTTAGGCAGACAGCCAGTCTGCTTTTTCTTTCTTTTTTTTTTCTTTTTTTCTTTTTTCTTTTTTTTCTCTTTTCTTTTTTTTCTTTTTTTTCTTCCTTCTTCCTTATTCTTTTTCTTTCTTTTTTTGTCCTTTCAAACAAAATAGTTTAGTTAACTTTCACTACCTTAAATTTCATAAAGAGATCCATAATGAAATGTCTTACTCTAGCATACAAATAAGGTTTCCTGTTTTTGTTTCCTGTTCCATTGCAACTTCTGCTCTTTATGAAGAAACAAATAATATTCATAACAGACTGAAGTACTCAACAAGGAATTATCCTATTGCAGACCCAACATACCCTTTTAGATGTTACATTTCTTTTTCAATCAAACTATTAAAAATCTATTTCAGCAGCAACCGTTGCTGTTAGTAAATAAAGAATAAAATAGACTGTAGTCACTTAAATGAAAAAAGCCCAAAAGAATTTGAAAAAGAGAGAAAAAAAAAAAAGAGAGAGAGAAGGTAGAAAAGAAAATCCACATCTCAATGAAGAGTTGTGCTCAAGTTGCAATGGAAGTAAAAAATAAAAATAAAAAATAAAGTCAAACAATAATAGGAAGTCTGAATAGTGTGTGACATAGTTATGTCACTGAAACAGATGATGTTATATCTATTATCTGAAATACAGCTATCTGCAACATTCATGTCAGGTCTGAATTTTAAAAAAGAAAAAAAAATAAAAAAAATTTTAAAAAGAAAAAAGAAAAAAAAAAAGAAAAAAGAAAAAATGAAAGACCACAGAGACAGAATATAAGCAGAGATGAATGATTAAAATCACCAAATTTGTTAAAAGAATGATAAAAAATGAAGGATGTCTCAGTATTGGAAATAGATAATGTTGAACTACACAAAATTGTTTAAAGATTTTTTTTATGGGAATCATCCTAATTTTATAGAAGAAAATAATAATAATAAAAAAAGAATGTTCACTGAGATTAGAAGAGTAGGTATTAAAGTTGCTTCTCTTCTTTATTCACAATGCACATTTCTCTGGGAGAATTCTATTGCCATAAACTTTGTAATTTTTTACAGGGGAAATAAAAGCATTGGCTATTATTACTATTGTCTTTAGAAAGAATACAAGATCTACAACAACTCTTACACTAAGAGTGAAAGTTATTTTAAAAGATCTGAATACTCATGCTTCAGGACATCATTCAATTGTTAGCCAATAAAAGAAAAAAAAATATTTCATAATGATTTGTTATGAAAACATTAGCTTTCCTTAGAAGTACTTGATAACAGCCTTTGAGGGATGAGTTATTCAGCATTAAATGCAAGACTAGTCTAAAGTATTAATGAATACTCTTAAAGAACAGCTCTAAATAAAAACAGTTTTTATTACATATATGCTACAAATGTAAATTTAGAAAATTCATTTATCTTTACATTTTGATTAATGAAATAGTAGAGACATTTCAGCAAGAAATTGAGGTTATTTTAACACCTGTTTTATTATTTATCTGTCAGACAGAAAGCATACAGCTTTCATTAAGCTGCAGCAAGCTTTCTCTATCAGTTTATTCCAGGAATTTGTTATATAATTGAGAGTTAAAAGCCGAATTTAATTCCCGCCCTGATATTTGTTGACACTGAAAGAACTGAGGTGTGGTAAATTTTTGTATAGTATAGGTCAATTTCACTTAAAATGATTAAATTTTTATTACTTCAAACTTGTGTTTAAAGAAATAGAAAAGGGGCATAACTTTCTGAAGTGTTTCTCTAATGTGACAGTGAATGGTGATACAATTTTGCTAATCTGTTTTGTGGGCTTTGGAGAAACAATTTCAGTGTTCCTGTAGTGTAGCTTTATCCCAATGAAGACATGAAATGATGACTGCCAAGGAACAAGAACAGTTTGAAGGCATGATCTTGAGGATGTAGAGGGGAAAACTTAGTATCTTTATTCACTGGAGTTAGTAGGAGGTTTCCTCAGCTGACATATGTGTCTGGTGCCTAGTGAAGTGAAAATATGTGTTGTCTTTCACAAGATTCTTCTGCTTCCTTGGCTGCTGATTAAAGACGTGATGGGAATGTTGGGAGAATACACCTCTTGCTATGCACCCTTCAGATCTGCATTGGCTTCTTGGTCAATTAATTAACCTTCTAGACAGAACATAGTAGTCTCCAGCATGCCAACTGCTAGAGTCAGGGAAGATCAGGAAGATGACATGTTATCTTGAAGTCAGCATGAGGGTACAGTATAGCCACATGAGTTGTAACTGCTGATGACTAAGTAGAAAATAGCAGTGTATATTTTGTGACCTTCAAAAATACATGCACTTTCCCCACCCCCAGATTGAGATAGAAGCTGAAATTCAGGAGTCTCTAACACACAGGACATGCTGTGGTGAATTAGAACTGAATCATGATTTTAAGGCAGGAAAATGGGTTTTGTGAAAGAATGCTGTTCACATATGGACTACAAATGAACCAGCTGGCAAAGGCACCTTGGAGAAACACCAAGAAACAAGGATAAAAGCTTCACTCATGCATTTACATCATCGAGGTTATCATGCTAAATTCTTCTTAAAATCACCATGAAGTGTGTACTGGGATATTTTCACTCTTGAGCTTTTCACTCCACGGTAAATGAAGTGATAGCTTTACTACTGCTTATTCCTGTTCTTTATGATTTAGATTGTGTGTGCACTCTAAGAAATGGTATCAGTACACAATGGCTAGTTAGTACAATACATGCTTATTACTTGTAAATTAAAATGATGGAATTTAGCCTACAACTAGATCAGTATAAGATTGAGCACATTCTACTCAGGCTGGTAGATTTTCCTTTTACCTTCCCTCCCCTCCCCTCCTCTCCCCTTCCTTTCCATTCCCTCTTCATCTTTAATTTATTTCCACTACCAGACTGACTTGTAAACAATTCATAGGATGGTGTGTGGGGAGGTGTTGGAGTCTCTGGAGACACTAAGCATTACAGAGCTGTAACTCTCCAGGGCTCTAAGGAACTTATATCTATGAGAATTTGCTGTACTCTTCATGTGCTCCTGGGTTTGTACATGTGTAAATGCACATGTATAAATGTTCTGCTGAAGAGAAACTATGCTCCTGTTTCTTTCTATGTCACTATTAGTGGCATACTTACTCCTTACCCAACAGTTGCATTATGTGTATCCTTCTGAAAAGGTCAGCAAAAATCTTGTAGACACTATGTATATTTCCTGACTCAGTAGATGCTTCAAACCCTCATTGACAAAAGTAACCTCACTGAAGAATACACTATTACATCTTTCACTTTCTGTGGGTATAATCTTTGAGAGTATCAAGTCTGTATCCCCAGATAAAGAAACAGACATTTTGGGCTTCACATTTTTTCTGAACTCCATTGTAATCCATTGTTTTTTTGGCTTGAATCAGCTATTTCTTCTCAACACTTCTCATTGTATTCCAGCTTTGTTTTTAGAAGATTGATGCTGGATAGTGCTGTTACACAGTCCTGTAACAGAACATGAGGCTTGACTAAATTGGGTCCTAATTTGGATTATTGTATGTCATCCTCTTACTTCTCCTTTACTCCAACACAGAAACAACATGAGTACACAAGTATTCAGGAATTACAGGTATTTTGGTCAATACAGCAACTTCCATAAAGCATGTGGTTCATTGTGTCATTTGGGTTTTTAGCTTGTTTGTCTCGCCAGGCTGGCTGGGAGAGTCAAAGGTAGGTAATGTACATATCAGTGGTTATAAATTTAAGTTTATAACTTTCTTCAGACTTAAAGGTTTTGTATGTTGTTTGTTTGTTTCTTTGTTTGTGTGTGTGTTCCATTGTTAAACTGGGGCATTAAAGCGGGAACATGAACCCCAGGGTCACTGGAAAATCAGGCTAAATGCCAAAGAGAAAGATGGTGTTCAAAGTAAGGAAGAGAGGATAATGATTAAAATCTTCAGTCCCATAAATTAATTATCAACTGGAATGGCTGGAATATGATGACTTCCATGACTCCAGCTCTTTGTCATTATTTCTGAACTGATTTAGATTGCATGAGGGTTTTGGACACCTGAGTTAGAAAATGTAACTACCTGTGCAATCTCCAGAATGCTGTGCATGACATTAATTCACCAGTTATTTACTTGAGAATTCATTTGTTGTCATTCCTATTGCTTTCACTATTGGATAATTTTATTTTTATTTTATTTATTTTTATTGTTGATAAACATGTTTGGGTTAATTTACCACAAAACATAGTATTATAAGTTACTTTTACTGGACTACAAGCTTTAAATCCTGAATACTGAGCCATATATTTATGTCTCTAAAATTTTCACCCAGTCTAACAACTATAAGAAGGTCACCCTTTAGAAAAGAAATGACAGCTCTAAAACCTTCTGAGTCTTTTCTTCAGTATTAAGATGAAATTTGCATTAGGCCTTTATTCATTAGCTTCTATGAGCTGAGATAGTAGGTTTTCCAATTAGTGATTGTATTAGCAGTTCGTTGTATTTATTTATATTTTTTTTCAGAGTACCTTTTTACTTGCAGCTGAGCTAACATTAGCAAAGGTGCAGGTGTGGGTTTGAATCTTACTTAAGAAGGTCAGTACACAGCTTACTGCGCTATTTGGCTTAGGCTGTGTTACTCCAGCTAGCTTCATTCCTCAACTCTTAATGCTAATTCAGTTGCATCTCTTTCATTGTGAATAGGTATACACGGTTGAAGAACGTGGAATGGATATTCTTATGTGGTCTTCTAGTAGAAATGAAGAAAACAAATGGATGTATGCAAATGTGGTCCTCTCCAGTAACAGCCCTTTCAGAGTTGCTTTTGAAGCTGAAGTGGGGAAGAGTGAACCCACAGAATTTGCTCTTGATGATATTTCTTTCACCCCAGAGTGTATGGATAGAGGTATGTTATTACACAAATATTTACAATACCCATTTTCTTTTCAAGAAGACAAAAATTGGGGTATTTCATATCTCTGTGTATCATAGATACAAAATCTTGATTTTACTTTTTTAAATAATAGCAGTACTGTTATATTTTTATCACACTAAAAAAACAGCAAGAAGAAATAACAGCAAGATCATGCAATGGTGTGCATTCTAAGGAAATAAAAATGTGCAAACGAGAAAAAATCAAATTTATCATATATTAATCACATATTTATCATGTGGTAACACATGACAGATTTTTAAGTGGTGCTTTTTCCTCTAAAGGAAAGGAGATAGTATACCTATCAAAGTGATTCCTATCTGTTTGTTGGTTGAATGCAATGTCTGGATAAATATATTAAAATATACTTAATATATTGCCTGTGGTTGTAAAAGACAGTTTTGTGTTAAAACTTGAACATATCGTTAATTACAGCAACTAAGTATGTTACTGGCATTGAGGGCCTATAAGTATTTTTATGAAGCATGTTCAAAAGGGATTTATCATCACTCAACTGTAACAGTTTTCTGTTGTATGAAAATAGTCAAAGAAGTACATCATTTGAGATGGAAGAGTTTTATGAGTATCAAAATGATTCACAATTATTTCAAAAAGAAAATGATTAGTTCTTGTATCTTTGTCTTCATCAAATATCTCAGAAATATAACACATTTACCTTGTCATCAAGCTCTTTGAGAGTTTATAATCTAAATTCTGCTAGACAAGTTAAGTGACTTGAACTCTGTAAAGAAAATGAGTTAAATTCCAATGCCTTATAATGTCATTTTTTTTTTTAAAAAAAAAAAAAAAGAAAGTATGCATATGAATAGGGATTCTGATAGGAATATCAGCTGTCCCATTTTCTAAGGAGAAAAGGGAGAAGGGGAGGGGATGAAGAAAAAGAAAGTTTCTGTGTAGATTTTCATTCATAAGAAACAACAAGGAATGATTATGGTTAAATAAAAGGTAATACAGATGTTTTTAAATGCTCTTGAATGGCATTTCTATTTATACAAATCTTATTGTTCAGATAGGATAGCTTGTGTATAAATTGGTTGTGAATCTGTTCAATAGAATGTTTTTCTTACTGTGATGATTAAGCAGCTCCTTGGAGAATTAACCACATAGTGATTAAAACTTCAAGTGAAATATATGTTCAAGTAGGTGGCATTTGCTCCATCTCAATATCAACAGAAGTTTTTATTTTCTCACCAGTAGGCTCAGGAAAACATTTTGGAATGCAGTACAATGAACTGCAAACTACAGAAATAAACAAGTGCTCGTTCTGTCTGTATTATCTTAATAACTTCTGTTAATCATATCTTAAGAATTATTATGCATGAAAATGCTTAAATGTAGCAGAATAGAAAGTGAAAATGTCAAATGATATATTTTGATATATGTTTCAATAATGTATATAAAGCAAATTTGTATATATATGGTACTCTGGCAATTTAGTATATACAAGCATGAATTCAGAGGGAGGAAAAAAGTCTTCTTTGGAAGATGTATGCTAAGGTATTTTGAAATTGTAGCTATAGAAATAATGTAATTTTTATGAAGTAATACTTTCTAACTGACTTCAGAGATTTTCCCATTGTAGAATACTTGCAAGTATCTACCTGTAGGAGCACTCTGTACTCCTTGAAAATATGGTTTATCATAAGGAAAACATTATGAAAACTTATTAGCTATATTGGTAATTATATAGAAGTAACCAACATGATTCAAAAATATTTGAATATGAGTAACTAAATAGGTTACCTTTGTAACCAATATGAGTCAAAAACATTTTATCTACATGCAGCCACCTAAAACTAAATCACATAGTCTTAGTCGGTTATCTAGGCTCCTTGCCCAGTTGCAGATGTCTCCAGAGTTCAACTTATTCCTTTCTATGGTAAGATGGCAATCAGTCTGGAATTAGTTCTTACAAGAGGGAAATAGTAGTCTTGCTGTATTCTGCATTATAGTATTGTTGCCTTATCTGAAAAAGATCTTCGTGGACATGCTTAACTTAGGTGCAGGTTGTTTGTCTTTGCATGCACTTGTGTAGAAACTGAAGCATACATTTTTATGTAAATCCTGTTACTTAACATCTCTCTTCCATCTCTCTGTTGTAAATTCTCTTCCACAATATTTTTTCCTGACAATATTTTTTCTTTACACTTCCATTTGTAACCTACAGTTTGCATTAAATATCCTGGATCCATCCTCCTCAATCCTGATGCTTCCACAATTCCACATTTTTTTTTAGTGCATCTCCAGTTCCTCACTTAGCCATTCTCAGGCCTTCTAATTTCATATTCTCACGTTCTCATAGAATCATAGAATATCCTGAGTTGGAAGGGACCCACAAGGATCATCAAGTCCAACTACTGGGTCCCCAAAAGACCACACAGAAAATCAGGCCATATGTCTGAGAGTGTTGTCCAAAGACTTCTTGAAATCAAAGTACTTGAACATTCTTTGCTCCCTCCAACCACTCCACAGTGCACCCTGATAATTCTGCCAGTTTCTTCTGCCAGCCAGCCTCCTCTAATGTTATAGCCACTCCTTCTGTTGTCCCAGCTGTGTATTTCTCCCCCATTCTAATAATAATAAAGAATAATAGAATGTATAATGAAAGGCAATATCCTAGTGAGTTTGTGACTCGATATATCATCTTTCGTCCACAACTGAAATAATATTTAGATGATATTAATTGCACGTGTTCTGAATTTTGATTTCTCTAACAGTTTTGTACTGCAAACAATGTCCTTTCCTAGTCATCCTTGCTGGCTAGATGAGCCAAATCTGTGCTTGCAAAGAGGCAAGAGAACCACAGAAAATCTGTATAATGAAATAAATGCAGTTGTTTAGGAGGAAGAACAGAACTGTGACACTTTAATCAAGACAAAGACATGCTCGACAAAGAGTAGCTACTCAGGAGGAGGCTCTATTTTTCACTAATGACTTAAAAATTGAGATAGTAAAATTTGAAATTATATGCAAATAGTACAAAATAACTGCCCTGTAAAGAGAGTTCAGTATGCGGTTCTTGCACACATTTGAGCAAGAACATTTTACTTTAGCAGAAATGGTGGGAAAGGTTACCTACACCACTGCCAGACCTCCTTTGATTTTTACTCTTCATGTTTATTCAAAGACTTAGCTCAAAGAAATGTGTATACCTGCAGTACAGGTTTTTTGTAGTATTCTTTCAGAAGATAGCTTTACTATTGAAGACTTTTCCCCCCTTCCTGTAAAATTGTTTTTCAGTTTTTCTTTAATTACTTTGGCTTTCCTCAGGCAACATGTTCTAAATAGAAGCAATCACAATTTAGCTAGTTGGGAGCTCTAAGCAACAAAGCATTACCAGCAGCTCTAATTCAGATGAGATTTTTTTTTTTCCTTTTTTTAGGCACTCAGCTCTCATTAGCCATGAGTTCATTCAGATTGAAGAATATTTCTGAACATTTGAACAAAATGTGATCAAGCTAGTCCCTGGCTTTCTGCAGAAGTAACTTGTAGCTGATGCTTGTGCATGGAGAAAGCTACAGTGCTAGCTGTCAGTAGCATAGGATCTACTGTAGTTCAGTATTAACTGCTGAATGAGATGTACTCTTACCATTTCCAAGGTCAGCTATTTTCTGCTGATAAATGTTGGTGAAGTCTTTATATTCTCCACCAATAATCAAAAAATATAATAAAGGAGTCAGTGCATCTTATTGACTGCAAAACTTAATTGTTACCATTTCTAAATATATTTTAATTTTAAACTGTTTCAAATTTTGATTTTTTAATTTAATTTTTAAAAATAGAACTTAAAATACCCTTACATTCCTAGTTTCAGATGGACCAAGAGTATTGAAATATTGAGTCAGATGTTTTTATTAATATCTTTCTCTTGTAATTCAGCTGAAAATAGGAGGCATTACAGAAATCCTCAAAATGACCTTTTTCCAAATTTATATCCCCAAGTTAAAATTAAAACATTATTAAGATGCCTAACACGAAAACTTTAGTTCACTCACATAAATCAGAATGCTATATTTCTTCACTCATTGAAGAGGTAAAATGAAAGAAAAATGTGTGTTACTTAAATGTTGAGATATTAGTTACAGTGCTTTTATGTATTGGGAGAGTTTTCTCAGGAAGTGAATAAGTAGTAAATATATTTTAAAGAAATTATCTGGCTGATAATCCAGAATCATTAAGCCTAATTAATAAATACATGCATGTTTTACACTCTCAATATTGATTCATATCAATGAAAAAGCATGTTTATCAAGTGTTCTTCATATATAGTATATTTGGCTTGCCATATCTGCATTTGGCTTGTCACAGTTTCTACAGATAATAATTTTTATTATACAGACTGATGCTACCTTGGAGATTGATATTACACGGCTACAGAACTTCAGAAGAAAGGAGACAACTTTCTCTATATTTACAGTTGCACCATGAGGTGGCCATCATTTCCAGTCCCATCAAACTCAAATATTTCAAGTGCTAGTGGTCCCTCAAGACACTCATAAATTACACACACCTTTATGCACCAAAAGCAGGATCTTAAGGCTTGCTTAATAAAATATAGGCATATAGAACTATTTTGATTGTTTATAAATATTTATGCCTCATGACTATTAATTGTTTTGTCATAAACAAACATTTGCTTTTGTGATCTCTTCCAAAGATTAGTGTTAGTGTTAGTGGAGACTGTCTGCTGGTAGAACATAAATCTCACTACAAAGTCATCACTGGCTGCTGCTGTGGCCTGTCATGAAGTGAAGTCTTCTACTAACCCCTCTTTAGCCCCACTTTGTGAACTTATACTTCTAAATACTTAGAAATTCTAGTACTTCCTTGTGTTCATTTATTAAAAAACAAAACAAAAAAGACATGCTCAGTTGATACTTTAAGATGAATATTTGGGTGCACCTCAGATATAAACAGAAGTGAAAACATCGTCCAGTACCCTAGCTTCCAGAGTGTTTGAGAAAACAGTATTTGCTTTTCCACCATGTCAAGCTTTCATTGTTTGTCACCAGTTCAGTATCAACATTATTTAGTGAAATAACTAACAAGTTGAAGAAAAATAAATCTAAATGGGTTTCTGTCGTCTCTCTTCAACTTCTGCTTAACACTGTATTTTTCATTTGCTTTTTATCTGCCTTCTTTCATAGTTCACTTCTTGTTCCTGCTCAATGCTCTTCTTCTGTTTCATGAACTACTTTTTATTATAATTTTTAGAGCCTTTTCTACTTTTTTTTTCATACATTCCTGCCTTTGCAAAATGTTAAAACTTTATTTATTTATTTTTAACCTATCAGCTTAATACATGAGAAAGGACTGCCAATGCTACAACTATCCTTCTGTACCCTACTGCAGCTTCATTTTCACCTGGGAGATGTGTGTATAACAGGAAATATCATTATATAAGGATACATTGGAGATAAAGGGGCAACTCAAATAATAGAAAGCAGTCAGCGCAGACAGGAGAACATGCTGTCTCTGTGTCATCTATTATGGTGGAATTGCACAAAACTCAGTGGTGTTTCCCAGACTTCTGTGAGATACTCCTTTGTCTAATGTTGTCATGGTTCTTGACTTCACCACATAGGTTACCAACAAAATGATCAGAGATCTGCCGTGTAGGTGTTCAAGTACAGTAAAATCAGTGGTTGTTGATTGCTTTCGCTTGCTTAGATGAAAAGATGGCTTCGACATGCTGTAATATGTCCAAATTTTTCCTTTGCTTCGTAGCAAAATACAAACTAGACCTGCTGCAAAAGTTTTAAACAATCCTTGCATTGAGCAAGCTTTCACTTGTAAAGAAAAGCAGATCGGGATTTGTGAATTACAAGACTGGATTTGGCTCCACAAACCCAAGCCAACTAATACTTTAATAAAAGAAAAAATAATAATAATAAAAAAAAAGACCACAAAGCTTCTCACTACCCCAAACCCTAATATACTCCAGAAACTGAATTTGCACTTTCTTTGAGCCATCATCATGACAGGTGGATAGGTGGATGGATCTATTCCTCTGGATGGTCTTTTCTAACTTTCCATTGGAGATAATGTTGCAATGAAGAGCTGTGGAAAGGAAATTGTATTTTATTCACAAAATTTAGGACAGATATATTCAGAACTTCAGATCAGCCATCGTATGAAAAAGGTCCAGCTAGTACCATAACCTGTCCCCAGTAGTGGCCAACTAAGGATGTCTGGGGAAGAATATAGCAAAGGGAACTGCATGTGCTGGTTCCCCTGATATTTTGCCCATTGCTCTGAGCTACTATAATTTTAATTGCTCTGTGTTATCTTAAAGGTATCTAATTTTCAGAAAATGTTGAGTAGTCATTCTTCAGAAATTGAGTCCCTTGACATTTCAGATTAGAAACCACAAAGCAAAGACACATACTTGTTACAAAGTCTAATTCTGTAACATCTTGGCTAATAATCATCTATTCATATTTCTCTCCAACATACACTGAGGATTTTTTTCTTTTTTTTCCCCCGTTTCATGGAACACACTCTTTGAATCCAGGCCTTCTCTGCTCTTCTTGCCACAGACTTGCATTTGCTTCCCAACAAGATCTTATTCACAGGACCCTCTGCTTTTTTTTTTTTTTTTTTTTCTTCCCTCCAATACAGAGAAAGAGATGAGACTATTGCATAATGCTATCTAAAGCTAAAACCAGACTGCCAACTAAAAAGACAGTGACAAAGTAATTCCTATATCTTTGGGCATCAGTTTGGAAATCTCCAAAATTTTGCTTTTCAGAGTCAGAAAAATAAATAATCTTGAATTTAAACACAAAGCAAAATACAACATTGACATAATGTTTCTACTTAACTGGCAGACCAGCAAAAGTATTACAGGTCAAACTAGCCTAGAAATCAGCCTAGAAAAAAGTGTGCATTGATAGATAACTTTAAATGCTCTTGGGCCCTTTAAGTAAATATCATTTCACTAGGTCTCATAAGAATAGCATAATTTATACCTGAATTCATAATTCATTCATGTTTCTATCAACCCAAAAAAAGCCATAGTGAAGGCTGTGTGTGTGTGTGTGAAGTGACAGAAAATTCTGCAGCAGAACAGAGCTCATCTGACAAAAGCTTAGAGGGAGTTGATAATCCACCTCTGAAATTCCCAGAGCCTGAGTGCAGGAGGCACTGGAATGGTTAACTGTCTCAGTGGCTCGTACTACTGCATTAGATCATGGAGAAAAACTCTGTAGAGGAGACTTTCTGATTTCTTTAAATTGCAGAACCAGGGGAATCACTGTTAGCTTGTCTGCTCATGCTGTAGTGAAGCAGAAATCTCTCTCAGATTGAGAGCTCAGGGGGTTTCTTTCCTCAAGGGCAAGAGATGATTCAGGGGAAGCTGCTGGGGGAGTCTACCTGTAAGACAAAGGAGTGGAAGAGAGAAGCAAGGAAGAAGTGATAGGGGTAGATATTTGTGAATAGTTTCTCTAGTTAACTAGTCTCACACTGAAAATAATAAGAATGTGGTTTAGATCCTCCTTGCTTGGCAGAGATAGGACATTTCTGCATTTTTAAAGAGAAAAAAAAAAAAAGGTGCAGAATAACACCTTAGAGAGATTCTTCAGCCTATTTCAGTATTTTCCTGTGCACAGGCCTAGCTGACAGTGAAGCCACAATTTTTGCAAATTTCATAGGAAGAGAAGTAGGGAATATTTATAGGATGAGACAGTTACAGAACATAAAATAGCATAATTAGTGGCAAGTCTTGAATGCAATTGTATCATGCATAAATAAACATAATATATTTGTCCAAATTCTCCAGTTTTTCCCTGCCTTCTTATAATTCCATAATCTTGAAATCTTCTGAGTCAACCTGGAAGCTTTTCAAGAAATTAAAAGTCCTTGGATTTATTAATAGTGTTTTAGAATAATTTCATTTATTTACACATACATGCACAACAATAATAATAATAATAATAAAAAAAAAGATTCAGAGATTCAGATCCAAGAGATGATGCTTTACATTTAGTTTGTTCATAAAAAAATAATTATTAGAAATAATTATTTTCATGAGACTGTGCTGGAGAGAAGAAAATTCTCAGATTCTTCATTAGGTAAGACTTACTTTTCTCCTCATCAAGAGTAAAGCTGATTTATCAAATTATGAAGAGTTTACCATAGTTTTTCTTCACAAGACTCCTATTAGGTGATGATAAATTTGTACTTGTACAAACTGCTTTTCATTAGAAGTGAAGCTGAAAAATTAAAATAAAATAAAATAAAATAAAAATAGTATAGCATTATGTTACCACTTCATCTATGAAAATTGTCCTAATAACCAGTTGTTCTTTACTCTAAGCCTGTCCCCTATCACTTTGCTAGAAACTAGAGCTTCACAGTTTCTCCAGTTCTTCATTGCTCTTAATAAGTAAATAAATGCATTATGATATAGCTTGCAATTTCTGGATTGCTCTTAGCAGAAATGTGATAAATATTGCTATGGCTGTTCATAGGTAGTAAGTGAATTCCAAAATTTAGTGGTAAATCTCTGAGTGGAAATTATATAGCTTGATTTTACTAGCAGCATGTTACTTATGTATTTTCTCTTATGCAAACAGGGTTCCTTTAAAATACATTCTGCACAATTCTGCACAGATATATAAAACTGTGATGTCACTGGGACAAGTTCTGGTTTTGTTAAATTTGGCTTTGTAACAGAGTTTCTGGGATCTCTTCCAGCAACCTGCCCTATACTTCTACATTCTCAAAAGGGGAAGAGAACTATATATTCATTTATCCATGCTCAATTCCCCACATACACATACCTTTTTATTTTTATTGTTTTTTTTTAAGCTTTGACATGAACACTTTATTTTGTTGCTGAAGCCTAATTTACATAGATAAAGGCTCACGGACAGCTTGTAAAAGTATTTGAACAAGTTCAGTGCATTGAACTTTTTTAAAAAAGGTTGCTTCCTTGCAGCCACCTTGAATAGGGTGATTTCATGCCCTGATCCAGCATGTACTGAAGTGAAAGTGAAGACTGCCTCTTACTTCAACTTAATTAATTCACTGGATTGGGTCTAAAATTAATTTATACTCTTGTCTAATGGAAACTGTTGGAGGGGTTTATTTTTGACTCTTTTAGCTACAGTTAATAGGTCTGCAGTTTTTATTAGATTTAGTAGACAAACTACTTATGCAAATGTATCACACAGGTTGTTAGTTTTCAAGGGTCTGATGCAAGACCCATTAAAATCAATGTCTGCCCATTTACCTAAATGGACTTCAAAGCAAGCTCTCACACGACTGAGCTAATGCTGCATAATAGTGTGTGGTAACATTATTTCATGCTTTCTGGTGTTGATTTTAATGCCAATGTCTACTAGTCTTAATTAGAATTCACTGTTAATAGATGATACATGAATATATGGAGACCTACTTACTCTGCAGGAATAATCTGAATCTGAATAAGGATGACAGAAAAGACATGCATATCATGGAGGTCGTTTCATGTAATTTAAGTATGTTTGTATGTTTCTGGCTGTGCTAACGACTGTGTAATATGAACATTTATACTATCATTTTATATTACTATTTGGGAAATAGCAGCTATGCTGTTTCCTGTGGCTGGACTCATGTGTCACATGTTGAAGCTTGGCATGCAGTTAGGAAGCAGCATCAATACCAGTCACACTACATAGATGACAAAGACCACAGTGCAACAAAGCATCTGTATACAGAAAATGTTCATCAAACATTGCATAAGTATTTCATAAATCCCCATCCCATGAGTATGGAATTGTGTTGTTGACCATGAATACTTCATTCACAGAAGACTTTTCACACTGTAAATCATCCCAAAACATCAGCTCCAAAACTCTATTTAGTGTAACAGATGTTTTGATGATTAACACATTGATATAAAAACATTCCTAAGAGCACCCATTTTATATGACAACAAGGCAATACAGGTATATTCAGCTGCAGTTGTTGCACTTCATGAAGCAGTACATACAAAAGTTGTTCCAGGTTTTTGATTTTGCATGTATATCAGTGTATTGGGCTTACATGGCAGGGTTTTCAAAGCAGTGGGGGAATGCAGGGTTGGCCTCTGTGAGCAGAGCCCAGCAGCTCCCCATGTCAGATCTGAGTGAGCTCCAGTCAACTCCAAAAAGTATCCAATGCTGGTCAGAGACAAACCAGTGAGCCAGGATGGTTGGACCTCAGTGAGAACAGATTGAAGGAAGGGGAAAAGGAAAAGACAACCAGACAAGAAGAAACTGCTGCTTGAGAGAAGAGAGTGAGAAGCAGCTCTGCAGCACAAAAGGTCAGTGCAGCAGGAGGGCAGGAGGTGCTCCAGGCACACAGAAGAACTGCGGCCTGTTCAGAGGCCCCTGGTGGAGCAGGCTGTCCCCCTGCAGCCCAAGCTGCTCCAAGCATGGAGCAAATCTCCACGCTGCAGCCTGTGGAGGAGCCCCCGCAGGTGGATGTGGCCTGGAGAGCCCCTGCAGGAGCAGGCCCTGGGCCAGAGCTGCAGCCCATGGAGAGGAGCCCATGCAGGAGCTCTGTGGGAGCAGTTCTTGAAGAGCTGCTGCCTGTGGGCAGAATCCCGTGGGAGGGACCCCACATGGAGCAGGGGCAGAGAGTGACCGTGAAGGAGTGGCAGAAATTGTGTTAGTGGCTGACTGCAGCCCCCATTCCCCATTTCCCCTGTGCCATTCAGGGGAAGGAGTTAGGAGACTCCTTTAAGGTTAGGGGTCTTGGGGGGGCGGGGGGGGGGGTGGGGAAGGGAGGTGTGTGTGGGGGGCAGGGGGGATGTGTTTTTAGTTTGCTTTTAAATTCTTGCTACTCTGGTCTTTTAGTAATAGACAATAAATTACATTAATCTCCTTGAGTCTGTTTTGCCTGCAATGGTAATTGGTGAGCAATCTCCCTTTCCTTACCTCAACCCTTGAGTGCTTTTTCATTGTATTTTCTCCCCTAATTCCTTTGAAGAAGGGAACTGAGTTAGCAGTGTGGTTGAGTTTAGCCAGCTATCAGTGTGAAACCACCACACTCAGCTACCCAATTTATCTTTGATGTGTAAGGATGGTGGTAGGGTAGCATTTCTTGGTCCATAAGTCCATAACTCACGAAACACAGTTGCATGAGTAATTTTCACAAAGGATTTTAGGACCCAATTATAAGCTCATAATTAAAATGTCTTTTTATGAAGTACAAGTAGATTTGATATGAACTTTTAAAAACCTTTTAATTTTGATTATTTGCCATATACAACGTAAAAAATAAATGTAAAAAAAAAAAGTGCAATGTAAAAATAAATAAATACATGTTCTGAGCTTGCTACTTAAAAGATCATGATTCCTTTAGCTATAATGGAACTTCAACAATTTGCTGCTGTTTTCCTGCAGATCTAAATCCAGACTCAGTGTTCGGACGAGTAGAGGCTATTGTCTCTGAAATTGTTTTTGATTAGTCTGCTTTTCATCTGTGTGCTAATGCTGAAAGTATTCCTGAGTATCTCCAGTCGTGGTTTTCAGTGATCATGCAGGTTGGATTCAGAAAGCTATCCTGTTGGATTCAGAAAGCTATCCTTTTATCCTGTGTTCCTTAGAACACACCAGTGTCAGTAGATTTATCTCCAAATCCTTAAACAGCTTCAAATAGATAGTTGTTAGTTTTTTTATTATTATTATTTATTTATTTATTTATTTTTAAGTAAACCTGTACAATCTCTCTCCCACTCCTGAATGTGGTCTGAAAATTAGAGCCACACACCACTAAAGAGATGAGTGGTGGATTGGGAACATCTTTTCCACACTTGGCAAAAGGTGAGGGGAATATTTTTCTGGCATGCCAGGGTTAGGCAATTTCTGAATCATATGATTTTAAGTTACTGCAATAGCCTATGAGCCACAGATGGATTGCCTAATTAGTACTGAAAAAAAAAAAAAAAGATTCTATTGTTTACATAACTGTCATATGTATCTACAGACTGGATATAGTACTCAAGTATATGTTGAAGTTTAAAATTAGCTTCTAAGGCTGAGCAAGGTGAGTGGAACTCAGGACAGTGAAAGATATTTATTAGGAGTCTTTCATTAGTGCCAGCTCATTTTTCCCTGCAAACCATATTGGAGTGTTAACATTTTAGTTCAAATCTTCCCAGCAGCAAGGAAATGGAATGAATATTTCCACTGTTAAGAATGAAACATGTCAACAGCAGATACTGCAACAATGAGCCTAATATAAATGACTACATAGATAGCAGCTTTAAATGCAAGTAATTAGTTTTGCATTAATGATATGTTGCTTACAATTTCTTTTCAGATTGGAATTAGTTAATGAATTTCTAGATTTTTATATTTCCAATTAGTCAGTTTTAACAGTTAGATAAATACTAATTAATGTTTTATAAATTTTAATTTATTTAAAGCAGACAGTTAATTTATAATTAAGAAAAAATATTGCCTACTTTATGTAAAGAAACTAGATTCAACTCAGGCATACAGTTTTTGTAGATCACAGCAATCATAATAATTTATAGTCTGTTATCCAGAGCAATTTTCATAGTGAATCTGAAACCAAGTAGACAAGAACTAACTGATACGTAATGTGACTTAGTAAACAAGGTGATATTCTTGTGGCCTTGGAAGTATGTCTCCATCTTATTTACAATCCAAAATGATTTTGCTGATTTCAGGATATTGCTTTGGATGTTTATGAATGTACTGATAACATAAAACAGTTAACAAGACCCTTGGTAACCTTACCCCTAGTGTAACTTTCAGTGTAAAGACATCTTCACTGCTCTTGGTGAATACTGCATGCTAAAATAATTGGTGTGCAAGTCAGGAAGAATTTGTTTCTGTGCATTTTTTTCTAACAACAATATGGAATCATGACAGAAAAAATAATAATAATAATAATCCCCCATTTAATAAAGCACTCAAGCATTTGCTTAACTACTGAATTTAGTAAGGGGTCATTTACATGCATGTGCACTTTGTGTGATTGAGATCATAAGGCTAAACTGCTCAGTGCTACAAAAGTGTGAAGATAGTTTAACTCACAAGACCAGATTCGTAACAACACATTCAAGCATTATTGATTTAAGAATAGATTTAAAAATTTATTGCAGAACAAAGTCAGGTAAAAACCTACTAGCAAACATATAATGAATATGACCGCTATAGGAAAACAAAGTGTGTTAAAAATACTCACAAATGTTCTATAAATGCAATTTTTCCTACAGTAAATGACTATAGGAAAGGCAAATGTATTAACAGTATAGTTGCAATTTGTTAAGAAATTGTGTGGGGTTAATTTCTGCTGTAACAGAACAAGCACAGGCAAATTAAAACTGAATTATGCAGAAGTGGAAATGACTGAATTTTAAGTCATTTTCACTTCTTAAATACTTCCTAGGTACTATGACAAAAAGGGTCAGAGGTAACAAATGAAAAATATAGTTATCTAATATCATAATTCCATTTTTTTTCTAAGAAAAAATACAAAATAAGATTATAAAATAATTCATTTCTTGAAAAGATTTGCTAAACATAGGACCAACAGTTAAAACAAACAAACAAACAAACAAACAAAAACTTAATTTAAAAATAAATTCAGTGTGTTATTACAATTTGTATAATTAACTATCTAGAGACAACTTTCATATTCCTTTTGAAGTAGCATAAGTGAAATGTGAAAGTAATTTTTTGAGTAATACATTTATAGAACACATCATGAATGTAATCTTTTTCATCCCTTTTAAAAGTACATGCCTTTAGGGGATTTATGATGTAATTCTGAATTCAAACAGGCAAAAAAAAATAGTAGGTTATTACTTTTACTGTGTCAAAATCCATTATTGTTTTATGTACATATTATGACCAATGTATGAAATACATATTTTCTGGCAGCATGAATTTATACTATCAGTATAAAATGAAATCAGGAATATTGTATGAAGCTATTCATTTGTGTTTATCTGACTCAACATGAAGATAAAAGATTGCTAAGCTTGTAAGGGTCAACGTTAGACAGCAGAGTTTGAGCTCTTCTTCCTTGTAATTGTTTTGCTAGTGACAAGATGGTAAACTAATATTATGTATTCAGTTTATCTGAATATATTAGCAATTCATCTTTGGCCAAAATACTATTGATATTCATGATACAGTTATTTTATAAACAGAGCAAAGTTTCAGCAAAGTTCTCCCATTGTAAAACTGCATCCTGGTAGCACAGAATATACAGAATCCTATGCCGATTGGATTAAAAGTAGCAAAATAATGCAAAAAAAACATGTATTCCCTTACAATGTGTCGTATCTTCATGCAGCTGTAGCAATTGACTTCTGAGGTTAGAGGGCAATACTTGCACCTTCTCAAAAGACAAGCTAAGACCCACCCATGAACTTTTGCATTTGATCTGCTCTTCTTCAGCATCCTACTGTCTTATTCAAAGGTGGTGAAATAAATTTGTCTTTCCCTTGTTGCTTAGGATTTTAATATTAATAGTTTCTTTACTCATCTGTCACAAATTGACCTAGAAAAAGATTAAATGCATACAATGAAATTCTAGACTTTTTTTTCCTTCCCCCCACATAAAAAACAAACAAACAAATAACAACAACAACAACAACAAAGTCAAGTTTCTCCCCTGGGAGACACTGGTAGTGTGAAGAATATAAGGTCAGCATAAGCAGCTTCTTAGAATTCAGCTTTCACAAATAGTTCTGATGTTTCTGCTGTTAACATTCAGTTGCAGTGATTTCTGTTGGAAGAAAGGGGAGCTTAAATGTCTTCAATTGATTTGTGTAAATGAGTCCAGAAAGTTTTTTCTGTTTGTTTGTTTGTTTGTTTGTTTTCTGGTATTTTTTCCAGCAAGCAAAAATGGAACACTTCTGCCCTTTTCAGTTGTCTGAATAAGTTAATTTTTTAAATTTAAAAATAATTTTGTCTTGTTTTCAGTTGTGCTCTGGAAAGTGTTACCTCATCATTTATTTGATTTAATTCTCTATCAAGTCAAGCAAAGCTATGGAATCCAAATGATAATAAATTATTAGTAAAAAATCTTTGTTTCTTACTTTGCAGATGGTTCAGATGGATAACAGCTTTGTATGAAATAAATTCCTTGTTGATCATACATGGTCTTTGAATATTTTTTATCCATTCACTATACAAATAAAGGAAGATCTTGAGGGATTTCAAGAATATTTTTAAACCTTTTCCTGATACCGGTCAATTTCCCTAATACTTTGGTATTAACCTTTCTATTCAAATATGGCAGAAGAAATAATGTGATCACAAGAAATGCTGGATTTGAGCTTTAGAAGCCAAACACTGCAACAGCAGCAGTGTAGATAGTACAATGTGACAAAGTATGTGTTTTAATAGAGTTCTCTGCTTAGGAGCTGTGCTTTTATACAAGGTATTTCTCTTTTTTTAAAGACTTTATATTCAGAATCAGCTGCCTTCCCAGCCTATACATTCCTCAGAGGCAGTATAGGTGATTACTGAAAGAAGATAACCAATAAATATTCCTTTTTGGGCTTTGTGTTTTTTTCTTTGTAGAACCAGCTGAACCACGGCCTCCAGCTTGCAGCAGTGACCAGTTCACGTGTGCATATGTGCAGCAGTGTTTGTCCCTGGATGCAAAATGTAATGGTGTTCAAGATTGTGTGGATGGAAGTGATGAAATGAACTGTCCCACAAGGACCCCTTCCACTGTATCTCCGAACTCCTGCAAAGAAATGGAGTTCCTGTGTCCTTCCAAAGGCTGCATTCCAGCCCTCCTGATATGTGATGGTGTGCCTGATTGCCCCCTTAACGAAGATGAAGTTGGCTGCTGTAAGTTACTTTCATTGCTACAGTTATAGCCATGCTACCATGCTAACTTTCTTTCCTAAAACAGTGACATGAAAAAGAGCAACATAATGTAGCGTAGAATTTGTTATTCTCTAGTTAAGAAAAAGCATTGTTTATATGGTCTATAATGTGTTACCTGGAGAGATGCTCTACATTTGCAAACAATTTTGTTTATGCTTTCTTATTCCCTCACTATCGACTTTGACAAATGCTTGAAAATGTTTGCATTGTATTTCTGTTAATAATTGAAAGCATTTCCACTGTTTTCAATAGATGAGTGAGTTGCATTTTCATTGCCTCATCTTTTTACAACATGACAGAGAGATTTCTGCAATTCAGTACCATTCACGGAACTTCTGTTCTTTCAAGGATTTCAAAAGCAAGTCTGTTCATCTAGTAGCAGCAATCTGTGCCCAGACCAAGGAGAATGGCCCACAATAAAACACAAGAATAACAGGCTTTCAACTGTAACTATAAAGAGACACCATGAAGTTTCAGATAGACACAAAAGTGAGCATCTGCCCATTTCAAAATACTTCGTTTTTGGCAGATGAACTGAAGCCACGTTGAATAATTCAGTTGGAAGAGACCTTCAAAGATCATCTAGTCCACCTATGTGACCTCTTAAGGGCTCAGTGAAAGTTAAAGAACATTATTGAGGGCATTGTCTAAATGTCTTAAACACCAATAAACATGGGGCATCAACCACCTCTACAGGAAGCCTGTATCAATGCTTGACCAGAAGTTTCTTTACAGGAAAGCCAAAATAATCAGCTACATAGTTTTTTATAGATAGGAGAGCATTATTTTCTAATCTTCTAATTCAACAAGTTTTTTTTTTTTCTTTAACTTCTTATTTTTCACCTGATTGGAATTAAAACAATTAGTAAAATATCAGTTTCCAGTAGGCTAGAAATTACAGTTCTTTAATCATTTGGATCAAAACCACTGAATATACATGTAAGACAGTACAAAAACAATTTATTTTAAAAATGCCTCTATATACATAGCATGGACTTTGCAGCCTATCTGTATACATGGTTTTGTTGGTGAAAAATAAGATTTTGTAAGAGGCCTTAAAGTCTGTGTGCCCCAAAAGCATGTGGAAATTCGACTTGCCCTAAAGATCAAATAAACATCTCCTAATTTATCTTCATTCAATTCTGTTTCCTCCTCAGACCTCTCTGCTGTAACCCATTACATGTACATCCCAATGCCAGACCACAGTAGCTAATGTGTGCTTCCAAGCAACTGAGATATCATTTAATTGCCTTTGACTTCTAAGCAATGCCCAGAGAAATAGGGGAAATGAACTCCTGGTCTATTCAAAGAACAAAAATTATCTGTAGTTATTATACCCCTTGGATGTGAGCTGGGAACTCTGTTAAATTTGTAATCACATTGCTACGCCAATATTCGGTTTTGATGACACAATCCTGTAAGTTTTGACCATATGAGATGGGAATACAAAAGCAGCAACTTGTGTTTTTCTATGAAGTTTTTGGTTGCAGGGCAAAGCAAAAAGTAAGTGGTTAGTGGTGGTTTGGAATGGAATCAGTGAAGAGCTGATTACTGTCATGCACTCAGTTCTCCCACCGAAATGTATATGCTATGAAAGCACAGCATTTCATCTCTAGCTGTCTACTTTTAATTTGTGAAATGCCATGTAAGTTTGTTGATGGGGAAAAGTGAGAGAGAGGAAAAGGAAGTAGACTAAACAGAATTTGTTAGATACTGAAATATTTGCATAATCTATAAAATCGAGTGCTGTGCTAGTAACTTCAGCCTATGTGTACTATAATAATAGACTGTGAGGTTTCTTCTCAGATTTTGGAGAGACTTGAAATTGATTTATTCTTTTTCTTAAGCAGTTATGAACACTGAGTATCCAGCAGCAGGCTGTGGGTTTTTGTTTTCTTGGTGAAGATCATGTCTTCCAGATAATTTAAGAAAATTTAAATTCAGGAATTATTGACATCTTCCACTGTGTGTATGCCAGGTCTCTTAGCAATTTCATTCTTTTAAGTGTAACAATAAATGTTCAAAAATGTTCTAACTTCTGATTCCAGGAATTCATCAGAGAGATTCATCTTCTATGTCCTGAAAAAATTAAGTATAAAGTGCAAAAGTAGGCCAACACAAAGAAAAACAAACAAAAATGCTTTAGTCAGATCTCTGCTACAACCACCATTTCTACCACAGGAATGCTTTTCTGCATGACTTAGAGATTTATGCAGGCAGAATTTCCTGTAGAGTTTACTCAGCAGTTAAGTTGTACAGTATTAATACCGAATTATACCTACTAACATGGTAGACTTGGTTACGAGCTGTTTTAACAAAAAAATCTTGGAGTTGTTTTCCAGTTATAGGTGTTCTACTTGGCCATCCCTTTTCTCACTGACAACATGGTGAAGAGCACATTATCTCACCTATTTAATGTATTTTTTTAAATGGTTGATTATAATAGTAAGAGTATAAAATAAATGTATTAGCATATGTATATTGTTTTCCACAGGATTCAGTAACATCTAACCCAAGTGCAAATAGCAAGGAATAAACAATGATTTCTCAGTTCTCTGTAGTACTCCAAAGTGCTCTAAAACATATCTGTTGTAGTCCTGTTAAATTTTAATTACCTTGTAAATATTAAAAATTATATACCTTCAAGTGGTATACAATACACCAGCCAGAGGATAAGTGTTACTGGACCTGGTGCTTACCAATGCAGAAGAGCTCATTAGAGAAGTTAAGATTGGAGGCAGTCTGGACTGTAGTGACTGCTCCCTGGTTGAGTCTGTGGTCTCAAGGAATATGGGCCTGATGAAGAACAAAGTCAGGACCCTGAACTTCTGAAGAGTGAACTTCAATCTATTTAAAGACCTAGAGGATGAGATCCCCTGGAACACTGCTTTTAGGAACAAAGGAGCTGAACAGAGCTGGCAATTTTTTAAGGTTATTTTTCTTGGAGCACAAGAACTCTCAATCCCTCTGTGTAAGAAAGTGAGCAGAAAACTGGGGTGGTTGTGCAGGAACCTGCTGGGAAAACTGAGGCACAATAAGGAACTGCATAGGCAGTGGAAGCAGGGACATGTGGTCTGGGAACAGTACAGGGATGCCATCCAGATGTGCAGGGTTGGGATCAGGAAAGCCAAGGCACAGATGGAACTGGCCTTGGCAAGGAATGCAGAACATAACAAGAAGGGATTCTATAGGTACATTGGCTGGAAAAGAAAGGCCAAGGAGAATGTACCCCCTCTGATAGATGAGAAGGGAGAACTGGTAACAGACATGAAGAAGGCTGAGGTACTCAATAACTTATTTGCCTCATATTTCACTGCCAGTCAGGCTTTCCATGTCTCTCATTTCCCTGAACCTGTGGTCATCTACAGGTCATCATGGCTGGGGGAGCCAAGTCCCTCCCACTGTAAGCAAATAGCAGGTTTGAGACCACCTGATTAAACTGAACAGGTACAAGTCAGGGCCCGATGACATGCATCCCAGGGTCCTGAGGGAACTGGCTGATGTAGTTGCCAAGCCACTCTCTATCATATTTGAAAAGTCCTGGCTGTCAGATGAAGTCCCTGGTGACTGGAAAAAAGGGAAACATCACTCCCATTTTTTAAAAGTGTAGAAAGAATGACCCAGAGAACTACACACTAGTGAGCCTCACCTCTGTCCCTTGCGAGATCATGGAACAGATCCTCCTGGAAGCAATGTCAAGGCAAATGCAAGACAAAGACGTCATCTGTGACAGCCAGCAAGGCTTCAAGGGCAAATTATGCCTGACCAATCTGGTGGCCTTCTATGATGAGTAACTTCATCAGTTGTCAAGGGAAGACCAACTGATGTCACCTACATGGACTTCTGCTAGCCTTTGACACGGTCCCACATGACATCCTGTTCTCCAAATTGGAGAGAGATTAATTCAAAATGTGAACAATTCAGTGGATAAGGAATTGACTTGAAGCTGCACCTAGAGAGTGGTGGTCAATGGTTCTATATCCAGGTGGAGGCCATTGATGAACAGAGTCCCTCAGGGGTCTGTCTTGGGACTGGTACTGTTTAATATCGCTAGCAATGACATAGACAATGGGATTGACTGCAGCCCTAGCAAGTTTGCAGATGACACCAAGTTGAGTAGTGCAGTTGATACAACAGAAGGAAGGGATGCCATCCAAAGGGACCTGGACAAGCTTGAAAAGTGGGCCCATGTGAACCTAGTGAGATTCAACAAGTGCAGCTAAGGTTCATCTAAGTGCAAGGTGCTGTACCTGGGCTGGGGAAATCCCAGACAAAAACACAGACTGGGTGGAGCACTCATTGAGAGCAGCCCTGTAGAGAAAGACTTGGGGGTTCTGGTGGATGAAAAGCTCGACATGAGCCGGAAGTGCACACTTGCAGCCCAGAAGGCCATCTGCATCCTGGGTTGCATCAACAGAGGCATGGCCAGCATGTCAAGGGAGGTGATTGTCCCCCTCTACTCTGCCCTTGTGAGGCCTCACTTTGAGTACTGTGTCCAGGCTTGGTCCTCCAGAACAAGAAGGATGTTGATAGAAGGATGTTGATCTTTAGAGTGGGTCCTGAGGAGGGCTATGAAGATGATCAGAGGGCTGGAGCATCTCTCCTGTGAAAGAAAGGCTGAGAGCTGGGACTGTTCAGCCTAAAGAACAGAAGGCTCCAGGGTGACCTTATTACAGCTTTTCAGTACTTAGGCTTATAAAAAGATGTAAGCAACATTTTGCTCAGTCAGACAATGATAGGACAAGGGGGAATGGTTTTAAAATAAAAGTGGGGGAGATTTAAATTAGAGGTTAGGAGGGAATTCTTTACTCAGTGTGTGGTGAGGCACTGGCACAGGCTGCCCAAAGAAGCTGTGGATGCCCATCCCTGGAAGTGTTAAAGACCAGTTTGAACAAGGCCCTGGGCAACCTGGTCTAGTGGAAGTTTTCCTTGCCTATGGCAGGAGGTTTGGAACAAGGTTATTTTTGAAGTCCCTTCCAACCCAAACCATTTTATGATAAGTGGACTGTGAGATTTTTATCCTTTTGAGAGTTTCAATTTAGACTGGAAAAATGATATATACGTGAAAATATATTTTCACTTTAATATCTTCACTGTTATTACTGTCTTTAATATCTTTATCCCAAAAGCACTTGAAGGCCTTTCACAAAAGTAAAGAATAATTAGTAGGAGAAATTTGAGGCTACTTACAACTGTTTTAACCGTATTCAATATTAATTTTAGTTTTAATACAATGAGAGAAATAAAATATTTAAAATGTATTCTTAACATTATTTACTTCTTGTCCTGGTTTCAGTTGGGACAGAGTTGTTTTTCCTCCTAATGGCTGGTGAGGTACTATGTTTTGGATTGGGATGAGAAGAGTGCTGATAACATGCTGGTGTTTTAATTGCTGCAGAGCAGTGCTTACACTAAGCCAAGGACTTTTCAGCTCCTCGCTCTGTCCTGCCAGCGGGCAGGCTGGGGGGGCAGCAAGAGCTGGGAGGGGACAGCCCCAGGACAGCTGACCCAAACTGGCCAAAGGGGTATTCCATACCATCTGACGTCATGCTGAACAATATATAGGGGTGGCTAGCCAGGGTGGGGGGCCGGCTGCTCGGGGTTGGGCTGGGCATCGGTCAGCGGGTGGTGAGCAATTGCATTGTGCATCACTTGTTTGTACATATTACTATTATTATTATTATTATTATTATTATTTTCTCTCTTAAATAAACTGTCTTTATCTCAACCCACAAGCTTCAATTTCCCGTTTCTCTCCCCCATCCCAGAGAGGGAGGGGGGAGGGTGAGCGAACGGCTGTGTGGTGTTTAGCTGCCGGCCGGGTTAAACCACAACACTTCTGCACCAATAATTTAGTGTTATTGTCCTTTTTCTCTTAAATGCTGGATCTGTTTAAAGCACTGAGCAGTCAGATCCATTGCTATGAAGATTCCCTCTGTAAGTGATATAAAAATCTCAGTGCAATAAGCTTGTTCGGGCTAAAGGGATACATCAAGACCACCTTGATGATCAACAGTTATAACTGGACCAAAAATAATTAGTATTTCTTCTATCTGATCTTCAAGTATGAGTCCAGCAGCCAGCACAGGACTAGGGGAATTTAAAAAGTGTCAAAAAGAGTAACACTTGCTCTTCTTACCATAACCCTCAATGAAAGTAAAAGCTCAGGAACTGAATCTCTGTATAAGTCATAATATATATGACGAAACATGAACAGTACTTTATATCCACATTTGTGGTGTCCTCAGAATATGTATGCAGGCATACAAGATCTAAAGCACATACAAAAAATTGTTCAGTTAACAAATATGCTTTATGTCAAATTTCCAACTTTGTTTCTGTTGAAGCTCTATAGTCTGAACATGCAATTATATTTACAGACTGGGTATTTTTGTGCAAATGAACACTTACAAAACTAGTTCAAATACCATTGGGACATCATCCCCCAAATTGCAAAGATTGTCAAGGATTTGGGTCTGATTGCATACAAAGTAAATATGAAATTATTATTTGGTTAGGAAAGTTCAGCAGAGGGCATGGGACTGCCAGTTACATTCTGGAAAGCTGACAAGATCCTGAGATAGATGGTAGGATATGCTACGAGTGTGGAACATGAAAGCACCACATAAGTGGTGTGATGCTGTAATCTGTTGTTTTGGTGGTTTTTTTTTTTTTTTTTTTTTTTTTTTTTGTTTGTTTGTTTATTTTTTCTGTCTGCCAAGACCTATTTGGTGGGACTGAGTGGTCAAGGGAACAAGGAGCAGACAGAGAGAGGGAATAGTTACACAACAGAATCTAGATCACATACATAACAGAAGGAACAGGAAAAATATAATATCCATGATTAAGTGACAAAGTGTGGACTCATAGAATCATAGAATCATAGAATATCCTGAGTTGGAAGGGACCCTTAAGGATCATCAAGTCCAACTCTTGACACCGCACAGGTCTACCCAAAAGTTCAGACCATGTGACTAAGTGCACAGTCCAATCTCTTCTTAAACTCAGTCAGGCTCGGTGCAGTGACCACTTCCCTGGGGAGCCTGTTCCAGTGTGAATGTGACTCCACTTAGTAAGGGATGTATTTGCCATTGTAAGAGAGAGCTTTCATTTGGACCTGTGCTAGTAAAGGAAATAATAGTTGTTGCTTGCTGTCACCAGCAGCAAATTCCCTCTTCTCTATTACAGCTTCTCCAGTTGTTGTGATTGTTTAAAATCAGCCAGAACTTTTAAGTTCTTAAAAGATGAATGAAAATTGGAAACAAAATGTAATAGTCTTCTACAGATTTTTCTTTGACCTGGTACTTAGGGGCATGGTTTAGTGGGTGACATTGGTAGAAGGGTAATGTTTGGACCAGATGGTCTTGAATTGATTCTATGATTCTGTGAAATGGTCAGTACTCATAATTAAAAGGTTTGATCCCACAAACCCTTAATCAGATGAACAATTTCATAATACTGTAAGAATATCAAAACTGACAAGAATAGGAAGGATTTAACTACACTGTTGCAGTCTAAAATTGAACTGCAGCATTTTAAGTGTAGCCTACTCTTGTAGTGTATACAGGCCAGTGATTTTAGATTTTATCTAAGGGTGGAACAGTTATATCCCATATCACAAGAGCCTGGCTGTTCAAGCTGGGTTGCTCATTGCTGTATACAGTGGCTCTTGAACCCAGGAGCAGGTAAATAGTATGAAATTTAGATTTGGCACTAGGGTATTGTTAATATTTCTAGATTTTTTTCTCTCTTTCTAACCAAAGTTAATGTGAATACATCTAACATTAATGAAGTCAGAGCTCCCTCTGATTTGTATTAGCTTTACGGTGAGAGATTTCAGCTCATATTGCCTAAACAAAAGAAAAAAGAGAAAAGGAAATATAGCTGACAATAACTGTCATGTTACTTTTCCTTCCAGCCCTTACAGATTGTTTCAATGGTTCTTTGTTATGCACGTCAACTAATCGATGCATAGCAGTCTCCCAGCGTTGTGATGGCATTGCAGACTGCATTGATTTCAGTCTTGATGAGTCCAGCTGTTCAGGTACTTAGTTTTCCATAAAAATGTCATTAACAACACAAAAATACTGTGGTTTATTAATGAAACCAGAGACAGCCAACAAACTAGACTGAATTCCCTCTTTTAACAAGTTTACATCAGGAATGAATTTGCCTGATGAACACGTCAAACAGAATAATAGTGAGAAAAAGATGGAAAATAACATGCTTAGTTAACATGTGCACAAGGGGCTTTTCTTTGCTATAAACACATTGTTTAAAAAAAATAAAAAAATAGAAAAGGTCTCTGTAATATGTTACTAATGCACTCCTGATTTTAGCCATTTGCATAACCCACCTAAGTAAGATCAGCATTTCTGAGTTACTGGAACAAAACTTGCCCAGAAGTTTGCTATATAACTTTGCTATATATGGGGGGGGAAGGTTCTTGAATATGAGACAAAACATCATGTTTTAACAGCAAAATTTAACACTTTTATAATGCAGAGAGAATATGTACTTGTTAAATATGATTGATAAGGAATATTGTCAGTGAAAAAGAATGTATTCAGAAATTAGCTCAATGTAGAAGAATACAGAACATAAACTCATAGACTTGCATGACAGTAAATTACAAACCTTCCACTGTTGTTTTTTTTTCCAGACAGCATCTTTTAAGTAATTGGCTTTCCAACATTGCTTAAAACTGCAGGTGTTTGAAGAAAATTAACTATAGACCCAGTAAAAAACATTTCTCTAGATTTTATGAGATTGTGATTCTATGTATGTTAAAAGTCTGGGCATCATTAATTAGAAAGTTGGTGATAGCTGGTAAACAATAAGCATCTGTTCTTTTGTCACACTTGCATTTAAACTAACTAATAGTGCTAATAAATATAAGTTCTATCTTTGTGGGGTCTTACATATATCCATATTTTTGTTTGAAAATGCAGTAAGTGACAAAAGGTTCATTTCTGGAATAAGATGAAACTATGACTTGACAAAAATGAGAAGCCTGTTCAAGTGAAGCACCAGGTTTTCTCAGCTCAAGAGGCATCCATTTATGTTAATGGATATATTTATATTAATAGATATATTTATATTTGACACTATTATCACCAAACCAAAGACTAAGGGAAGAGTTTTCAGATGAGCTAAGCACCCAAAATGGCAGGTGTATTCTGCTATTTTGAAAATCAGACAATGATAAATACAATAACGGGGTTGGTGCTAGGGTGAGATGAGGAATTCCATCAAAATTTTTACTTTTATGTTTGTAGTTTGTCCTGAAGAATACTGCAAAAATGGAGGAACCTGCATCATCAAAGATGACATTCCTTTATGCCAGTAAGTTTCATGGGGGATTGATTTGCAGTTCAGATTGGGGAAAGGAACGGTTGAAAGAGTGTTTTTTTGTTTGTTTGTTTGTTTTTCTTTCTTTGTTTGTTTGTTTTTTCCCATGGACTAAAATGATACTCAATAGAAATGTATTTTTAAAAGTCTCCATGTCTAACATACTTTTATTTACAGTTGCTGAGTGAAACAGTATTTTGCGAAGAATGTTCCTTATTGAATAGAATTTTCTGTAACTTTCATCTGTTTTTACATGGGACAGCCTGTTTGCCTGACACCTTTCTTTGCTTCATGCTTCACATTAACATTTAACAACATGTATTTCTATGAAAATGGATATATTATATACAGCAGGCATTGTGTCCCTCAGATGAGATTTATAACAGGCCATATTCTTGTCTTTGCCTGAACTTGTACTATATTTCTGTTATAATGTTATTTTTTGAATATCTTTGTAGAGAGAAGAAATTTTTTATTTATTTACTTACTTACTTATGCTAATCAAAGGGTTAAATATATGCTTGTATTTTTCTGGAAATGTTCTATGTTGAAAAAAAAAAAATACAATTCTGTTGTGGAATGTAAGAGTCATTAGAAAGTGTCTTGAGATATCTGACAGTTTTCATTTACACAACGTATCAGTCTGTTTCCCACTGGGAAATTACAGGAGACTTTTAAAGTGCAAGGAAAACAATGTTGTTCTTTATCACAGTTTTGTCCTTCATGTATTTTAGTGGATCTTGCCAAAGAGTTTGCCAAATTACTAAAAAAGTGACTGTCTTATCAGGGTATCTGTCTTAGTCATGACCAGACACCGAGGTTTGTCTCCAAGTCTCTAGGTAACTCACATTAATAAGCCTACTGACAAAATTTCAGTTATTGAAGAACCTGTATCTTTTCATGAGAGCTGTAGCCACTGCTGATTGACGAAATGTTATAAGTAACATACTCAGAAAATACAGGCACTTTCATACATGTTGTAGAGACTTTCATAAATGAATACTTTAACTCCCAAAAAACATTGTTAATTATATACATATTTCCAAAACAATGTCCAGTAGTATAGCACAGAGAATGGCCTGTGCCAGATGCTTAGAATTTCATCAAGATGGCTGTTTCAAAACTTCCTGGTACACAGAGAGAAAGAGGAATGAAAACGGGGGAGGTTGCAGATAACATGGAATGGATAACCAGAGGAAAAATAGGGATTGGGAAACCTGTGGTGGTTTTACTTTACTGGGCAGTTGAACAACTGTGCTCTAAATCCCCCTTCCCAAAGGAATTGTGTGAGAAAATACAGTGAGAAAGCGTTCAAGGGCTGAGATACGTACAGGGAGATCACTCACCAATTACCACCATGGGCAAAACAAACGCAACATAGATCAATGTAGTTTATTGCCTACTACTAACAGGCTAGAACAGGGAAAAATTAAAAGCAACCAAAAAACACCTTCCTCTTTCCCTCCACCCTCTTCTACCTCTTTCCCCCAAGTAGCACAGGGGAATGGGGAATGGGGCTTGCATTCACCCTGTAGTGCTTTGTCATTCTCTGCCCCTGCTCTACATGGGGTCCCTCCCACGGGATGTCATCCTTCCCCAAGTGATCCTGCAGGGGCTGCCCACAGGCAGCAGCTCTGCAAGAACTGCTCCAGATATAGGTCTGTACCATGGGGTCCATCCCCCAGGAGCAAACTGCTCCAGCACGGGTCCCCCACGGGCAGCAGCTCCCCCCAGACCCCTTGCTCCTGTGTGGGCTCCTCTCCACGTGCTGCAGCTCCAGCCCGGGGCCTGCTCCTGCAGGGGCTCTCCATGGGTCACAGCCTCCTCCAGGCCACATCCACCTGCTCCACCAGGGGCTCCTCCACAGGCTGCAGCGTGGAGATCTGCTCCATGCTTGGAGCAGCTTGGGCTGCAGGGGGACAGCCTGCTCCACCAGGGGCCTCTCCACAGGCCGCAGGGGAACTTCTGTGTGCCTGGAGCACCTCCTGTCCTCCTTCTGCACTGACCTTGGGGGCTGCAGGGCTGCTTCTCCCTCCTCGCTCTCCTAGCTGCTGCAACACAGCAGATTTTTCCCATTCTTAAATCTGCTCTCACAGAGGCACAACCAACATCACTCACTGGCTCAACTCTAGCCAGAAGTGGTTCCTTTTTGGAGCCGGTTGAAACTAGTCCTTATCGTGGGGCAGTCCTGCCGGCTGCTCTTACAGAGGCCACTCCTGAAGCCTCCTTGTTTCCAAAACTTTGCCACGTAAACCAAATACATTACCAATCAAAACTTTATAATGTTTTGAAGGAATTAAGCATATATATAAAATAACAGGGGAGTTAGCCTTTTCTGAAATAAGCTTCTGTATGATATATAAAACCCTCACAACACCATTATGGAAAGAAAAAAAATATGAATAAAAATGTATCTTGAATACAGAAATGTAGAAGTACTCCAGTTTTTGTTTCTTAAGGGCGGGTGAGAGAGGGGCTGGGGGGGACCTATAAATTAAAGCAGAATTAGTTTGTGTTCAAGTCTTAGATTATATCTCTTGAATAAATAAATAAATAAATAAATAAAACAGGATGACAGAATTGTGTGGAGATTTCTTCTCTGGAGCAACTGCTGCTCTAGACTGCAGGCTAGATCAGGAGAAAAAAAAAAAAAAAAAAAAAAAAAAGCCTGTGGGACAGCATGAGAATCCTGAACTGCAGAGTGGCAGAGTGCAGATAATGCCCTGACTTGAAAGTGACAGAGACTTCCTAGATACCCAGTTGCAACTCTGGAGATAAAGTGACCCTAAAAGTCACTAAGTTTAACTAAAATGAACAGGACTTACTCTTAGGTAACACAGAGAGCAAGATCTTGTGTTAGCATGTACTTGTACTTCTATTTTGCATATACAAGGAATTCTGGTCTTCAGCTACTTGAAATACTTTTGTTCTAGTTCCTGTTAAATAAAACCTGGCTCTGGAAATAAAAAGTGCCTTTGGCCTTCTCTGAGGAACTTGGTTTAACAAAATAAAGCCTGGTCAGATTGCAAAGCTTTGGCTGATTCAATGCTCCATCATGGTCCTATGAAAACCCAAATCCCTGTTGATTTTATCTTAATCTGAGGTACTTTGAATCAAAAAAATACAGTCTCTTGAAAGCATTTTTATTGGTGACAAGGGGTGTAGGGGTGTGTTGTTTTTTTTTTTTTTTTCTGTGCTTTTAATGCAATGTGGTTAAAGTAGTTAGCTGTATACATTCCTCCAAATATCTCTATATGTCAGCAGGGAAACAGAACGAATTTGCAGTAGCTGGTTAAGCAAAATAAATAAACCATTTAAAGAGATTGAGAGTTGATAGTAGATTATATATATGCATATGTGATATTTTGTACATTTACTACTTCTTCTCAAGTGCTTTTGGTGCTGTATAATTTTATATGAATTTTCCATTGTTGCTTAGATATATAACATGAATACTAAGGATATCAACCTGACTTCAGCAGCTTGTAACTAAGAGGGTTCAGTAGAAGGTAGGTGAGCTCCAAAATCCTATTATGAAGAGCTATCAGTAGACCAGGTGGAAAAGATAACTGTGGATAAAACTCTAGAAAAGTTTCAGCATTTATTGGAGTGGGTAACAGGACTGGTGTATAGGGTTGTCATCATTTCTGATGTTACTGAAAATAGCTTTTCTTAGCTGGTGCATAATGCATGTTGTAAACTCAGTGTGAATCCACAGTGTTTAAGAAAGTTATGGTGGTGGATGTCCTCAGTGAGTCTGCAGCAAAACACAGAACAATGGTGCTTTGCAGGTGATTATTAGCTTACTACTTGAATGAACCCAGCTTGATGGCTGTACTGGTCTTCTCTGATAGTTAGGTTTGAGAGCCATTTGTGTTCATTTCTCCTATATGGTCAGAAGAGTATTTGGAGTACATATAAAACATGTCTATCTTGTCCTTACTGCTTCTTGGGTATGTTCTTTAAACGCGAGACTAGATGGAACTCAAACACTATGGTCACTCTTATTTCACAAAATGTGACTCCTGTTTGTCCTGAGTTCCCGTTTGTAGTAGATGTGTAGCCAAGTAGCTAGTGTGGGCTAGTGCTGGCAATCATATACTGTGGCTGCACATGCAAATAATCATAATTTGAGCGATAATGCTAGATTTTTTTGTACATACAAAGGTCTTATTTCCAAAATTTTCATTTGGCTTTTTACATATACCTTCTCTATTTTTATTTTTATTTTGATTTTTGATTTTTTAAGTAAGACCACAGAGCTCTGGAAATATAGGAAAGCAATCTGGGAAATGTGTCTTTGTAACCCACTGAAATGGAAGGGTGAGGCTTCAAAGACTGTATTAATGCTGGGAAAACAAACAAACAAAAAACAAACAACAACAACAACAAAACTGCCACCACCACCAAAATGAACCACACTGAGAACAGAATAAAAATATTTCTTCCCAGACCTATAATGCAATATTTTAACTCTCATACCAAATAGACAAGATTAATGAGATATATTCACATTTAAAATGTACTAAAACTTACATATAAATAAACTCATTGTAGTGCTTGCTATTCCTTTTATTTTATACACTTTCTATGTAATATACCAAAATTCAGAGCAGTTGCACTGTAAGTGCACTAGACAAAAGAGTATAAAGAGAGTGCTTTTATTAATGCCTGGCCTGTAAGAAAGCTCTATCCTTAAACAGAAAATGTAATTACATTCACTGCCCTGTAATTAAACAATCACATTATAAATTAGAAATACATCTTAATTAAACAGTTTTGAATATGTACCATCTAGGTAATGGAACTGTAGAGACTAGAATTTAAAGGAGTCTTTATACATAGATAACTATTTAATGTTATCTTTGTAGTTGTGTATTTAAATGCTGATATGGCTCAAAGTACAGAAATTAATATTTTTTTTTGTTTGCTTTGATTGATAATAGTGAAAGAGTTGCCTTTCCTTTTTACTTTTTAGAAAATAATTTATTTTGCAGGGTTATAATTGATTCAGATTTTGCTTATTCTGCTTAGAAAAGCTATAGTCTATTTGATCCCCTATTTTTTACTTCTCTCCTCCTCCTTTTTCAAATGAGCCCTGTATTCTAATCACAACTGGTCTGTTTTAATGGATAAATAAATTATTTTATCCCCAGTGGCACAATAAAAGTATTCTACAAAAATGAAAACATTACTTTTTAGTAGTTGAGACATTTTCCCAGAATCTGATTTTGTCTTCAAAGTGCATACTTTGCACTTCTTCTGCTGTGCAAAATACATTTTTGAGAAGAAACCCTACAAGATGGCATGCAACTTTAAATAATGTCATAGTAGACTTGTTCAATGCATTTTCCAGACACGTAGCATGTGTGCCAAACAATGGAAATTTCACATCCTGTCTGGGCAATGTCTTCCAGTGAGGAATGACTGCATTTTTCTAGATGTTTGCCCTTGGATCTGCTCTTACATGTGCTGTGGATTTTTGAGGAGGGATGCTGATAATTGTTTTTAAAACCTAAAAGTAGGGGGATTGTTTAAATATCACAAAGTATACCATGATCAAGTATTCCCAACTAAGAAAATAAAATGCTTATAAGCATCTAGCCTGTCATCTAGTGATAATATAAAGCCCAGAGAGTGACAAGACAGACTCTCATTATTCCAAATCATTATTAAAATGAGTTTACAATGGGAGAAGATGACAATTCCCATTTCAGCTGTTTGTCCTGCTGATCTCAGAGACTCCCACCTCAGTTGCAGGCAGGATTGCTGGTGTAACAGCTGTCGAATCACTGCCGGTTACAACCTGCTGAAGCACAGCAAACTGCTACTGAGTTCACACTTTTTATAAGAATTTTCTTTTAGATTAGCTGAACAAATGTGGTATAGGTAAATTGATAAAGCTATATAGAGCCTACATAGCTGACTTAGAAAAGCATGTTCATAACCTTCCATTACCCAAAAGCCATCTGAAAAGTGATGTTGATGCAGATAAAATGACAAATTCAGTTTGCCTGAAGTGGGTTAATTTGAGAATGAAAGGACAAAATCTCTGTTCTCCAGAATAAACAAGACACAGCTTATTGTGAAAGAAAATGTACAGTATATTGATGCTTATGTAAAACTCTTTCCTAAAATTTCTATTTCTTATATTATTTTCTGTTTATTCTTTATTTTTTCTTATTCAGAAAAGTTTCATGATATCAAGATGTTTATTTCTGATTAAGTAATCCTATTGCTTCTTGATTTTCATGTTTCTGACTTCATAGTCTTTCCCAAGACAGACAATCATTATGTCATTAAGAATATATATGAGATAACAGGACACTAAGCATCAGAGGAAATTGAACTCTTCAGGAATGTTTCCCATTTCATAAAAAAGCAGTAGAGTTATATAAACAGCAGAAGTATATGCAACCTAAACTGAACCATCTCCCAGTAAAATTTCTTGCATGGCTGCTGATATATATAGAGAGAGAGAATAGCGATTTTTTTTTTTCCACCAAGTGTTTCAACTTAAAAATAAATTTGTCATGTTTAAAACTTCAGTGTTTGCTTTTAGCAGACATATGAAATGATCAGTTGAATTCAGCTAGAGATTTGTGGAATTTTATACACTCAGACATTAATAATTAATGTTTCAATTCTTGCATTAAGAATACAAGTAGTACAAAAGAATCATTATATTTGTGATCTAGGTATAATACCCTTCTTTTACAGTCTAAAATATTTCTGAAATTTGTAAATATTCTTTTATTGTTCCCTCTACCAGGGGAATAGTATATTTCTGAATTTATTACTTTACCAACCCCACTGCAACTCTCAAAATCAAAGTGAGAGCTATATTTAGAATCTGATCAAAATAACTGAGGTTTTAATATGAAGATACTGTAATCTTATTCATAAGAGTATGTGCAAATAGACATAATTTGGCAGATATAGTGAAAATTACTTAGGCATATAAGAATGCTTATGGGGAAAAAATCTCTTCGGTTGGATTTCCTCTCCCTCTTTCCTCTACTAAGAAATCTTACTATCAGAAGTGCTTGAGATGCTAAAAACATTCAGCCTCTCTGATAAATATCCTATATTTCTATTTTGATCTTCTATTCTCTCTTTAAAAACAAAGTGAAAGTGAAATAAGGTTTCTACCATAGGAAGATTTTATTATTTTAAATGAAGAAAAATGTCTTAAGAGCACCTTTACTTCTGAATGACTTATACACCGAGACTGTAAACATCATTGCACTTAAAATTCAGGAGACAGTTTTGTCTACGACAGGGACAAGTTTAGGATCTGGAAATGTATCTGTAGGAGAGGATGCTTATTGAGTGATAATGAGAGAGGTTTTTACAGGGGAGGATGTTAATTAATGTTGGATATTGGATGCTTGCCAAAGTATGAGGGTTCCCTGAAGGGTTAGTCCTATGAACTCCAGATGCTGAAGAGTAAGAGATATAGATGAAAAGCTTAAAATCATAACATTTTTATGTTATGAGAATCTGATTTACTCATAACAGGAAGGAATAGGTGTAAATTCACATAAATACTTTTCAATAAAAACAAAACTTGACAACAGTTGAAGAATTACATATCAGTGAAGGAAACATAAACGCAAGGTTTGCAAAGATTCCTGTGCTACAGCCTCCTCTTCTTCGCATTCATGTAGCTGCAATTTTGAATTTAAAAACATTTTGGTATATGCATTCATAGATCCATAAATTATATATACATCATATATAGAGAGAGACATTAAACAACTGTTAATTACTAGTTGTTAATAAACAACTAGGTTCAGATATTCTTACCTTTCAGATTAAGTCATTCTAGATTTAAATGAAGAATAGGAAACAGTACCTTGTCTGAATATAGTATTGTCTGCCTATCAAAACTTCTTTGCTTAGGATCAGCTCATCACTAGAGATCTAGGTACCTGGATGCTACAGTTTGAGCATATCTAATACAATGCACAGTATTTTATAAAAGTTGTAAGGGACTTAGGGACTTTTGGAATATCTATATAAAATCAAACAAGTTATTAAGAGTTTTGAACTTTCACTTCATTGAGGAATGTTTTGATGCATATAGGCCTGTGCTTATGGTGGTGAGGATGGTGGAGATCTGTATTTGATAATGTGTTATTACATAAATTATGTAGGAAAGACAGATAACTTCTATTATGTACTAACTACATACTGGTATGTGTCCTAACCACTCTAACCCACAAAACTCCCTGGTGTTACAATGTCCTCAAGCTATCTCGCAGGTTTACAATTTTCCCTCTTATTCAGCCAGAGTGAATTTAAGTCTCCAAGAATTATACCCTTTGTGCTGTTGCTAGGTGGCTAAGGGATTGCCTAAAAGCAGCAAATTCTACTAAATTAAGAACTTTTGAACTTTTCTTCCTGGCTTTTGTAGTGTTGACTGATCTGGAAAGCTCCATGCATTTTAATTTTAAACACATACTAACATAGAGGATTTTTCTCAACGCTTGGAAGGATCTTTTCATGTTTGCTATTGCTCTAATCAGCTACCAGGCTGCATCTCTAAGGGGGTAGCAGTAACTATGTGCCATTCCCACACAGACTTTTTTATATTACTACAAGGAAAAAGTACATATACATTAAAGAAGAAATAATTTTTCCCACTTCTAGTCTGCAAGTCATATTTTCAATGTACAAAAATATTTATCTTTCAAAAATATAAATTGAAGTTGTGAACTTTGAAAAAAAATTATTATAAGTATGTAAAGGTAAGGTGGTCCATGCAAGAGTTTCAATATTGATCTCAGCAGTGTTACTCCAGAATAAACATCAGGAATAAATTACAGCAGACTGACGTTTGATGATTTGCTTTTAAATGGTGGAGGTGAGAAAAGTTTGGATTTAAGTGTACTATTTCTCTGTGGATGAGAAAATGAATTGGCCAGGACACATAATGTTTTTTGTCTTTGTTTACTTGGAATATGTGTGCTTTAGTATTAACAGCATAGATAACAATAACACAGATAATCATATGTCAGATTTCTGGAAAGTCATCAGAATGGCTACCTAGTCACCCTCAAACAATGTCTTACCTCACCTTCTGTCCAGCCAGCTACACGGAACCCAGACTGGCGATTCTGTCTGGTCAGTGAGAGGGGTCTGTCAAAGAGCCCATATAGGTTCCTAACTCTCTAGTTCTGCACATATTTAGAGTACTTTGAGGCTGTACAAATTCCTTGGATGTATTGCAGGTATCAACTATGTATGAACTATGAAACTATGTCCATTGCACATAGATCAATCTTTATGAAGTGCCTGTTAGAAAAGAAAAGAAAACAGTATTGGAGCCAGCCATAGGTGATAATGGCTTCTTTAATGTAAGTGCTAGGTGAGATTATACAGCATGAATTGTCTACATTCTAACATAAATTATGATTAAGTTCTAGTTTGTTAATATATTCGAAAAAAATATTTTATTTCTATGTAAGTTCCCTTGTTTCCATTTAGAACATTTCAGTTTTGTATTTTCCTCGCTCTTCTTTATTAGTTTGGTGGCAAAAGCAAATAAAAATAAATACATAAATAAAAATTGCTTGGGGTAGTAAAATGAAGCTAACAAAAAGATGACTAGCAACAACTAAATGGAACCTGTATTGCGCAGTCCTGGCATACCTGACTTTCCTGCACAAGCCACAGAAAGTGCAGCTTTTCATGACTAGGAGCTAAACAAAGCGATTTTTAAGTGTTGCTAAGTTAAACATGCTAACACATGTTTTGCACAGAGCAGAATTCTATTTTTAAATAGTTATTTCAACTCTGGTGATTGCATTTTCTGATTTTAGGTACTCATATTACCAGGTATTAAAGGCTTCCTTCCTTCCTTCCCTCCTTCCCTCCTTCCTTTCTTCCTTCCCTCCTTCCCTCCCTCCTTCCTTCCTTCCTTCCTTCCTTCCTTCCTTCTTTCCTTCCCTCCCTCCTTCCTTCCTTCCTTCCTTCCTTCCTTCCTTCCTTCCTTCCTTCC